>CM035107.1:19158535-20358535 GCA_020205505.1 Panax japonicus | reverse complement strand
TACTATGCAAAACACTATGCATAATAGAATATAATATATTCTATTTATAGAATAACTTTAATAAAGTATTCTATTTTATATAAAAAGATGTTTCTATTTTATTACATTAATAATACGAATAAAACAAAACTTCTAAATCAACAATAATTGAATCAAATAATGTGAGATAATATGCAGCAACTATTGTAGCAATAATTGAACAAAACTGAGTGACTTCTCACATAAATATCAATAATCAATACCGTGTGCTACTATACAACAACGCGTATTACTGTACTTTTACTACCGAGTAGTTCAACAGTATCAACGGTAAAACTTCCGCCGTTATTTTCAATAAAATATTTTTGTCATTTTTTCAATCCGAAAATAATTCCGTTGTGGGGTCCACCAATAATTGTGCCAGCGTACGAATATTTCCAGTTTAAAACGAATATTCTCCGACCAATCGAATATAATATGATAACTTGTATACTTTGCAAAATTTTTAAATATTACCCACAACTATAACATTATCTCAAATTCACACCATAATATAAAAAAAAATTATTTCGAGAAAATTAATTCTTTATTCATAAAATCTGGAGTTTCACAATAATAATAATAATAATAATAATAACAATAACAATAACAATAACAATAACAATAACAATAACAATAACAATAACAATAACAATAACAATAACAATAATAATAATAATAATAATCATAATCATAATAACAACAATAACAGTAATAATAATAATAATAATAATAATAATAATAATAATAGTACAAATATCAATAATAATAATAATAATAATAATAATAATAATAATAACAACAACAACAACAACAACAACAATAACAGTAATAGTAATAATAATAATAATAATAATAATAATAATAGTAATAATAATAATAATAGTACTAATAATAATAATAATAATAATAATAATAATAATAACAGTAATAATAATAATAATAGTACTAATAATAATAATAATATAAACAGTAGTAATAATAATAATAATAATAGTAGTAATAATAATAATAATAGTAATAGTAATAGTAATAATAATAATAATAATAGTACTAATACTAATAATAATAATAATAATAATAATAATGATAATAATAATAATATAAACAGTAATAGTAATAATAATAATAATAATAATAACAGTAATAATAATAGTAGTAGTAGTACTAATAATAATAATAATAATAATAATAATAATAATAATAATAATAATAACAACAAAAATAACAGTAATAGTAATAATAATAATAATAATAATAATAATAGTACTAATAATAATAATAACAACAATAACAGTAATAATAATAATAATAATAATAACAGTCATAATAATAATAATAGTAATAATAATAATAATAATAACAATAACAGTAATAATAATAGTACTAATAATAATAACAATAACAGTAATAATAATAATAATAGTAGTACTAATAATAATAGTACTAATAATAATAACAATAACAGTAGTAGTAATAATAATAATAACAGTCAAAATAATAATAATAATTTTTTTATTGTTATTGTTATTATTAGTACTATTATTATTATTATTAGTACTATTATTATTATTATTACTGTTATTATTATTATTATCACGCAATTAGTTATGTACAATTATGTCTGTACGTACCAGATCTAAGGAAAGGGGTTCTGTTTTAATTTTGGGAAAATAATTTGTTCAGTTATAAATACTAATCCTTGAAAAATTATAGCAACTAGGCCCATGAGCGTGGGTGGTCATTGGATCTATATTCCAAATTGGAGGTCTTGGGTTCGAATTTGTGCATCAACTTATTTTTTGGGATAAAGTTCAATATTCTCCACGTCAGCCCGTGCACGTGTAAAATAAAATAAAGTTTTTCGTTTTTATTGGTATTTTTATTTGTGCATCATAGATTCATTTAAATGTATATAAAAGAAAAGAGATATATATACTTAGGAGCATTCCCCAGATCGATACAAAATGTCTAAAAAGGGAACTCAACATAACAAACAGTGAAACTCCGATTCTAAGAGCTAAGCTTAGTTGTCAATAGTTTATTTTTATTCATTTTTTTCCAAGGTAAGCTTTGTTCCAATTACATAAACAAGATGACACGTTGCAAAATTTTGAGTATTGGACATCTAATGGTATTTATCCTGGACAAATGATTTGGAGTCGATATGGATCAAAACTAATTAGTTAATTTAAAACTAAACAAATTGGAATGTGTTTTTAATATGGGTCAAAACTAGTTAAATTAGTTTCAACTAATATTTTTACTTTTTAATATGGGTCTAAAATTAAACCAACTCATAGTATAAAAATTAGTTAACTAACACACTAAAACCCAAATAGTTTTAGTTAATTAACTAGATGGTTCTCAACCCAAGTCTAGTTGTCAGTAGATCTTGTTTTATATTATAAGAATTTTTTTTGAATTGATAAAATTATATCACTACTTAAAATAAAGCTAAAAGAGATTCTTCAATGTATCCAACATACCAGATTCATTCTCAAACATTATATTAAAAGAGTTGTTTGCCCAACTAATATTTGGCCTGCAACAAGTTAAGGACTGTAACAATAGCAAAACACCAATTACAACAATAGAATAATTAAAATTTAACTTTCCATCATATTTAACTAAAATAGAAAAAAATCATAATCCAAATATCATCCATTGTATTTTAAATTAATGATTTACCACGTCTAACATAAAGTTCAACATTAATATTCAAGTTTTTGTAGTGTCCACAACAAAAGTTTAACAGTTTGAATGTCCATAATTAATGATCAAAAGTTGTTTTTAGCTCTTTATGTCCATGAGTTGGTGTTGCGTTGAATCAACCGTAGAAAGTCTAGATTGTCGACTAACTTATTCATTATATTATCAAGATTGTCAAATAAAAAAAATATTTTTCCTTTGAGTTAAAATTCATTTCTAAAATAAAGACTTTTATAAATAATTATATATTTTTATATGTACTTTGAGTATTAATTAAGAATTTGGTATGATTTTAGATATTATAGTAAATTATATTTCGTCCATAATAATATGTTTTATAAATGAGTAAAATTCGAATAACACATTAGGTCACGTTTAAAAGTTCGACTCAACTCGAGCTCGTTTAAATTTGAAGAGAGCTCGAATTCGATAAACTAAAAATCAACTTGACTTGTTCATAACCTTACTCCATGCGTGACGTGTAAGACCCCAACTTTTATAAATAAAGATGAATTTTCTATAAATATTATTTTTGAATATTATGGAGTAAATTTGATATAATGTTATAGTTGTGGATAATATTTATAAATTTTGCAAAGTAAGCAAGTTGTTATAAAATATTTGTTTGGTCGGAAAATATTCTTTTTGTTGTGGAATATTCGTACGAAGGCACAATCATTGGTGGACCCCACAATGAAATTATTATCGGATTGAGAAAACGATAAAAATACTTTATGAAAATAATGGCGGAGGTGTTACCGTTAAAACTGTTCAACTACCCGGTAGTAAAAGTACAGTAATATGCGTGGTTGCTTAGTAGTACACGGTATTGATTATTGACGCTTACGTGAGAAGTCACTCAACTATACTCAATTATTGCTACAGTAATTGCTGCATCATATCTCTTATATTATTGATTCAATTATTGTCACAGTATCATCTTTATAATATGTTATATTATTAAATTAATAATTGAGACGACAAGTTATAAATGATTAATAATTGTTGAAAGAATAAATATGTGTTGATTAAAAATAAAATGATTTGTGGTAATATTTATTCAATCCTTGATGTATATAAAGAGTCTATTATGAGACATTTGTGGTAAGTTTGGTTATTTTATGGGGGGGCCATAAGTCATCATCTAAGAGTCTCTTCGTCAATAGTAATTACCTTCGTCAATAGTAATTACCTTCGTCAATAGTAACTACCTTTACCAGACGTCAAAACACTTGCCGTTTCATATTACAGGCGTCGAACCAATTTTCGTTTCACATTACAGGCGTCAACCCACTTTTCTTTTCACATCACCAGTCGTCAAGCCACTTGCCTTTTCACATTTCAAGTGCTAAGCTAGAAATCTTCTATAAATAGAGGCCTAGTGCTTCATTATTTTTCACGAATTCATTCAAGCTATAGAGAGAGAAAGTATAGAGAGAATAAGAGAGAAAGAAGAAGAGTATTCTGTTACTACACTACTACAGTATTTAATCTACTACTAATGTAAGGGGTGTTATTCTTTCATATTCATGAAGAGAACTGTTGTTATTCCATTGCTTATTATTCTGTTGAAATAACCTGTATACGCGGTTTACCCTATACTTGGTGACAATCTTCTATTATTCTGTTGGAACATCCTGTCTGTGTGTTTTACACCGGACCTGGTTCCCTCTTTATTATTATTCTGTTAGAACATCCTGTCTGTGTGTTTTACACTGGACCTGGTTCCGTCTTTATTGTTATTCTGTTGGAACATCATATCTGTGTGTTTTACATCGGAACTGGTTTCGTCTTTATTATTCTGTTGGAACATCCTGTCGGTGCAAAATTTGCCTTACCTGGTTCCGTTATTATTATTCTGTTGGAATAACCTGTCTATGCGAAGTACCGCATGCATGGTGATTTCTTTTGTTATTCCATTCTTTATTATACTCAGTTGGTTAAAGTTTTGACTTCTATACTCCATGAAATTAGTAGAATATCCTTGATATTTGCGCTTCATCCAGTATCTTTTCATGAAAATATTCTTCTAATCATTCTTGAATTTTACTCTACAAAGCAGTATCATGTTGACAATTTGGACATTATTAGTTCCTGGATAAATTAATTCTTGAACTTGTTTTATTGAATTCTTATATCATTGTCATCATCCACATGTTTATATTATGTTGAAAGTCATATGTGGCCTGTAGTGCATAGATGGAATTGGTATGACCAAGGATTATTCGGTGTAATCATGACCGTAATGTTACAAATGATGTGGTAAAAGTTATCATTGGCCCGTAGTGCATTGATGGACAGTTGTTGGCATGATCATGCCAATTAATGAATACACGAATGTCATTGGCTGTAGTGCATGGATAATTTGTGGTCGTGATACTAAAGAATATCATTGACCGTAGTGCGTGGGTGATTGGATGATGTGGATTATTTATTAAGTTGAGTCCCAGCGATAAAAGTCATGAAAAACCTTTTAAATCATAAAAGATAGTAGATTTTATTCTCTAATTGACTCTTTTAATGGATTGCTTATTCCACTGCAGTTAAACTTGATGTTGTTATATTTTATCAGTTTAACACTGTTGAAGGCTAACAATAATTTATTCAGCATTATCTTAGTCATAATATTTCTTACTGGGGGCTAGTTGAGCTCAGCCTTTCTTTCACTGTTCTCTTCAGGAAATGAGAACATAGCAGAGACTAGTCGGGGAACGGAGTGACGGTCGAGAGGATAGCATTAGTAGTCCTCACTATTCTATGAAATAGTGTGTTAATAATTGTAATGAGGACTCCTTTTGAGTTTGTATAATCTCTAGTAGACAATAATTGTATTCAAACTCACAGGTATGTTTTGTCGTATTGTACACGACAGTTGTATTAGTAAGTTGTATTTAAATTTTGTACCATGTATCTGACGACCCAAGATGGGTGATGTATACCTAATTTTGGGGGCGTCACAGTTGGTATCAAAGCTTAGGGATAAGATCCCTGGCTAAGATGTGAGAATAGTACTAGGAGGGGAGAGACGGGGAATTCCTTCGCTAGTATGACCTACATAAGTTTATGAGGTATTTAATTGGTCGGTCAGAATTTAGGGATAATATGTTACATGTCAATTAACATTTGTTTTGTGGCAGTATCTAAAAATGACATACGAGAATGTTGAGAATATCAATGAAGCACAAGCGACCATTGATTCACCACATATCAATAATCAGGATAATGTGCATCAGGAAGGCGACAATCCTCATGCAAACAATAACACTGACCAAATGATGAATGATCAAATGTTCAGGGTATTTATGCAATTCATGCAACAGCAGACGAGAGCGGCTCCTGTCCAAAATGCAGGTGGAAACACTGAAAACTCTCGGGCGATCACCACTAAACAGTTCAAGGAGCTGGGACCACCGGAGTTTAAGGGAGAGCCAAAATCACTTATGGCGGAAGCACGGATAAAGCAGATCACCAAGATATTTGATGTCTTGGCATGCTCCGAGGAGCAAAAGGTTCCCTTTGCCACCTTTATGTTGCGCGGAGAGGTAGATTATTGGTGGGAATCGGTAAATTATACTCAACCTGCCGTACTGAAGATGCCTTGGGAGAAGTTCCATGAGCTGTTCAACGACAAATACTTTTCCAAAAGTATTTGTCACATGAAGGAGGTGGAGTTTATCGAGTTGGAACAAAAAAATATGACCGTGTCGCAATACGAGGCTAAATTGGCGGAGTTATCCCGGTTTGTGTCCCACTTGGTGGATAATGAAGAGAGAATGACATGAATGTTTTTAAGAGGTTTGAAGCCGGAGATACGTCAACATCTTATTTCTCATAAACTGTGTTTATATTCAGATGTTGTAAATAGGGCTCAGTTAGTGGAGCGCGATAACGAGTCAACGCAACTAAAAGACAGCCGGCAAAATGATAATACCAGCGAGAGCAGTCATCGAAGCGGTAACAACAAGCGTGGAGGGAATCAACAGGCCATAAATGGTAACCACTTCGGTGGTAATCAGGGCCAAAACAATAAGAATGGACATTTCAAGAAGAGGAGATTCAACAATGATAGAAAGACGTCAGCACCAGCACCTGTCGTTAAAGAAGGAGAATGACCACCTATCATATGTTTCAAATGCGGAGGGCAGGGGCACATCAGTCCAAACTGCGTGATGCCGTCCAAAGCATGTTATAATTATGGAAGAGAAGGTCACTTAGCCCGATTTTGTCATTCACCGAAGACAAATTCAGCTAGGATGGAGGCACCAAAGGCCGTCCCAGAAAAGTCAAAACAGGTAGTGCAAGGGAGAACGTTTGTTGTGACCTCCCAGAAAGAAAGGAACCCGAATGAGGTCATCACGGGTAAGCTTATCATAAACTCTAACGAAATCTATATTTTATTTGATATCAGTTCTTTCCATTCTTTTATTTCTCCTACTTGCGCTCATCGATTAAATTTGACTCCGGAGAAATTAGACTTTGACTTATCTGTGAAAACTCCATTGGGAGAAACCTTCATTACATCCACTATTTATAAGTCTTGTTTGGTTCAAATCGGTACTCTCACATTACCTGTAGATCTTATTTCATTAAAAATACTTGCATTTGACGTGATTCTAGGGATTGATTAGTTAACTACTCATCATGCAAAAATTGTTTGTTTATGTAAGGTTGTTAGCTTTCATATTCCTAATCAACCTATTATGCGAATTCAAGCGACCAAACCATTAAAATCAATCACGGTCATCTCAAGCCATAAAGCTATTCGTTTATTGAAAAATGGATGTCAAGTTTTCTTAGCTCATGTCACATATTTAAACAAAAACACGTCAGTTTTGAACGATATTTCTATTGTTAATAAATTTCCTGATGTATTTCCCGAAGAACTTCCTGGCCTACCCCCTGAGCGTGAAATTGAATTTTGTATTGACCTTGAACCCGGTACAAAACCTATTTCCAAAGCCCCATATCGAATGGCTCCTATTGAACTTCAAGAGTTAAAGACCCAACTGCAGGAATTGTTAGACATTGGCTTTATTCATCCTAGTACTTCTCCTTGGGGTGCTCCTGTTCTATTCGTGAAGAAGAAAGATGGGAGTATGCGACTTTGTATTGATTATCGGGAGTTGAATCATGTCACCATCAAAAATAGGTATCCATTGCCACGTATTGATGAACTGTTTGACCAGTTGCAAGGAGCCAAATTCTTTTCAAAGATTGATCTTCGTTCCGGATATCACCAATTAAAGATTAGAACCGATGACATTCTAAAGACGGCTTTCAGAACTCGGTACGGGCATTATAAATTCCTAGTCATGTCCTTTGGATTGACTAATGCTCCTGTTGCCTTCATGGATATGATGAACCGAGTATTTAAGGAATATTTGGATCACTTTGTGGTCGTCTTTATTGATGACATCCTTATTTATTCCAAAAGCCGTGAAGATCATGAGCAACACTTGAGGCTTACACTCCAAAAGCTTCGTGAATACAAGCTTTATGCCAAGTTGAAGAAATGCGAATTCTGGCTTGAGGAAGTAGCATTCATTGGGCACGTAGTATCAAGTCATGGAATATCTGTTGACCCAGCAAAGATTGAAGCAATTCAAAGCTGGGAGCAACCTAAATCAAAGACCGAAGTACGTAGCTTTCTCAGTTTAGCTGGTTATTATCGGAGATTCGTGGAAGGATTTTCTCGAATCGCTACTCCATTGACTCAGCTGACTCGGAAAGATACAAAGTTCAGTTGGAGCGAAGAATGTGAGAAGAGTTTTTAAGAACTCAAGAGGAGACTCATTTCGGCGCATGTTCTGACAATACCATCTGGCTCGGAGGGATTTTTCATCTACAGTGATGCTTCGGGAAATGGGTTGGGATGTGTTCTCATGTAACATTGAAAAGTCATAGCCTATGCCTCAAGACAACTCAAAGAATATGAGAGGAATTATCCTACTCATGATCTAGAGTTGGAAGTTGTTGTCTTCGCACTAAAGATTTGGAGGCATTACTTGTATGGGGAGAAGGTGGAGATCTTTACGGATCATAAAAGCCTCAAATATTTCTTTACTCAAAAGGAACTCAACATGTGACAACGACGTTGGCTTGAACTATTGAAAGATTATGATCATATCATCCAATACCATCCTGGAAAAGTGAACGTGGTAGCTGACGCATTGAGTAGAAGATCATATGCAAGTACGAGTGCGATATTGTCAACGCAAAGGCCCATTTTGTGTGACTTGCAAAGGATGGAGATAGAGTTAAAGACTCTAGGGACCCATGTGATGATGGCGAATATGTGACAACCCGACATTTTATATATAAATAAATCTTAAATTTTGCGTATAATTTTTTTTTATCTATTTAAAAATAAATATGAATGATATGTGCCAAGGTAATGTGTAATTATAATTATATGTGTGATAAATAAAATTTATTTATTACATTATTAATTGTAAGTAAATTTATTTTAGAAATATTGGTTATTATAAATGATATTTTTATAGTAATTAATTCTATATTAGAAATGTATTATTAATTATTTTTTTCATGAAAGTATATGTTTATATTATTCAAATAATACATGAAATGATTTTGAATAATTATAATAATTATTTTATTATAAGAATTTTGTTTAAGTTATTAAGTAAATTATTTTTACTTAATTATAAGGTTAATTATGGCGGATAAAATCAGATATGGAATCCAAACCCTAATTTTGGGTTTTGATCAAGGAATGATAATAATAATAATAATATAATATTTTGATATTTTGATTTTTCAGTGCTATTAATATGTACTGTAAAGATTATACTGTTGATGGATGGTCAATTATGGTATATTGACCAAACCCTAGCATTAATTGATTTAACCCTATTTATCAATTTAAATGGAAAATTTAAGATTATTAAATATCTGTGTTATATGATATATGTTTACGTATTACTTCATGGAACGCTAATTAGGAAAAACCCTAATTTTGTCGCGAGACCCTAATTTTGTCGCAAAACCCTAATTGTGAAATCGAAACCTTAATCGATACTTCTTTGAACCCTAATTGTTAATTTTAAGCACTAATTATTCAAGTGGTAAAGTTAATTACGTTATAATACCCTAATGTCCATTTAATTTATATCAAGAACCCTAATTTAATTAATAGAAACTCTAATTATATATTTTAGTAGCCTAATTATTAACAATTGTAATCACTAATTGCCAAATTGGCAAGGGTAATTATGATTAGGGGTACTAAACCCTAATGTTCATGTATAATATAAGTATTAACCTAATCTAATTAACAATCTTAATTTTTAATTTTAGAAACTAAAATAATTTTATTTATTTATTTATTTTTTTGGCACAAACCCTAATCGCTAAATCCTACAAATGCTATGTACTAAACCTTAGGGTTAAACCCTAAGGGCCAAACCCTAAGGGTTTGTCAATTTCCATTTTTGCCATTAAATGGGAAATACAAATGACCAAATTGCCCCTCTAGGCATTAAAGAAGATACAAACTAGGTTTTGACAATAGGATGGGTGGGTGACCAGCTTAATTGACAATTGAGACACAAAATGACAGCAAATTAACTAATACATCAGACATACATGCATCATACATTAGTATATATAGATCAAGAGAGAGAAAAAGTCAACATTTAAATCATTTTTCTCCAAACTCTCAACCTAAGCTCTCTCTCTCTCTAACCTTCGAAATACTTTGTTAAAATCAGTCAAGAACCGAGCCCCACTACCATCCCTAACAAATCAGAAGCCAAATATCAGAAATCTCTCTTAAAAAGGTATAAACCCTAACTTAAATTTCTGCCCAAAATTCTGTTGTTAGATGTTAGATTTTTTTTTTCTTAAACATGTTTGTTATAGTGTCTAATGATGATCTGGGTTGCTAGATGTTAGATCCATAACATCTAGAGTCTCGGATTTGAAGATTTGTAAAATCTGGAAAAGTGAGAAATATGGTCTGACAACCAAATGTCAGGTCCCATAGATCTCGTCCTGTTATGTGTTTTTCTATTTTTAAGCTTTGATCTGGTAATATGCTATAAGATCTTGGATCTGAAATTGGAATCAAAGTCAAACCTTAAGCCAGTAGAAAGTTATTAGTGGTCAAACCACGTTAACCGGTATTGATCGGAACTTTCTGGGCAGTCAAGAACTTGCCCAGATTCCTCTAACAGGAAGTTCAACGGCTCAGATCTTGCTTGTTGTTAATTGTTTTGTTGATTTGTTGGATCTATGTTGTAGTATTGTATATGGACTACATTTTTATGCCTTAAAATCTCCTTTTAATCAAGCAGGAAATTAGTAATCTATGGTCAAACCAGTCCGGACGAACATGAAAAGCTATTTTCTGGGTAACCCAGAAAATACTTGAACATGTCGTCTGACATGGTTTGACCGTGTCGGATCTGGTTGTTCTATTGTTATTTTAGTGATGTTTTGTGATGGATCTATAGTGTTACATGTGTTTTATATACTGCAACTTTTAAATCACTAAAACAGATCATATCTTGCAAGTTGTGGAAGCCCAAAAGAGGATGGATGAACTGTTCTTCATTTCTGGGTAACCCAGAAAATGAAGAACAGGTCTGACAGCCACTTTAAGGGCTCAGATCTCGTTGGTTATGCATGTTATAAGCATATTTGTTGTTGGATCTTGTAGTCTTACAATTTCTCTACATGATATGACTAAAACCGAGCCCAGAAACACATCACACACGAAATTACAGTCGGTCAAACTAGCAAGCCTAGCCACTGTCACGTTTTCTGGGTTGGCATAAAGAACACCAAGAACACCTATAGCGACGGTTCTGTCGCTATATGTGGTCTTTAGCGACAGATATTATTTAAATTTTCGAAATTATTAAATAAATAGAAAAAAATAGTTTTTAATTATTAAAAATACAAAATAAATTATTAAAAATTATTTTAAATTCTGAAAATTAGTTTTTAATTATTTTAAATATATTTCATAAATATTTAATATTTTTGGAATATTAAAAGTATTTAATTTATTTAATTATAATATTAAATAAATTATTTAAAATGATTTTAATATTTGAAAAATCATTTAAAATTATATTATGGTAAAAGAAAATAATTAAAGTTATTTTTGATAACTTTTAATATTATGTGATAAATTTTTAATAAATTAATATTAATGATAATTAAGTTATTTATTAAATGAATTAAATAAATGAATTAAAAATGATTTTATTAAATTAAAAATTATTTTAAATAAGAACAAGGTATTTAAAAATATTTTAAGTTATAAAATATAACTTTTAATATTTAAAGGAAAATTTCATTAATTAATTATTATTAATTATATTAAAGTTATTTAATAATTATATTAAATAATTTAGTTTAAAAATAATTTTAATATTATAATAATCATTTTAAATGAAAATAAAGTATTTAAAGATATTTTAAGTTATAAACTATAACTTTTAATATTTAAAGGATAATTTCATTAATAATTTAATATTAATGATATTTATTTAATGATTAATGATATTAAATTTATTTAATAATTATATTAAATAAATAGTTTAAAAATGGTTTTATTTATTTAAAAATCATTTAAAAAGGATATAAGTGAATTAAAAATATTTTAAGTTGTAATTAATAACTTTTAATATTTGGATAATGATAAATTAATATTTAAAAATTAATGGTAATTATTTAATGATGATTTTAAATGTTTTAAAAATCATTTAAGGGTAATATAAATGTTTTAAAACTATTTTAAGTTATTATTAATGACTTTAATATTTTGGCAATGATTTCATTAATAGTTTAATATTAATTAAATATTAATGCTAATAGAATTGTTTGATATTTAAATCATTTAACAATGATTCTGATATTTCAAAAATTATGGTAAATGGTAATAATTATTTTATAATTATTATAAGGTTATGAAAAATGTTGTAATGGTTGTTTAAGATATCTAAGCGGATATTGTATTACTATATAGAGTCATAGACTCGATAATTACCCGATAAAGTTGTCGGTAGACCAACATATTTCAGAAATTGATCTGGATTTAGCTAGATTAACTGTATAACTGTTTATTTGTGATTCAATGGTGTTAAAGTTATGTGACAATGTGATTAGGAATATGCTGACTGCAATAAGCAGTATTATATGATATGATATATTATTCTAATCAGACAATGATCTATTTAATGATAGGACTTTATAGAAAAGATATATCTAAGTTGTGTAAGCAGCAGACAAGACAAGTATCTAACCCTTTGCATTTACTTTATGCTAAGGACATGCGTAAGATAATATCTGAACTACTCAAATATTTCAACCTTTGTATATACTTATGCAATGATTCTGTATAAGCAAGCTATTAAACAATAATTGTTGTACAATTTCCTTTATTATGTTAATATTGAATAAGTTATTTATTTTGTTCGTTAATTTCTATAACATGGTTATACAAGTGTTCCCACTTGGATAATCATTATATTTTATCACATGTTGATACATACTTATAGTTGCTTAGTATGTATACCTTGAAATAAAAGTCGTCTAAGCTATTTAATCCAGCTAGACATATATTTAAAGTTGTTGTTGAACAAGATAAAACTTATCCAATCGAATTGTTTTGGTTTGGATTCAAGACTATTATGAACATCCCAATTATGAGAAATTTTTATGCGCTAAGGCGGACAAAGGATGAACGATAATATCGTTCTAGCAATGTAGTATTGATCAATACAGGGCATAACGGGCTGATCACCCCCGTGCCCGTAAGCAATGGCGGTTTACAGATAAATTTCTGTTTAAACCTTTTCGAAAATAGAAAATAATGTTCATAGTCTGTCAACTGATTCTCATTTATAGTCAATACGTAGTTTCAAAAATTTGAAATCAAAATGACATGTTGTTGATTATTGGTTCAGCTTACTTCACAACTGTTGATCCGTTGTAGAAGTATCTTTCAAAGAAAACATTTAATCCTTTCAGTTAACTATTATTGTTTCTATTACTTGCTGGGCACTCGAATGCTCATTCTTGCTTAATTTTAAATGTTTTCAGCTAAGTGTGAACAAACCGAAGGATCTGCCAAGAACAAGGGAAAAGGAAAAGTTGCTGACTAAATGTTTAAGTTATTTTATGTAATAGTCTGACTTTATGATAAGGATAATAAATATTATTATTATGATCATGTAACGAATGTTAAAGGTTTCGTACTTGGGAACTAAACTCTGATAATATGTAAATTAAGTTTGAAAATCTATATTATTATTATTATTACTAGTATTATTCCGCTCATAGAAATGGTATCGTGAAGCACCGAGTTCGGGTTTCAAGTACCTGAATTCGGGGGCGTCACAGAATGGTATCAGAGCTATAGGGTTAGAAATCTTAGGTGGGATAGACCTTAGGCTATAACCTTAGAACAGAGGGAAACGTTGAAAATATAATTAACTCATATAGAGTTTAAAGGTAGATGAATCGGATAAATTCATCGTCAAACAAATTAAAAGATAACTTATATAAAACCTTTATGTGTTATGTGTTTATATTATATGCTAATCAGGATAATTTGTGTGTGTAGATGTCAGGTGAAAAAGGATTAGGATACCCTTGGATCGTAAAAAAGAAGCCGATATCAAAGCCAATAGCTGAAATAGAGGCTCAAAGTGAAAGCAACCTCGATGAGGTGGTTATTGTGGAGAATGTCATACCAGATCCAGAAATGGTGGAACTAACCGACAGTGATTCAGACACTGAAGTTGGAGCTGACCAAGCATCAACTGAAGTGCAAAATCTGTGGGACCGGGTTTCTTCTTTGGAACAATTGTGGGAAATAGAAAAATTACTAAATAGTCAACTGCGAAAAGCATTAATTGAAACAATTGAGGAACAAGATAAGCTTAAAATCCAAATTGACCAAATAGGACCTAAAAGCAACAAGTCAAATGCAGCTCCGAACCAGAAAGGAAAAAGAAAAATGAATGATCTTGATCCTGATAATAACCAAGGGAACTTTAAGCACATAGAAAAGTGTACAAAATGTGACAAGAAGCATGAAGGCATATGCAGGAAAGGCGAAAATGTTTGCTACAATTGCGGACATGGGGGACATTTTTCTCCTCAGTGTCCCAATCCTAAGCAGTGTGTCTGTTTTATTTGTGGGATAGAAGGTCATCAAGCAAAAAGTTATCCTCGATCAAGGAAAAGGCATAGTGAATAGGTAGTATAAGTTCTGTGGTGTAGGTTTATTTAATATTATATGTGTTCTTAGTATGTTTGTGTAATGTAATATTCTCAACTTTTGTGTTAATCAAAGTTGTAAATCCCGACTCTAGTGGTCACAAAGGGATAGTAGTATGGACTATGCTATGTAAATTACTTTGAATTAATGAAAATGAACTCATGTTTGGATAATGAAATAAGTTTAATATATATTAAACTTATATGATAAGGTTTAGAATGTAAGTTAAATTATGTTTTATTTAACCAGATAATGCCGCCTCGACGACAAAATCGAAATCAAAGGGCAGAAGAATCTGTCAACAACATTGAAGGACAACCACAACCAGATCCAATGCAGCAATTCGCAAATATGATAGCTCAGGCCATGCAACAAGGAACGGCAGCCGTAGGGAACCAACAGGACAATCTCTTATCAAACTTCAAGGACTTCAAAGCTGTAGGACCTCCCGAATTTAGAGGTACAACTGACCCTGTAGAAGCCCAAACTTGGGTTAAAGAAATAGAAAAGGCGTTTGTAATAGCTAGGGTGGCTGAGGAGCAGAAAACGGTTTTTGCTGCCTATATGATGAAGGGTGAAGCAAATTTTTGGTGGGAAGCTAATCAGGCAAGGGCTGGGGAAGGTGTAGTTACTTGGGAAAGGTTTAAAACCCTGTTTTTCGAAAATTATTTTTCATCTAGTATGCAGGCTAGAATGAAAGTAAAAATTCTTGAATTAAAACAAGAGAATATGTCTGTTGCGGAATATGCCGCAAAATTTAATGAATTGGCTAGGTTCGCCCCGCATCAAGTCGATACGGAGGCTAAAAAAATAAGAAGGTTTGAGCTGGGATTAAAACTCTGACTCTACAACAAGGTGGCAGTGTTGCAAATCCCTACATTTGCAGCACTCATGGAGAAAGCACTTATTGCTGAGGAGGGAAGTGAGGCTATGAGCCTTTACAACAAAGAAAGGAGGAACAAGGGAAAAGTTGAGGGAACTGGGAAGGTGGAAGCAAATACTAGGAATAGGAGGGATAAGAGGAAGGTGAACAACTTTGGAGGGGTGCAAGTAAAACAAGAAGGTGCAAATAAGAAGCCGTTGGTACAATGTGGGAATTGTGGGAAAAATCATTTAGGGGAATGTCTAAAGGGAAAATTCGCATGTTTCAAGTGCGGGCAGGAGGGCCATATCTCTCCCAACTGCCCCAATTCTAAGACAATTGGTGGGTGTTTTCTATGTGGATCAAAGGATCATAGGGTGAAAGACTGTCCAAAAAGGAAAGCGGAGGCAGCAAGTGCGAACATGGGGAAAAGCGGCGGAACTTTGGCAATCACAGGGCCAACTTCATCCAGCAAGCCAACGAAATCTACTGCAAGGGTCTTCAACATGACAGTCCAAGACACGGTGGCAGCTGGAAGTGGAACTCCAGGTACTTTTCTTATAACTTTTATTTTCTTATATATGATTTTCCTATTTATAGTAAATTATTTTATAAGGAAATTTTGAAGGAGGAATTTGAGTTTCTTTAGAAATCAAATTTCCGTATAATCAGAAAGACAAACTTTAAGTAAATAGTTAAATATCAGTCTGATCAAAGTTGATCGACATCTGCCTGCAACGATTGTAAATGACATGTACCCTGGTAGGTATAGGTTTTAAAGTGGCGATTCCGGGGACGGAATCTTTATAAGGGAGGGTGAATGTGACAACCCGATATTTTCTATATAAATAAATCTTAAATTTTGCATATAATTTTTTTTTATCTATTTAAAAATAAATATGAATGATATGTGCCAAGGTAATGTGTAATTATAATTATATGTGTGATAAATAAAATTTATTTATTACATTATTAATTTTAAGTAAATTTATTTTAGAAATATTGGTTATTATAAATGATATTTTTATAGTAATTAATTCTATATTAGAAATGTATTATTAATTATTTTTTTCATGAAATTATATGTTTATATTATTCAAATAATACATGAAATGATTTTGAATAATTATAATAATTATTTTATTATAAGAATTTTGTTTAAGTTATTAAGTAAATTATTTTTACTTAATTATAAGGTTAATTATGGCGGATAAAATCAGATATGGAATCCAAACCCTAATTTTGGGTTTTGATCAAGGAATGATAATAATAATAATATAATATTTTGATATTTTGATTTTTCAGTGCTATTAATATGTACTGTAAAGATTATACTGTTGATGGATGGTCAATTATGGTATATTGATCAAACCCTAGCATTAATTGATTTAACCCTATTTATCAATTTAAATGGGAAATTTAATATTATTAAATATCTGTGTTATATGATATATGTTTACGTATTACTTCATGGAACGCTGATTAGGAAAAACCCTAATTTTGTCGCGAGACCCTAATTTTGTCGCGAAACCCTAATTGTGAAATCGAAACCTTAATCGATATTTCTTTGAACCCTAATTGTTAATTTTAAGCACTAATTATTCAAGTGGTAAAGTTAATTACGTTATAATACCCTAATGTCCATTTAATTTATATCAAGAACCCTAATTTAATTAATAGAAACTCTAATTATATATTTTAGTAGCCTAATTATTAACAATTGTAATCACTAATTGCCAAATTGGCAAGGGTAATTATGATTAGGGGTACTAAACCCTAATGTTCATGTATAATATAAGTATTAACCTAATCTAATTAACAATCTTAATTTTTAATTTTAGAAACTAAAATAATTTTATTTATTTATTTATTTTTTTGGCACAAACCCTAATTGCTAAATCCTACAAATGTTATGTACAAAACCTTAGGGTTAAACCCTAAGGGCCAAACCCTAAGGGTTTGTTAATTTCCATTTTTGTCATTAAATGGGAAATACAAATGACCAAATTGCCCCTCTAGGCATTAAAGAAGCTACAAACTAGGTTTTGACAATAGGATGGGTGGGTGACCAACTTATTTGACAATTGAGACACAAAATGACAGCAAATTAGCTAATACATCAGACATACATGCATCATACATTAGTATATATAGATCAAGAGAGAGAAAAAGTCATCATTTAAATCATTTTTCTCCAAACTCTCAACCTAAGCTCTCTTTCTCTCTAACCTTCGAAATACTTTGTTAAAATCAGTCAAGAACCGAGCCCCACTACCATCCCTAACAAATCAGAAGCCAAATATCAGAAATCTCTCTTAAAAAGGTATAAACCCTAACTTAAATTTCTGCCCAAAATTCTGTTGTTAGATGTTAGATTTTTTTTTCTTAAACATGTTTGTTATAGTGTCTAATGATGATCTGGGTTGCTAGATGTTAGATCCATAACATCTAGAGTCTTGGATTTGAAGATTTATAAAATCTGGAAAAGTGAGAAATATGGTCTGACAACCAAATGTCAGGTCCCATAGATCTCGTCATGTTATGTGTTTTTCTGTTTTTAAGCTTTGATCTGGTAGTATGTTGTAAGATCTTGGATCTGAAATTTGAATCAAAGTCAAACCTTAAGCCAGTAGAAAGTTATTAGTGGTCAAACCACGTTGACCGGCATTAATCGGAACTTTCTGGGCAGTCAAGAACTTGCCCAGATTCGTCTGACAGGAAGTTCAACGGCTCAGATCTTGCTTGTTGTTAATTGTTTTGTTGATTTGTTGGATCTATGTTGTAGTATTGTATATGGACTACATTTTTATGCCTTAAAATCTTCTTTTAATCAAGCAGGAAATTAGTAATCTATGGTCAAACCAGTCCTAACGAACATGAAAAGCTATTTTCTGGGTAACCCAGAAAATACTTGAACATGTCGTCTGACATGGTTTGACCGTGTCGGATCTGGTTGTTCTATTGTTATTTTAGTGATGTTTTGTGATGGATCTATAGTGTTACATGTGTTTTATATACTGCAACTTTTAAATCACTAAAACAGATCATATCTTGCAAGTTGTGGAAGCCCAAAAGAGGATGGATGAACTGTTCTTCATTTCTAGGTAACCCAGAAAATGAAGAACAGGTCTGACAGCCACTTTAAGGGCTCAGATCTCGTTGGTTATGCATGTTATAAGCATATTTGTTGCTGGATCTTGTAGTCTTACAATTTCTCTACATGATATGACCAAAACCGAGCCCAGAAACACATCACACACGAAATTACAGTCGGTCAAACTAACAAGCCTAGCCACTGTCACGTTTTCTGGGTTGGCATGAAGAACATCAAGAACACCTATAGCGACGGTTCTGTAGCTATAGGTGGTCTTTAGCGACAGATATTATTTAAATTTTTGGAAATTATTAAATAAATAGAAAAAAATAGTTTTTAATTATTAAAAATACAAAATAAATTATTAAAAATTATTTTAAATTCTAAAAATTAGTTTTTAATTATTTTAAATATATTTCATAAATATTTAATATTTTTGGAATATTAAAAGTATTTAATTTATTTAATTATAATATTAAATAAATTATTTAAAAATGATTTTAATATTTGAAAAATCATTTAAAATTATATTATGGTAAAAGAAAATAATTAAAGTTATTTTTGATAACTTATAATATTATGTGATAAATTTTCATTAATAAATTAATATTAATGATAATTAAGTTATTTATTAAATGAATTAAATAAATGAATTAAAAATGATTTTATTAAATTAAAAATTATTTTAAATAAGAACAAGGTATTTAAAAATATTTTAAGTTATAAAATATAACTTTTAATATTTATAGGAAAATTTCATTAATTAATTATTATTAATGATATTAAAGTTATTTAATAATTACATTAAATAATTTAGTTTAAAAATAATTTTAATATTATAATAATCATTTTAAATAAAAATAAAGTATTTAAAGATATTTTAAGTTATAAACTATAACTTTTAATATTTAAAGGATAATTTCATTAATAATTTAATATTAATGATATTTATTTAATGATTAATGATATTAAATTTATTTAATAATTATATTAAATAAATAGTTTAAAAATGGTTTTATTTATTTAAAAATCATTTAAAAAGGATATAAGTGAATTAAAAATATTTTAAGTTGTAATTAATAACTTTTAATATTTGGATAATGATAAATTAATATATAAAAATTAATGGTAATTATTTAATGATGATTTTAAATGTTTTAAAAATCATTTAAGGGTAATATAAATGTTTTAAAACTATTTTAAGTTATTTTTAATGCCTTTAATATTTTGGCAATGATTTTATTAATATGTTAATATTAATTAAATATTAATGATAATAGAATTATTTGATATTTAAATCATTTAACAATGATTCTGATATTTCAAAAATTATGATAAATGGTAATAATTATTTTATAATTATTATAAGGTCATGAAAAATGTTGTAACGGTTGTTTAAGATATCTAAGCGGATATTGTATTACTATATAGAGTCATAGACTCGATAATTACCCGATAAAGTTGTCAGTAGACCAACATATTTCAGAAATTGATCTGGACTTAGCTAGATTAACTGTATAACTGTTTATTTGTGATTCAATGGTGTTAAAGTTATGTGACAATGTGATTAGGAATGTGCTGACTGCAATAAGCAGTATTATATGATATGATTATTCTAATCAGACAATGATCTATTTAATGATAGGACTTGATAGAAAAGATATATCTAAGTTGTATAAGCAGCAGATAAGGCAAGTATCTAACCCTTTGCATTTACTTTATGCTAAGGACATGCGTAAGATAATATCTGAACTGCTCAAATATTTCAACCTTTATATATACTTATGCAATGATTCTTTATAAGCAAGCTATTAAACAATAATTGTTGTACAATTTCCTTTATTATGTTAATATTGAATAAGTTATTTATTCTGTTCGTTAATTTCTATAACATGGTTATACAAGTGTCCCCACTTAGATAATCATTATATTTTATCACATGTTGATACATACTTATAGTTGCTTAGTATGTATACCTTGAAATAAAAGTTGTCTAAGCTATTTAATCCAGCTAGACATATATTTAAAGTTGTTGTTGAACAAGATAAAACTTATCCAACCGAATTGTTTTGGTTTGGATTCAAGACTATTATGAACATCCCAATTATGGGAAATTTTTATGCGCTAAGGCGGACAAAGGATGAACGATAATATCGTTCTAGCAATGTAGTATTGATCAATACAGGGCATAACGGGCTGATCACCCCCGTGCCCGTAAGAAATGACGGTTTACAGATAAATTTCTGTTTAAACCTTTTCGAAAATAGAAAATAATGTTCATAGTCTGTCAACTGATTCTCATTTATAGTCAATACGTAGTTTCAAAAATTTGAAATCAAAATGACATGTTGTTGATTATTGGTTCAGCTTACTTCACAACCGTTGATCCGTTGTAGAAGTATCTTTCAAAGAAAACATTTAATCCTTTCAGTTAACTATTATTGTTGATATTACTTGCTGGGCACTCGAATGCTCATTCTTGCTTAATTTTAAATATTTTCAGCTAAGTGTGAACAAACCGAAGGATCTGCCAAGAACAAGGGGAAATGGAAAGTTGCTGACTAAATGTTTAAGCTATTTTATGTAATAGTCTGACTTTATGATAAGGATAATAAATATTATTATTATGATCATGTAACGAATGTTAAAGGTTTCATACTTGGGAACTAAACTCTGATAATATGTAAATTAAGTTTGAAAATCTATATTATTGTTATTATTACTAGTATTATTCCGCTCATAGAAATGGTATCGTGAAGCACCGAGTTCGGGTTTCAAGTACCTGAATTCGGGGGCGTCACAGAATATACGAGTAGAACCGACTTTAATCGATAAATTTAAAGCTGCTCAAGTTATAGACTTGGAGCTAATGCGTATGAGAAAGAAAGTGCAAGAAGGTGCTATGCCGGAAGCAAGAATCGATGAAGAAGGAATACTTCGAGTCAACTCCAGACTTTATGTTCCTAACGACCCTGATTTAAAGTATAAAATCATTATGGAGGCGCACAACACACCGTTTGCAATCCATCTTGGGAGTACCAAAATGTATCATGATATTCATCATACATTTTGGTGGAGCAATATGAAGAGAGATATAGCGTTATTTATCACAAGGTGTCTAACTTGTCAACGAGTTAAAACAGAGCATCAAGTACCAAAAGATCCATTGCAACCACTTGAAATTCCAGAATGGAAGTGGGAACACATTACCATGGATTTCGTTACCGGTCTTCCTAAGGTTTCTCAAGGCATAGATGTGATTTGGGTCATTGTTAATAGATTGACCAAGTCTGCTCATTTCTTACCGATACGAGAAAATTATACACTTGAACATCTTGCTCGTATGTACATAAACGAGATTATAAGACTGCATGGTATGCCGGTATCCATAGTTTCTGATCAAGACCCAAGATTCACTTCACAATTTTGGGTTAGTTTGCAAAAAGCTATGGGCACAGACTTACGATTTAGCTCGGCATATCATCCTCAGACGGATGGACAGTCGAAGAGGACTATTCAAACTCTTGAAGATCTATTAAGACTCTGTGTCCTTGATATCAAGGGAAGTTGGGATAAGTTCTTACCATTGGTGGAGTTTTCCTACAACAACAGTTATCAAGCAAGTATTGGCATGGCTCCATTCGAAGCGTTGTATGAAAGAAAGTGTCGTTCTCCAGTATGCTGGGATGAGATGGGTGAAGCAACGTTGTTGGGACCGGAGTTGGTACGTATGACTACGTAAAAGATTCAAACGATCCGACAACATATAAAAACCTCACAAGATCGACAAAAGAGTTATGCTGATCTTCATCGAAAAGACGTGGAATTTAATATAGGAGATCATGTGTTGTTGCGTGTTGCTCCATGGAAAGGAGTTACGAGATTTGGAAAGAGAGAAAAACTCAATCCTCGATTCATCAGCCCATTTTTAATCCTCGATCGAGTAGGAACTGTGGCCTATAGACTCGCTTTACCGCTAAGTATGTCTCGTGTTCATAACGTTTTTCACATATTCATGTTACGTAAATATGTGAAAGACCCGAACCACATTATTGAGTTAGAACCGGACGAAATAGCGGAAGATTTGACGTATGAAGAGGTTCCTATTCAAATCTTGGATAAGAAGGAACATATTCTACGCTCCAAGGTTATACCTCAAGTCAAAGTTTTGTGGAGAAACCACGATGTTGAGAAAATGACTTGGGAGTTGGAATCTGAAATGAAATCAAGGTATCCTTACCTCTTCGACATACCAGGTACGTACCCTAATTTCGAGGGCAAAATTTCATAAGAAGGGGAGGTTGTAAGACCCCAACTTTTATAAATAAAGATGAATTTTCTATAAATATTATTTTTGAATATTATGGAGTAAATTTGATATAATATTATAGTTGTGGGTAATATTTATAAATTTTGCAAAGTAAGCAAGTTGTTATAAAATATTCGTTTGGTCGGAAAATATTCTTTTTGTTGTGGAATATTCGTACGACGGTACAATCATTGGTGGACCCTAAAACGAAATTATTGTCGGATTGAGAAAACGATAAAAATACTTTATGAAAATAACGACGGAGGTGTTACCGTTAAAACTGTTGAACTACCCGGTAGTAAAAGTACAGTAATACGCGTGGTTGCATAGTAGCACACGGTATTGATTATTGACGCTTACGTGAGAAGTCACTCAGCTATACTCAATTATTGCTACAGTAATTACTGCATTATATCTCTTATATTATTGATTCAATTATTGTCACAGTATCATCTTTATAATATGTTATATTATTAAATCAATAATTGAGACGACAAGTTATAAATGATTAATAATTGTTGAAAGATTAAATATGTGTTGATTAAAAATAAAATGATTTGTGGTAATATTTATTCAATCCTTGATGTATATAAAGAGTCTATTATGAGACGTTTGTGGTAAGTTTGGCTATTTTATGGGGGGCCCATATGTCATCATCTAAGAGTCTCTTCGTCAATAGTAATTACCTTCGTTAATAGTAATTACCTTCGTCAATAGTAACTACATTTACCAGACGTCAAATCACTTGTCGTTTCATATTACAGGCGTCGAACCAATTGTCGTTTCACATTACAGGCGTCAAACCACTTTTCTTTTCACATCACTAGTCGTCAAGCCACTTGCCTTTTCACATTTCAAGTGCTAAGCTAGAAATCTTCTATAAATAGAAGCCTAATGCTTCATTATTTTTCACGAATTTATTTAAGCTATAGAGAGAGAAAGTATAAAGAGAATAAGAGAGAAAGAAGAAGAGTATTATGTTACTACACTACTGCAGTATTCAATCTACTACTAATCTAATGGGTGTTATTCTTTCATATTCATGAAGAGAACTGTTGTTATTCCATTGCTTATTATTCTGTTGAAATAACCTGTATACTTGGTTTACCTTATACTTGGTGACAATCTTCTATTATTCTGTTGGAACATCCTATGTGTGTGTTTTACACCGGACCTGGTTCCGTCTTTATTTTTATTCTGTTGGAACATCCTGTCTGTGTATTTTACACCGGACCTGGTTCCGTATTTATTATTATTCTGTTGTAACATCATGTCTGTGTGTTTTACACCGGACCTGGTTCCGTCTTTATTATTCTGTTGGAACATCCTGTCGGTGCAAATTTTGCCTGACCTGGTTTCGTTATTATTATTCTGTTGGAATAACCTGCCTATACGAAGTACCGCATGCATGGTGATTTCTTTTGTTATTCCATTCTTTATTATACTCAGTTGGTTAAAGTTTTAACTTCTATACTCCATGAAATTAGTAGAATATCCTTGATATTTGCGCTTCATCCAGTATCTTTTCATGGAAATATTCTTCTAATCATTCTTGAATTTTACTCTACAAAGCAGTATCATGTTGACAATTTGGACATTATTAGTTCCTGGATAAATTAATTCTTGAACTTGTTTTATTAAATTCTTATATCATTGTCATCATCCTCATGTTTATATTATGTTGAAAGTCATATGTGGCATGTAGTGTATAGATGGACTTGGTATGATTATGACTAGAGATTATTCGGTGTAATCATGACCGTAATGTTACAAATAATGTGGTAAAAGTTATCATTGGCCCGTAGTGTATTGATGGACAGTTGTTGGCATGATCATGATCATTAATGAATACACGAATGTCCTTGGCTGTAGTGTATGGATAATTTGTTGTCGTGATACTAAATAATATCCTTGGCCGTAGTGCATGGGTGATTCGATGATGTGGATTATTTATTAAGTTGAGTCCCAGCGATAAAAGTCATGAAAAACCTTTTAAATCATAAAAGATAGTAGATTTTATTCTCTACTTGACTCTTTTAATAGATTGCTTGTTCCGCTGCAGTTAAACTTGATGTTGTTATATTTTATCAGTTTAACACTTTTGAAGGCTAACGATAATTTATTCTGCATTATCTTAGTCATAATATTTCTTACTGGGGGCTAGTTGAGCTCACCCTTTCTTTCACTGTTCTCTTCAGGAAATGAGAACATAGCAGGGACTAGTCGGGGAACGGAGTGACGGTCCAGAGGATAGCATTAGTAGTCCTCACTATTCTGTGAAATAGTGTGTTAATAATTATAATGAAAACTCCTTTTGAGTTCGTATAATCTCTAGTAGACAATAATTGTATTCAAACTCACAGTTATGTTTTGTCGTATTGTACACGACAGTTGTATTAGTAAGTTATATTTAAATTTTGTACCATGTATCTGACGACCCAAAATGGGTGATGTATACCTAATTTTGGGGGCGTCACATGACTTATTAAAAGTTATTCCCTCCGCCCACAAAAGATTCACATTTATCATTTATTTTTATTCTACAAAAAGAGTGCTCTTTTTATAAATAACAATATAAAATAATATAATATATTAAGTTTATCATTATATTTTAAGAGTCTGCTACATATGACAAGAGATAGATTGGAATTAAAAATGACCACGCTTTAAATTATTCTATTTTATCCTATAAAGTTTCACATTAATTATAATTCAACTTCGTTATAAATTATTCTATTTTATCACATAAAATTTTACGTTAATTATAATTTAATTTGGTCATAAATTTGTCAACATATAAATATCATGTCACTACCAACTACTAAATTTCCAATTTATAGGAATAAATATTTACCGTAATACACATATGTTCTTAAAATTTATATATTTTGCAAATTATATTCTTTTTATGAAATAAATAAAATAAGTTTTTGCCTAAAATAAGTTGGCCGCGATGTCCCTCCATTATTTTCACGCCCAAATTCTCACCCTCAATTTTCACTCCCTCGGTTTAGAAAATACAGTCGAGCCCTATATCCCCTCAATCGTCATATCTCCTTCAAAACCCTCATCATCTGGTCCACCGAAACCCTCTCCAAAATATCCACCCTCGTCGGCCACTCTGAAGGCGTCAACGACCTCGCCTGGTCCTCCGCCTCCCACTATATCTGCTCCGCCTCAGACGACAAAACCCTCCGTATCTGGGACGCATTCACCTCCAAGTGCGTCAAAACCCTACGCGGCCACACCAATTTCGTTTTCTGCGTCAATTTCAGCCCCCAATCCAATCTCATCGTCTCCGGTTCTTTTGATGAGACTATTAGAGTTTGGGATGTCAAAAATGGTCGGCCCGTCCACGTCATCCAGGCTCACTCGATGCCGGTTACTTCCGTCCACTTCAATCGAGATGGATCGCTGATTATTTCCGGCAGTCACGACGGGTCTTGTAAAATTTAGGATGCGGCTTCGGGCGCCTGCTTGAAGACTCTTATTGACGATAAGGTTTCGGCCGTTTCATTTGCCAAATTCTCTCCCAACGGGAGGTTCATACTCTTCGGGACCCTTGATGATACTCTCGTGAGTTTCTATAATTGTTGACTTTGTTAAGCTTCTACTTTGCATTATTGAATTTTATTGCTCTATATAGCGGTGATAATTTATAATGTTAGGGAAAAAATCAACCTTTAAGGTTTATATATCTTCTATTGTACTTAAAGAAGTATAAAGTAATTGATTATGAAATAAATAGGTCTTGAGTACATGTCTCTTTTCATGTCAGTTGTACTTCTAGAGCTCAAGGACAAAATAGAAAATGGAAACAGAATTCTTATTCATGACTTCCAGTATCAATTAGCTCAACAGAGGAAGATATGCAGTCATTCGTATCCACAAAAGCAGAGGTACAATTTTGTAAGATGTAAATAAGATGAGAGATGTCTTCCATTGGGTGGCATTGTTAGTTGATACAGTATATCTTTGTTGCGTATTTAGGCCTTTTTAGGAGAGCTTCTATGCTCACCTCTGGTCTTCAGCGTTTGGGGTTGAATACATCTTTTTGTAGCATGTTAAATATTTTACTTCCGCTGGGTTGTGCTGGATTTGGGTCACAATGTTATTACATTGGATATCATATGGTGGGTGTGGTTAGATTGTTTTTAGTTAGTGATTACACCGACAGTTACTGGCGTTGATTTACCTCATCTTTTAATGTTGTCTTTCGATTGTGCCGTGTAATAATGATAGGTGATAAGCATATGTTACTTGATGTGCCTTAACCGGTTTACTAGCTAATCTTTGGAAATGCTATTACATAAAATAAATGAGATATCTGTTCATGGAACCTTGCAGGAGATGAATTTTTTGGAGGAACAGATACAAACTTCGGATGCACTTCTTGAGATGAGTCAAGGACAATGGGAGGGTTGTCACCGGTCAGAAATATACACCCCTGAAATGTTGAGCCTGATGGATAGATTCCAGCCTGATTTCTCTGCACCTTCTGGAGAATCACTTAGGCAGGTGGAATTCAGGATGATACAATTCTTAAATGGAACAATTGTGGGATTGCCTGAAAAACTGAGTTATGATTTCTGCCCACCAAATCCAGGCGAGAACCATGGGTTTTCACACCGCAATTCTCATGCTCCTACTAATTCAATCATGGATCGAGATGGGTCTTCCACATATCAGCCTACCCCGACTAACTTGGGATAAAAAGGCTTTGTTGAGTTGAAACCCACATATGACTCGGTATGTCATCCTGTAATTTTTAACGTTGGTTTTCATGTCATCCAAAGTAAATTAGTTCATGTAGTTACTCCATCTACCAATATGGATGGTAATATTGGCCCTGATGCTGTACACCTTTCAATAAATAGGTTAGTTATTAGTTTTCGTTGACTACCTACAATTTCAGTTTCTGTAGACTAATTATTTTCTTATTCGTGTTTTATCACATGCGTCTGATTTTTTGTCCGTCTTATATTTGCACAATCTTTTGACTATTTGACTTTTTGTGCTATAAGTAGTTGGGGTGGTTGTACTTTTCTTTTTCTGTCTATTTTGTTATATCTTTTCTTCTCTCTCTTGTCCTCCATCCCTCTCTTTGTTAGTTGAAGCACTGAAAATATCTTGTCCTGCATTTTTTTTAACTCAATTTGTGTGCCCTTTTCCCCTTTCTATCATGTGGTATCCTGTATACCTAAGTTGGTATCATTATATAAAAGAAATGTGCAGTCACAACATGACTGTATGTTACCCAATGACACTAGTCAGGGTCATAATATGGTGAATTCTTTTTCCGTGGGTTCACAGTGCTTTAGAAGTAAAGGACTGAAGGCTTTTCTGAGGCACTTGCGCTTCTTGATTAATGAAATAGAAACTTAGAAGAGTGGTGCAGCCTCAAGCTGCCTCATTCTACACCTAGGCATTAATTTTAAGAAGGTGAAGGCATCAAATTTAAAATGGATAAATGACATTTGGCTAGCCTTTAGAAAATTCTAGGAAAGGTCAACATGTTGATTTTGAAACTTAAAACAATATAGGGAGAAAAATTTAATCATCACACCACAGCAGACATAGTAATTCAAGTATTTGAGTGCTTATGTTTGTGCCCCGCATCCATGAATATATTTCCTGTCTAAGTAGCAAAAATTTGAGAGATGCAATATATAGTAATACATATTAGTATGTTACTAAAACTAGCTTAATGTAAATTTTTCGGCAAAAGCTTTGAACATAAGAGAATATCAGTCTTAATAATCCATCGGTCATACTTGTACTTCTATTGATGCTTATGAGTTGTAAATACAAGCACACTGGAACCTCTTGATGATTATTTAACCTGTCCAAATTTTCATTTTTGGAACATAAGCTTGCTTTTCTTTTATTTGTTATGTTGTTTTCCCTTCGGAGTCCTGTCTATATACCTGACAGCATTACTACTTGAATTTTTGACAGTAAAATATACACCTCAATATAGGTGGCTCACCGAAGAATTTCAAAGAGTGGACAGGGAGGAAACGCCTTGGCTTATTGTTCTTATGCATGTTCCAATTTACAACAGTAACGAAGCGCACTTCATGGAGGGCGAAAGAATGCGAGCTGTTTATGAGGGTTGGTTTGTTCAATAAAAAGTTGATATAATTTTTACTGGCCATTTCCATGCATATGAAAGATTGGTATGTCAATTTATTTGAAGTAGTCTGCAGCAGGATGATGCTAGTAGCTCTTTATATGCTGGTTTATCCTAATTTTTTTTAATGTACTTTTGCTTTCTAACTTATGCTTTATAGGCAAAATACAGAAAAGCGAAGGGGAGTTTTGAATAGTACTAGTCTGCTAAAAGATATTTGATATTACTTTGTGCCCTGTTTGTGGTTATGCTCAACATGTGATTATTATTACTCAAGCATGCTTGTGGGGTTCAGAATTATCCTGTATGATTATCTTCTGTAACTCTAATTGATGAGTAGATTTGATTTTGACATTTAATTCTGACCCCTTTAAAATAGCTCTTTCTTCTAACTGCCATGTTTCTTTTATTTGAATAAACTACAAAAGTTATGTATGAACTCTCTCCTCTTCCCTTAAAAATTCCATCAATAGGAGGTGTGGTGTTCAATTCTCACTCGCTATATTTGCTATTGAAAGCTGATTTACATAAACATAAATGTTTGCATTAGGAAAGTTCCATACTCCTATCATCTTATTTTGTTCGTCATTGGTTAAACAGTAAGCTCTGCATTTCTATTGTGGATTTGGGGTCGGATTTTCTTACTACATTGTACATCACTTGTGCTGACTTTATTTTCCTTGCTTTGCTCTAGACTTTACCAATGATTAAATGGGGAAAACGGACAAGGGTTATTTTAGATGTCGGTTGTGGTGTTGCTAGCTTCAGTGGCTATTTGCTGAACAAAGATGTCATTACTATGTCATTTGCCCCAAAGGATCAACATGAGGCTCAGATACAGTTTGCTCTTGAGCGGGGGATTCCTGCTACTCTATCGGTGATTGGAACACAACGGCTTACATTTCCAGACAATGTTTATGATTTGGTTCACTGTGCACGATGCAGAGTTCACTGGGATGGCGATGGTACATCAACTAATTTTTTCATTCTTCATTTATTTAGTTTGTCTATTCTGATGTCATTGGTTGACAACTGTAGGTGGAAAACCTTTAATGGAACTCAACAGGGTTCTTAGACCTGGAGGATTTTTTATATGGTCTGCTACACCAGTCTATCGTACAGATGAAAAAGATCGGAATGTCTGGAATTGTTTGTATTCTGTACCTCAGTTTTCTTAAAAAGTCATTTTTTTATTGTGAATTTTATTAAATCAGATCACATTTCAAATTTGGTATCAGTTCCTTCTTAGTTTTTACCTTCCACCTATTTTTATGTGCAATCACCTGTAATCTAAGTTAAATGGTCATATTCCTTGTTTCTTGAAGATATGGTGGCTCTGACAGAATCAATTTGCTGGAAAGTAGCGGCCAAGTCTTTTCCTTCCACTGGAATTGGTCTTGTTATATATAAGAAACCTGTTTCATCTGCCTGCTATGAAAGACGCAAAGGTAATAAACCTCCTATGTGCAATCAGAATAGGTGGAAGAACATGTCATGGTATACATTTAAACATTTCCCTAAATATTAAGCTTTAAGCTTTTAAAAATCCATTGCCACCAATCACCATCATCGTTACCTACTTTCATATATAGGTACGCACCTCTAGATACTTGTCTTTCACCACTTCCACTGCCAAGCCAATGTAGCTCATACAAATGGGCCATGCTGTGGCCCAAAAGACTCAGCAGTAAACCACTAAGCCTATCAACTGAAACAGATGCTGAAGAAATCAATATATCAAATTATCAATATATAAATATAGCACAGCCCCTAATTTGAAATCAATTGAAATGATGACATCATCAATTGGAAAAATCGTTGAGTCCACTCTTAATTAAGTGAGTTAACTCACTTAATTTGACAACTCATCTATTTTTCTATTCTTATATATAAATACACATAAATATTTTTTTTTATTTTCTCATCAATAACAATATATAAATACACATGATCAAATTAATTGCAAAAATCAAACAATAATGAAAAATCAAACAATAAGAACAAAAAAAAAGTTTTAACAATAAAAATGAAAAAAAAAACTAAACTCAGTCAATATAAATACACATAATCAAATCAATTGCAAAAATCAAACAATATTGGAAAATCAAACAATAAGAACGAAAAAAAAGTCTTAACAATAAAAATGAAAAAAAAACTGAAGGAGAAAAATGGTCCTGCAATAAAATGAAAATACACATAATCGAATCAATTGCAAAAATCAAACAATAATGGAAAATCAAACAATAAGAACGAAAAAAAAGTCTTAACAATAAAAATGAAAAAAAAAACTAAAGGAGAAAAATGGTCCTGCAATAAAATGAAATACAAATTCACTTTACTTGATATTAATTTCAGTTGTCTCTTCCTCTTCTCCTCCTCCTCACTTCAGTTTCTTCCCCTTCCCCTTCCACTTCCACTTCCACTTCCACTTCTAGAGAGTTTCACTTCCCCCTCTCCTTCTTCCACTTATATATATATATATATATATATATATATATATATATATATATATACAGAACCGATCAGGTGAGAGCTCCCTTACTTTGTTAAAATGCGGACTTTTTTTTAATTTTTTTTTGGTTTTTTTTTAAACAACTAAAAAAAATATTTAATATTTTATGGAACTGAAATTTTTTCATAATATAATGTTTTGGGCGTGTTTTGAATACCTATACCAAAAAGTGGTGGTACAGTCTGTCCAAACTGTACATACATATTTTGTTATACGTACCCAAATCACATCCAAAACACTGCATTATGAAAAAATTTCAGTTCCATAAAATATTAAATTTTTTTTTTAGTTTAAAAAAAAACCAAAGAAAAAACAAAAAAAAAGTCCGCATTTTAACAAAGTAAGGGAGCTCTCACCTGATCCTGACCCTATATATATATATATATATATTCGTATGTTTATGCGAATTTATTGGCTTTATATTCTGTTAAATTTTACTCTTTTATTACAGTCTGACATCTCTTTGTCCTTCTCTTTCCTGAACCACACTTGATTTTGGTTTTGTGGGCTCAAAATCGCTCGATCGATCCGATTTATTCGATTTCGAGAACATATCAATTACTGATTATTTCTTTTGTTTTATTGAATTTTTTTGATGTAATTTGTAGGGTTTTTCGATCCGATTTATTTGATTTTGAGAACAAATCAGATAATTGTTGATTATTTCCTTTGTTTTATTGATTTTTTTTTTGAGGTTTTTTTTTATTATTGAATGAAATTTCGTTTTAGTTTTTGAAGAAATTTAACTTTTTTGTTAGTGAATTCTGAAATTACAAATAATACTTGATCTGAATTCATCCCTACAATGAATGGGGAAAATGAAATCTAAACAAAAAAAAGGAAAGACAGTAAAGTACATATATGATGAATATATAATGGTGAAAAATCTCTCATTCCAATTTTAGAAAATTATACAATTGAAAAACAAACTAGCCCGTGCAATGCATGGGCTATCAACTAGTATTTTATAAAGATACCAAACACTGGTCTTCTCTAGTCTCTAATGTTTATCTGGAAGTCTTTGCTATAAACTGGTCGAGCGTGAGGAATATAATGGATATGAATGCTGGTTACGGAGGGTAGAATATATACCACTTCTTGAATCATTTACTGCTATTCTCGTGTAATCTATAAGAGATTCTTACTTGTATAGAAACACACAAGTCTTAACGTATTTTCTCTTCTTGTCACAGATTTGCTGCAGCACTTATTGATCGACCTCTTTGGGTAATGAATGTGATCCCCATTCATGGGCCGGACACTTTATCTATTATCTTTGATAGAGGACTGATTGGAATTTATCATGACTGATGCGAGTCACTTAATACTTACCCTAGAAGTTATGATATGTTGCATGCCAGTTTCCTCTTTGGAAATTTAACACAAAGGTAAAGAACAAATGTGCCATAGCTGTTTGTTTTAATATAATTAATATTAAGCCTTCCAATTTGTTCACTGTAATTTTGACCCGATTAGTTTTCAAAAATTTCAGATGTGACATCATAGATGTAGCAGTTGAGATTGACCGCATACTGAGACCAGGTGGTTTTATCTTAGATCAAGACACAATGGAAATGACTAACAAGCTTAGTCCAATTTTGCACTCGTTTCACTGGTCAATACTGTGCATTAGTGTAACGACCGAGAAATTCGGATCTTATTGTAAATTGATTTTATTAAATTAAATAATAATAAAATCATATTCTATGTGTTATCAAGATAGTTGTCATTGTATAACCTATTGATCTAAGAATGTCGTAGTATTTGAGCTACGTGGATGGATTAAAGTGTTTGAATTTCTAAGACGAAAATAAAAGTTTTTTGAGAAATTTTTCGAAAAATACTATTCATCGATATTTGCTCAGGTTATAATTTTGAGTTTCCGAGAAATACGTAATGATGGAATAACAATGTAAGATGGATTATGTAATAAAAATCTAGTTATGGAAAATGTAATAATTCGCTTGTGGATTTAATTTATAAACGTTAAGGAAGGCGAAATAGTATTGAATAGGTAATAATGTATGATACTTTGGTATTGTACGGAGTAATGAAAACAAGTATAATATTAAGTATTATACGAGTTTGTAGGAATGATGAAATACCGTATATAAATTCTATATGAATTAGAATACGAAAATAATACATCAACAATATGTATTAAGAAATGATAATGGACTTGGAAGATTGGATAACAATTATATACAAGTCCAAGTGAATTAAAGGGAGAGGCTCAACTATTAATTAAAAAACCAATTGGTGTTCATTAATGTAAAGCCCAAAGGATGATTTAATGAAAGCCCAAGATGGAATCCATGAGTTGTATGATCCATGGGGCAAACCATATTGATATGGTTATTGTGGTGACCAAGTTAGAGTGGTGACCAAGACTTTGAAGTAATGACCAAGTATAGGATAAAAGTTGTGCTAGCCAAGTAATGAATAGTAAGGTGGTGGCTTGAGGAGGTGGGTGATTTAATGACTAAACTACCCTAGCTTTGCAAGTTCTATAAATAAAGAAGGCTTACAAGTCATTTGTTAGTTGTTCAAATAATCTAACATCTCAAAAGTGCTTAAGTGTTAGAGAGAATAAGCTACACATAAGTCATTCCATAAGTAAGAAGAAGAAGCAAGCTACTTTACCAAGACTACAAAAAGTAAAACTTCTTCTCTAAATTATCTTCTATCTCTACCATAATAGGTTGATAAGAAAAGTTGGAATTAAGGAACATGGATGTTAAGAAGCAAGAAGAATGTATAAGTCATGAACTTATGCCACATAAGTTGGCAATAAGTCATTTGAACTTATAAAAGTTATAAACTTATTATAAGTTAACCTTGAATGTTAAGTATGAAAATATGAACTTGTGATGAGTTTAGTAAGAAAAGTGAATTAAGAACTTATATGATTATATGTATCATATATACCTAAGTAAAGTTATATGTGAAGAACATGTAAAGTATAATGATTAAGAAACTCAAATGGTCATAAGTCATGAATAATCAAATCTTAAGTAGTTTATAATTTGACAAGTTATGAGCTCATGAAGAATAAGTCAAAATCTAACAATGATTATAAGTTGTTGTATTAAGTATGTTAAGATGTTCACATGATGAATGAATTTCATTTGTAATGTTGAACAAATCATAAGAATGAAGAATTGTCAGAATTTGCACGATTGGACGATAAACGTCGAATTCATAAAATTCTCGGAATGGAAGTCAAATTTTGTGTTGGATCACGAACCCATTGTTTTTCAATAGAGACAAGTCATATTTGGCATTTAAGAGTTGCGGACTCGAAAATAATAGGATTCCGACTTAGAACGAAGAAACGAGTGTTGAACGTTCACGAACGTTTATCGTTTTCGTTAAAAATGAACCAATAGGTGAATTTTTAGCAAACGAAGTTAAATAGATAAAATTCTTGCATAAAATGTAGATTACGTAATTTGTGAATCGTAGGCTTTTGAACGAGCCAATTCAGACTTATAACGAAGAAGTTATGCGTCCGGAAAGTTCACAAAAAATTCAAAACTGAAATTGTTTTCTGGTGCACAGAGTTGGCACCGCGGCGCCAACCCTAGGCAAAATGACTCGCGCCACAGCGCAGAACAGTGTTCGAGCCTACTGCAAGAGTTCATCGCAGCGCGAACTATAGTACAATATGTGGCGCCGCAGCGCCATGTACAGTACCAAAATCCTCTAGAGTGTGGCGCCGCATCGCGGCCCATTAAGTAAGGACTCGCGCCGCAGCGCCAAGTCAGGGACAGAGATACAATAAGCTCGCGCCGCAGCGCGAGATATAAGTATAAAGCTGGCGCCGCAGCGCCAGTCTCAGAACAAGGATAGTAATGAAGGTTTATAAGTACAAAGAAAAGAAAACCAATTGATTTAAAAGTAAACATAACTTAAGGAATGTAATGTAACATTTTTTAAACTTTGTTAAACCTTAAGGATGTGGTATAAAGGTTGAGATAACCTAGTCAAATATAAATGTAACTATAAAGATAAACAGGAACGAATAGTAATATAATCTAATACACAATTAAATTGAAATGAAGGGTATGATATAGTCATATACATACTTGATTATATGTGACCTAATGTGAGGCATTATGTGATCATGTATTGTAGAGACTTTAAACGACTTGAACATAAAGTTAATATATCGTAGCAGACGCTAAAGGCAAGTATTATAACTCTTATCTCAGTTCAATCTGAACAAGTTTTTGAGGTTCATGTATTCTTTCACATGAATTGAGGTATGTTGAAGTTAAAGCCAATTCCTTTGGCTAGACTTGATGTATTGATAATCTATTCATGTATTATCAAATGTTGCTATCTTTTGTCAACTACTTGATATGGTTTTCAAAAGAAGAATTGTTAAACAAATATTTTGTCGGTAAAACGATAGGCACGTGAGGTTGCCAAATGCTTAAACGTGCACACGTTTAATGGATGTAGTGTTGATCAACATAGAGTACAATAGGCTGATCACCTAGAAGTGCTCGTAAGTAATATCGGGCTTACGGACTTGCTTTCGGGTTGTCCTTTTCTAATAAAAAATGAATACTCGAGGTCTTTGACCGGAGTGAATGTTTTACTAAATAATGTTATTATTGTAAAACATTTTGAAAGAAAAGATGAAGTGCTATTTTGAATTATCAATAGTACTTCATAACTATTGTTCAGTTATTGAAGATATACAATTTGTATGTGTCAAGCATGTTGTTATTAAATTGTTATACTTGCAAAGCTAGTTATGCTCACTCTTGCTTGAACCATATGAATGCAGCTAAGATCGAACGTCCCGAAGGATCGAAAAAGGATAAGGGAAAAGTTAAGGCAGATTACTAAGCTGTCTTGTAATATTATAGGTCTATTGTTATAATTTAACTGATATTATGACAAAGAACCTTTGTAATGGGTATAGAACTTGGGAAATGTAAATATTACTTTAAATATATAGAAGTTATGTTCGTTCTTTGAGACTTTTCAATTGAATGAATGTATGAATGTTGTACAGTATAGCACCATCTGTCGGGTTGGAAGATACCCAAATTTGGGGGCGCTACAAGTTGGTATCAGAGCGTAGGTTATAAAACTTAAGGGGAAAGTAGAACCTTAAGTCATAACATTAAGAAAGAATATAGAAGTAAAAGATGGAAAGTAACCCTATAAAAATGCATTATATTATTTTATGTATTTTTATTATTTTACTAACATGTACTAATCAAACTATATTGTTTTATTGTAGATGTCAGGAGAAAATGATATGTATAGAGATATACATGTAGTGAGCGAGGATTCAGTTAATTGGGTAGAGATACTACCAAATCCCGTAGCAGTAGAACCAGAGTTGGGTGACAATCGAGTCTGGAGACTCGGACGATTTAGACTACATGTCTATATTTGATGGCATGCTAGAAGAGGAGGTGGACGTGATGTACTTTAACCAGGTTCCACCTACAGAGGACCAGGTTCCACCTACAGAGGAAATGTCTACGGGGGAATCGATGAAGGCATTGTTTATGTCGGTATTGGATAGGAATGTCCATTACTGCCAAGAGGTTAAGGAGTTGAAAGAGGAACTCCAAGATGTCCGTGAGGACAAGGCTAGCATGGAGGGAATGTGGGAAGAAGAGCATGATGATAGAGTTCTAGCTAAGGACAAGGTCCGAGAGCTGAAATGTGAAGTCTTTGAGCTCAAACAAGAGCTAAAGACTAAAAAGAGGAAGTTGGATAGGATGTCCTATATACATAGGAGTTCTCACATAGATTTCCAGCAGCAGGTAGCTGGATATCAGAAAGAAGCAGGGCAGACCCGACACACTATCAGTAGAGATGTTATTGCCGGTCTGGCTAGCAAAGATTTCGAGAATGCCCTACGACAGATGTAGTCTAACAATAGCTAGAGTAAAATAGATATGTAAATATTATGTATCTAGTAGTGACGTAAAACCCTCTTTTGTATAAGAAAGGGTAGTCTTTTGTAAATCCCAATTTTTGGGAAAGTAATTACGGGATGGTAATGTAATCAGCTAAGGCTGAGTAATGTAAGCAATGTAGTGTTATACTACAAGTTATGAATCAATATAAGTCTTTTTATGGAATATGTTGAGTAATGAGTATGAGTTGTTGTTTTATTACAAATAATAACAAACCAACAAGAATAAAGTAATAATGATGTGTTATTTTCTTAACAGCAAAATGCCGCCAAGAAGGAGACAACGAAATCAGGGCGCTAATTTTAACCAACCGAAGGGTGGTTCGGTTAATCCAATGCAGGAGTTCGTTAATCTTTTAACGGCTGCATTTAATAGAACGGGGGATAATGTACCCGTGATTCCTGGAGTAGTACGAGCTACTACTTTTAAGGATTTTAAAAGTGTAGGTCCGCCGGAGTTCAAAGGAACTACGGACCCTATAGAAGCCCAGACATGGGTAAAAGAAATTGAGAAAGCATTTGTGATAGCAAATATTGAGGAGGGTCAAAAGGTTGCCTTTGCAACCTATTTGATGAAGGGAGAGGCCAACTTCTGGTGGGAGGCAAACCAGGCTAGGGCCGATATAGGAAACCTAACGTGGGAGAGGTTCAAGGAGATTTTCTTCGAGAATTATTTTCCTATGAGTATGCAAGGGAGGATGGAGATGAGGTTTCTAGAATTGAGACAAGGGGATATGACAGTTCCTCAGTATGCTGCCAAGTTTAATGAATTGGCACAATTTGCTCCACATCAAGTGGACACTGAAGTGAGAAAGGCTAGAAGGTTCGAGCAGGGCTTGAAACCCTGGCTCTATAGCCGAATCTTTGTGTTCCAAAGTACTTCCTTTGGAACAATACTAGAAAAGGCAATAATTACCGAAGGTGGGAATGAGGTTCTCAGCCAGTACCACAAAGATAAGAAAAACAAGGGCAAAGTTGATGGAGGAACCAAGATCGAGGGAGCCAGTGGAAGTGGCAACGGTCAGAAGAGGAAGGGCTTTAACTCTGGGAATACCGGAGTAAAACAAGGGGACTCTAAGAGGAGGATGGAGGCCTGTAAAACCTGCGGGAAGACTCACTTTGGAGTATGTCTCAAAGGAAAGGCGGTTTGTTATAATTGTGGACAGGAAGGGCACATTTCGCCTAACTGTCCCAATCCGAAGAAAAATCACGGATGCTTTGTATGTGGATCAACTGACCACATAGCAAACAACTGCCCGAAAAAAGGGATAGAAGGAAATAAGGGAACTAATAGCGGGAAGTTAGCTATTAGTGGTCCAGCTCAGCTGGGGAAATCAATGGCCCGCACTTTTAATATGACGGTCCAAGATGCGGTGGCATCAGGGGATGTAGTTGCAGGTATTATTTCGATCAACAATATAAATGCATACGTGCTATTTGATTCGGGTGCTACTTGTTCGTTTATAGCATGTGGTTTTGCTAGACGACTAGAATTATTTCCCGAAAAATTGCATGTACCTTTGAACATTAAGGTAGCAAACGAAGAGATAATTCATGTTGAAGATATTCATAAGAGTTGTTGCGTAGATGTACGTGGTCGTAAGTTATCGGTAGACTTAATACCGATAAAGTTAGGAGAATTCAACGTAATTCTCAGAATGGATTGGTCGATTGACCATGGACCAATTATAGATTGCCAAAAGAAATGTGTGAGCATCAGGACGTTGAAGCAACCTCCTATAGTATTTTACGGTAGTAAATTGCCGGGACGTCCGTGTTGCCTTACGATGACAAACTAGAAAACTTTTAAGGAAGGGTTGTGTAGATTACCTATGCCATGTTGTTGATACCTAGAGAGTGGGAGCAACCATGGAACAAATACCTATAGTAAACGAATTCATGGATGTATTTCCAAGTGAGTTACCGGGTTTACCGTCGGATAGGGAAATCGAATTTGTGATAGACACTGTGCCAGGAGCGGCACCAGTCTCAATGGCACCGTACCGTATGGCGCCTGTGAAAATGAAAGAACTAATGGTTCAACTATAGGAACTATTGGACAAAAAATGCATTCAACCAAGTGTTTCGCCGTGGGGAGCACCGATGTTGTTTGTCAAGAAGAAAGACGGATCGTTAAGACTTTGTATCGACTATCGGGAGTTGAACAAGTTAACGATAAAGAATAAATACCCATTGCCCAGGATCGATGATCTCTTTGATCAATTGAAAGGGGAAAAGTATTTTTCTAAGATAGATTTGCGGACGATGTATCATCAGTTGAAGGTTAAGAAGGAAGATGTACCAAAGACTACATTCAGGACTCGTTATGGTCATTACGAATTTCTGGTGATGTCATTTGGGTTGACGAATGCACCTGCTGCATTTATGGATATGATGAACAGAGTGTTAAAACTATATTTGGACAAGTTCATCGTGGTGTTTATCGATAATATTCTTGTCTATTCTAAGACGCCAGAAGATCATGCTGAACACTTAAGATTAGTGTTGGAGACACTAAGGAAGGAGAAGTTATATGCGAATTTCACGAAATGTGAATTTTGGCTGGAAAAGGTGCAGTTTTTAGGTCATATCATTGACCAAGAGGGGATTTCAGTGGATCCAGCGAAGGTGGAAGCAGTAATGAATTGGGAACAATCGAAAACGTCGACTGAGGTGCGGAGTTTCCTATGGTTAGCAGGGTACTATCGAAGATTTATCCAAGATTTTTCGAAGATAGCTACCTCGTTGACTAATTTAACAAGGAAGACGGTGAAATACGTATGGACGAATAAATGTGAAGACAGTTTTCAAGAACTGAAGAAAAGATTAAGTGAAGCGCATGTTTTGTCATTGCCAGATGACACATGAAATTTTGTAGTGTATAGTGATGCTTAGCATAGAGGACTTGGTTGTGTGCTTATGCAGCATGGCAAGGTCATTGCGTATGCATCTCGGCAGTTGAAGGATTATGAGAAAGTTTATCCTACTCATGATCTGGAACTGGTCGTGGTAGTATTTGCCCTAATGATATGGAGACATTATCTTTATAGGGGAAAATATGAGATATATACGGACCATAAAAGTCTAAAGTATATCTTCACTCAGAAGAAGTTGAATATGAGACAGAGAAGATGGCTATAATTAATAAAGGATTATGATTGTGAAATCCTGTATCACCCTGAAAAGGCTAATAATGTAGTTGCCGACGCCTTAAGTAGGAAGGGTCGGGAAAAGTTTTCTATGTTAACGGCTCAAAATGAGTTAATAACAGAGATGGCTAGGATGGAAATAGAAGTGAAGATGCCGAGTGATTAGGGGCAATTACTCTTTGCGACGGAGATGCAATCTACCATCGTAGAAAGAGTCAAGGAGGTACAACTCAAGACGGACGAGTGTAACAAAATGAAGAAGCAATTATTTGAGAAGGAATATGCTAAGTATAGTCTTGATAATGAGGGATTATTAAGATTTGAGGGAAGAATTTGGGTTCCGAATGAGACGGAATTAAAGGAGCAAGTGTTACAAGAAGCTCATAGCTTGAGGTACTCGATACATCCTGGTAGCACTAAGATGTATCAAGACCTTCGACAGAGTTTTTGGTGGCCAAACATGAAGAGAGAAATAGCAGAGTATGTGAGTAGGTGCTTAACTTGTCAAAAAGTTAAGGCCGAACATCAACGACCTTGTGGTTTATTACAGTCATTGGAGATTCCAGAATGGATGTGGGAGCATATCACGATGGACTTCGTGGTGGGACTTCCGACGATGCAAAAAGGGTATGATTCGATTTGGGTAATAGTGGACCGATTGACGAAGTCTGCTCACTTTTTGCCAATTAGGGTCAAGTATAACTTAGACCAGTTAGCTAAACTTTATGTTAAGGAAATCATTTCAGACATGGAGTACCAGTGTCGATTGTGTCAGATCGTGATCCACGATTCACTTCGAATGTTTGGAGGAGTTTGCAAGAACAGTTGGGAACACAGCTGAGGTTAAGCACAACTTATCATCCACAAACCGATGGGCAGAGCGAAAGGACAATTCAGGCATTAGAAGACATGTTGAGATCTTACGTCATGGATTTTAGGGGTAGTTGGGATGATCACCTACCACTAGTAGAGTTTGCATATAACAACAGTTATCATGCAAGCATAGACATGCCGTCGTATGAAACTTTGTATGGAAGAAAATGCAGAACACCTTTATGTTGGGATGAGGTGGGAGAACGCCGAATGCTAGGAGCAGAATTGGTGCAGCAGACAGCGGATGTGGTAAAGTTAATTCGGATGCATCTCGTCACAGCACAGGACAGACAGAAGAAGTATACGGACTCACATAGACTAAGTCGAGAGTTTGAGGTGGGCTCGTATGTGTTTCTAAAGGTATCTCCCTGAAAAAGAAAGATACACTTTGGAAAGAAAGGAAAGTTAAGTCCAAGGTTTATAGGACCTTTTGACGTGTTAAAACGGGTGAGAGAGGTAGCTTATATGATAGCATTACCTCCAGACCTAGAACGAATACATAATGTGTTTCACGTATATATATTACGTCCATATAAGCCAGACTATAAGCATGTAATCGAATATGAGCCGATTCATATCGAGAAAGATTTAACGTATGAAGAGTCGCCAATACAGATCATTGATAGAAAGGAGCAAGTTCTGAGGAACAAGGTAATACCATCAGTAAAGGTATTATGGAAGAACCACGATGTTGAAGAAGCAACGTGGGAACTAGAAGAAAAGATGAAGAATAATTTTCTTCATCTATTTGATTAAAGTAAGACGAGATTCTGGGGACAGAATCTTTATAAGGGGGGAAGAATGTAACAACCGAGAAATTCGGATCTTATTGTAAAATGATTTTATTAAATTAAATAATAATAAAATCATATTCCATGTGTTATCAAGATGGTTGTTATTGTATAACCTATTGATGTTAGAATGTCGTAGTATTTGAGCTACGTGGATGAATTAAAGTGTTTGAATTTTCAAGACGAAAATAAAAGTTTTTTGAGAAATTTTTCGAAAAACACTATTCATCGATATTTGCTCGGGATATAATTTTGAGTTTCCGAGAAATACGTAATGATGGAATAACAAGGTAAGATGGATTATGTAATAAAAATCTAGTTATGGAAAATGTAATAATTCATTTGTGGACTTAATTTATAAATGTTAAGGAAGGCGAAATAGTATTGAATAAGTAATAATGTATGATACTTTGGTATTGTACGGAGTAATGAAAATAAGTATAATACTAAGTATTATACGAGTTTGTAGGAAGGATGAAATACCGTATATAAATTCTATATGAATTAAAATACGAAAATAATACATCAACAATATGTATTAAGAAATGATAATGGACTTGGAAGATGGGATAACAATTATATACAAGTCTAAGTGAATTACAGTGAGAGGCTCAACTATTAATTAATGAACCAATTGGTGTTCATTAATGCAAAGCCCAAAGGATGATTTAATGAAAGCCCAAGATGGAATCCATGAGTTGTATGACCCATGGGGCAAACCATATTGATATGGTTATTGTGGTGACCAAGTTAGAGTGGTGACCAAGACTTTGAAGTAATGACCAAGTGTAGGATAAAAGTTGTGCTAGCCAAGTAATGAATAGTAAGGAGTTGGCTTGAGGAGATGGCTTGAGGAGGTGGGAATTTTAATGACTAAACTACCCTAGCTTTGCAAGTTCTATAAATAAAGAAGGCTTACAAGCCATTTGTTAGTTTTTCAAATAATCTAACGTCTCAAAAGTGCTTAGGTGTTAGAGAGAATAAGCTACATATAAGTCATTCCATAAGTAAGAAGAAGAAGCAAGCTACTTTACCAAGACTACAAAAAGTAAGACTTCTTCTCTAAATTATCTTCTATCTCTACCGTGATAGGTTGATAAAAAAAGTTGGAATTAAGGAACATGTATGTTAAGAAGCAAGAAGAATGTATAAGTCATGAACTTAAACCACATAAGTTGGCAATAAGTCATTTGAACTTATAAAAGTTATAAACTTATTATAAGTTAACCTTGAATGTTAAGTATGAAAATATGAACTTGTGATGAGTTTAGTAACAAAAGTGAATTAAGAACTTATATGATTATATGTATCATATATACCTAAGTAAAGTTATATGTGAAGAACATGTAAAGTATGATGATTAAGAAACTCAAATGGTCATAAGTCATGAATAATCAAATCTTAAGTAGTTTATAATTTGACAAGTTATAAGCTCATGAAGAATAAGTCAAAATCCAACAATGATTATAAGTTGTTGTATTAAGTATATTAAGATGTTCACATGATGAATGAAGTTCAATTGTAATGTTGAACAAATCATAAGAATGAAGAATTTCCGGAATTTGCACGATTGGACGATAAACGTCGAATTCGTAAAATTCTCGGAATGGAAGTCAAATTTTGTGTTAGATCACGAAACCATTGTTTTCCAATAGAGACATGTTATATTTGGCATTTAAGAGTTACGGACTCGAAAATGGCCGGATTTCGACTTAAAACGAAGAAACGAGCGTTGAACGTTCACGAACGTTTATCGTTTTCGTTAAAAATGAACCAATAGGTGAATTTTTAGCAAACTAAGTCAAATAGATAAAATTCTTGCATGAACATGTAGATTACGTAATTTGTGAACCGTAGGCTTTTGAACGAGCCAATTTGGACTTATAACGAAGAAGTTATACGTCCGGGAAGTTCACAAAAAATTCAAAACTGAAATTGTTTTCTGGTGCACAGAGATGGCGCTAGGCAAAATGACTCGCGCCGCAGCGCGGAACAGTGTTCGAGCCTACTACAAGAGTTCGCCACAGCGCGAACTATAGTACAATATGTGGCGCCGCAGCGCCATGTACAGTACCAAAATCCTCTGGAGTGTGGCGCCGCAGCGCGGCCCATTAAGTAAGGACTCGCGTCGCAGCGCCAAGTCCGGGACAGAGATACAATAAGCTCGCGCCGCAGCGCGAGATATAAGTATAAAGCTGGCGCCGCAGAGCCAGTCTCGGAACAAGGTTAGTAATGGAGGTTTCTAAGTACAAAGAAAAGAAAACCAATTGATTTAAAAGTAAATATAACTTAAGGAATGTAATGTAACATTTTTTAAACTTTGTTAAACCTTAAGGATGTGGTATAAAGGTTGAGATAACCTAGTCAAATATAAATGCAAGTATAAAGATAAACAGGAATGAATAGTAATTGAATCTAATACACAATTAGATTGAAATGAAGGGTATGATATAGTCATATACATACTTGATTATATATGACCTAATGTGAGGCATTATGTGATCATGTATTGTAGAGACTTGAACGACTTGAACATAAAGTTAATATACCGTAGCAGATGCTAAAGGCAAGTATTCTAACTCTTGTCTTAGTTTAATCTGAACAAGTTTTTGAGGTTCATGTATTCTTTCGCATGAATTGAGGTATGTTGAAGTTAAAGCCAATTCCTTTGGCTAGACTTGATGTATTGATAATCTATTCATGTATTATCAAATGTTGTTATCTTTTGTCAACTACTTGATATGGTTTTCAAAAGATGACTGAATTGTTAAACAAATGTTTTATCGGTATAACGACAGGCATGTGAGGTTGCCAAATGCTTAAACGTGCATACGTTAAATGGATGTAGTGTTGATCAACATAGAGTACAATAGGCTGATCACCTAGAAGTGCTCGTAAGTAATATCGGGCTTACAGACTTGCTTCCGGGTTGTCCTTTTCCAGTAAAGAATGAATACTCGAGGTCTTTGACTGGAGTGAATGTTTTACTAAATATTGTTATTATTGTAAAACATTTTGAAAGAAAAGATGAAGTGCTATTTTGAATTATCAATAGTACTTCATAACTATTGTTCAGTTATTGAAGATATACGATTTGTATGTGTCAAGCATGTTGTTATTAAATTGTTATACTTGAAGATAGCTAGTTATGCTCACTCTTGCTTGAACCATATGAATACAGCTAAGACTGAACGTCCCGAAGGATCGAAAAAGGATAAGGGAAAAGCTAAAGTAGATTACTATGCTGTCTTGTAATAGTATAGGTCTATTGTTATAATTTAACTGATATTATGACAAAGAACCTTTGTAACAGGTATAGAACCTGGGAAATGTAAATATTACTTTAAATATATAGAAGTTATGTTCGTTCTTTGAGACTTTTCAATTGAATGAATGTTGTACAGTATAGCACCATCTGTCGGGTTGGAAGATACCCGGATTTGGGGGCGCTACAATTAGTACCACGTAGTAACTCTATTGTCTTTGTGTATTGATTTTGGCACTAAGTGTCTCTGGTGACTTATTTGCTTCATTTTTCTGACTTGCTATTATTTTTAAATATGTATAGGAAGATTGCTTCTACGACCTGCCTTACAATACTGGGTATCAAATTTTTGTGCTACGTTTATGGAAGACAAGGGACGAAATTATGAAGTGTACTCTCTCTATATATGTAGATATATATTTTGATTGAAGAACTGTTGTAGCTGTAGATGGTTAATTGTAAAGATAATGAATGATTATGTAGTGGATGGATTTATTAAGTTAATAATATTTTAGTTTTTTGTATTTTTGACATTATTTGCTATGGGGACATTGAGTCAGCCAGGTACACAAAAAGAATGTCAAATTTTGATTTGGCAACAATATAATTCGTTATCAAAGCATTGAAAAAGTTTTAATATAGTAACACTTTTTTATACATTTAGCAATAAATTTTTGTTGCTAATGACATTATAAATATAATATTTGGCAACGAAAAATTAACCTAATAACAACGGAGAGGATATTGTTGGTAATACTAAAATAAAAGGTAACATTTCGACGACTTTCGTTGATATTGAAAAATAACAAGCAACAAACATTTTCGTTGCTGATTCAGCATAATGTCATTACCAAATAATATAATCAGCAACGAAAATCGTTGCTAAAAAGTTTACATTTCGCAACGAAAGTAAGTTTAGGCAATAATTTTCATAATTTACTGCAACGAAAAATGTCGTTGCAAAATGGTGTCAATTGCAACGAAAATGCACGGTTGTTGCAAAAAAAATAGTTTATTTCGTTGCCAATTAGCAGGCTTTTGCAACGAAATGGAGTTTTTAGCAACGGAATTTTTATTATTCTGCAACAATACATTTTGTTGCTAAAGGATCGATGTCTCTGTACAAAAGCCAAATTTCGTTGCAAAATGTATTACTTTTGGCAACGAAAAAAATATGTTCGTTGCGGAACAATTAGCAACACTCATTATGCAACAAAAGACGCAACGACAGTAAAGTCGTTGCCAAAACCCTTTAGCAATTAAATTTGGCACCTTTTGGCAATGAAAATCGGTTGTTGCCGAAGGCCCATTTTTTTATTGTGATCTGGCTTGGCAAAGTCACTGTCAGAGCTTCTGGGTTTTTCAGAAACCCAGACAGCTTCATGGGTCCATTTTGTGGCTTATATTTCTATGGGTTCTGGTTACAATTAATGTGTTCTAATGGTTTAGAGTTGTAATCCACATAATAGAGTACAATTATCCATCATCAGGGCAGGCAATAAACATCAGAATCACAAGTTAGCACCCGGTCAACCTATGTCAAAAATGGTGTTCATCACATTTTTGGAAATTCCAGAAACTTAAAATCAGAACGAGAAGGCTACTTTGACCAACGGTTACTTTTATTATAACGTTTATCTAAGTGATCTAACGCATTAAATTTAAAGTACATATGTTAGGATACAAACTGATAACAAAAACAACATCAAATAGTTTGATTAACTGACAGATCAGGGCATGCAAAAATATTGTCAGACATGATCTGGGGAAATCTGGGTTACCCAGAAGTCTCTCGGACAATGCCGGTCAACGGTCTTTGACCATTAATAACATGATATATGTGAATCATATGATCGTGATTTCACTTGCAGAGCACAGACAACATGACAAGCTATAGATCTAAAACATAAAACATCAAACATCATGAACAAGGAAAGATCTAGAACCACTGACATTCGTTGTCAGACATAAATGTTAAACTTTCCCAGAATTTTTAAAACTTCAAATCCGAGCACTTTAATGTTATGGATATGGGATCTAACAACCTAGATCACTAAATAACATTTTATTACACAACATTAAACAACAAACAACAAGATCTAACATCAGATCATAAGGTTTTTAAATTCTATGGTTTATACCTTTATGCTTTGCTTTCTTGAATCTGAGCTTTAGATGTGTTATGGTCATTGGTGGGTCTTGAATTCTGACTGATATAACACTAAATTTTCGTGGGTTTTGGGAGAGAGAGAGAGTTGGTTAAGAGCTTGGTGTACAAATGAGCAAATAATGGACTTTTCTCTCTCTAATTATATATATATGATGGATACACTGAATCTTGCTGAGATTTATGGCTGATTGTATCTATATCAGTCACATGGGGTTGTTGAAAATGGTTGATCAACTAAAGTTTTGGCCATTTTGACAAGTTAGCTTAAATAATGCTCTAAGGGCAAAATGGTCAATGATCTTGTGATTTTAATTGCATCCATGACATTTGGCTAACCCTTAGGGTTTTACCCTTAGGGTTTAACCCTTAGGGTTGAACCATAAGGTTCTATAATTTGCTTTTCTAGAAATTTCCAATTAAGGTTAAAATAAAACTTTATTTTTCTAAATTATGAATTAAGGTTTTCTAAATTATATAAACTTACATATTAAGTTTAAAGACTTACTAATTAGCATTAAAATGACTAAATTAGTAACTAACTTTCCCATTTAACAATTAGGGTTTATAATATAAATATTAGGGTTTCTAGAAATCAGGATTTCAAATATTAATTAGAGTTTCTCTAATTAACATTAAATTCTATAATACACCACATAAATTACATAACACAATTATATAACAGTCTCGAACTCATAATTGAGTTTCAAATTAGGGTTTCCATCTAGCAATTATCTAATTATTATTTAAGGTTTCTAATTTTAGAAAATAGGGTTTTAGATTACTAATTAGGGTTTTCTAAGTATAATTAGGATTTTCCACATAATAATTTGGGTTTTTCTAATAAAAATTAAATTCTAGTAATACATATCATATACCACATAACATAATCAATAGACAGATTTTAAAGTCTCATTTGACTTTAAAACTATGGTTTGTTAGTAAAATTACGGTTTTGCAGATTATAATAAAACTGCTCCCCAGATTAACCTTACACATATAGCATATATATTTATATCACTAACAAATAATAATATAATATTATTATTCTCATTCCTTGTTAAAAATCCAAAATTAGGGTTTGGATTTCATATCTGATTTATCTGGCATATATACCTTTATTAATTAAGTTAAAATAATTAACTTAAATAATATAAATTAAATTTATATAATAAAAAATTATTATAATAATTCTAATAACCGTTTAATATATTATTTATATAATATAAAATCATATTTTCATGGAAAATAATTAATAAATACATTTCTACTATAATATTAATTATTATGAGAATATAATTTATAATGTGCAATAATTCTAAAATAAAATTATTTACAAACATTCATGTAATAAATATATTTTTATTTATTACATAATTACATAAGCTTTATCTTGTACAAATACTCATTCTTAAAATAAACATAAAAAAAAAAAATTAAACGCAAAATTTCTGATTTAATTATATAGAAAATATCGGGTTATTACATTCACCCTCCCTTATAAGGATTTCGTCCCCGGAATCACCGTTTTAAAACATATACATACCAGGGTACATAGCATACATAATCATTGCAAGTAGATCTCGATCAAAATTAATCAAACCGTTCTTTAACTATTCAGCATAAAGCTTATCTATCTGCTTATACGGAAAATTGAATTCTAATAGAACTCAATTTCCTCCTTCAAAATAATTTATAAAATAATTTACTATATATAAGAAAATAATATATAAGAAAATAAAATTTGTTCAAATAATACCTGGAGTTGCAACCCCGGCTGCTACAGTTTCTTGAACGGTCATGTTGAAGACGCTTGCAGTTGATTTCGTTGGTTTGATTGTTGATGTTGGTCCCGTCGTCGCCAATGTCCTGCTGCCTTTTCCCATATTCGCATTCCTTGCCTCCTTTTTCCTTCCTGGACAGTCTTCCACCTTATACTCCATTGATTCACACTTAAAACACACAGACTTGCCCTTTATCTCTTTTCCTTTTATCGTATAGGTGCCAAAACTATCTTTTGCCCCTTCGTTATCCTAACTATCACCAACATTACTATAGGGTCAGTTGATCCTCTAAATCCTGGCAGTACGAATGCCTTGTTGAAGTCTTTGAAGTTCGCCGATCGTTTATCTGGCTGATTTCCCGCGGCTGGTATTCCGTTCTGCATACCTTGATCGATCATAGTTGTAAAATTCTTCATCGGGTTTGGTTGTCCTTCAGCTTTGTTGACAGGTTCTTCCGTCCGTGTATTTCGTTTTTCGTCTTGGCGGTATTATCATATATTATTCTTTATTAACTTACATTCTAAACCTTATCGTACACGCTTGGCATATAACGCAAAACTTTCTATTCGAATAATCATGTACTCAAAATATTAGATTTTGAAAACTCGGTTTACTGTATTAACCAGTAATCAGATAAATATCTACTATCTTTATACCAACTTATTTTGTTAATCCCTCATAGATTTATATTCATAACACTTGACATACCTTAGCACATATTGCTTTAAACATTTGATCTCCCTTTGTGACTCAAAAGTCGGGAATCGCTGCCACAACTTATATAAAAGTTAAGAATATTACCTTATACAAACATACATATCCAAGTAATACTAATACTACTTATCTTCTTAGACCTTTACTAAGGATCAATTGCTTAGTATTTTATATATTCTCATTATCCTCGATAATCCATTCACACCTAACTATACCTAGGTCGTCCAACTTACCATACATTATGAGTTTAAGAACTCACCACAAATATATGAGTTTAAGAACTCGCATTGACCACATATTCCTAAACTATATTCTACCTATCAGTTATACTATCGTTTCTGGGTCTAGTACTACACTTTTCAAATCAACCACCTAATTGAGGTAGCTTTCAATGTGAGCCTCTATTTCAGCTATTGGCTTTGATATTGGCTCGATTATGGAGATCGGCTCCTTCTTTACGACATGAGGGTATCCTAATCTATTTTTTTTCTATCTAACATCTACACACTTAAGTTATCCTGCTTATCAACTAATATATACATACAGCAAATAATAATTTTATACAAGTTATCTTTTATTTGATTTGACGATGAACTAATTCAATTCATCTCCTTTTTAAACTCTAAATTAGTTAATTGTATTTTCAACGTTTAGCTTTGTTCCAAGGTTATAGCCTAAGGTCTAACCCACCTAAGGTTTCTAACCCTAAACCTCTGATACCATGTTGTAACGCCCCCAAATTCAGGTACTTAAAACCCGAACTCAGTGCTTTACGATACCATTTCTATGAGCGGAATAATACTAATAATAATAACAATAATATAAATATCAAACTTATCTTACATTTATCAGAGTCTAATCCCAAGTATGCAACCTTTAGTACAATATATGACATGATAGATAATAAATAGCATGGTCTATATATTGTCTAACTATTACAAAAGATACTATTAAACGTAATTTGTTTGCTTTTTCTTTTCACTTGTTCTTGTCTGAACCTTCGGGTTGATCATGCCTAGCTGAAAACATTTAATTTTAAAGCAAGAATGAGCATTTGGGTGCCCAGCAAGTAATAACAATTATAAATATAATTAGCTGAAAGAAATAAATATTTTCTTTGTACATCACTTCTACAACGAATTTATAGTTGTGAAGTAAATTGAAACGATAATAATAACATAACAATTCTATCTCAAATTTTTGAAACTACGTATTGACTATAAAGGGGTTTAAGTGACATACTATGAACATTATTTTAGATTTTCGATAAGGTTTAGTAGAACTTCATCTGTAAACCGACATAACTTACGGGCACAATGGTGTACATCCCATGGACCCTGTATTAATCAATACTACATTGCAAGAACGATATGATCGTTCACTCTGTCTGCCTTGGGCACATAAAAGTTTTCCCTTGATTGGGACGTTCATACTTAGTCTGAAATCCGAACTAAAATAATTTGATTGGATACAAAAAGGTTTTATCATATTCAACGGTATTTCTGAATCTGTGTCTAGCTGGTCAAATAGCTTAGACGGCTTTTATATATATATATATATATATATATATATATATATATATATATATATATCAACATGTGTTTAACTACGGTGGTCATCCAAGTGAGGACACTTGGATAACCATATTTCGAAATTAACGAACAGAATATATATATGAGTATATATAATATAATATCATGTTGATAAACAATGATCGGATATAATATATACGACAATAGGGTTAATAATCTAGTACAATAATAATATAATTCTAAAATATTCTTAGTCATGTCCATTGCATAAAGGAAATGCAAAGGTAGGATACTTGCCTGATGCGCCGCTTACAATTTGCAACTTAGTTTTATTTTTTATATCACGACTTATCATTAATCAGATCATTTGTTCGATTAGAACAATATACTATAACACATAGTACTGCATTTCGCAGTCAGCACATAACCTAATCACATTGTTACGTATGTTTAACAACCATTAAATCACAAATAAACACATAACTAATCAAATTATCTAAGTCCATATCAATTTCTGAAATATGTCGGTGTACCGATAGTTTTATCGGGTAATTATCGAGTCTAAGACTCTATCCTGTAGTTCAACATATGTAAGTATCAGTCATATTATTTTTAAATGACTTAAAATAATTTTTAAACATTTATTATAATTTATCATAAATTTTCAAACACCAGAATCATTATTAAATGATTTAAATATTAAATAATTCAATTATCATTAATATTTAATTAATATTAAACTATTAATGAAACCATTGCCTAAATGTTAAAGCTATTTATCATAACTTAAAATACTTTTAAAGTATTAATATTACCCTTAAATGATTTTTAAAAGAATTAAAATCATTTTTAAATAATTACCATTAATATTAAAGTATTAATGTATTATTTATCAAAATATTAAAAGTCATTAAGTATAACTTAAAATATTTTTAATCCAATTATTTCCTTTTTAAATGATTTTTAGATCAATCAAACTATTTTTAAATTATCTATTTAATATTATTATTAAATAACTCTAATATCATTTATAATAAATTAATAATCATTAATATTAAATTATTAATGAAATTATCCTTTAAATATTAAAAGTTATATTTTATAACTTAAAATATATCTTTAAACACTTTATTTTCATTTTAAATAATTTTTATACTAATAAAATAATTTTTAAACTAATTTATTTAATATAATTATTAAATAACCTTAATATCATTAATAATAATTAATTAATTAAATTTACCTTTAAATATTGAAAGCTATATTTTATAACTTAAAATACTTTTAAATACCTTATTAATATTTAAAATAATTTTTAATATAATAAAATCATTTTTAATTTATTTATTTAATTCATTTATTAAATAACTTAATTATCATTACTATTAATTTATTAATGAATTTCATCACAAAATATTAAAAGTCATTAAAAATAACTTAAAATATTTTTAAACACTTTATTCTTATTTAAAATGATTTTTATAATAATAAAATAATTTTTCTCCAATTTATTTAATACACTAATTAAATAAATTAAATGTCATTAATATTCAAATAATTATAAATATTAATGAAAAATATCCCAAATAATTAAAAGTTATTTTTCATAATTGAAAAAAAAATTAAAAACCATTTTTGTAATTTTTAAAATTTATTTTCTATTTTTAATCATTTTTTGGAAATTCAGAAAATAAAAATAATAGAAATCGTCGCTATAGGCTGTTACGACACATTTCTGTCGTGATATGTGTTTTCTTGGGGCTCAAGAACACTGACAGTCAGTGTTCATGGTGCCTACTTTGACCGTCTGTAACTTGTTGGTCAGATTGTTTTTGGGCAGGGTCTTGTAATGGTCTTGTAGTAGGGTTGTAACACAACACAATACAGCAACTAACATGGTCATAAAGCAACATAGATGCAAGATCTGGCCTGGCAAAGTCACTGTCAGAGCTTCTGGGTTTTCCAGAAACCCAGACAGCTTCATGGGTCCATTTTGTGGCTTACATTTCTATGGGTTCTAATGGTTTAGAGTTGTAGTCCACATAACAGAGTACAACTATCCATCATCAGGGCAGACAATAAACATCAAAATCACAAGCTAGCGCCCGGTTAACCTATGTCAGAAATGGTGTTCATCACATTTCTGGAAATTCCAGAAACTTAAAATTAGAACGAGAAGGCTACTTTGACCAACGATTACTTTCATTATAACGTTTATCTAAGAGATCTAAAGCATTAAATGTAAAGTACATATGTTAGGCTACAAACTGATAACAAAAACAACATCAAATAGTTTGATTAACTGACAGATCAGGGCGTGCAAAAATATATTCAGACATGATCTGGGGAAATCTGGGTTACCCAGAAATCTCCCGGTCAATGCTGGTCAACGGTATTTGACCATTAATAACGTGATATATGTGCATCATATATATGATCGTGAGTTCACTTGCAGAGCACAGACAACATGACAAGCTATAGATCTAAAACATAAAACAGCAAAAATCATGAACAAGGAAAGATCTAGAACCACTGACATTCGCTGTCAGACATAAATGTTAAACTTTCCCAGAATTTTTAAAACTTCAAATTCGAGCACTTTAATGTTATGGATCTGGGATCTAACAACCCAAATCACTAATTAACATCTTATTACACAACATTAAACAACAAACAACAATATATAACATCAGATCATAAGGTTTTTAAATTCTAGGGTTTATACATTTATGCTTTGATTTCTTGAATCTGAGCTTTAGATTTGTTATGGTTATTGGTGGGACTTGAATTCTGACTGATATAGAACTAAAATTTCGTGGGTTTTGGGAGAGAGAGAGTTGGTTGAGAGCTTGGTGTACAAATGAGCAAATAATGGACTTTTCTCTCTCTAATTATATATATATATATATATATATATATATATATATGATGGATACACTGAATCTTGCTGAGATTTATGGCTGATTGTATCTATATCAGTTACATGGGGTTGTTGAAAATGGTTGAGCAACTAAAGTTTTGGCCACTTTGACAAGTTAGCTTAAATAATGCTCTAAGGGCAAAATGGTCAATGATTTTGTGATTTTAATGGCATCCATGACATTTGGCTAACCCTTAGGATTTTACCCTAAGGTTCTACAATTTGCTTTTCTAAAAATTTCTTATTAGGGCTAAAATAAAATTTTATTTTTCTAAATTACGAATTAGGGTTTTCTAAATTTTATAAACTTACATATTAGGTTTAAAGACTTACTAATTAGCATTAAAATGACTAAATTAGTAACTAACTTTCCCATTTAACGATTAGGTTTTTCCAATTGAAAATTAGGGTTTATAATATAAATATTAGGATTTCTAGAAATTAGGATTTCAAATATTAATTAGGGTTTCTCTAATTAACATTAAATTCTATAATACACCACATAAATTACATTAACACGGTTATATAACAGTCTCGAACTCATAATTGAGTTTCAAATTAGGGTTTCCATCTAGCAATTAGTTAATTATTATTTAAGGTTTCTAATTTTAGAAAATAGGGTTTTAAATTACTAATTAGGGTTTTCTAAGTATAATTAGGGTTTTCCACATAATAATTAGGGTTTTCCTAATAAAAATTAAATTCTAGTAATACATATCATATACCACATAACATAATCAATGGACAGATTTTAAAGTCTCATTTGACTTTAAAACTATGGTTTATCAGTAAAATTAGCGTTTTGCAGATTATAATAAAAATGCTCCCCAGATTAACCTTACACACATAGCATACATATTTATAACACTAACAAATAATAATATATTATTATTATTCTCATTCCTTGATAAAAATTCAAAATTAAGGTTTGGATTCCATATCTGATTTATCTGGTATATATACCTTTATTAATTAAGTTAAAATAATTAACTTAATTAATATAAATTAAATTCATATAATATAATAAAATAATTAGTATAATAATTCTAATAACCATTTCATATATTATTTATATAATATAAAATTATATTTTCATGGAAAATAATTTATAAAAATACACTACAAAAAAATGGGGCTTCAGCAACAACCAATTTTCGTTGCTAAAGGTACTAAATTTCGTTGCAAAAAGGTTTTGGTAACGACTTTAATGTCGTTGCGTCTTTCGTTGCGCAATGAGCGTTGCTAATTGTTCCATAACGAACGATTTATTTTCGTTGCCAAAAGTAAAACATTTTGCAACAGAATTTGGCTTTCGTACACAGACATCAATCCTTTAGCAACAAAATATATTGTTACAGAATAATTAAAATTTCGTTGCTAAAAACCTCATTTCGTTGCAAAAGCCTGCTAATTGGCAACGAAATGAACTATTTTTTTTTGCAACGACCATGCATTTTCGTTGCAATTGACACCATTTTGCAACGACATTTTTCGTTGCTGTAAATTATGAAAATTATTGCCTAAGCTTGCTTTCGTTGCGAAATGTAAACTTTTTAGCAACGCTTTTTGTTGCATATTATATTATTTGGCAACGACATTATGCTGAATCAACAACGAAAATGTTCGTTGCTGGTTATTTTTCAATAGCAACGAATTGACACCATTTTGCAACGACATTTTTCGTTGCTGTAAATTATGAAAATTATTGCCTAAGCTTACTTTCGTTGCGAAATGTAAACTTTTTAGCAACGTTTTTTGTTGCATATTATATTATTTGGCAACGACATTATGCTGAATCAACAACGAAAATGTTTGTTGCTGGTTATTTTTCAATAGCAACGAAAATCGTCGATTAGCAATGACATTTTATGTTGCCGTTTCTTTATATGTACAACGAAAGTTGATATAATTTGCAACGATAAAAAATGTTACCTTTTATATTAGTATGAACAACAATATCCTCTCTGTTGTTATTAGGTTAATTTTTTGTTGCCAAATATTATATTTTTAATGCCATTAGCAGTAAAAATTTGTTATTAAATGTATAAAAAATTGTTGCTATATTAAAACTTGTTCAATGTTTTGATAACGAATTATATTGTTGTCAAATCAAAATATGACATTCTTTTTGTGTACCTGGTTGACTCAATATCCCCATAGCAAATAATAGCAAAAATACAAAAAACTAAAATATTATTAACTTAATAAAATCATCCACTACATAATCATTCATTATCTTTACAATTAACCATCTAAAGCTACCACAGTTCTTCAATCAAAGTATATATGACAAATCAGTGGACAATTGACCAACTGCATTAACAACTGCCTACCGTACACGAGGCTGGGGATCTTGAAATGCGTTCAAAACCATAGACACCACCGGTTCCAAAGTTTTACTCATTACCAGTATGGATCAAGAGAGAGAAAACTACATTTTAAAAAACAGTAATATCCAAACATAATGAAACATTTTAGTCAGTCTAGCCTATCAAACACAAAGTCAACATCACACAAGTAAGTACACTTAACTAGATAATCAACAAATAAAGGCGCATAATCTTATAATCAAACCGAACATAAAGTAGAAACTAATTCCAATTTCTGTCTAAGGGTGTGAACAAGTGAACTTAAGAACAAAATATCAACAACAAAAGCACAAACTTGATACCTTGGAGCAACCCTCAGCAATTTGAGCAAGTGCAGTAGCATGATGTTTCTGCCACTCAGGAGCAGCCAAATAAACCGGCAACTCTTCATAAGCAACCGGAATAATAGTATTTCCACCCAAAGCCATCGCTAGAAAGTAGAACAGAGAATATATGCTATACAAGAATCACATAGAAATGATATTCAACATCTGTACTAAATGTGATATGACAAAAAATCATGCCAAAATTATCTTTTTGACGTCCCTTCTCAAGTGCTCAGTATAATGAATATCAACTGCAATACAACATGACTAAAAAGTTGTCATATATGCTAGAGAGAAATCAAACAGAAATGAGTGTCCAAAAAAATTTACATTCAATATGTAGGTGCATAAAGAAGACATCTGCTTCCATCCTAAATATTTGTGGAATGTGACTAGTTTTAAAAGCAGAATATTGAAAATGTCAGCATGTAGAATAACAGATAACATAGTTTAAGAAATACATAATGTAAGACATTACCAAATTAATAAAGATATCTGATGGGTCAAACTAAGCACCCGCCATAAAATTCTTTATACTTTTTAAGTTCTGAATTAGTGTTGTAAGAAACAAGATAGCAGTAGCAAGCATAACTTGCAACAAGATTTACCCTATATACTCGAAATGCACTTTGAATCCTAATTACCCTATATACTCGAAATACACTTTGAATCCTAATCGCTGCTATATCCTCATCTAGCATCGGAAGAGCCACAGGATTTTCATTAGAATTACCGTTAGCAAGAGTAGTGGACTCTTTCGGGCCTATTTAGTTCCCTTCCCATTAGGTGATGCGATACCCCCAAATCCGGGTTACGTGACTCCCGAGTTTGGTGTTCACGATCCACAATATAAATAACATTCAACTACCCATATTATATATAGATAGTATCCTACATAAATTTTTATCAGAGTTTCATAATACATCACCCAGGTTTTCTAACCTTAATTTTACAAACATACCCTTTAGTTATACAAAAAGGGTTTACAATACAACATAATAAATATGTTCAACATAACTAATTTATAACTACGTCTTTTCCCTTGTCCTTTGCAGCACCTCCTGCAACTTCGTCCCTAGCTGAAAAATTTTATTTAGCAAGGGTGAGCAACTAATTTGCTCCGTAAGTTAAGACATACAATAAATGTATAAGAATTCAAAACAAAAGTCTATCTATTTTGATAGAATGAAATCAAAATTCGAGAAACTTTGAAATAGCTGAACAAATCGTTATTCAATAACAAGTTTTTATCGTATTCTATACCACAATAATTCAATAATGAAAGAGTACAACGCTTTCAAAGTTTTTACGATATTCTAATGAATAATCAAGAATCAATTCTACGAAATATCAAAGTGGAATGTTTTCCAGATTTATACTGAGCGATCACACAAGATCTTGAACTTATTTTCTCGGATAGATATCAAAGATTTACTTTGATAAATACTCAGGTGTATCAGATAACCATAAAGATTAAATCATACCCCTCTGCAAGTACAACAAGTGATCAGCTTATTATACCCTATATTATGCATAATACTCAAAACGCGTGCAAATGTCGAATTCACGACCAACAAAATGTTCCCTTTATATAAAAGGTTGTTCTTCTCTGTCTTAGAATCAAGATTTTGATTTTACAACGAAATACTGGGATTTCAAATTCTATTTGCTTCTCTTCTCAAACCTAACAAATTCAAACAAATGTTCGTCTAGCTAGAATAATTAGCTAAGACATTTCTCAGTGTAATTTGACAATAAACAGAAATTATCTGTACTGTCAATTCTAACTTCTACAGATATGAATATCCAACAACAGTTATTCTATAAATGTATATTTCTGAATCAGTAATTCAATTTGAATTATTAAGCATGCATTAACTGCGAATTATCAACAATAATTCCCTAGACGTGGCATAATTAGCAATAATTATCCACCAATAATAATTGAAGGAAATAACTCAAGGTTGAGTTAGGGAACTTGCCTCTTCCGCTGATTACAGCTACACAAAATACTTATCTGCTTTCGAAAGACCTATAACCAATAATACTGGTCTAACAATTAGCACAATAATTCACATAACACACAACACTGTAATTCACAATCAAACTTCTCCTAGACACATTACCACATAGCCACATTAGTGTTTATAACCTATATAAACACTTAACAAGTCAAACTAATTCTGGTTGGACTTCGGTCCATTCTCGGTGTTTTGGTAACCCTATCCGACAATTAACATAGTTATCTGTCAATTACACGTGGTCTCTAAGCTTCAATATTAATTTACATAAGTCAATTAATAATATTTTTCGGAAGCTTTTAATAATTATCAAGCAATTATTTTAATTTATAATAATTTTTCAAATATCAGAATCATTTTTAAATGATTTAATTATCAATTAATCGTACCATTATTAATATTTAATAATATCAAAATATTAATAACATACTTTTCAAAATATTAAAGTTATTATCAATAACTTAAAATATTTTTAAACCATCAATATTCTACTTAAATGATTTTTTAAATAATTAAAATCATTTTTAAATCATCACCATTAATATATAAATATTAATGAAATTATTATCCAAATATTAAAAGTCATTAATTATAACTTAAAATATTTTTAAACCATTTTTCTCATTTTTGAATGATTTTTAAATCAATAAAACCATTTTTAATTCATTTATTTAATATAATAATTAAATAAATCAAACATCATTAATATTAATTTATTAATGAAAATTCTCCAAAAATATTGAAAATTATATTTTATAATTTAAAATATTTTCTAACACTTTATTCTCAATTAAAATGATTTTTAAATCATTAAAATTATTTTTATCTTATTTATTTAATTTAATAATCAAATAAATCTAATATCATTAATATTAAATTATTAATGAAAATTCTCCAAAAATATTAAAAGTTACATTTTATAACTCAAAATATTTTTAAATATATTATTCTTATTTAAAATGATTTTTCATAATATTAAATCATTTTTCTCTAATTTATTTAATACACTAATTAAATAAATTAAATACCTTTAATATTTAAATAATTATAAATATTAAAGAAAAATATTCCAATTGGTCAAAAAATATTTTTCATAATTTAAAATAATTTTTAAAACCATTTTCGGTAATTTTTAGAATTTATTTCTATTTTTAAATAATTTTCGAAATATTCAGAAAATAAAATAAATAAAACCGTCGCTATAGATCTTTAGCGACAGAAAGCGTAGCTGTTGGTGTTCTTGAGCCCAAGAACACTGACAGCCGGCAGCTTCAAGGGTCAACTTTGACCTGCTTTAATTCACAGCCAAAATGATTTCTGGACTATCTAAAACTTTGGTATTGTAGTATTAATGTAACACTACAATACCCAATCGATACTTTGGTCAAACAACATCACAACAAGGAGATCAAAGCCTCCAAAGTTGCTGTCAGACGGTTTCTGGGTTTTCCAGAAACCCAGAAAATTCGACCAGCCACTTTCAACTTCTTTTTAATCCATGTTCTGGTCTTGGTTCATGTGTTTTAAAGGTTCAAACTTATTGTCCATACATCAAGGAACAATATTAAAGCATTAACTGAGTTTGTTAACAACAGAATCATCATGAAACATACGGTCAATGTATGTCAGAAAGTTGTGTTCTTCCATTTCTGGGTTTTTCCTAGAAACACAAACCGTGGCCAGGTGGCCTCTTTTGACCTTCCACTGTGCTCGATTTAAGAATGTTATGGAGGTTCTAAATATATGAATCTAAAGTCCCTATTACAGACTACGAAATGATTACAACAACAACATCATATCACAACAATCCTGACAGATCTAGACCTTAGAACTTCTTGTCAGACACAGTTCATCACATTCTGGGTTACCCAAAATGTTACTCGGTCAACGTCGGTCAACGCTTTTTGACCTTAAATAACTTGAAATCTAGTTATCTAATTATTGTTCTACCACTTGCAGATTAAATACAACATAACAGGCTACATATTTCAACAATAAAACATCACAAATCATATACGAGCAAGGATCTGTGGCCACTGACATGTCTTGTCAGACCACAGATTTTGTTCTTGGACAGTTTTAGAAAAACGTAACTTTTACTCACTTTGGTGCTATGGATCCGTGTTATATCAACATAGATCAACTAAAAACATCTTCTAGCAATATCTTAAACACATAAACACAAAAATTTCTCAAGCAACAAAGATCAAAAATAAAAATAAGGTTATACCTTCTCTTGAATAATTTTCGATCTTGGCTCTCCAATTTGTTTATGATTGATATTGAGGCTGTTTCTAGGACTGATCTACTACAGATTTTCGTGGGTTTAGTGGAGAGAGAGTTGGTGAGAACTTGGTTAGCAATATGGCAAATTCTTTACATTTTCTCTCTCTTGATTCTTTATATAATGCTTGATGTTGCTTGATCTGATGTTGCTGGACAATTTTTGCTGGATTTTTTAAGTCCTTAAGTCAATGTAGTTGGTCAAGAGTTGGTCACCCACTCCAATATTTGATAGATTTGCAAGCTATCAATTAAAAATATACTAAAAGGGTATTTTGTTCATTTATAAATTAATTTTAATAGCATACTTGTCCAATTCACAAACCCTTAGGGTTTAGGGTTTAGGTTTAAGGTTTGAACACTTTAGGGTTTAGGATTTAAACCCTTTAGGTTTACAATTTAATTTCCAAGATTTTCAAAATAGAAAATTAATATTCCAAAAATTATAATTAGGATTCAATAATTATAATAATATTTCCTAATCATAAAATTCAATCTTGCTAATTAGGATTAATATTCCTAATTAAAATTGCTTAATTTAACAATTAGGGTCAAAATGGTCATTAAGGTTTATAACCCACGAATTTGGGTTTTAATTAGAAAAATAAATTTTCTAAATTACAATTAGGGTTTGTAAAATAGAAATTAAGATAACTAAAATATAATTAGAATTTTCTAATCATATTAAAGTTTAATAAACACTTTAGGCATGCTAACAAAAATTAGGGTTGCCTAATTAGGGTTTATAATTTCCGATTTTGAAATTAGGGTTTTCCGGCGTACAATTAGGGTTTTAAATCTCTTATTAAGGTTTATTAATTATAAACCTCATCCAGTCAACTATTGGTCAACATTTTTAAACAGTACAAACACATAATCAACAATACAATTATTTTAATTGTATTTTCTATCAAATCCCTATCCGAAAATTAGGGTTAGGGTTTTCTAAAGTTGTTAAGCACAACTCTACTCTAAATTTATTAGTCAATACACAAATTGACTTTCTCGAGACTCGTATCACAGATACTTGTCACAAAATTGATAATTAATATTAATACTAATTAAAAAAAATTATTCGAAAATTTTGGATTATTCGAAATCCTGGGTTATCACAGGTGAAATGGACTTGTTTGAATTCAATGTTTTCATTGTTGGTGATTTCACGTTTTTTCTGTTCTTGCATGGCTGTCTACTTGCTGCTCTCTTTGGACTCGACTGGACGAGGGCTCTGCTTTCCCACGGCCGAGCAGGTATCATGATAAAAATTGGGCCTCACGCATAGGAAGTCTATGAGCGAGTATTGTCCAGTAAAAAGTTCTTGTGAGTTGTGTGAGTATAGTCTAAGGTGTCAGCAATAATTAATATACCAAGTAGTGGGCTGCAAAACTGAGGTTTCATTATGTACAAAATCTTTTGAGTGTATGTTATTGATGTTGTGAGTGTTTGTACTTGGTGTACAATTGTTTTTGTTGTAAAATTTTTCTTCAAGGTTCGTCAAGTGTGCAAATTTTTTTTCTACACATAAGTCGATGTATTAAAATCTACCTTTTCTAATTTTGATAGGTTTGTAAAACTGTAAATGGTGAGCTTTTGTAAAGTATACTGTCATCGTGCACATCTGACTTTTTGTTTTATGGAACCATGCAATGGGTAATGTAACGAAATAGTTTTCTTATATATGAAGTTAAGTTGAATTAATAATAAGCTAGATGCATCATGCATTTCCAATGGGATGTGCTATGCGTCTAATAAATTCACTTCACGAACTATGTTGAACTTTTCTTTCAAGGAAAAACGAAATGAATAATGTGAATAGACGATCAAAAATAAGTGGTAAATTCTAACTGAAAAGAATATTCTCAAAAAGTTTGTCATATAAGAACCTCTAATTATCACAGACGACGCATTCAAATAACACTGCTCTAACAAGAGTGAAACGATCTCTTACCTCTGGGTCATGAAGCTTTGCCTCGAGCTTTAATTGATTCTCTAGCTTTTTCTGTCTGATTTGAGCTTCTGTTTCCATAGTAATTCTGCGAGCTCTAATTTCGGCCTGTATCCTGCTCCATGTGTGTAGGTGGCTCAGCGTAGTTGAAGCTTGCTTTCTGGCAGAACCACCTAGAGTCAGGGTTCGCAATCTTAAAGTCCCTTTTAAATGACGATGAATTTTTCTTGCCTGCAACAAGAGAAAAGTATGTAAAAGTGTAATTCTCTATGAAATTAAGAAATACATAATGTAAGACATTACCAAGTGAATAAAGATATCTGATGGGACAAACTAAGCACCCGCCATAAAATTCTTTATACTTTTTAAGTTCTGAATTAGTGTTGTAAGAAACAAGATAGCAGTAGCGAGCATAACTTGCAACAAGATTTACCCTATATGCTCGAAATGCACTTTGAATCCTAATCGCTGCTATATCCTCATCTAGCATCGGAAGAGCCACGTGATTTTCATTAGAATTACCGTTAGCAAGAGTAGTGGACTCTTTCTGAGAGTGGGGGTCCTTATTGATCCCATTTGAATTTTGACGTGCTGAAGATCCCTGTGCAAAGAAAAACAAATAAAAAATCAATCCTGTAGTGATGCTAAGTTTACTAACCATAAGATATCCTACGAAAGACGTTGCAGAACCATTTAGAACCACAACGAGAAAATGAATTCATGGAGGCCTATATGGGTCCGAATGAAAAAGAGAACATGACAGGTATTTCACATAAGCTTTGTGATTATTACATGGAATCATTATGAACTATATAGAAACTAAGCGTAGACTATAGCATTGAGATGAATGCACATGCTAAATAAGGAGCTGAATCACAGATTGTAAATGCCTTATACCTGGCACTTCTCTAGCCACAGTAAGAATCATCGCAGGAAACAATAATAATTTCACCTCATATATTACATCAGCAAAAAGATAAGTTTCATTTCATACATGTAAACACATTCAGGCACCAAACCTACCCCCAAACCCCCAAGATCCTGAAAGAAATAAGAAGAAAAAGAAATAACATGATAGATTGGTAATAAATTGCAAAAAGTTGATCCATTCACAGGTACCTTTAGTGATTTTGTCTTCCCATTCTTCTCTTTCTTTAAGCGGATTATATTTTTGAACCAATCTCCAGAGCCCATTATCAATATTTAATCTCTGTAGTAACTTGCCCTGCTCAAAACAGTATTGGGTGAATATTAAATGCATCAGCATTATACAACCATCAAGAAAATAAACTTGTTCTACATGCTGACATTTCAAGCATCTGTTATTTGTGCAACTGAACATTAGAGGCAAGAGACAAAGTAGTAAGATTGCTTAATACAGCCCCTCTACTAATCATCTATATTCTGTTCTCATCCATTAAAATGAAATTCATCACTATTGAATATATAAAAAAATAACAACATACCCTCTTTGCAAGTTGTGAAGCCTTCCCTTCAGCTAGCTTCTGTCTTCAGATAAGTTTGAATATTGTTAGCAGATGGCTTTAGGTGGAAAAAAGAGACGAAGGACAATAATTCACAGGTTCAGCAATACCTTTGTCCTGATAGAGTTGGGATTCAGGAACCTTTTCAATACTGAAAGACCAACATCTGAAAATTTTGTCCGACCCAAAACACTATACACCAAACTATAAACAAAACACAACACAACAAACACAAACAGCGCATTATGACCCAACACCATCAGCTTATACCCTATTCCAGCCCGACCCGGATTGAAAATCCGCTCTATCAGCATCGACAACACCAACAGAACATCAAGAACCACCGCTTGCATCACATTGAACCTCGCGTACCGGCTCAAATTAGGGTTTCGGCCCACGCCTATGTACAGAGCCAGGAAGGCGACGTAGCTGGCATAAGGGATAGAGCGGTAGAGGCCGAGGAAGGGCAGAAAGGGTTCTAGGGCCGGACCCAGGATCCGCGGGTACTGGGCGAAGAGGAAGCGGCCGTATTGGAGGCCGTTGAAGAAAGGGAAGAAGTAGGCCACGGCAGAGTAGGCCACGGCAGAGAGTAGGCGGTCGGTGACTGGGGTCGGATTGTAGGATGCGGATATGGCAGTGAGATGGGGTTGCTGCGAGCGGAAACGAGAGCGGGAATTTGGGTCTGAGCAGGAGCCGGAGCGGGGAAGGGAGGGGATGTGGAGCGTTGATTTGAGAGGGTGAGGTAAGAAGGGTTTTCTGGTTAGGCTTTTTGGTGGTGGGAGAGAGAAACGGAGGAGATAAAGGGATTTAAGGGCGGATTTGGGAAGGTGGGTTTTTGGGAAGTAAGAAAAGGGGAGGGTTTTATGATGATTTTTTTTTGGAATTCATATTTTAACGAGTAAAATTAATAATTTAACAATATTCTTATTAAATAAGTCTCAATTTATATGAGAGATTTTGTAAAAATCTTAATTTTTATTTGTAAAAGTAATAAAAAAAGCTCTTTTTCTTACCAATTAATCCCTCCATTTCTTTAGATTTTTAAGAGATTTTTCATTTTTATATTATATCATTTTCATCTTTTTTAACTATTTTACTATAACATAATGACCTTTTCTTATTTTCTTTCTTGTCTCTTTGATAATATTTTAAAAAATTATTGATATTTTTTTCTAATTTGGCCAAAAATAATTATTAGATTTATTAATTTATGTTTCTACTAGCAAATTTGTAAAAAAAAAGTAATATGTAACATCACTTTAACTGACGTTGAAATCTCTCTTTTTTTATTTCTTTGATCTCTTGTAATTGTTTACAAATATCAATATTTTTTTATGTTTATTCTCTATCATCGGCGTTGGAAATGAAGGAGTATATAAGACTTCAGCTATAAAAAAATAAAAATAAAAATTTTAACGCCAATTAAAGTGACATTGCATCTTACTCTTCTTTTTTACAAATTCATTTTTATCATTTGACATTTTTTTAAAATTAGCATAAAATCAATCATCACTTTCATTCTCGGAGTGAGGGAGTACTTGTAAGTATATGTTACTTCTATCTAGAAATAGGAAACATTGGGAAGCATAGATATAATAATCAGGTTTGATGAAGTTGGGTTTATCTGGGTCGGAGGCCCGGAACTAACTTGTTTGGCAATCGGTTGTCACGGGTACTATTTCAACAACCATAATCTATATCGTTGATCGCAATATTAGATGGCACAGATTGAAATGAATTTTCCCCTGCCGCTACAGGCTGTAGTGACATGAGAAATTACTTATTTGCCCTTTATTTGCTCATGTGTTACACTATCCACCGCTACAAGTTAGGGTGGTAGTTTAGTTAACTAATAAATTAGAATGGCTTAGTTGTAAAACCCCAGATTTTATGAATAAAGAATTAATTTTCTCGAAATAATTTTTTTTATATTATGGTGTGAATTTGAGATAATATTATAGTTGTGGGTAGTATTTATAAATTTTGCAAAGTATGCAAGTTGTTATATTATATTCGATTGGTCAGGGAATATTCTTTGTGTCGGAAAATATTCGTACGACGGTACAATTATTGGTGGACCCCACAACGGAATTATTGTCGGATTGAGAAAACGACAAAAATATTTTATTGAAAATAACGGCGGAAGTTTTACCGTTGATACTGTTGAACTACTGGGTAGTAAAAGTACAGTAATACGCGTTGTTGCATAGTAGCACACGGTATTGATTATTGATATTTATGTGAGAAGTCGCTCGGTTTGATTCAATTATTGTCGATTAATAATATGAATTATTATAGCGATGATGACGTTTTGTTTTATTCGTATTATTAACGTAATAAAACAGAAACATCTTTTTATATAAAACAGAATACTTTATTAAAGTTATTCTATAAATAGAATATATTATATTTTATTATGCATAGTGTCGCATAGTGTTTTGCATAGTGTTACATAGTGTTTGCATAGTAAAAATCTTTTTATATAAATAGAATATATTATATTTTATTTAAAAGATTTTTCTTTAAATATGGACCGTAAGATTAAAGTAAATCAATCTGGACCGTTCATGGATTAGTTACTATGCATTCCATTTTCTTATAAATAGAAGCTCATTCCTTCATTATTTTCTTACGAATTCACTGAACTCCAGAGAGAGAAACTCTAGAGAGAGAAACTATAGAGAGATAGAAGAAAAGCTTTCTGCTACTTAACTTTTCTTTTTCCATATCCAGTTTCTGTTACGGTAAGGGGTGTTATTCTTTCTTATTCATGAAGAGAACTATTGTTATTCCATTTCTTATTATTCTGTTGGAATAACCTGTATACGCGGCCTACCCTATACTTGGTGACATTCTTCTATTATTCTGTTGGAACATCCTGTCTGTGTGTTTTACACCGGACCTGGTTCCGTCTTTATTATTATTCCGTTGGAACATCCTGTCTGTGTGTTTTACACCGGACCTGGTTCCGTCTTTATTATTATTCCGTTGGAACATCCTGTCTGTGTGTTTTACACCGGACCTGGTTCCATCTTTATTATTCTGTTGGAACATCCTGTCGGTGTGAATTTCACCTTACCTGGTTCCGTTATTATTATTCTGTTGGAATAACCTGTCTATGCGAAGTTCCGCATGCATGGTGATTTCTGTTGTTATTCCATTCCTTATTATACTCAGTTGGTTAAAGTTTTGACTTCTATACTCTGTGAAATTAGTAGAATATCCTTGATATTTGCGCTTCATCCAGTATCTTTTCATGGAAATATTCTTCTGAGCATTCTTGAATTTTACACTACAAAACAGTATCGTGTTGACAATTTGGACGTTAATAATTCCTGGACAAATTAATTCTTGAACTTGTTTTATTGAAATTCTTATATCATTGTCATCATCCTCATGTTTATGTTATGTTGAAAGTCATTTGTGGCCTGTAGTGCATAGATGGACTTGGTATGATTATGACCAGGGATTATTCGGTATAATCATGACCGTAATATTACAAATGATGTGGAAAAAGTCCTCATTGGCTCGTAGTTCATTGATGGACAGTTTTTGGTATGATTATGGCTATGGATTCTCTTCGGCCGTAGTGCAAAGATGAATTGTTTTATGGCATGATCAGGACCGTTGATGAAAACACGATTATCTTTGGCCCGTAGTGCATGGATAATTCGTGGTCGTGATACTAAAGAATATCCTTGGCCTGTAGTGCAGGGATGATTTGATGATGTGGATTATTTATTGAGCTGAGTCTCAGCGATAAAAGTGATGAAAAACTTTTTAAATCATAAAAGATAGTAGATTCTATTCTCTACTTGACTCTTTTAATGGATTGCTTGATCCGCTGCTGTTAAACTTGATGTCTATTATATTTTATCAGTTTAACATTGTTGGAGGCTAATGATAATTTATTCTGCATTATCTTAGTCATAATATTTCTTACTGGGCTAGTTGAGCTCACCCTTTCTTTCACTGTTCTCTTCAGGAAATGAGAACATAGTAGGGACTAGTCGGGGAATGGAGTGACGGTCCAGAGGATAGCATTAGTAGTCTTCACTATTCTGAGAAATAGTGTATTAATAATTGTAATGAGGACTCTTTTTGAGTTTGTATGATCTCTAGTAGACAATTATTGTATTCAAACTCACAGTTGTATTTTGTCGTATTATACACGACAGTGGTATTAGTAAGTTGTATTTGAATTCTGTACCATGTATCTGACGACTCAAGATGGGTGATGTATACCTAATTTTGGGGGCGTCACATTAGTGGTAGCTAAATGGCCTAATAACACATAGGTATTAGGTTCGAAACCTAACTATGAATATTTATATATCGTAACTATGAATATTTTAATATATATATATATATATATATATATAAATTTATATCTAAATATTCATATAAATATTTATAAATAAATATTCATATAAATTTATCTTTAAAATTTTTTTATAATATAAAACAAAAGCTACTGACAACTAGACTTGGGTTGAGAACCATCTAGTTAATTAATTAAAACTATTTGGGTTTTAGTGTGTTAGTTAACTAATTTTTATACTATGAGTTTGTGACACCTCCAAAATAGGAATACATCACCTATTCTGAGCCGCCAAATACATGGTACAAAAAATAATTACAACTTTATTACAACAATTATCGTACAAAATACAACAACACATATGTTGTTCGTTTGGATACAAATATATACCAACTGTAACTCTGGACACCAACTTTGGATAGCACGTCACAATGACACCTTACATAAAGATATAGTCAAAAACTGTTTTAGAAATTAGAATCTTTGGAAAGTTTTCAAGGAAACCTTCGTACATGGGAGGCCATGCGTCTAGGTTATGATAGATATCATATGGCCATAGAATTATCCTTGGTTGACCCAATAGACCCCAAAGAAAAACGAGAAGATTACTATCATATTTTTTCCAATTGTGAGTCTACTCTTGACATATCATTATCTCCACTGTCTCTAATTGGAAATTAAACTCCAAACAAAAACCAAGATTATATAGGTAGTGCTTGTAAATATACTCAGCAAGCAGATGAGCAAAACCCTGTCTTTTGATGACACGAGGTGGTATGTCATTAGACATCTTGTATGATAGTGGCAAAACACCCTTCTAACATTGGATTCGCCTCACCCTAGTTGATTCACCAAATATAACTACTAAATGATGACCACCGTTCTATTCCCCTGTTATCCCCCGCTCGACCAAGCTACACTCTTATTACCTGAAAGGAATTGTGAAGCAAAAGGGTGAGCACAACTAGCTCAGTAAAGAATATCATGACTAAAGAAAAATAAATTTTCAATAGCCTTCAACAGTAATAAATCAGAGATTTAGAACATATGGTAGATGATAAAACTTTTCAACCATAGTTGCAGCGGAACGAGCAATCATTAGAAGAGTCAAATAGACCATAAAATCTATTATCTTCTCCATGTTAAAAGTCCACCAACAATGTTTTATCCCTGTAACATCAATCAACAATTCCTGTCCACAATCACGTGTATAACTCATAATCGTAATTGTAGTTCTAAATTCCTTTCCTCATCCAGGACAAAGATAATTTTCATCACTTGTCTTTACCTGAAACATCAAATATTATGGTTATACAAAATCACAGTTCTTGTTCATAATCATACTAATAAATTCATCTTTACACTACGGACCAAAGATATTCATCAATAAGTCATCTTTGTACTATGGGACAAAGATATTCATATCTCAAAGAAATATATAATCATTTCAGAATTTATATAAACAATAATTATAACCATGTTGATCAATTCACCTTTGCACTTAAGCTAAAGATATTCAATTATAAATTCAATGGTCATGATCATACCAGTCACAATTCATCTTTTCACTACTGGTCAAAGAGAACCCTAGTCATGATCATACCAATAATCTATCTATCTTTACACTCCAGTGAAAGAGAATTTCAACATCAGGGTTATAAAAATGTTATATATGATAATAAAATCAATATAATCAATACATAGTTTTAATCTCTAGAGTAATATTCATAAATCAACTATAATTTGGTTAGAAAAAGAAACCAATTTTGTAGTAAATAGTACTCGTGAATAGTAACTCGTGAATAGTAACTCATGAATAGTAACATATCGTGAATAGTAACTCGTGAATAGTAAATTATGAATAGTAACTCATGAATAGTAACTCGTGAATAGTAACTCATGAATAGTAACCCCGACATAAAAAGGTTCCAAATTTGATAAAAAGTTCAAAAACATGATGATATTGAAGAGATAATATCACTTACGAAGAAAATAACATCCCTTTCAATCTCTTAAAATCTCTTGCTATCCCTTACCTCAAAAGAGCAGTACTTCTGACTGGAATAACGCTGAACGAACTTGTACCGTATAGCAACACTTAAGATATCAAAATACTCACAAGAATACACTCGATAATATAGAGAGAGAAATAGAGAGAAAACTTCAGTTTCTGGTGCGATTTTCAATTCTAACCTAAGCACCCTATTTATAGGAAAATGCTTAGAACACCAAAACAGAAAATTTAATATAATATTAATATAATATATATTAAATTCCTACGCACACTAAATCAGATCAAACATCAGCCACCAATAGTCAACTAAATCAAAAAAATGTTTTTGTTATTAAAAATAATTAAAACTTTCAAAAATCAATTATTTCGGAACTTCGGAACTTTAATAATTCATAATAAATAGCTCTTTTATCAGAAAATTTGAATCTCGCGGTTTTTATAGGAAATTCAATTCTCTACAACTTTGCAGAAGAAAGTTTTTCCAAATTCCAAACAAAATTTGACCGAAATCCATAAACGGGTGATTTTACAGGCTATAATCAAATTTCAGTCAAGAAATGGGTCCACATACATGTTTAACATATTTTAAATAACTTTTGCAACAAAAATACTCCTCATCCTCATATACTCATATATCCCACATTCATTGTAAAAATATCACCATTATTATATTATAATAAAATAGTATTTTATCAGAAAAGATAAAATATCAATTTTCAACAATTGTCACTTTAAAAATTTTCTCCATCTATATCCACATAAAATAAATATTTTCCTCATCATATAAATTAATAATTAATTATTCATAAATAATATTACAGAATCACAATATTGACAACCAGGCAGTTCCCAGGAAAGATGGGGCTTTCTAATAATAATTTCTCCTTACTGGCGCGCAATTAGGTGACCAAACCTCTTCTTAGACAGAACTTTCTAGACATTGCCAATAATGCTATCTAATAATATTATTCAAATAATATGAATTATTGATTTGATAAAGGAAAATACTGTGCAGTGATAATTTTTAAAACAACAATAATATAAAATATCAACGCAGCAATTATTGAATCAAAAATAAAATATTGAACAGTAATTACTGTAATAAATATTGAGTAGTGCCTCCTTACGTAAGAATCAATAATTAGTGCAATACCGTGTGCTACTGTACAACAACGCGTATTACTGTGTTTTAACCACCGGGTATTCCAACAGTGTTAACGGTAACAATTACGCCGTTATTTATAAAAACTCAAATTTGTCGTTTTCTTCATCTGACAGTTATTTTGTTATGGGGCCCACAAATGGTTACGCCGTCGTACGAATATTCCCCGACAGAAAGAATATTCCACGACCAAACGAATATTCCCCGATAGAAATGAGTATTTTATAACCACTTGCATATTTTGAAAAATTTACATATATCACCCTTAACTTTAAATTTTTATCAATTTAACGATTTACTGAATAGTAATTATAAGAAAATTGAATACTTTTATTTCATAAAATTCGAGGTCTTACAGAGTTGGTTTAATATTGGACCCATATTAAAAAGTAAAAATATTAGTTGAAACTAATTTAACTAGTTTTGGCACATATTAAAAACACATTCCAATTTGTTTAGTTTTAAATTAATTAATTAGTTTTGATCCATATCGACTCCAAATCAGTTGTTTAGGATAAATACCATTAGTTGTCCAAGACTCAAAAATTTGCCACGTGTCATCTTGTTTATGTAATTGGAATAAAGCTTATCTTGGAAAAAAATGAATAAAAATAAACTACTGATAACTAAGCTTAGCTCTTAGAATCTGAGTTTCACTGTTTGTCATGTTGAGTTCCCTTTCTTGACATTTTGTATCGATCTGGGGAATGCCCCTAAGTATATGTATCTCTTTTCTTTTTTTTATATATATATATATATATATATATATATATATATATATTTAAATTTAGCAAAAAATAAATTAAATAATATGGAACAACTTATAAGTACAATTTATAAATTTATAAATAATTTATTAGATAAATTTTAAATATGACATATTTTAATGATAATATTTATAATAATAATTTTATTAATTTTAAGTGATATCATTATAATACAACACTTTAATTAATTGGAATAAGAATATGAAAAAAGGGACACCATATATGCATTTGTTTTGCGAATTCGAAAAGTTATTGTAAGTTTATGAATTTGATAAGCTATTACAAATGAATCTATGATGCACAAACAAAAATACCAATGAAAATGAAAAACTTTAAATATATTCGAATTCGTATTCCTATTTGAAATTTGTATTCGAATAAATGTACATACATAAAATATACATAACTAATTGCGTGATAATAATAATAATAATAACAGTCATAATAATAATAATAATAATAATAATAATAACATTTATTATTATTTTAGTATTTTTAGTATTTAATGTAAATATGTAATTAGTATTTTAGTGTCGAGTAACTGGCTTTATAATAAAAAATCCTTATAGCTTAGTTGGTTTGAGCATTTGTTTAAGGAGTGTGAGAGGTTTAGAGTTCAATTCTCAAGGAGGGTATTATTTTATTTATTTTTTAAAAAGCCCATGGGTCGAGCCAGACTTTTTTATTATTAGTACTATTATAATTATTGTAATAATTATTATTATAATTATAATTATAATAATAATAATAATTAATAATAGTAATAGTAATAGGAATAATAATAGTAATTATAATAATGATTAATAATAACAATAATAATAGTAGTAGTAGTTATAATAATAGTATTAGTAATAGTAATAATAATTATAATTAATACTAAAAATTATAATTATAATTATAATAATAATAATTATTATTATTATAGTAATAATAATAACAACAATAATAGTAACAATAATTATTATTATAATAATAGTAACAATAATAATAATAACAACAACAACAATAATAATAATAATAATAATAATAGAAATTATAATAATAGTAATAATTATAATTATTATAATAATAAAAATAATAATTATAAGACCAGTAATAATTATTCTAATAATAATAATAATAATAATTATTATTATTAATAATAATAATAGTAATAATAATAATAGTAAATATAATAATAATTATAATAATAGTAATAGTAATAGTAATAATAAAAAAAATATAGCACATGAAGCATGAATTTTTTTTAATAATGACTTATAAGTAAAAAAAAAAGTTAAAATTTAAGTTATTGTCAAGCACTAAATAATAACAAATGACTTATAACTTCGTTTAACCAATTTATAAGTTATTGCCAAACACCCTCTAATACAAGATATAAAGAAAATTAATATATGATTATAAAAAAATTACAAGTCAAGAAAAAGGAGAATTTGAAAATTGGGAGTTAAAAAAAATTTACACATCATTGGTGCAACTTTATTATTATTATTGTAATTATTATTATTTTTATTATTATTGTTATTAGTACTATTATTATTATTATTATTATTATTGTAGTATATAACTTATTGAGATTATATTAATGGTATGCAGTGAAGGAGAAGAAAGAAATATATGGGAGAAGTTTCATATTTTGATATAAATATTAATCCTTGCAAGATATTAATAAACAGATAACTTATGTTGCTCCAGCGGTCAAATGACCAAAGTTCCAAATAATTGGTCACAGGTTCAAATATGTTTCGCATTTGGATATAATTTTTAAATACTAAATATGAATATTTTTTGACAATTCTTCGAATACCGAATATGGTCTTACAAAAACATGTTTATTGGGATTATCTTAATTTAAGGCAACATTTTAATAGTCATTGCAAAAAGTTGTATAAGATATGCAACGAAAATAAAAATTATTGCCAATGAATGTGGTCCATATTAGGCAACGAAATATAGCAACAAAATTTTTTTTCGTTGCCCACGATGAGAAGAAATCAAGTGGTTAGAAATTTTGCAACGAATTTTATTTTCAAATTTTGCAACGACTTATGAATTTCGTTGCAAAAAGTGAAAGCCTGACACAATCTGCAACGAAGGACAAGTTTCGTTCCTAAACATACACTTTTAGCACCGACTTATAAAGTTGTTGCTTGAAAAATCGTTGCTAAAGCCCCATTTTTAGCAACAAAAAAACTTTCGTTGCCCACGATGACGGGAAATCAAGTGGCCGAAAATTTTGCAACGAATTTCTAATGAAATTTTTTCCTGCCAATGAATTAGCAACGAAATTTTGCAACGACTTATGAATTTTGTTGCAAGAAGTTAAAGCCTGACACAATCTGAAACGAAGGACAAATTTTGTTGCTAAACATATACTTTTAGCAACGACTTATAAAGTCGTTGCCCGAAAAATCGTTGCTAAAGGCCCATTTTTTTGTAGTGATATTTTTACTATATAATTAATTATTATAAGAATATAATTTATAATGTGCAATAATTCTAAAATAAAATTATTTGCAAACATTCATGTAATAAATATATTTTTATTTATTACATAATTACATAAGCTTTATCTTGTGCAAATCCTCATTCTTAAAATAAATATAAAAAAAAATTAAACGCAAAATTTCTGATTTAATTATATAGAAAATATCGGGTTATTACAATCACCCCCCTAAGGATTCCGTCCCCGGAATCACCATTTTAAAACATATACATACCAGGGTACGTAGCATACATAATTATTGCAAGTAGATCTCGATCAAAATTGATCAAACCGATCTTTAACTATTCAGCATAAAGCTTATCTATCTGCTTATACGAAAAATTGATTTCTAATAGAACTCAATTTCCTCCTTCAAAATAATTTATAAAATAATTTACTATATATAAGAAAATAATATATAAGAAAATAAAATTTGTTCGAATAATACCTGGATTTGCAACCCCGGCTGCTACAGTTTCTTGAACGGTCATGTTGAAGACGCTTGCAATTGATTTCGTTGGTTTGATTGTTGATGTTGGTCCCGTCGTCGCCAATGTCCTGCTGCCTTTTCCCATATTCGCATTCCTTGCCTCCTTTTTCCTTCCTGGACAGTCTTCCACCTTATACTCCATTGATTCACACTTAAAACACACAGACTTACCCTTTATCTCCTTTCCTTTTATAGTATAGGTGGAAAAACTATCTTTTGCCCATTCGTTATCCTAACTATCACCAACATTGCTACAGGGTCAGTTGATCCTCTAAATCCTGGCAGTACGAATGCCTTGTTAAAGTCTTTGAAGTTCGCCGATCGTTTATCTAGCTGATTTTCGGCGGCTGGTATTCTGTTCTGCATACCTTGATCGATCATAGTTGAAAAATTCTGCATCGGGTCTGGTTGTCCTTCAGCTTTGTTGACATGTTCTTCTGTCCATGTATTTCATTTTCGTCTTGGCGGTATTATCATAGATTATTCTTTATTAACTTACATTCTAAACCTTATCGTACACGCTTGGCATATAACGCAAAATTTTCTATCCAAATAATCATGTACTCAAAATATTAGATTTTGAAAACTCGGTTTACTATATTAACCAGTAATCAAATAAATATCTACTATCTTTATACCAACTTATTTTGTTAATCCCTCATAGATTCATATTCATAACACTTGACATACCTTAGCACATATTGCTTTAAATATTCGATCTCCCTTTGTGACTCAAAAGTCAGGAATCGCTGCCACAACTTATATAAAAGTTAAGAATATTACCTTATACAAACATACCTATCGAAGTAATACTAATACTACTTATCTTCTTAGACATTCACTAAGGATTAATTGCTTAGTATTTTATATATTCTCATTATCCTCGATAATCCATTCACACCTAACTATACCTAGTTCGTCCAACTTACCATACATTATGAGTTTAAGAACTCGCCACAAACATATGAGTTTAAGAACTCGACATTGACCACATATTCCTAAACTATATTCTACCTATCAGTTATACTATCGTTTCTGGGTTTGGTACTACACTTTTCAAATCAACCACCTCATTGAGGTAGCTTTCAATGTGAGCCTCTATTTCAGCTATTGGCTTTGATATTAGCTCGATTATGGAGATCGGCTCCTTCTTTACAACATGAGGGTGTCCTAATCTATTTTTTTCTATCTAACATCTACACGCTTAAGTTATCCTACTTATCAACTAATATATACATACAACAAATAATAATTTTATACAAGTTATCTTTTATTTGATTTGACGATGAACTAATTCAATTCATCTCCTTTTTAAACTCTAAATGAGTTAATTGTATTTTCAACGTTTCCCTCTGTTCTAAGGTTATAGCCTAAGGTCTAACCCACCTAAGGTTTCTAACCCTAAACCTCTGATACCATGTTGTAACGCCCCCAAATTCAGGTACTTGAAACCCGAACTCAGTGCTTTACGATACCATTTCTATGAGCGGAATAATACTAATAATAATAACAATAATATAAATATCAAACTTATCTTACATTTATCAGAGTCTAATCCCAAGTATGCAACCTTTAGTACAATATATGACATGATAGATAATAAATAGCATGTTCTATATATTGTCTAACTATTACAAAAGATACCATTAAACGTAATTTGTTTGCTTTTTCTTTTCACTTGTTCTTGTCTGAACCTTCGGGTTGATCATGCCTAGCTGAAAACATTTAATTTTAAAGCAAGAATGAGCATTTGGGTGTCCAACAAGTAATAAAAATTATAAATATAATTAGCTGAAAGAAATAAATGTTTTCATTTTACATCAATTCTATAACGAATTTATAGTTGTGAAGTAAATTGAACCGATAATAATAACATAACAATTCTATCTCAAATTTTTAAAACTACGTATTGACTATAAAGGGGTTTAAGTGACATACTATGAACATTGTTTTAGATTTTCGATAAGGTTTAGCAGAACTTCATCTGCAAAACGACATAACTTACGGGCACGAGGGTGTACATCTCATGGAACCTGAATTGATCAATACTACATTACAAGAACGATATGATCGTTCACTTTGTCTGCCTTGGGCACATAAAAGTTTTCCCTTGATCGGGATGTTCATACTTAGTCTGGAATCCGAACCAAAAAAATTTAATTGGATACAAAAAGGTTTTATCATATTCAACGGTATTTCTGAATCTGTGTCTAGCTGGTCAAATAGCTTAGATGGCTTATATATATATATATATATCAACATGTGTTTAACTATGGTGATCATCCAAGTGAGGACACTTGTATAACCATATTTCGAAATTAACGAACAGAATATATATATGAGTTATATAATATAATATCATGTTGATAAACAATGATTGTATATAATATATACGACAATAGGGTTAATAATCTAGTACAATAATAATATAATTCTGAAATATTCTCACTCATGTCCATTGCATAAAGGAAATGCAAATGTAGGATACTTGCCTGATGCGCAGCTTACAATTCGCAACTTAGTTTTATTTTTTATATCACGACCTATCATTAATCAGATCATTCGTTCGATTAGAACAATATACTATAACATATAGTACTGTATTTTGCAGTTAGCACATAACCTAATCACATTGTCACGTATGTTTAACAACCATTGAATCACAAATAAACACATAACTAATCAAATTATCTAAGTCCAGATTAATTTCTGAAACATGTCGGTGTACCGACGATTTTATTAGGTAATTATCGAGTCTAAGACTCTATCTTGTAGTTCAACATATGTAAGTATCAGTCATATTATTTTTAAATGACTTATAATAATTTTTAAACATTTATTATAATTTATCATAAATTTTCAAACACCGAAATCATTATTAAATGATTTAAATATTAAATAATTCAATTATCATTAATGTTTAATTAATATTAAACTATTAATAAAACCATTGCCTAAATGTTAAAGCTATTTATCATAACTTAAAATACTTTTAAAGTATTAATATTACCCTTAAATGATTTTTAAATAATTATCATTAATATAAAAGTATTAATGTATTATTTATCAAAATATTAAAAGTCATTAAGTATAACTTAAAATATTTTTAATCCATTTATTTCCTTTTTAAATGATTTTTAAATAAATAAAACCATTTTTAAATTATCGATTTAATATTATTATTAAATAACTCTAATATCATTTATAATAAATTAATAATCATTAATATTAAATTATTAATAAAATTATTCTTTAAATATTAAAAGTTATATTTTATAACTTAATGTATATCTTTAAACACTTTATTTTCATTTTAAATGATTTTTATAATAATAAAATAATTTTTAAATTAATTTATTTAATATAATTATTAAATAACCTTAATATCATTAATAATAATTAATTAATTAAATTTACCTTTAAATATTGAAAGCTATATTTTATAACTTAAAATACTTTTAAATACCTTATTAATATTTAAAATGATTTTTAATATAATATGTGACAACCCCAAAATAGGTCCATTCAATCCAACCCATTCTGAGTCGCAAAATACATGGTACAGAAAACAACTACAACTTTATTACAACAATTGTCGTGCAAAATACAACAACACACATACTGTGAGTTTGGATACAAATATATACCAAATATGACACATGTCCCATCCGTGGACAACACCTCACAGTGACACCTTACATAAAGGTATAGTCAAAAACTGTTTTAGAAACTAAAATCTTTGGGAAGTGCTCAAGAAAACCTTCGTACATGGGAGGCCATGCTTTTAGGTTATGATAGATATCATATGGCCACAGAGTTATCCTTGGTTGACCCAATATACCCCAAAGAAAAATGAGAAGATTACTATCATATTCTTCCAAATGGTGAGTCTTCTCTTGATTTATCATTATCTCCACTGTCTCAAATTGAGAATTATTCACCAAGATTATATAGGTAGTGCTCGTAAATATACTCAGCAAGTGGATGAGCACAACTCTGTCTTATGATGACACGAGGTTGTATGTCATTAGACATCTTGTATGAAAGTGGCAAAACACCCTTCCAACGTTGGGTTCGCCTCTCCCTATATGATTCACCAAATATAACTACTAAAAGATGTATACAATACACTTGTCTATACTGTTTAGGGAGAACTCCACAACTAGAAACCACCGTTCTATTCTCCTGTTACCCCCGCTCGACCCAGCTACACTCTTATTACCTGAAAGGAATTATAAAGCAAAAGGGTGAGCACAACTAGCTCAGTAAAGAATATCATGACTAAAGATAATTAAATTATCAATAGCCTTCATCAATAATAAATCAGAGATTTAGAACATATGGTAGATGATAAAAATTTCAACCATAGTTGCAGCGGAACGAGCAATCCATTAGAAGAGTCAAATAGACTATAAAGTCTATTATCTTCTCCATGTTAAAAATCCACAAACAATGTTTTATCCCAGTAACAACAATCAACAATTCTGGTCCACAATCATATGAATAACTCATAATCATAATTGTAGTTCTAAATTCCTCTTCTCATCCAGGACGAAGATAATTTTCATCACGTATCTTTACCTGAAACATCAAAGATCATGGTTACACCAAATCACATTTCCTGTTCATAATCATACTAATAATTTCATCTTTCCACTACGGCCAAAGATATTCATTTGTATCACCAGTTGGTCATGTTCATCTCAACACATGTTCATCTTTGCACTACTGGCCAAAGATATTCAACAACATGTCATCTTGGCACTACGGGCCAAAGATATTCATCAATAATTCATCTTTGCACTATATGCCAAAGATATTCCTCAACAGTTCATATTTGCACTACAGGCCAAATATATTCATCAACAGTTCATATTTGCAATACAGGCCAAATATATTATTATCTCAAAGAAATATATAATTATTTCAGAATTTATATAAACAATAATTATAACCATGTTGATCAATTCACCTTTGCACTTAAGCTAAAGATATTCAATTATAAATTCAATGGCCATGATCATACCAGTCAACAATTCAACTTTGCACTATTGGCCAAAGAGAACCCATAGTCATGATCATACCAAAAATCTACCCATCTTTACACTCAAGTCAAAGAGAAATATAATCATTAGGGTTATAGAAATGTTATATATGATAATAAAAATAATATGCTCAACATATAGTTTTAATCTCAAGAGTAATATTCATAAATCAACTATAATTTGGTTAGAAAAAGAAACCAATTTTATCGTGAATAGTACCCGTGAATAGTAACTCGTGAATAGTAACTCATGAATAGTAACTTGTGAATAATAACTCATGAATAGTAAATCCGATACAAAAAGGTAGAAATTCCACAATAAAATTCATACCAATATTTTGATATAATGATATTGAAAGAATAATATTTCTTAAGCTTATTAACAATTTATTTTAATTATTTACACTTTACTAAATAATGCATTTAATCATTCTAAAATGCCAAACTCATAAGATTTCATCACCAATAATCAAAACCCTCATAAAAAATCTGCATATACCTCATATAGGATTCTCAAGCCATAAAATCCTATTTTCCAATTTTCTTCCTTCACATAACATATTTAACTCATTTATTCATAACTAGTCCATTTTCATGAAAAATACCAAATCAGTTCCAAAAATATTTCTTTTCTGGGATTTAGCATAATATAGTCCCCATATTGAACATATATTTTTCATAGAATTTTTAAAATTCATTTACTATTTTTCATATGCTCAAAATCGCCGAATATTTAGACATTTATCATAAATTTTACTTTTATCCAAAAATTCTGAAATTCACAGAGTACACTGATATTATATAGATGTACTCCCAATAAAAATTTCATCAATTTTGAAGTTAACCACAAGGAGTTATAAGCGGTTACTTTTAAAATAGTCTTTTCCCGTAAAATTCATAATTCTTAATCTATACATCCAAAAATCGCAATTTTTGGACACAATCAATAAAACTCATTAAAATATCATTTCAAATTTTTCTAGAATTTTCTGAAGGACGAAAGAAGTACGAACTGAAAAACATAATAACCCTTAAAATCTCTTACCTCAAGAGAGCAGTACTTCGGATGAAAAATCGGAGGAAACTTCTACTAAATACCAACTCTCAAAGTATCTAAATACTCTCAAAAATATGCTTGATAATATAGAGAGAAAGAAAACTTGTTTCTGGTGTGATTTCCAATTCTAACTTAGTCCTCTATTTATAGGAAAATGCTAGAACGCCAAAGGAGACTAAAATAATAAAATATATTATTAATTTTCAAATTTCCTACGCATGCCTCCACCAACCAAGCCAGCCAAATTGGAAGAAAATAGCAGCCCATGTGTTCAACACCTACCAAAAGTAGGTCCCATGCATAAATGAAGAAAAATCATTTTATTTTCTGAAACTTCAACAATTCATAGAAAATAGACCGTTTATCAGAAAAATAAGAATTTTATGTCCATTCTGCCTGAAATCGAATTCTCTACAACTTTGTAGCATTGAGTTTTTCCAAATTCCAAACCTAAAATATCCGAAATCTATAAACGGATAATTTTAAACATAGTTTCAACACCTTTTAAAATTCATAACAAATCATGCGTTAATTTTTAACGGTTCAAAATTTGTGGACATATACTTAACCTATATATATATATAACATATCCAAAAATCATAACGATCCAACGGTCAGATTAAAATTATAACTCACGCAGTAAAGCTTTAAGAACACCGATTTGAGTTTTTAATACATTCAATCCGATAAAATACTGATAAAACACCACAATGTTAATTCCTTTATTTATAACCACATAAATAAATCCATCATCTATATCCACATCAAATAAATATTTCATTATCATATAAATCAATAATTAATTATTCACAAATAATATTACAGAATCACAATTATGACAACCAGGCCGTTCCCAGGAAAGAGGGGGCTTTCCAATAAGAATTTCTCCTTACTGGTGCGCAATTAGGTGATCAAACCTCTCCTTGACAGAACTTTCTAGACATTGCTAATAATGCTATCTAATAATATTATTCAAATAATACGAATTATTGATCTGATAATGAAAAATATCGTGCAGTGATAATTATTGAAACAACAATAATATAAAATATCAACGCAACAATTACTGAATCAATAAAATAAAATATTGAACAATAATTACTGTAACAATTATTGAGTAGTGCCTTCTTACGTAAGAATCAATAATTCAAAAATACTGTGTAATACCGTGTACTACTGTGTAACAACGCGAATTACTTTATTTTACCAACCGGGTATTATAACAGTGTTAACGGTAACGATTACGCCGTTATTTATAAAAACTTAATTTTGTTGTTTTCTTCATCCGACAATTATTCTTTTATGGGGCCCACAAATAGCTGCGCCGGTCGTACGAATATTCCCCGACAGAAAGAATATTATACCACCAAACGAATATTCCCCGACAACAATGAATATTTTATAACCACTTGTGTATTTTGAAAAAAAATTCATATATCACCCTTAACTTAACTTTTATCAATTTAATCATTTACTGAATAGTAATTATAAGAAAAATTAAATACTTTTATTTCATAAAATTCGAGGTCTTACATAATAAAATTATTTTTAATTTATTTATTTAATTCATTTATTAAATAACTTAATTATCATTAATATTAATTTATTATTGAATTTCATCACAAAATTTTAAAAGTCATTAAAAATAACTTAAAATATTTTTAAACACTTTATTCTTATTTACAATAATTTTTATAATAATAAAATCATTTTTCTCCAATTTATTTAATACACTAATTAAATAAATTAAATGTCATTAATATTCAAATAATTATAAATATTAATGAAAAATATCCCAAATAATTAAAAGTTATTTTTCATAATATAAAATAATTTTTAAAATCCTTTTTGTAAATTTTAGAATTTATTTTCTATTTTTAATCATTTTTCAGAAATTCAGAAAATAAAAATAATAGAAACCATCATTATAGGCTATAGCGACATATTTCTGTCGCGATATGTGTTCTTGAGGCTCAAGAACACTGACAGTCAGTGTTCATGGTGCCTACTTTGACCGTATGTAACTTGCTAGTTATATTGTTTTTGGGCAGGGTCTTGTAATGGTCTTGTACTAGGGTTGTAACACTACACAATACAACAACTAACATGGTCATAAAGCAACATAGATGCAAGATCTGGCCTGACAAAGTCACTGTCAGAGCTTCTGGGTTTTCCAGAAATCCAGACAGCTTCATGGGTCCATTTTGTGGCTTACATTTCTATGGGTTAATCTGGTTACGATTAATGTGTTCTAATGGTTTAGAGTTGTAGTCCACATAACAGAGTACAATTATCCATCATCAGGGCAGACAATAAACATCAGAATCACAAGTTAGCGCCCGGTCAACCTATGTCAGAAATGGTGTTCATCACATTTCTGGAAATTCCAGAAACTTAAAATCAGAACGAGAAGGCTACTTTGACCAACGATTACTTTCATTATAACGTTTATCTAAGTGATCTAAAGCATTAAATGTAAAGTACATATGTTAGGATACAAACTGATAAAAAAAACAACATCAAATAGTTTGATTAACTGAAAGATCAGGGCGTGCAAAAATATTGTCAGACATGATCTGGGGAAATCTGGGTTACCCAGAAATCTCCCGGTCAACGCCGGTCAACGATATTTGATCATTAATAACGTGATATATGTGCATCATATATAAGATCGTGAGTTCACTTGCAGAGCACAAACAACATGACAAGCTATAGATCTAAAACATAAAACAACAAAAATCATGAACAAGGAAAGATCTAGAACCACTGACATTCGTTGTTAGACATAAATGTTAAACTTTCCCAGAATTTTTAAAACTTCAAATTCGAGCACTTTAATGTTATGGATCTGGGATATAACAACCCAAATCACTAATTAACATCTTATTACACAACATTAAACAACAAACAACAAGATTTAACATCAGATCATAAGGTTTTTAAATTTTAGGGTTTATACCTTTATGCTTTGATTTCTTGAATCTGAGCTTTAGATTTGTTATGGTTATTGGTGGGACTTGAATTCTGACTGATATAACACTAAAATTTCGTGGGTTTTGGGAGAGAGAGTTGGTTGAGAGCTTGGTGTACAAATGAGCAAATAATGGACTTTTCTCTCTCTAATTATATATATATATATATATATATGATGGATATATTGAATCTTGCTGAGATTTATGGCTGATTGTATCTATATCAGTCACATGGGGTTGTTGAAAATGGTTGAGCAACTAAAGTTTTGGTCTCTTTGACAAGTTAGCTTAAATAATGCTCTAAGGGCAAAATGGTCGATGATTTTGTGATTTTAATGGCATCTATGACATTTGGCTAACCCTTAGGGTTTAACCCTAAGGTTCTACAATTTGCTTTTCTAGAAATTTCCTATTAGGGCTAAAATAAAATTTTATTTTTCTAAATTACGAATTAGGGTTTTCTAAATTATATAAACTTACATATTAGGTTTAAAGACTTACTAATTAGCATTAAAATGACTAAATTAGTAACTAACTTTCCCATTTAACAATTAGGGTTTTCTAATTGAAAATTAGGGTTTATAATATAAATATTAGGATTTCTAGAAATTAGGATTTCAAATATTAATTAGGGTTTGTCTAATTAACATTAAATTCTATAATACACCACATAAATTACATAACACAGTTATATAACAGTCTCAAACTCATAATTGAGTTTCAAATTAGAGTTTCCATCTAGCAATTAGCTAATTATTATTTAACGTTTCTAATTTTAGAAAATAGGGTTTTAAATTACTAATTAGGGGTTTCTAAGTTTAATTAGGGGTTTCCACATAATAATTAGGGTTTTCCTAATAAAAATTAAATTCTAGTAATACATATCATATACCACATAACATAATCAATGGACAGATTTTAAAGTCTCATTTGACTTTAAAACTATGGTTTATCAGTAAAATTAGGGTTTTGCAGATTATAATAAAACTGCTCCCCAGATTAACCTTACACACATAGCATACATATTTATAATACTAACAAATAATAATATAATATTATTATTCTCATTCCTTAATAAAAATCCAAAATTAAGGTTTGGATTCCATATCTGATTTATCTGGTATATATACCTTTATTAATTAAGTTAAAATAATTAACTTAATTAATATAAATTAAATTCATATAATATAATAAAATAATTATTATAATAATTCTAATAACCATTCCATATATTATTTATATAATATAAAATCATATTTTCATGGAAAATAATTAATAAAAATATTTTTACTATAAAACTAATTATTATAAGAATATAATTTATAATGTGCAATAATTCTAAAATAAAATTATTTGCAAACATTCATGTAATAAATATATTTTTATTTATTACATAATTACATAAGCTTTATCTTGTACAAATCCTCATTCTTAAAAAAAAAATATTATACGCAAAATTTCTGATTTAATTATATGGAAAATATCGGGTTATTATATGCTCTCTCTACAATGGTAGATTGAATCCCTATCGCAAACAATCTCTATCCCGATTCACTCAGCAACTTCACCTTTATCTTCATCCTAGCCATCTATGTTATTAACTCAGTTTGAGCTGTTAACATAGACAACTTTTCCCAACCCTTCTTACTTAAGGCATCGACAACTACATTGGCTTTTCTAGGGTGATACAGGATTTCACAGTCGTAATCCTTTATCAACTCCAGCCATCTCCTATGTCTCATATTCAAGTCATTCTATGTGAAGATATATTTTAGATTCTTATGGTCTGTGTATATCTCACATTTCTCTCCGTAAAGATAATGTCTCCATATCTTTAAGGCAAAAACTACCGCGGCTAGTTCCAAATCATGAGTAGGGTAAACTTTCTCATAATCCTTCAACTGCCTTGATGCATACGCAATGACCTTAACATGCTGCATGAACACACAACCAAGTCCTCTATGCAAAGCATCGCTATAAACTACAAAATTTCATGTGTCATCAGGTAATGACAAAATAGGCGCTTCACTTAACTTCTTCTTCATTTCTTGAAAATTGTCCTCGTATTTCTCAGTCCACGCGTATTTCACCATCTTCCTTGTCAAGTTAGTCAACGGAGTAGTTATCTTCGAAAAATCCTAGATGAATCTACGATAATATCCCGCTAACCCTAGTAAACTCCGCACCTCAGTAGTTATCTTCGAAAAATTCTTAGGTTTTCAGCATGATCTTCAGGCGTCTTAGAATAGACTAGAATATCATCTATAAACACCACAACGAACTTGTCCAAATATTGTTTGAACACTCTGTTCATCATATCCATAAATGCAGCTCGTGCGTTAGTTGTGATGCCCCCAAAATAGGTATACATCACCCATTCTGAGTCGCTAAATACATGGTACAGAAACAAATACAACTTCATTAATATATTTTTTGTGCAAAATACGACAACACATATACTGTGAGTTTAAATACAAATACTGTCTAATAGACAGTATACACACTCAAAAGGAGTCCTCATTACAATTATTGATACACTATTTTACAAAATAGTGAGGACTACTAAAACAACTATCCTGAACCATCACTCCATATCCCGGCTAGTTCCTGCTATGTTCTCACCACCTGAGAAGAAAAATGGAACAAAAAGGAAAAGGGTGAGCTCAACTAGCCCAGTAACGAATATTATGACTAAGATAATATACAACAATTTATCATTAGTCTTCAACAGGAAAAATCTGATAGAATATAATAGACAACAAGTTTTAGATCAACAACTGCAGCGAAAATAACAATCCATTAGAATAGTCAAGTAGAGAATGATTTCTACTATCTTCTAAGATTTAAAAGTTCATCATCAATATTTCATCCCTGTAACATCAATCAATATACATCTTGAATCAAATATTCATCTTTGCACTACAGACCAAAGATATTCATTTGTATCACTAGGTCATCTTCATCTCAACACCTGTTCATCTTTGCACTACGGGCCAAAGATATTCATCAGTTAATCATTCATCTTTGCACTGCCGGCCAAAGATATTCAGCAATATCATCATTTAGGACCAAGGATGATGAAAAATATCTTAAAGAAAACGAATCCAGTGAGATAAAAGGACAAATATTAGGGATTCGTATTACAGTTTATCCAAGTTCAATAATACTCCATAATAATCAATTATGGAGCAGAATTCAAAAATAAAGATCAAAATATGGATACAATCAAAGATAGTAACCATAATAGACAACTTGGACAAAGAAAGAAAAATTTTAATTTTTCTTTGAATAGTGTCGTATTCGTGAATAGTGCCGTATACGTGAATAGTAACCCTGACATGAAAAAGGTAGAAATTCTACAATAAAATCCATACCAATATTTCGGTATAATGATATTGAAGAAAATAATATTATTTACAAAGAAAATAACATCCTTTACCTCAAAAGAACAATACTTCTGACTGGAATATCGGATGTAAAGCCGAAGGAAACTTGCACTGAATAAAAACTCTCAAAGTATCTAAATACTTACAAAATACGCTCGATAATATAGAGAAAGAAAAAAAAACTTATTTCTGGTATGATTTTCAATTCTAACTAAGCACCATATTTATAGGAAAATGCTAGAACGCTAAAATGGGTCTTTAACTCTATCTCCATCCTTTGCAAGTCATACAAAATGGGTCTTTGCGTTGACAATATCGCACCCGTACTCGCATATGATCTTTGACTCAATGCGTCAGCTGTGACAACCCGAGAATTTAAATATTTATAAAAATTTAAAATATTGAATTAAGGTTAAATAATAAACCTAGATAGAAAATAAGTGAATGGATTTGAGATTTCCGATGAGGAATTCTAGGGATTTAAAATTTCTGTGGTAAATTATTAAGGATTAAATATATATGTGAATATGTTCTATGTATATGGTATTATATGTGTACATTATGTGGTTAAGGGTTAAGGGTTGACCAGATAAATGATATCTGTGACAAACCCTAAGTATATATTTAGAACGTCAACGTTCGGTTAGAGAACCCTAGCGATTGATAAAAAACCATAATTTATAATTAGAGAAAAACCTAATTGTTAATTTAATGATTTTAATGTTAATTAGGAAACATTAATCCTAATTTTCAAGTTATAAGTAATTAGAAAACCCTAATCTATTTAGGAAACCTAATTTCTAAATTAGAAAGATTCACTAGTACAAAGTAGTAAATAGACAACACTTAAACCACAACGTTTTTATAAAAAACATTGTGGTATTTTTTTCCACAACGTTTTTTTAAAAAAACGTTATCTATTTAAAAAGGGTATTTTTTGGTTTTAACTAGATAACGTTTTTTTAAAAACATTATGTATCTAAAAAACACGGAGCTCAAAAAAAATGCTGAACTTAAAATAAAATGACAGCACTCTCTTGTAGACCAAAACCTTAGCCTCTCTTCTCTCTCACTCCCAAATTCGTCCTGATCTCGTCAACCTGTTCAAAGGGAATAAGGATCGATAGTGGCTCCCAAACCTAACCGTCGTTTGAATAGGCTTCGCCAGAGATTGGGTACCGATTTTGGGGTTTCTTCTCAAAGCATGAAACATAGAGGGAAAACATAAAAGGGTAAAACCCTTACCTCTATGAGTATTCTTGAATCAAATCCTTCGATTCCTAAATCCCTTCTTAATGGTCTTCTGGTGGCTGCTAAAAAAATTAGTTTGGGCCCTCCACAGGTACGGAAGTTGCTGGATGAAGATCGGTCACTTGTTCACGCCAAGGATGAGCCCCAAAGCCATCGACGTTTAGGTGGCCATCATGTGGGGCGTCGTTACCAGCACGACTGCCCTCTGGCTCGTTCAGGTGCCTCAATTTTTCATCGCTCTGATCTCTCTAATGAATCTTGATATGCCAATATTATATATTTTCTCCTATTTTTTTTTAAAAAATTGTTGTCAGTTTAGCTTTGATATCATTTATGGTATTGGGATTTTTCAGTTATTGTTTGATTTGTAGAGGTAGAATTAGATGTATGCAATTTTCAGATCTTAATTACAAAAATTAGATGTATGCGTATTTATGAATTATATGATAATGACCCTAAAGTCCACCATTTATTCTAATTTGTTAAAGAGTGTATTATGAATTTAGGTGACCTTTTGGGTTCAGCTAGCGGGATGATTGATTTTATTTTTATTTTGTTGTGCACCCATTTATACATGTTATCTTATATCCCTTGTATATGTTTTGTGTTATTTTATGGCCTGATTCGTGCCTCCCTTTATTTCAGTTTTTTGCTCATACAAGAATTAAAATAGACTGCATAATATTGGATCTAACTTTTCCTACTTATACCAATATATTTCTAGAGGTTGCAATTCTTATCCCTAACAGGTCCAATCGTCCCCAAGAGGAGACGATTTTGATCGACGGTTGCGATTTGGAGCACTGACTTGTTGTTGTGGAGAAGCCTGAGGGTGAACCCACAAAGTCAGTTGTTGAATACTTTCAAGAGATGTGCGGCTTCACGATTCAGCATACTCATTGGAGGTTGAGAGCAGTTGCAAAAAACTTTTCAGTTCCAACTGATGGATTCATTTAGGTTTCCTTCCCTTAATTTTTATGGTTATCTAAAGCCATCGAGTTTCCAGGTTTGCAAGATTGTGGGGGATCAGAGATACACCAAAATGTTTAAATGATAAGCAAATTACTGCTCTTTTGAAAGTTACGTGCCAAAGACCTAGGGATCGAGAGAATGATATTTTGTAGGTACATAGTTTTTTTTATTTTCCAATCTCTTAACTATTTTTTGTTGGTTTTTGATAAAGCTTTACTATAGTTGAACGTTTGTCTTTAGCGTGTATCTACATTTCTTTATGTAAGTTGTTGCTAATTGATTGGTAGGAAACTTGAAGTTGGAATCTTGGAGCTTCTGAAATGAGCCCAGTTTGAGCACCAACTATAGGCTAGTCATGAACTTCCATTTGCTTATTCTCAGTTATTCCAATGCACTTTGGTTGGTAGAAAGTTTCTTTAGGTTTGATGTGATGTCTTTTATTTGAGGCATATGCTATTCCCAAAGTTTGACATTTGTTTTCTTCATTAGTTTCTCGTCCTTCCTAAGAATGTGGTTGTCACTATAAAATTTTGTCAGAATTATGATATGAATTATAATACTGCAGCAAGTAGATTTCTTCTATAATTGACATGAGGATGAGAAACTGAAGATTAATCTGAGTTATAATACCTGATTCATGTTATTGTTTTTGGTTAGATTCAATGAGTGTCTATTTATATAGCATTTGTTCCTCTAGTTTTGTTATTTTTTCTGACTCTTTTGATCATTGCAGGACCTAACTTGAATGGCCTTTTTGGAAGGCAGTGTGAGACCATGAATTTTATGAAATGAAAGTATTCAATTTTCTTATAATTATTCTATTTAGTAAATGGTTAAATTGATAAAAAGTTAAAGTTAAGGGTGATATGTGAAAATTTTTCAAAGTAAACAAGTTGTCATAAAATAATCGGTGATAAAAGTACAGTAATACGCGTGGTTGTATAGTAGCACACTGTATTGATTATTGATGCTTACGTGAGAAGTCACTCAGTTATACTCAATTATTGTTATAGTAATTGCTGCATCATATCTCTCGTATTATTGATTTAATTATTATCCCAGTATCATCTGCATAATATTTATTATTATTAAATCAATAATTGAGACGACAAAGTTATTTATATTATTATTTGCAATATTGACAATATCTAGAAGTTATGTCAAGGAGAGGTTTGGTCACCTAATTGCGCGCCAATAGGAAAAAATCCTTATCGGAAAGCCCCCTCTTTCCTGGGAACGACCTGGTTGTTAAATATTGTGAGTTATAATATTAATGATGAATAAGTTCGTGTTGATTAAAGATGAAATTGATAGTTCCATTGTGTTGGGATTATTAGTGTTAGTGAAAATCGACATTTATTTCGATAATAATTGATGTTTAGAGGTTATATTGACCAATCGGGTAATTAACCGGATAAATGAGCAATTAATTGCTATTAATTTACATGCTTATAACTATGTGTTCACATGTGTGTACTATTGATTCACATGATTTACTATTAGGGGAATTGGTGTAAGATTGATAATACTTGCATGACTAAATTAAAAATAGAGGTATAGATGAAGGTACTATACTGCAATTAGTTTTTTTACATGTTTAGAACTATTGAGTCACATGATTTACTATTGATTCACATGATTTACTATTAGGGGAGGTGGTGCAAGTTTGATAATACTTGCAGGACTAAATTAAAAATGAAGAAAAAGAGGAAGGTATTATACTGTAATATTTTGAGTCCCAAAACATGCAATTATCGAAACTATATTTTTCTATAAATAGAAGCTCATTATTCCTTCATTCTCACCAATTCACTAAGTCTTCCAAGAACAATTATAGAGATAGAAGCTATAGAGAGAAAGAAAAAGTGAAGTCTGCTATTTCATTACTCCAATATACAGTCTTCTTCTAAGGTAAGGGGTATTATTTATTTCATATTCTGAAGAGATATTATTTTTCGTATACGTATGAATATTATTTTCATTCAATATTTATAAAGAATATTATCTTTATTCAATATTCGTAGGAATATTATCTTCGTTAAATATTCGTTGGAATATTATTTCCGTTCAAGGGATGTTATTTTTGTTCGATATTCGCTTGAAATAATATTTTCTTTCATACTCTGTAGTATGTAAGTAATATTATTTCATTTCAGATTTTGAATTTTATACTCATTTTGTTGAAGTTTTGGCTTCTATACTCCATGAAATTTGTAGAATATCCTTAATATTTGTGCTTCATCCAGTATCTTTTCATCGAAATATTATTCTGAGCTTTATTGATAATTATTGATCTTTTCATTACGAAATACTATTCATGAGTTACTAATTACGGGTTACTATTCACCTGACAGTTACTATTCACTCAAGTATTATTCACTCGGGTATTCAAGGCACTTTTCATGTCGGAGTACTATTCACGAGTTACTATTTACGGATTACTATTCACCTAAATATTATTCACTCAGGTATTTGGGGTACTTTTTATGCTGGGTTACTATTCACGAGGTACTATTCCCGAATTACTATTCATGGGGTACTATTTACCCGAAAAATATATTTTTTCTCTGTCCAAATTATTTTTGGTACATGAATATTATTATTGAGTTTTACTCTACAAAGCAGTATCATGTTGACAATTTGGATATTTTTAAACTCTTGATAAAATTAAAGTCTTTAATATTTATCCTTGATTTCATTTGATTTGATTTCGTTGGATTAATGCTTATATCATTGTCATCATCCTTATGCTTATATTGTGATGAAAGTCATTTGTGGCTTACGTGCATAGATGGACTATTAGTTTTTGGTTTTACAGTTGTATGTCTTTGGCCCGTAGTGCAAATAAGAACAGTTGATTGATATCTTTGGTCGTAGTACAAAGATGAACTGTTAATTGATAGATTTGGCCTGTAGTGCAAAGATGGACATGTGTATGACATGATCATGACCACTGGTGATACTAACGAATATCCTTGGTCGTAGTGCATGGATAATTTGATGATGTGATTGGCAGGATCATGACCATTAGTTAACAGTTGAATGTCTTTGGCCGTAGTGCACTGACAGACAATTGATTGGTATGATCATGACCATAGGTTTTATAGTTGAATATCTTTGGCCCGTAGTGAAAAGGTAGACAACTGATTGATATGATCATTGTTATTACATTTGAATATCTTTAGCCTTTAGGGTATGGATATTGACTGAACGTTCTATTAAGCCTTTGTGGCAAAGTGAAACTGTTAATTTACATGATTATAAATATGAATTGTGGATTTAACTATAATCTTTGGTGGTTCAGGTGAAGACAGGTGATGAAAGTTCTCTTTATCTTGGGTATAAATATGAACTGTTAATGGGTATTTGATAAGTAAGTTTTATATCTACTTATCCGGTATCTGTTACTTGAATTAGTTGCTTATATTCATGTTTCTTAGTTACTTTTCATACATTTTATGTTATTTTGTAGGCTATAATACGACATTGGCATAAAGAAGCAAGTGAAAGCAATTTAGACATCTTTTGGACTAAAATACGTAAATAAATGCAAGAAGGGAATATTGAAGGACTTTTAACACAAATTTGGATGCATGTTCTTGGCTTAGAACTTGGATTGTATTTTAGAGCTTCCTATTAGCTTTTCGGAACATCTTGAATCGTCTCAATCGGAGTTCGGATGCGAAAGTTATGGCCTTTTTATCAACGAAGATCAAAGCTAAGAGTTGTCATGCTTGCCATTTACATAACATCTACTTCAAGCCCGATTTCCTCCACGATCCAATCTGAATCTGTCAATTCTCAAAGCATGAAAGTTGTAGATCTCGTCGATATCTTTTATTTGATAGGTGGCAGGACCCGTAACTCCAAGCGGATCAAATGTTATGCGTGTTTTACCAAAGGATGTCGCAACAGAAAATAGAGTAGCGCGGACCGCGCTAGGGGCGCGCTAGGCCACCAGAAACACTGCCATTGTAGCGCGGGGTGCACCCAGAATAGCTTAGGGATAGCGCGAGGCACGCTAGGCGGCGGGAACACAGCTGATTTGGGTTATTTGATGTCCAATTTTAGCTAGAATAGGATTCTTAGTTGCCTAACTTGCTAGGGTGTCCATTAGAACTCTAAATACTTGAGTTTAACTTGGATTAGGAGGCTAGTTCTAAGACTCCATTAAATCCCTCTTGGGATAGATTTCTATTAAATTATTCTTTAATTTCTTTCTTAGATTAGGAACCCTAGATTAGATTAGAATTGAAGATTGAAACTATTGATTATCATTGGAGAATCAAATTGGAAGCGAGAGAATGCAGATTTGTTTATCTCAATTCTAATTTCTTTTCTTATTTATTTGTATCTTTTTAATGCCTAATCAATTGTGGATGATGGATTCTAGTATAAGTATGAATTAAACTCTATTTTGAGATTACTATGGATCTTATTGTGTAGTTTACTTTGATATGCTTCTTTGTTAGTCTTATTTGCTATATTTGGATTGTCTATTATGATTTGTTTTTAACTGCTTAATTGCCTAGCTAACAATTACCATGATAATCTATATGAACTCGAGAGATGAAGTATAGATTTAAATCTGATCATGATAGCATGTGTTTGTGATTTCTGCATAGATAGAATTCATGATTCGTGTTTAGGATAGAGATATAAATTTACGCCATATGTAGTCTAATAAGAACTTGAACTTAAACCCTTTTCAATTGTAATTCACATAGAGATATAGTGTGTTAGTTAATTAGGGTGTTCAAATTGATTCTATTATCTGTGGATTTGATTTGATATGAGTATGGTGCATTGAGAAATGGCCATATTTTACTTTCGTGTTCTTGATTAACAATCCAGTATTAATAATTTGACTTAACAGGAAGTGTGTTGATTTAAATGAAACAATAAGTGAAGTTGTAATTTCAAGTCTTCAATATCTTGTTTCATTCTAGGGATAGTTAGTAATAGTTTATTTAATTATTTTAAATTAAATTAATAAATCATTTGTTTAAATAAGATTAAATTGGTCATAGGTTAGTAATTGGTAATTCTTATTAAATATTTCTCTGCGGGAAAGATACTCAACTTGTAAAACCCCAAATTTTTGAATAAAGATGAATTTTCTATAAATATTATTTTTGAATATTATGGAGTGAAATTGATATAGTGTTATAGTTGTGGGTAATATTTATAAATTTTGCAAAGTACGCAAGTTGTTATATAATATTCGATTGGTCGGGGAATATTCGTTTTAACAGGGAATATTCCTACAACGGCACAATCATTGGTGGAACCCACAACGGAATTATTGTCGGATTGAGAAAACGACAAAAATACTTTATGAAAATAACGGCGAAAGTTTTAACGTTAACTGTTGAAACACCCGGTGTTAAAAGTACAGTAATACGCGTGGTTGCATACTAGCACACAGTATTGATTATTGATGCTTACATGATAAGTCACTCAGTTTTGTTGGTATTATTAATGTAATAATACAGAAAATCTTTTTATATAAAACAGAATACTTTTATAAAGTTATTCTATAAATAGAATATTTTATATTCTATTATGCATAGTGTTGCATAGTGTCTGCATAGTATTTTGTATAGTAAAATCTTTTTATATAAAACAGAATACTTTTATAAAGCTATCTATTTTATTAGAAAATAATTAGAATATATTATATTTTATTATGCATTGTGTTTGCATAGTGCCTGCATAGTATTTTCATAGTAAAATCTTTTATAAAGTTATTCATTTTATTAGATTATAAATAGAATATATTATATTTTATTTAAAAGATTTTGCTTTAAATATGGACCGTCAGATTAAAGTAAATCGATCTGGACCGTTCATGAGTTAGTTGCTATGCAGTCCATTTTTCTATAAATAGAAGCTCATTCCTTCATTATTTTCTTACGAATTCACTGAACTCTAGAGAGATAAACTATAGAGAGAAAGAAGAAAGTATTTTGCTACTTCACTACTTATATATCCAGTACTCTTCTTCTTAAGGCAGGAAATATTATTTGTTGTATTCGTAAGGGGTGTTATTCTTTCTTATTCATGAAAAGAACTGTTGTTATTCTATTGCTTATTATTCTGTTGGAATAACCTGTATACGCGGTCTACCCCATACTTGGTGACATTATTCTATTATTCTGTATTTACTATTCTGTTGGAATATCCTGTCTGTGCGTTTTACGCCAACCTGATTCCGTCTTTATTATTCTATTGGAATATCCAGTCCGTGCGTTTTACGCCGAACCTGGTTCCGTCTTTATTATTATTCTGTTGGAATATCCTGTCTGTGCGTTTTACGTCGGACCTGATTCCGTCCTTATTAGTATTTTGTTGGAATAACCTGTCTATGCGAAGTACCGCATGCATGGTGATTTCTGTTGTTATTTCATTCTTTATTATTCTATTGGAACATCCTGTCGGTGCGAATTTCACCTTACCTGGTTCCGTTATTTAGTATTATGTTGGAATAACCTATCTATGCGAAGTACCGCATGCATGGTGATTTCTTTTGTTATTCCATTATTTATTATACTCAGTTGGTTAAAGTTTTGACTTCTATACTCCATGAAATTAGTAGAATATCTTTGATATTTGCGCTTCATCCAGTATCTTTTCATGGAAATATTCTTCTGATCATTCTTGAATTTTACCCTACAAAGCAGTATCATGTTGACAATTTGGACATTAGTAGTTCTTGGACAAATTAATTCTTGAACTTGTTTTATTGAATTCTTATATCATTGTCATCATCCTCATGTTTATATTATGTTAAAAGTCATCTGTGGCCTGTAGTGCATAGATGGACTTGGTATGATTATGACCAGGGATTATTCGGTATAATCATGACCGTAATGTTACAAATGATGTGGTAAAAGTCCTTGTTGGCCCATAGTGCATTGATGGACAGTTGTTGGCATAATCATGACCATTAATGAATACATTAATATTCTTGGCCCGTAGTGCATGGATAATTGTGGTCGTGATACTAAAGAATATCCCTGGCCGTAGTGCAAGGGTGATTCGATGATGTGGAATATTTATTAAGCTGAGTCTCAGTGATAACAGTGATGAAAAACCTTTTTAATCATAAAAGATAGTAGATTTTATTTTCTACTTGACTCTTTTAATGGATTGCTTGTTCCACTGCAGTTGAACTTGATGTCTATTATATTTTATCAGTTTAACATTGTTGGAGACTAATGATAATTTATTCTGCATTATCTTAGTCATAATATTTCTTACTGGGCTAGTTGAGCTCACCCTTTCTTTCACTGTTCTCTTCAGGAAATGAGAATATAGCTGGGACGAGTCGGGAAACGGAGTGATGGTCCAGAGGATAGCATTAGTAGTTCTCACTATTCTGTGAAATAGTGAGATAATAATTGTAATGAGGACTCGTTTTGAGTTTGTATAATCTCTAGTAGATAATATTTGTATTCAAACTCACAGTTTATGTTTTGTCGTATTGTACATGACAGTTGTATTAGTAAGTTGTATTTGAATTCTGTACCATGTATCTGGCGACCCAAAATGAGTGACGTATACCTAATTTTGGGGGTGTCACAGTTGGTATCAAAGCTAAGGGATATGATCCCTGGCTAAGATGTGAGACTAGAACTAGGAGGGGAGAGACGGGGAATTCCTTCGCTAGTATGGCCTACTTAAATTTATTTTGTATTTAAATTGGTTGGTCAGAGTTTAGAGATATTATGTTACATGTCAATTAACCTTTGTTTTGTGGCAGTATCTGAAAATGACATCCGAAAATATTGAGAATAGCAATGGAGCACAAGAGACCGTTGAGTCTCCACATAACAATAATCAGGAGAATGTGCATTAGGAAGGCGACAATCCTCATGCAAACAACAACACTAACCAAATGATTAATGATGGATTGTTCAGAGGCTTTATGTAATTTATGCAACAGCAGGCGAGAGCGGCTCCTGTCCAAAATATAGGTGGAAACACTGGAAACTCTCGGGCGGTCACCGCTATATAGTTCAAGGAGCTGGGACCACCGGAGTTTAAGGGAGAGCCAAAACCACTTATGGCGGAAGCATGGATAAAGTAGATCACCAAGATATTTGATGTCTTGGGATGCTCCGAGGAGCAAAAGGTTCCCTTTGCCACCTTTATATTGCACGGAGAGGCAGATTACTGGTGAGAATCGGTAAAACATACTCAACCTGCCGTACTAAAGATGTCTTGGGAGAAGTTCTAAAAGCTGTTCAACGACAAATACTTTCCCGAAAGTATTCGTCACATGAAGGAGGTGAATTTCATCAAATTGGAGGAAAACAATATGACCGTGTCGCAATACGAGGCAAAATTTGTGGAGTTATCCCGGTTTGCGTCCCACTTGGTGGATAATGAAGAGAGTATGGTGCGAATGTTTTTAAGAGGTTTGAAGTTGGAGATACGTCAACATCTTATTTCTCATAAACTGTGTTTGTATTCAGATGTTGTAAATAGGGCTCAATTGGTGGAGCGCGATAACGAGTCAACGCAACCAAAAGAGAGCAGTCGGCAAAATGATAATACCAGTGAGAGCAGTCATCGAAGCGGTGACAACAAGCGTGGAGAGAATCAACAGGCCAGAAATGGTAACCACTTCGGTGGTAATCAGGGCCAAAACAATAAGAATGGACATATCAAGAAGAGGAGATTCAATAATGATGGAAAGACGTCAGCACCAGCACCTGTTGTTAAGGAAGGAGAAAGACCACCTATCATATGCTTCAAATGCGGATGGGAGCGACACATCAGTCCAAATTGCGCGATGCCATCCAAAGCATGTTATAATTGTGGAAGAGGTCACTTAGCCCGATTTTATCATTCACCGAAGACAAATTTAGCTAGGATGGAGGCACCAAAGGCTGTCCCAGAAAAGTCAAAGCCGGTAGTGCAAGGGAGAGTTTTTGTTGTGTCCTCCCAGAAAGCAAGGAACCCGAATGAGGTCATCACGGGTAAGCTTATCATAAACTCTAGCGAAGTCTACACTTTATTTGATACCGATTCTACCCATTCTTTTATTTCTCCTACTTGCGCTCAACGATTAAATTTGACTCCGGAAAAATTAGACTTTGACTTATATGTGAAAACTCCGTTGGGAGAAACCTTCATTATATCCACGGTTTATAAGTCTTATTTGGTTCAAGTTGGTACCCACACATTACCTGTCGATTTTATTGCATTAAAAATACTTGCATTTGATGTAATTCTAGGGATTGATTGGTTAACTACTCATCATACAAAAATTAATTATTTTCGTAAGGTTGTTAGCTTTCATATTCCTAATCAACTTATTATACGAATTCAAGCAACCAAACCATTAAAATCAATCACTGTCATCTCAAGCCATAAAGCTATTCGTTTATTGAAAAATGGATGTCAAGCTTTCTTAGCTCATGTCACAGATCTAAACAAAAATACGTCAGTTTTGAATAATATTTCTATTGTTAATGAATTTCCTGATGTATTCCCTGAAGAACTTCCTGGCTTACCCCCAGAGCGTGAAATTGAATTTTGTATTGACCTTGAACCCGGTACAAAACCCATTTCTAAATCTCCATATCGAATGATTCCTGTTGAACTTCAGGAGTTAAAAACTCAACTGCAGGAATTGTTAGACATTGGCTTTATTCGTCCTAGTACTTCTCCTTGGGGTTCTCCTGTTCTATTCGTGAAGAAGAAAGATGGGAGTATCTGACTTTGTATTGATTATCGGGAGTTGAATCATGTCACCATCAAAAATAGGTACCCATTGCCATGTATTGATGACCTGTTTGACCAGTTGCAAGGAGCCAATTTCTTTTCAAAGATTGATCTTTGTTCCGGATATCACCAATTGAAGATTAGAACCAATGACATTCCAAATACGACTTTCAGAAGTCGGTATGGGCATTATGAATTCTTGGTCATGTCCTTTGGAATGAGTAATGCTTCTGCTGCCTTCATGGATATGATGAACTGAGTATTCAAGGAATATTTGGATCACTTTGTGGTCGTCTTTATTGATGACATCCTCATATATTCCAAAAAACCCGTGAAGATCACGAGCAACACTTGAGGCTGATACTCCAAAAGCTTCGTGAATATAAGCTTTATGCCAAGTGAAAGAAATACGAGTTCTGGCTTGAGGAAGTAGCATTCCTTGGGCACGTGGTATCAAGTCATGGAATATCTGTTGACCCAGCAAAGATTGAAGCTATTCAAAGCTGGGAGCAACCTAAATCAGTGACCGAAGTATGTAGCTTTCTCAGCTTAGCTGGTTATTATCAGAGATTCGCAGAAGGGTTTTCTCGAATCGCTACTCCATTAAATCAGCTGACTCGAAAAGATACAAAGTTTGGTTGGAGCGAGGAATGTGAGAAGAGTTTTCAAGAACTCAAGAGGAGACTCATTTCATCACCTATTCTGACAATACCATCTGGTTCGGAGGGATTTGTAATCTACAGTGATGCTTCGGGCAAAGGGTTAGGATGTGTTCTCATGCAACATGGGAAAGTCATAGCCTATGCCTCACGACAACTCAAAGAATATGAGAGGAATTATCCTACTCATGATCTAGAGTTGGCAGCTGTTGTCTTCGCACTAAAGATTTGGAGGCATTACTTGTATGGGGAGAAAGTGGAGATCTTTACGGATCATAAAAGCCTCAAATATTTCTTCACTCAAAAGGAACTCAACATGCGACAACGACGTTGCCTTGAACTATTGAAAGATTATGATCATACTATCCAATACCATCTTGGAAAAGCGAACGTGGTGGCTGACGCATTGAGTAGAAGATCATATGCGGGTATGAGTGCAATATTGTCAACGCAAAGGCCCATTTTGTATGACTTGCAAAGGATGGAGATAGAGATAAAGACTCTAGGGACCCACGTGATGATGGAAAATATACAAGTATAACCGACTTTAATTGATAAAATTAAAGCTGCTCAAGTTACAGATCTGGAGCTGATGCGTATGAGGAAGAAAGTGCAAGAAGGTGCGATGCCGGAAGCAAGAATCGATGAAGAAGGAATACTTCGAGTCAACTCCAGACTTTTTGTTCCTAACGACCCTGATTTAAAGTATAAAATCATGATGGAGGCGCACAACACACCGTTTGCAATCCATCCTGTGAGTACCAAAATATATCATGATCTTCGACATACATTTTGGTGGGGCAATATGAAGAGAGAGATAGCGCTGTTTATCTCAAGGTGTCTAACGTGTTAACGAGTCAAGGCGGAGCATCAAGAACCAAAAGGTCCATTGCAACAACTTGAAATTCCAGAATGGAAGTGGGAGCACATTACCATGGATTTCGTTACTAGTCTTCCCAAAGTTTCTCAAGGCATAGATGCGATTTGGGTCATTGTTGATAGATTGACCAAGTCTGCTCATTTCTTACCGATACGAGAAATTTATACACTTGAACGTCTTGCTCGTATGTACATAAACGAGGTTGTAAGATTGCATGGTATGCCAGTATCCATAGTTTTTGACCGAGACCCAAGATTCATTTCGCGATTTTTGGTTAGTTTGCAAAAAGCTATGGGCACAGATTTATGATTTAGCTCGGCATATCATCCTCAGATGGACGAACAGTCAGAGAGGACTATTCAAACTCTTGAAGATCTATTAAGAGTCTGTGTCCTTGATTTCAAGTGAAGTTGGGACAAGTTCTTACCATTGGTGGAGTTTTCCTACAACAATAGTTATCAAGCAAGTATTAACATGGCTCCATTCGAAGCGTTGTATGGAAGAAAATGTCGTTCTCCAGTATGCTGGGATGAGGTGGGTGAAGAAACGTTGTTGGGACCGGAGTTGGTACGTATAACTATAAAAAAGATTCAAACGATCCGGCAACGTATAAAAACCTCACAAGATCGACAAAAGAGTTATGCTGATCTTCATCGAAAGGAAGTGGAATTCGATATAGGAGATCATGTGTTGTTACGTGTTGCTCCATGTAAAGGAGTTACGAGATTTGGAAAGAGAGGAAAGCTCAATCCTCAATTCATCGGCCCATTTTTAATCCTTGATCGAGTAGGAATTGTGGCCTATAGACTCGCTTTACCGCCTAGTATGTCTCGTGTTAATAACGTTTTTCACGTATCCATGTTACGTAAATATGTGGAAGACCCGAACCACATTATTGAGTTAGAACCGGACGAAATAGCGGAAGATTTGACGTATGAAGAGGTTCCTGTTCAAATCTTGGATAAGAAGGAACATATTCTACGCTCCAAGGTTATACCTCAAGTCAAAGTTTTGTGGAGAAACCACGATGTTGAGGAAATGACTTGGGAGTTAGAATCTGAAATGAAATCAAGGTATCCTTACCTCTTCAACATACCAGGTACGTACCCTAATTTTGAGGGCGAAATTTCATAAGAAGGGGAGATTGTAAAACCTCAACTTTTTGAATAAAGATGAATTTTCTATAAATATTATTTTTAAATATTATGGAGTGAAATTGATATAATGTTATAGTTGTGGGTAATATTTATAAATTTTACGAAGTACACAAATTGTTATATAATATTCGATTGGTCGGGGAATATTCGTTTTAACAGGGAATATTCCTACAACGGCACAATCATTGGTGGACCCCACAACGAAATTATTGTCGGATTGAGAAAATGACAAAAATAATTTATGAAAAAAACGGCGGAAGTTTTACCGTTAACTGTTGAAACACCCGGTGTTAAAAGTGCAGTAATACGCGTGGTTGCATAGTAATACACGGTATTGATTATTGATGCTTACGTGATAAGTCACTCAGTTTTGTTGGTATTATTAATGTAATAATACAGAAAATCTTTTTATATAAAACAGAATACTTTGATAAAGTTATTCTATAAATAGAATATATTATATTCTATTATGTATAGTGTTGCATAGTGTCTGCATAATGTTTTGCATAGTAAATTATTTTTATATAAAACAGAATACTTTTATAAAGCTATCTGTTTTATTAGACAATAATTAGAATATATTATATTTTATTATACATAGTGTTTGCATAGTGTCTGTATAGTGTTTGCATAGTAAAATCTTTTATAAAGTTATTCGTTTTATTAGATTATAAATAGAATATATTATATTTTATTTAAAAGATTTTGCTTTAAATATGGACCGTCAGATTAAAGTAAATCAATCTGGACCGTTCATGAGTTAGTTACTATGCAGTCCATTTTTCTATAAATAGAAGCTCATTCTTTCATTATTTTCTTACGAATTCACTGAACTTTAGAGAGATAAACTATAGAGAGAAAGAAGAAAGTATTCTGCTACTTCACTACTTATATATCCAGTACTCTTCTTCTTAAGGTAGGGAATATTATTTGTTGTATTCGTAAGGGGTGTAATTCTTTCTTATTCATGAAGAGAACTGTTGTTATTTCATTGCTTATTATTCTGTTGGAATAACCTGTATAAGCGATCTACCCTATACTTGGTGACATTCTTCTATTATTCCGTCTTTACTATTCTGCTGGAATATCCTGTTTGTGCGTTTTACGCCGGACCTGATTCCGTCTTTACTATTCTGTTTGGAATATCTTGTCTGTGCGTTTTACGCCGGACCTGATTCCGTCTTTATTATTCTATTGGAATATCTTGTCCGTGCGTTTTATGCCGGACCTGATTCCGTCTTTATTATTCTGTTGGAATATCCTATCCGTGCGTTTTACGCCGGACCTGGTTCCGTCTTTATTATTATTCTGTTGGAATATCCTGTCTGTGCATTTTACGCTGGACCTGATTCCGTCCTTATTAGTATTCTGTTGGAATAACCTGTCTATACGAAGTACCACATGAATGGTGATTTCTGTTGTTATTCCATTCTTTATTATTCTGTTAGAACATCCTGTCGGTACGAATTTTGCCTGATCTGGTTCCGTTATTTAGTATTCTATTGGAATAACCTGTGTATGCGAAGTACCGCATACATGGTGATTTCTTTTGGTATTCCATTCTTTATTATACTCAATTGGTTAAAGTTTTAACTTCTATACTCCATTAAATTAGTAGAATATCCTTGATATTTGCGCTTCATCCAGTATCTTTTCATGAAAATATTCTTCTGATCATTCTTGAATTTTACTCTACAAAGCAGTATCATGTTGACAATTTGGACATTAGTAGTTCTTGGACAAATTAATTCATGAACTTGTTTATTTAATTCTTATATCATTGTCATTATCCTCATGTTTATATTATGTTGAAAGTCATCTGTGGCCTGTAGTGCATAGATGGACTTGGTATGATTATGACCAGGGATTATTCGGTATAATCATGACCGTAATATTACAAATGATGTGGTAAAAGTCCTCGTTGGCCCGTAGTGCATTGATGGACAGTTGTTGGCATGTTCATGACCATTAATGAATACACAAATATTCTTGGCTCGTAGTGCATGGATAATTGTGGTCGTGATACTAAAGAATATCCTTGGCTGTAGTGCATGGGTGATTCGATGATGTGGAATATTTATTAAGTTGAGTCTCAGCGATAACAGTGATGAAAAACCTTTTTAATCATAAAAGATAGTAGATTTTATTTTCTACTCGACTCTTTTAATGGATTGCTTGTTCCGCTGCAGTTAAACTTGATGTCTATTATATTTTATCAGTTTAACATTGTTGGAGACTAATGATAATTTATTCTGCATTATCTTAGTCATAATATTTCTTACTGGGCTAGTTGAGCTCACCCTTTCTTTCACTGTTCTCTTCAGGAAATGAGAATATAGCTGGGACGAGTCGGGGAACGGAGTGATGGTCCAGAGGATAGCATTAGTAGTCCTCACTATTCTTTGAAATAGTGTGATAATAATTGTAATGAGAACTCCTTTTGAGTTTGTATAATCTCTAGTAGATAATATTTGTATTCAAACTGATAGTTTATGTTTTGTCGTATTGTACACGACAGTTGTATTAGTATGTTGTATTTGAATTCTGTATCATGTATCTGGCGACCCAAAATGGTGATGTATACCTAATTTTGGGGGCGTCACACAACTTATCACTTTATTACTTGTTGTTCACGTATACTTGCATGTTGTGCGTAATTAGATTTTACCCAACAAGTTTTTGGCGTCGTTGCCGGGGAATTAGTTTAATATATATTTTGCCAATATTAGCTTCAATCAAATTAGTCTTAATTTAAACATTTTTTTTCTTTTTATTTAATTCTCTCCCTATTTTTCTTTCTTTTCAGGTACCATGGATGGATGAAATTATCAATGGCCATACACAAATATGACTCCACCAAGGGACACAAAAATTGATGAACTCAATGCATTTTTTTCATTATCAGCACATCTTGAGACACTTTCGAGGAGGTTGGACGTTGTTCCAGCCCAACATACTCGAAGGATAGCAGTTACGTGCAATTATTGTGCTGGAAATCACCCGAGTAATCAATGCACCATATCTTGGGCTGGTACAATATGGTGGTAACTACCTCAATCAGTATGCATATGATAATTATCATCAAGTTTGGGGGTATCACCCGGATTCGTCATGGAGCGATACTTATGAAGACCAATACTACGCTCCAAATCCATCATATACACCGGAATTTTCTTGTCCACCTCCATTGCCACAAGAAGAAAAGCCAAATCCGATGGATGTAATATTGAAGGGCATAGCAGACCAAGAGGAGAAAAGGATTAATCAAGATATGAAAATTCAAAATCAAGCGAGGTCAATTCAAAATCTTCAGAATCAGATAGATCAAATGTTCAAAGCCTTGAACAACTGTCCTCAAAACAATTGGTGTTTTGACGAGGATTTCGAGATTGATGAAGTGCCCGAACCAAATCTACAACTGGATGAGACACGAGATGTTGAAAAAGAGGAGACAAGTGGAGATGAACTAACTAATTTTCATGTCCACCTCCATTGCCACAAGAAGAAAAGCCAAATCCGATGGATGTAATATTGAAGGTCATAACAGACTAAGAGGAGAGGAGGATTAATCAAGATATGACAATTCAAAATCAAGCGAGGTCAATTCAAAATCTTCAGAATCAGATAGATGAAATGTTCAAAGCCTTGAACAACTGTCCTCAAAATAATTGGTGTTTTGACGAGGATTTCGAGATTGATGAAGTGCCCGAACCAAATCTACAACTGGATGAGACACGAGATGTTGAAAAAGAGGAGACAAGTGGAGATGAACTAACTATGAGTACTAACGAGGATGAGCCGATGTTATTAATGCCTCAAGTGCCTTCTCCACCAAAGTTCAAGGGTCTAGTTAGATTTGCAAAATCATGTCCACTTGGTAGTCATGTCATCGACGAAGCTCTTTATGACATAAGAGAGAGTGCAACAATGAAGCCGTGGTGGGAAGAGAAAGAGAAGATAGACGAAGAGCCCATTGTGTTTGACACACTTGCATGCCCAAATATGATGACAAACATAATGGAGATATCACCTAGTCATTTGCCCTTCTTCATGGAGATTATACTGAGTCAGAGCATGCTAGGTGAGTTTGATGCTATGGCCATCGCTTGTGGGAACCTCCCAAAGGATTATTTGCTATTGATGGATGGAGGATTCCTCAACTTTCGAAGAGGATTTGGATAGCGTTGGCCAGAAAAAGTCTGGCTGAAGGACTATAAATCAAGCGCTTATTGTGAGGCAATCCAAGTTTAATTTTTATTTATTATTTTTATTAGGTTTTATGTTATTAGTTAATAAATTTGCATGTCTTAGGATCTAACAAGCTTGCTTCTATCATATTCACAGGTTAGTCAAGTCCAACTCAAGTGTGGTTCCCGATCTATTCCAATGTGTCTGGCCTATTCTTCAGACTTAGCAGACAAGGAGGAAAATGCTTTATTTTCAAGGAAGTCCTCTCGTTTAATTTTTCCTATCTTAGCCATTGAGGACAATGTCCAGTTTAAGTTTGGGGGCATTTTAGTGTTGTATTGCATATAGTTAGTTATTTAAATTGTAGTTCGTATAGTTATATTTAGTTTTTGCATTCTTGAAAAAAAATTGAAAAATTGAAAAATTAGTAGTTAGTTTACTATGTTTATATAACATTTAGTACATCTTGCATGAGTCCAACTGTTTGATATTTACAGTTTTTTTTGCCAATGATGAGATTGGAATTGGGTAGACAAGTATAACACTGATTATTAGAGCTTTGATGTGATTTCCTGTTAGGAATTGAGTCTTTTTCTTTTTGAAACTGGTATAATAAGGATAGCACAGTAAAAAAAACTTGTTGAATGATTGAGTTTAAATTGATACATAAAGGAGCTCTAAAGGATAATGCTAGTTTGAATGAAAGAATGACAAGAACAAGTAGTGGTGGCTAAACTTACACAAGAACCTAAGTTTGGGGGAATATTTGGGGTATATAAGCTAAAAAGAAAAAAGAAAAGAAGAATAAGAAGATGATATTGAGTTGAATAAATTGAGTCATGTGGTGGGTCGAAAAGAAGCGTGAAATGCACTCCCCATAAACACAAGCGTGAGATGGAGCGTAAAACACACTCATTATATGAAAAAGAAGAAGAAATAAAATAGGAAATAAGAGCAAAAAGCCCCTGTAGATAAAAAATGAAGCATAAGTATCCCATGTTGACCCTTGATATTGGTAATTATTTAATTTTAGTTGGATCTAGCTTGTTTTTGGATTTCTTGAGTTTACACTGTATGATGCCTTCAAAGAGACTTATTATGTGTTAAATTTGATTTTATATCAGTTAACATTGTTGTGGAGCACACACACACTATATTGGTGATAACAGTCTAAGATTTGATGATTGATTGAGAAGTTAATGATTTGTTTTGATATGAAGTATTATCATGTTTACTTGATTTTCTAAGGCCGGTTGAATAGACTTGTTCTTGTCATTACTACTGGATTCGTAGGCATGTAGATTAGTTGCATTGCATAGCATTGTTGTTTTGTGTTTTTGCTTGAGGACAAGCAAATGTTTAAGTTTGGGGGTATTTGATAAGTAGGTTTTATACCTACTTATCCGGTATCTATTACTTGAATTAGTTGCTTAAACCTATGTTTCTTAGTTATTTTTTATACATTTTACGTTAATTTGTAGGCTATGGCATGAAGAAGCAAGGGAAAGCAATTCGGACATCTTTTGGACCAAAATATGCAAGTAATTGAAAGGAGAGAAGATTTAAGGACTTTTAACATCAAGTTGGATGCATGTTCTTGGCTTGGAACTTAGATTATACTATAGAGCTTCTTTTTAGCTTTTCGGAACAAATTGAATCGTCCCAATCGGAGTTCGGATGCGAGAGTTATGACCTTTTTATCAACAAATATCAAAGTTAAGAGTTGTCATGCTTGCCATTTACACAACATCTACTTCAAGCTCGATTTCTACCTTGATCCGGATGGATTCTATCAATCCTCAAAGCATGAAAGTTGTAGGTCTCGTCGATATCTTTGAATTGATAGGTGGCAGGCCTCGTAACTCCTAGTGGATCAAATGTTATGCCTGTTTTACCAAAAGACATCGTAGCAGAAAATAGCGTAGCACGGACCGCGCTATAAATAAACTATACATAGCGCGGGGCGCGCTAGTCCACCAGAAAGTCGGCCACTCCAGCGCGGGCCGTGCCCATAATGACTTAGGGACAGCGCGGGGCGCGCTAGGTGGAGGGGAAACAACTTATTTGGGTCATTTAATGTCCAATTTGAGCTAGAATAGGATTCTTAGTTGCCTAACTTGCTTGGGTATCCATTAGAACTATAAATACATGATGAGAGACATAAAAGAGGATTCCATTAGATTAGATTAGAGTAGATTAGATCAAAACCCTAGTTCTTATGTGATTGGGAGATTGAAGCAACTTGGACACCATTGAAGATCAAGAGCAGGAGCTTGAGGAAGATGGAGATTTGCTGACAACATATTTATTCTTTATTTTACTCTTATTTTTATCTTTTATTGATTATTCAATTGCTGATTCTTAGTTTTAATTCAATAAACTAATTCTTTGTTTGAAATTACAATGGATCTTATTGTGTAGTTTATTTTAATATGTTTCGCTATTAATTATTATGTTCTATTGTGAGGATTGTCTATTCTGATTTGGACTTAATTGTTTAATTGATTGGCCATTAATTATCGTGATAATCTATAAGAACTCGAGAGATGAAATATAGATTTAGATCTTATCATGATAGCATGTGTTAGATCAAAACCCTAGATTAGATGAGATTGGGAGATTGAAGCAACTTGGAGACCATTGAAGATTCAAAGTAGGAGTAAGGAGGGAGCATCAAATCTACAAACAAGAGATTCTATCTTCTCATCTTCTTCTATCATTGTCTTTTAATGATTATTCAATTGTAGATTCTTAGTTTTAATTCAATAATCATGAACTAATACTTTGTTTGAGATTACAATGGATCGTATTGTGTATTTTATTTTAATATACTTCGCTATCAATTATTATGTTCTATTGTGAGGATTGTCTATTGTGATTTGGACTTAATCGTTTAATTGCCTAGCTAACAATTACCGTGATAATCTATATGAACTCGAGAGATGAAGTATTGTTTTAGATCTTATCATAATAGCATGTGTTTGTGATTTCTACATAGATGGAATTCATGATTTGTGTTTAGGATATAGATATGCCTTTACGCCATATGAAATATTATATAGAACTTGTGCTTTAAATTCTTTTTAATTGTAATTCACACAGAGATATAATGGATTAGTTAATTTGGGTGTCTTGCTTAATTCTATCATCTGTGGATTTAAGTGAGTATGGGTATTATGCATCGAGAGATGGTTTTATCTTCTATAGTGTTCTTGATTAACAATTAATGATAGAGAATAATTGATGAGAAGTGTGTTAACTTAAATGAAGCAATAAGTGAAGTTGTGATCTTAAATTTCCGTAATCTTAATTTAACTAGTGGTAATTAGAATTAGTTTAATTATAAATTGAAATTTATTCGTTTAAATAAGATTGAGTTGGTTACGGGTTAGTACTTGGTGATTTTTAATAAATAATTCCTCGTGGAAATGATAATATACTTTCACTTTATTACTTGTTGACTGTGTATACTTGCGTGTTATGCGTAACTAGATATTACCCAACAAGTTTTTGGTGATAAGTAGGTTTATACCTACTTATCCGGTATCTATTACTTGAATTATTTGTTTAATCTCATGTTTCTTAGTTACTTTTCATACATTTTATGTTATTTTGTAGGCGATGACATGGCATTAGCATGAAGAAGCAAGTGAAAGCAATTCAGACATCTTTTGGACTAAAATACGCAAGCAAATGCAAGAAGGGAATATTGAAGGACTTTTAACACCAAGTTGGATACATGTTCTTGGCTTGGAATTTAAAATTTATTGTAGATCTTTTTCTTAGCTTTCCGGAACATCTTGAATCTTCCCAATCGGAGTTCGGATGCGAGAGTTATGACCTTTTTATCAACAAAGATCAAAGCTAAGAGTTGTCATGCTTGCCATTTACACAACATCTTCTTCAAGCTCGATTTCCGCCCTGTTCGAGCCAGAATCTGTCAATTTTTAAAGAATAAAAGTTGTAGATCTTGTCGATATCTTCGATTTGATAGGTTGCAGACCTCGTAACTCTTAGCGGATCAAACATTATGCCTGTTTTACCAAAGGACGTTGCAACAGAAAATAGCGTAGCGCAGACCGCGCTATAAATGAACTATGCATAGCGCAAGGCGCCCTAGTCCACAAGATTGTCTGCCACTGTAGTGCGGGGTGTCCCCAAAATGGCCTAGGGACAGCGCGAGGCGCACTAGGAGGCGGGAAAACAGTTGATTTGGGTTATTTGATGTCCAATTTGAGCTAGAATAGGATTCTTAGTTACCTAACTTGCTAGGATATCCATTAGAACTATAAATACATGATGAGAGGCATAAAAAGGAGGAGAGATAGGCTAGTTTTAAAGGATTCAATTAGATTAGATTAGAGTAGATTAGATCAAAACCATAGATTAGATGAGATTGGGAGATTGAAACAACTTGGAGACCATTGAAGATTCAAAGTAGGAGTAAGGAGGGAGCATCAAATCTACAGACCAGAGATTTTATCTTCTCATCTTCTTCTATCTTTATCTTTTAATGATTATTCAATTATGGATTCTTCGTTTTAATTCAATAATCATGAACTAATACTTTGTTTGGGATTACAATGGATCTTATTGTGTAGTTTATTTTAATATACTTCGCTATCAATTATTATGTTCTATTGTGAGGATTGTCTATTGTGATTTGAACTTAATTGCTTAATTGCCTAGCTAACAATTATCGTGATAATCTATATGAACTCGAGAGATGAAGTATTGATTTAGATCTTATCATGATAGCATGTGTTTGTGATTTCTACATAGATGGAATTCATGATTCGTGTTTAGGATAGAGATATGTATTTACGCCATATGTAATCTTATAGAGAACTTGTGCTTTAAATCCTTTTTAATTATAATTCACACAGAGATATAATGGATTAGTTAATTTGGGTGTCTTGCTTAATTCTATCAGCTGTGGATTTAAGTGAGTATGGATATTATGCATCGAGAGATGGTTTTATCTTCTTTAGTGTTCTTGATTAACAATTAATGATAGAGAATAATTGATGAGAAGTGTGTTAACTTAAATGAAGCAATAAGTGAAGTTGTGATCTTAAATCTCCGTAATCTTAATTTAACTAGTGGTAATTAGAATTAGTTTAATTATAAATTAAAATTCATTCGTTTAAATAAGATTGAGTTGGTTACGGGTTAGTACTTGGTGATTTTTAATAAACAATTCCTCGTGGAAACGATACTATACTTTCACTTTATTACTTGTTGACTGTGTATACTTGCGTGTTGTGCATAACTAGATATTACCCAACAAGTTTTTGGTGATAAGTAGGTTTATACCTACTTATCCAGTATCTATTACTTGAATTATTTGCTTAATCTCATGTTTCTTAGTTACTTTTCATACATTTTATGTTATTTTGTAGGCGATGACATGGCATTGGCATGAAGAAGCAAGGGAAAGCAATTCAGACATCTTTTGGACTAAAATACGCAAGCAAATGCAAGAAGGGAATATTGAAGGACTTTTAACACTAAGTTGGATACATGTTCTTGGCTTTGAATTTGGAATTTATTGTAGATCTTTTTCTTAGCTTTCTGGAACATCTTGAATCATCCCAATCGGAGTTCGGATGCGAGAGTTATGACCTTTTTATCAACAAAGATCAAAGCTAAGAATTGTCATGCTTGCCATTTACACAACATCTTCTTCAAGCTCGATTTACGCCCTGTTCGAGCCAGAATCTGTAAATTTTTAAAGAATAAAAGTTGTAGATCTCGTCGATATCTTCGATTTGATAGGTTGCAGACCTCGTAACTCTTAGCGGATCAAACATTATGCCTGTTTTACCAAAGGACGTTGCAACAGAAAATAGCGTAGCGCGGACCGCGCTATAAATGAACTATGTATAGTGCAGGTCGCCCTAGTCCACAAGATTGTCTTCCACTGTAGCGCGGGGTGCGCCCAAAATGGCCTAGGGACAGCGCGGGGCGCGCTAGGAGGCGGGAAAATAGCCGATTTGGGTTATTTGATGTCCAATTTGAACTAGAATAGGATTCTTAGTTACCTAACTTGCTAGGATATCCATTAGAACTATAAATACATGATGAGAGGCATAAAAAAGAGGGGAGATAGGCTAGTTTTGAAGGATTCCATTAGATTAGATTAGAGTAGATTAGATCAAAACCATAGATTAGATGAGATTGGGAGATTGAAGCAACTTGGAGACCATTGAAGATTCAAAGTAGGAGTAAGGAGGGAGCATCAAATCTATAAACAAGAGATTATATCTTCTCATCTTCTTCTATCTTTGTCTTTTAATGATTATTCAATTATGGATTCTTAGTTTTAATTCAATAATCATGAACTAATACTTTGTTTGGGTTTACAATGGATCTTATTGTGTAGTTTATTTTAATATACTTCGCTATCAATTATTATGTTCTATTGTGAGGATTGTCTATTGTGATTTGAACTTAATTGCTTAATTACCTAGTTAACAATTATCTTGATAATCTATATGAACTCGAGAGATGAAGTATTGATTTAGATCTTATCATGATAGCATGTGTTTTGATTTCTACATAGATGGAATTCATGATTCGTGTTTAGGATAGAGATATGTATTTACGCCATATGTAATCTTATAGAGAACTTGTGCTTTAAATCCTTTTTAATTATAATTCACACAGAGATATAGTGGATTAGTTAATTTGGGTGTCTTGCTTAATTCTATCATCTGTGAATTTAAGTGAGTATGGGTATTATACATCGAGAGATGGTTTTATCTTCTTTAGTGTTCTTGATTAATAATTAATGATAGAGAATAATTGATGAGAAGTATGTTAACTTAAATGAAGCAATAAGTGAAGTTGTGATCTTAAATCTCCGTAATCTTAATTTAACTAGTGGTAATTAGAATTAGTTTAATTATAAATTGAAATTCATTCGTTTAAATAAGATTGAGTTGGTTACGGGTTAGTACTTGGTGATTTTTAATAAATAATTCCTCGTGGAAACTATACTATACTTTCACTTTATTACTTGTTGACTGTGTATACTTGCTTGTTATGCGTAACTAGATATTACCCAACAAGTTTTTGGTGATAAGTAGGTTTATACCTACTTATCCGGTATCTATTACTTGAATTATTTGGTTAATCTCATGTTTCTTAGTTACTTTTCATACATTTTATGTTATTTTGTAGGCGATGACATGGCATTGGCATGAAGAAGCAAGGGAAAGCAATTCAGACATCTTTTGGACTAAAATACGCAAGTAAATGCAAGAAGGGAATATTGAAGGACTTTTAACACCAAGTTGGATACATGTTCATGGCTTGGAATCTGGAATTTATTGTAGATCTTCTTCTTAGCTTTCCGGAACATCTTGAATCGTCCCAATCGGAGTTCGGATGCGAGAGTTATGACCTTTTTATCAACAAAGATCATAACTAAGAGTTGTCATGCTTTTCATTTACACAGTATCTACTTCAAGCTCGATTTTCGCCCTGTTCTAGCCCGAATCTGTCAATTTTTAAAGAATAAACGTTGTAGATCTCGTCGATATCTTCGATTTGATAGGTTGCAGGCCCCGTAAATCTTAGCGGATCAAACGTTATGCCTGTTTTACCAAAGGACGTTGCAGCAGAAAACAGCATAGCGCGGACCTCGCTATAAATGAACTATGCATAGCGGGAGGCGCCCTAGTCCACCAGATTGTCTGCCACTGTAGCACAGGGTGCGTCCAAAATGGACTAGGGACAGCGCGGGGCGAGCTAGGAGGCGGGAAAACAGCTGATTTGGGTTATTTGATGTCCAATTTGAGCTAGAATAGAATTCTTAGTTGCCTAACTTGCTAGGATGTCCATTAGAACTATAAATACATGAATAGAGCCATAAAAGAGAGGGGAGATAGGCTAGTTTTGAAGGATTCCATTAGATTAGATTAGATCAAAACCCTAGATTAGATGAGATTGGTAGATTGAAGCAACTTAGAGACCATTGAATATTCAAAGTAGGAGTAAGGAGGGAACATCAAATCTACAGACAAGAGATTCTATCTTCTCATCTTCTTCTATCTTTGTCTTTTAATGATTATTCAATTGTGAATTCTTAATTTTAATTCAATAATCATGAACTAATACTTTGTTTGAGATTACAATGGATCTTATTGTGTAGTTTATTTTAATATACTTCGCTATCAATTATTATGTTCTATTGTGAGGATTGTCTATTGTTATTTGGACTTAATCGTTTAATTGCCTAGCTAACAATTACCGTGATAATCTATATGAACTCGAGAGATGAAGTATTGATTTAGATCTTATCATGATAACATGTGTTTGTGATTTTTACATAGATAGAATTCATGATTCGTGTTTAGGATAGAGATATGCATTTACACCATATGTAATCTTATAGAGAACTTGTGCTTTAAATCCTTTTTAATTATAATTCACATAGAGATATAGTGGATTAGTTAATTAGGGTGTCTTGCTTAATTCTATCATCTTTGGATTTAAGTGAGTATGGCGAGAATAATTGATGAGAAGTGTGTTAACTTAAATGAAGCTATAAGTGAAGTTGTGATCTTAAATCTCTGTAATCTTAATTTAACTACTGGTAATTAGAATTAATTTAATTAAAAATTGAAATTCATTCGTTTAAATAAGATTGAGTTGGTTACGGGTTAGTACTTGGTTATTTTTAATAACCAATTCCTCGTGGGAACGATACTATACTTTCACTTTATTACTTGTTGACTATGTATACTTGTGTGTTGTGCGTAACTAGATATTACCCAACAAGTTTTTGGTGATAAGTAGGTTTCTACCTACTTATCCGGTATCTATTACTTGAATTATTTGCTTAATCTCATGTTTCTTAGTTACTTTTTATATATTTTATGTTATTTTGTAGGCGATGACACAACATTGGCATGAAGAAGCAAGGGAAAACAATTCAGACATCTTTTGGACTAAAATACGTAAATAAATGCAAGAAGGGAATATTGAAAGACTTTTAACACCAGGTTGGATGCATGTTCTTGGCTTAGAATTTGGAATTTATTGTAGATCTACTTTTTAGCTTTCCGTAACATCTTGAATCGTCCCAATCGAAGTTCGAATGCTAGAGTTATGACCTTTTTATCAACAAAGATCAAAGCTAAGAGTTGTCATGCTTGCCGTTTACACAGCATCTACTTCAAGCTCGATTTCCGCCCTGTTCCAGCCCAAATCTGTCAATTTTTGAAAAAATAAAGGTTGTAGATGTCGTCGATATCTTCGATTTGATAGGTTTCAGGCCCCGTAACTCTTAGCGGATCAAACGTTATGCCTGTTTTACCAAAGGACGTTGTAGCAGAAAACAGCGTAGCGCGGACCGCGCTATAAATGAACTATGCATAGCGCAGGGCGCGCTAGTCCACCAGATTGTCTGCCACTGTAGCGCGGGGTGTGCCCAAAATGGCCTAGGGACAGCGCGGGGAGCATTAGGAGGCGGGAAAACAGCTGATTTGGGTTATTTGATGTCCAATTTGAGCTAGAATAGGATTCTTAGTTGCTTAACTTGCTAGGATATCCATTAGAACTATATATACATGATGAGAGGCATAAAAGAGAGGGGAGATAGGCTAGTTTTGAAGTATTCCATTAGATTAGATTAGAGCAGATTAGATCAAAACCCTAGATTAGATGAGATTGGGAGATTAAAGCAACTTGGAGATCATGGAAGATTCAAAGTAGGAGTAAGGAAGGAGCATCAAATCTACAGACAAGAGATTCTATCTTCTAATTTTCTTCTATTTTTGTCTTTTAATGATTATTCAATTGTGGATTCTTAGTTTTAAATCAATAATCATGAACTAATACTTTGTTTGGGATTATAATGGATCTTATTGTGTAGTTTATTTTAATATACTTCGCTATCAATTATTATGTTCTATTGTGAGGATTGTCTATTGTGATTTGAACTTAAATGCTTAATTACCTAGCTAACAATTATCTTGATAATCTATATGAACTCGAGAGATAAAGTATTGATTTAGATCTTATCATGATAGCATGTGTTTGTGATTTCTACATAGATGGAATTCATGATTCGTGTTTAGGATAGAGATATGTATTTATGCCATATGTAATCTTATAGAGAACTTGTGCTTTAAATCCTTTTTAATTATAATTCACACAGAGATATAGTGGATTAGTTAATTTGGGTGTCTTGCTTAATTCTATCATCTGTGGATTTAAGTGAGTATGGGTATTATGCATCGTGAGATGGTTTTATCTTCTTTAGTGTTCTTGATTAACAATTAATGATAGAGAATAATTGATGAGAAGTGTGTTAACTTAAATGAAGCAATAAGTGAAGTTGTGATCTTAAATCTCCGTAATCTTAATTTAACTAGTGGTAATTAGAATTAGTTTAATTATAAATTGAAATTTATTCGTTTAAATAAGATTGAGTTGGTTACGGGTTAGTACTTGGTGATTTTTATTAGACAAATCCTTGTGGGAACGATACTCTACTTTCACTTTATTACTTGTTGACCGCGTATACTTGCATGTTGTGCGTAACTAGATATTACCCAACGGCGCCATTTTTTTTTACAATAAACTTGCTTACATGTTATTCAAGTTCAACTCAAGTGTGGTTCTCGATTTATTCCAATGTGTCTAGCCTATTCTTCAGACTTAGCAGACAAGGAGGAAAATGCTGTATTTTCAGGGGAGTCCTCTCTTTTAATTTTTCCTTTCTTAGCCATTGAGGACAATGTCTGTTTTAAGTTTGGAGGCATTTTAGTGTCGTATTACATATAGCTAGTTATTTACATTGTAGTTCATATAGTTACATTTAGTTTTTGCATTCAGTCACTATAAAAAAAAGTCGATATTTCTTGACTCATCATGCTGTCCTCTTGGTTTGCTATGACATTTGACAGTAATTCCTCCGGCGTGTATGTTGGATTTGGAGTAGAGTATTAATCTTGATAATTATTGTAAGACCCCGAATTTTATGAAATAAAAGTATTCAATTTTTCTTATAATTACTATTCATGAGTTACTATTCACGAGTTACTATTTCATGAGTTACTATTCATGAGTTACTATTCACGAGTTACTATTCACGAATACTATTCATGAAGCATGATGATTTTTGTTACAGTAATTACTGTTCAATATTTTATTTTATTGATTCAATAATTGTTGCGTTGATATTTTATATTATTATTGTTTTAATAATTATCATGACACAATATTTCCCATTATCAGATCAATAATTCATATTATTTGAATAATATTATTGGATAACATTATTGGCAATGTCTAGAAAGTTCTGTCTAATGAGAGGTTTGGTCACCTAATTGCGCGCCAGTAAGAAGATATCCTTATTGGAAAGCCCCCTCTTTCCTGGGAACGGCCTGGTTGTTAGTACGATGATTCTGTAATATTATTAATTAATTATTGATTTATATGATGAGGAAAATATTAATTTTCTGTGGATATAGATGGAGAAAATTTTTAATGTGACAATTATTTAAAATTAATATTTTATCTTTTTCTGATAAAATAATTCATTTAAATATATTATTTTAATAATATATTGATGGTGATATTTTTACAATAAATTCATGGTACATTTATGTGTGTGTGTGTGTGTGTGTGGTAGAAGTGGTGGGGGTAAGAGAAGAAAGTGGGGGAAGAGAGAGTTAGTGGAGAATGATGGGAAAGGAAGAAAGAGAAAGGGAAGAGAAGGAAATTAGAAAATTTATCCGTATGTAGATTTCGGTCATTTTTCGTTCGGAATTTAGAAAAATTTTCATCTGTAAAGTTGTAGAGAATTCGATTTCAGGCAGAATGGACATAAAATTCGTATTTTTCTGATAACTGAGCTATTTTCTATGAATTGTTGAAGTTTCAAAAAATAAAATATTTTTTAATTAAAAATAGGGTGGGACCCACTTGTGTTTTAACACATGTGGGCTGCTAATATGTTTTCCAAGTTGGCATGCTAGTTGATTCAATTTTGGGTGGGCATGGAATGAAGAGAAGAAATAAATAAATAATAATATTTTATTATTTTAGTCTCCTTTGGCGTTCTAGCATTTTCCTATAAATAAGTGCTTAAGTTAGAATTGAAAATCACATCAGAAACTGAAGTTCTCTCTATTTCTCTCTATATATTATCGAGTGTATTCTTGTGAGGATTTTGATATCTTGAGTGTTGCTATACAGTGCAAGTTCGTTCAACGTTATTCCAGTCAGAAGTACTGCTCTTTTGAGGTAAGAGATTTTAAGGGTTATTATATTTTTCAGTTCGTACTTCTTCTGACCTTCAGAAAATTGTGGAAAAATTTGAAATGATATGTTGATGAGTTTTATTGACTGTGTCCAAAAATGGTGATCTTAGGATGTATAGATTAAGAGTTATGAATTTTATGAGAAAAGACTATTTTAAAAGTAACCGCTTATAACTCCTTGGGGTTAACTCCAAAATTGATGAAATATTTATTGAGAGTACATCTATATAATATCAGTGTACTCTGTGAATTTCAGAATTTTTAGATAAAAGTACAATTTATGATAAATGTCTAAATATTCGACGGTACCATATGAAAAATAGTAAATGAATTTTAAAAATTCTAAGAAAAATATATGTTCAATATGTGACTATATTATGCTAAATCCTAGAATAGAAATATTTTTAGAACTGATTTGGTATTTTTCATGAAAATGGTCTAGTTATGAGTAAATGAATTAAATATGTTATGTGAAGTAAGAAAATTGAAAAATATGATTTTATGGCTTGAGAATCATATATGAGGTATATGCAAATTTTTTATGAGGGTTTTGGTTATTGGTGATGAAATCTTATGAGTTTGGCATTTTAGGATGATTAAATGCATTTATTAGTAAAGTGTAAACAATTAAAATAAATTGTTTATAAGTTTAAGAAATGATTAAAATATTGTGGTAGTATTAATAATATTAGATTATGAGATTATTAAGTGATTTATAATATTTTGATTAAGGTGTTATGAGATCATTGATTTATGAATCTTACTCTTGAAATTAAATCTATATGATGATTATATTGTTTTTATTATTATATATAACATTCTTATGACCCTAATGATGATATTTCTCTTTAACTTGAGTGTAAAGATGGGTAGATTATTGGTATGATCGTGATTATAGGTTCTCTTTGGCCAGTAGTGCAAAGTTGAATTGTTGACTGGTATGATCATGACCATTGAATTTATAATTGAATATCTTTAGCTTAAGTGCAAAGGTGAATTGATCAACATATATGGTTATAATTATGGTTTATATAAATTCTGAAATGATTATGTATTTCTTTGAGATATGAATATCTTTGGCCTGTAGTGCAAAGATCAATTATTGATGAATATCTTTGGTCCGTAGTGTAAAGATAACCCGTTGTTGAATATCTTTGGCATGTAGTGCAAAGATGACTTGTTGTTGAATATCTTTGGCATGTAGTGCAAAGATGAATTGTTGATGAATATCTTTGGCCCGTGGTGCAAAGATGAATTTATTAGTATGATTATGAATAGGAACTGTGATTTGATATAACCATGATCTTTGATGTTTCAGGTAAAGACAGGTGATGAAAATTATCTTCGTCTTGGATGCGAAGAGGAATTTAAAATCTTAATTATGATTATGAGTTATTCATATGATTGTGAAAAGGAACTGTTGATTAATGTTACAGGGATAAAACATTGTTGGTAGACTTTTAACGTGGAGAAGATAATAGACTTTATAGTCTATTTGATTCTTCTAATGGATTGCTCGTTCCGCTGCAACTATGGTTGAAAAGTTTTATTATCTACCATATATTCTAAATCTCTGATTTATTACTGATGAAGTCTATTGATAATGTAATTATCTTTAGTCATAATATTCTTTACTGAGCTAGTTGTGCTCACCCTTTTGCTTCACAATTCCTTTCAGGTAATAAGAGTGTAGTTGGACCGAGCGAGAATAACAGGGGAATAGTGTGATGGTTCGGGTTTGTCAAAGTTTCTCAAAACATTATAAAACGACATGACATACAATATATAATTGTATTAAGGACCTAAGATATGTGTGTCGTATATTATACGTCACTTAATAATTGATTTTGGTGAACAACAATAGGGTGAGGCGAACCCAACTTTGGAAGGGTGTTTTATCACTATTATACAAGATGTCTAATGAAATACAACCTCGCGTTATCATAAGAAAGGGTTGTGAAAATCCACTCGCTGAGTATATCTACGAGCACTACCTATATGATCTTGGAGTTTATTTGAAACATAATGTCCAATTGCAGACGGTGGAGATAGTTATATGTCAAGAGAAGACTCACCGTTGGAAAGAAGATGATAGTAATCTTCTCGTTTTTCTTTGGGGTCTATTGGGTCAACCAAGGATAATTTTGTGGGTATATGATATTTATCATAACCTAGACGCATGACCTCCCATGTACGAAGGTTTTCTTGAGTACTTTCCAAAGATTTTAATTTCTAAAAAAGTTCTAGATTGTACCTTTATGTAAGGTATCACTGTGAGGTGTTGTCCATAGTTGGGACATGAGTCATAGTTAGTATTAAAACTCACAGTATATGTGTTGTTGTATTTTGTACGACAATTGTAGTAATAAAGTTGTAGTTATTTTCTGTACCATATATTTGGCGACTCAAAATGGGTTGGATGGGTGTTGTATACCTGTTTTGGGGGTGTCACAGTTGGTATCAGAGTTTAGGGATATAATCTCTGGCGAAGATCGGGGAAAGAACTAGGAGGGGAGAGACGAGTAAATCCTTCGCTAGTGTGTCCTACCTAAGCTGAATTTTCTTTCATAAGTTGACAAATTGTGATCTGTCAATTAACCTTTGTTTTGAAGCTGTATTCTAGAATGATATCTGAAATACAGGAGATGAGCAATGAAGAAATCACGAGGACATAGAAGATGGAATCTGAAATGAAAGCAATGTATTCTCAACTCATTGAAATACCAGGTACGTAAATTTCGGGGACGAAATTTCATAAGGAGGGGAGATTGTAAGACCCCGAATTTTATTAAATAAAAGTATTCAATTTTTCTTATAATTACTATTCATGAGTTACTATTCACGAGTTACTACTCATGAGTTACTATTCATGAGTTACTATTCACGAGTTATTATTCACGAATACTATTCATGAAGCATGATGATTTTTGTTACAGTAATTACTGTTCAATATTTTATTTTATTGATTCAATAATTGATGCGTTGATATTTTATATTATTGTTGTTTTAATAATTATCACGGCACAATATTTCCCATTATCAGATCAATAATTCATATTATTTGAATAATATTATTAGATAACATTACTGGCAATATCTAGAAAGTTCTGTCTAATGAGAGGTTTGGTCACCTAATTGCGCGCCAGTAAGGAGAAATCCCTATTGGAAAGCCTCCTCTTTCCTGGGAACGGCCTGATTGTTAGTACGGTGATTCTGTAATATTATTAATTAATTATTGATTTATATGATGAGGAAAATATTAATTTTATGTGGATATAGATGGAAAAAAATTTTAATGTGACAATTGTTGAAAACTAATATTTTATCTTTTTCTGATAAAATAATTCATTTAAATATATTATTTTAATAATATATTGATGGTGATATTTTTACAATAAATTCATGGTTTATAAATAGATGAGGTGGAAGAGAGAAGATAGAATTGGAATTATTTATTAATTGTATATATATATATATATATATATATATATATATATATATATATATATGTACGTTTATGTGTGTGTGTGTGTGGAAGAAGTGGTGGGGGTAAGAGAAGAAAGTGGGGGAAGAGAGAGTTAGTGGAGAATTATGGGAAAGGAAGAAAGAGAAAGGGAAGAGAAGGAAATTAGAAAACTTATCTGTATGTAGATTTCGGTCATTTTTCGTTCGGAATTTGGAAAAACTTTCCTCTGTAAAGTTGTAGAGAATTCGATTTCAGGCAGAATGGACATAAAATTCGTATTTTTCTGATAACCGAGCTATTTTCTATGAATTGTTGAAGTTTCAAAAAATAAAATATTTTTTTAATTAAAAATAGGGTGGGACCCACTTGTGTTTTAACACACGTGGGCTGCTAATATGTTTTCCAAGTTGGCATGCTAGTTGATTCAATTTTGGGTGGGCGTGGAATGAAGAAAAGAAATAAATAAATAATAATATTTTATTATTTTAGTCTCCTTTGGCGTTCTAGCATTTTCCTATAAATAAGTGCTTATGTTAGAATTGAAATTCACACCAGAAACTGAAGTTTTCTCTCTATGTATTATCGAGTGTATTCTTGTGAGTATTTTGATATATTGAGTGTTGTTATACGGTGCAAGTTCGTTCAACGTTATTCTAGTCAGAAGTACTGCTCTTTTGAGGTAAGAGATTTTAAGGGTTATTATATTTTTCAGTTCGTACTTCTTCCAACCTTCAGAAAATTCTGGAAAAATTCGAAATGATATGTTGATGAATTTTATTGATTGTGTCCAAAAATGGCAATTTTTAGATGTATAGATTAAGAGTTATGAATTTTATGAGAAAAAACTATTTTAAAAGTAACCGCTTATAACTCCTCGTGGTTAACTCCAAAATTGATGAAATTTTTATTGGGAGTACATCTATATAATATCATTGTACTCTGTGAATTTCGGAATTTTTAAATAAAAGTACAATTTATGATAAATGTCTAAATATTCGACGGTTTTGGCCATATGAAAAATAGTAAATGAATTTTGAAAATTCTGAGAAAAATATATGTTCAATATGGGACTATATTTTACTAAATCTCAGAAAAGAAATATTTTTAGAACTGATTTGGTATTTTTCATGAAAATGGTCTAGTTATGAGTAAATGAATTAAATATGTTATGTGAAGTAAGAAAATTGAAAAATATGATTTTATGGCTTGAGAATCATATATGAGGTATATGCAGATTTTTATGAGGGTTTTGGTTATTGGTGATGAAATCTTATGAGTTTGACATTTTAGGATGATTAAATGCATTTATTAGTAAAGTGTAAATAATTAAATAAATTGTTTATAAGTTTAAGAAATGATTAAAATATTGTGGTAGTATTAATAATATTAGATTATGAGATTATTAAGTGATTTATAATATTTTGATTAAGGTGTTATGAGATCATTGATTTATGAATCTTACTCTTGAAATTAAATCGATATGTTGATTATATTGTTTTTTTTATCATATATAACATTCTTATAACCCTAATGATGATATTTCTCTTTGACTTGAGTGTAAAGATGGGTATATTATTGGTATGATCGTGATTATAGGTTCTCTTTGGCCAGTAGGGCAAAGTTGAATTGTTGACTGATATGATCATGACCATTGAATTTATAATTGAATATCTTTAGCTTAAGTGCATAGGTGAATTGATCAACATATATGGTTATAATTATGGTTTATATAAATTCTGAAATGATTATGTATTTCTTTGAGATATTAATATCTTTGGCCTGTAGTGCAAAGATCAATTATTGATGAATATCTTTGGTCCGTAGTGTAAAGATAACCCGTTGTTGAATATCTTTGGCATATAGTGCAAAGATGACTTGTTGAATATCTTTGACATGTAGTGCAAAGATGAACTGTTGATGAATATCTTTGGCTCGTGGTGCAAAGATGAATTTATTAGTACGATTATGAACAGGAACTGTGATTTGGTATAACCATGATCTTTGATGTTTCAAGTAAAGACAGGTTGATGAAAATTATCTTCGTCTTGGATGCGAAAAGGAATTTAAAATCACAATTATGATTATGAGTTATTCATATGATTGTGAAAAGAAACTGTTGATTGATGTTACAGGGATAAAACATTGTTGGTAGACTTTTAACGTGGAGAAGATAATAGACTTTATAGTCTATTTGACTCTTCTAATGGATTGCTCGTTCCGCTGCAACTATGGTTGAAAAGTTTTATTATCTACCATATATTCTAAATCTCCGATTTATTACTGATGAAGTCTATTGATAATGTAATTATCTTTAGTCATAATATTCTTTACTGAGCTAGTTGTGCTCACCCTTTTGCTTCACAATTCCTTTCAGGTAATAAGAGTGTAGTTGGGTCGAGCGAGAATAACAGGGGAATAGTGTGATGGTTCGAGTCTGTCAAAGTTTCTCAACACATTATAAAACGGAATGACATACAATATATAATTGTACTGAGGACCTAAGATGTGTGTGTCGTATATTATACGTCACTTAATAATTGATTTTGGTGAACAACAATAGGGTGAGGCGAACCCAACTTTGGAAGGGTGTTTTATCACTATCATACAAGATGTCTACTGAAATACAACCTCGCGTTATCATAAGATAGGGTTGTGCAAATCCACTCGTTGAGTATATCTACGAGCACTACCTATATGATCTTGGAGTTTATTTGAAACATAATGTTCAATTGCAGACGGTGGAGATAGTTATATGTCAAGAGAAGACTCACCATTGGAAAGAAGATGATAGTAATCTTCTCGTTTTCTTTAGAGTCTATTGGGTCAACCAAGGATAATTCTGTGGGCATATGATATCTATCATAACCTAGACGCATGGCCTCCCATGTACGAAGGTTTCCTTGAGCACTTTCTAAAGATTTTAATTTCTAAAATAGTTCTAGATTGTACCTTTATGTAAGGTATCACTGTGAGGTGTTGTCCATAGTTGGGACATGAGTCATAGTTGGTAAAAAAACTCACAGTATATGTGTTGTTGTATTTTGCACGACAATTGTAGTAATAAAGTTGTAGTTATTTTCTGTACCATATATTTGGCAACTCAAAATGGGTTGGATGGGTGTTGTATACCTGTTTTGGGGGCGTCACAATTATAGCTCCATGAAGAATCCGGGTGATACCCCCAAACTTGATGATAACCCGTGAAAAACAGACATTCCCCGGCAACGGCGCTAAAAACTTGTTGGGTAAAAACTAATTACGCACAACACGCAAGTATACGTGGTCAACAAGTAATAAAGTGATAAGTTGAGTATCGTTCCCACAGAGAATTATTTAATAAGAATTACCAATTACTAACATATGACCAATTTAATCTTATTTAAACAAATGATTTAATAATTTAATTTAAAATAATTAAATAAACTATTACTAACTATCCCTAGAATGAAACAAGATATTGAAGACTTGAGATTACAACTTCACTTATTGTTTCATTTAAATCAACACACTTCCTGTTAAGTCAAATTAGTTATACTGGATTGTTAATCAAGAACACGAAAGTAAAATATAGCCATCTCTTAATGCACCATACTCATATCAAATCAAATCCACAGATGATAGAATCAATTTGAACAACCTAATTAACTAACCCACTATATCTCTATGTGAATTACAATTAAAAAGGGCTTAAGTTCAAGTTCTTATTAGACTATATATGGTGTAAAGGTATATCTCTATCCTAAACATTAATCATGAATTCCATCTATGCAGAAATCACAAACACATGCTATCATGATCAGATCTAAATCTATACTTCATCTATTGAGTTCATATAGATATCAAGGTAATTGTTAGCTAGGCAATTAAGCAGTTAAAAACAAATCATAATAGACAATCCAAATATAGCTAATAAGACTAACAAAGAAGCATAAAGTGAAAATAGAGTATCGTTCCCACGAGGAATTATTTAATAAAAAATCACCAAGTATTAACACGTAACAAACTCAATCTTATTTAAACGAATGAATTTCAAATTATAAGTAAACTAATTCTAATTACCACTAGTTAAATTAAGATTACGCAGATTTAAGATCACAACTTCACTTATTGCTTCATTTAAGTTAACACACTTCTCATTAATTATTCTCTATCCTGAATTGTTAATCAAGAACACTAAAGTAGATAAAACCACCTATCGATGCATAATACCCATACTCACTTAAATCCACAAATGATAGAATTAAGTAAGACACCCTAATTAACTAATCCATTATATCTCTATGTGAATTACAATTAAAAAGGATTTAAATCACAAGTTCTCTATAAGATTACATATGGCGTAAAGGCATATCTCTATCCTAAACACGAATCATGAATTCCATCTATGCAGAAATCATAAACACATGCTATCATTATAAGATCTAAATCTATACTTCATTTCTCGAGTTCATATAGATTATCACGTTAATTAATGGCCAATCAATTAAACAATTAAGTCCAAATCACAATAGACAATCCTCACAATAGAACATAATAATTAATAGCGAAGCATATTAAAATAAACTACATAATAAGATCCATTGTAATTTCAAACAAAGAATTAGTTCATTGAATTAAAACTAAGAATCCGCAATTGAATAATCAATAAAAGATAAAAATAAGAGTAGAGTAAAGAATAAATCTGTTATCAGCAAATCTTCATCTTCCTCAAGCTCCTGCTCTTGATCTTCAATGGTGTCCAAGTTGCTTCAATCTCCCAATCACATAAGAACTAGGGTTTTGATGTAATATACTCTAATCTAATCTAATGGAATCCTCCAAAACTAATCTAGATATCCCCTCTTTTATGTCTCTCATCATGTATTTATAGTTCTAATGGACACTCAAGCAAGTTAGGCAACTAAGAATCATATTCTAGCTCAAATTGGACATCAAATGACCCAAATCAGTTATTTTCCCGCCACCTACCGTGCCCCGCGCTGTCCCTAAGTCATTCTGGGCGCGCCCCGCGTTGCAGTGGCCGACTTTCTAGTGGACTAGTGTGCCCCGCGCTATGCATAGTTCATTTATAGCGCGGTCCGCGCTACGCTATTTTTTATTGCGATGTCCTTTGGTAAAACAGGCATAATGTTTGATCTGTTAGCAGCTACGTGGCCTGCCACCTATCAAATCGAAGATAGTGACGAGACCTACAACTTTCATGCTTTGAGGATTGATAGAATCCGTCCGTATCAAGGCGGAAATCGAGCTTGAAGTAGATGTTTTGTAAATGGCAAGCGTGACAACTCTTAACTTTGATCTTTGTTGATAAAAAGGCCATAACTCTCGCATCTGAACTCCGATTGGGATGATTCAAGATGTTCCAGAAAGCTAAGAAGAAGCTCTACAGTATAATCCAAGTTCAAAGCCAAGAACATGCATCCAACTTAGTGTTAAAGTCCTTCAATCTTCCCTCTTTTCATTTACTTGCGTATTTTGGTCCAAAAGATGTCCGAATTGCTTTCCCTTGCTTCTTCATGCCAATGTTATGTCATAGCCTACAAAATAACATAAAATGTATGAAAAGTAACTAAGAAACATAGGTTTAAGCAACTAATTCAAGTAATAGATATCGGATAAGTAGGTATAAAACCAACTTATCAAATACCATCAAACTTAAACATTTGCATGTCCTCAAGCAAAAACACAAAACAACAATGCTATTCAATGCAACTAATCTACATGCCTACGAATCCAGCAGTAATGACAAAAGCAAGTCTATTCAACCGGCCTTAGAGAAATCAAGTAAACATGATAATACATCATATCAAAACAAATCATTAACTTCTCAATCAATCATCAAATCTTAGACTGTTATCACCAATATAGTGCGTGTGTGCTCCATAACAATGTTAACTGATATAAAATCAAATTTAACACATAATAAGTCTCTTCAAAGGCATCATACAGTGTAAACTCAAGAAATCCAAAAATAAGCTAGATCCAACTAAAATTAAACAATTACCAATATCGAGGGTCAACATGGGATACTTATGCTTCATTTTTTATCTACGGGGGCTTTCTGCTCTTATTTCCCGTTTTATTTCTTCTTCTTTTTTTTTTTCAAATAGTGAGTGCGTTTTACGCTCCATCTCACGCATGTGTTTATGGGGAGTGCATTTCACGCTTCTTCTCGACCCACCACAGGACTCAATTTATTCAACTCAATATCTTCTTCTTCTTCTTCTTTTTTCTTTTTTTTAGCTTATATACCCCAAATATTCTCCAATACTTAGGTTCTTGTGTAACTTTAGCCATCACTACTTGTTCTTGTCATTCTTTCATTCAAACTAGCATTATCCTTCAGAGCTCTTTTATGTATCAATTTAAACTCAATCATTCAACAAGTTGTTTTTACTGTGCTATCCTTAGTATACCGGTTTCAAACAGAAAAAGACTCAATTCCTAACAGGAAATCACATCAAAGCTCTAATAATCAGTGTTATACTTGTCTACCCAATTCCAATCTCATCATTGGCCAAAACAAACTGTATATATCAAACAGCTGGACTAATGCAAGATGTACTAAATGCTATATAAACATAGTAAACTAACTACTAATTTTTCAATTTTTCAATTTTTTTTTTCAAGAATGCAAAAACTAAATGTAACTAAACGAACTACAATGTAAATAACTAACTATATGCAATACAACACTAAAATGAAAAACTTGTTGGGTAAAATCTAATTACGCACAACACGCAAGTATACGTGGTCAGCAAGTAATAAAGTGATAAGTTGAGTATCGTTCCCACAGAGAATTATTTAATAAGAATTACCAATTACTAACCTATGACCAATTTAATCTTATTTAAACAAATGATTTAATAATTTAATTTAAAATAATTAAATAAACTATTACTAATTATCCCTAGAATGAAACAAGATATTGAAGACTTGATATTACAACTTCACTTATTGTTTCATTTAAATCAACACACTTTCGGTTAAGTCAAATTATTTATACTGGATTGTTAATCAAGAACACGAAAGTAAAATGTGGCCATCTCTCAATGCACCATACTCATATCAAATCAAATCCACAGATGATAGAATCAATTTGAATACCCTAATTAACTAACCCACTATATCTCTATGTGAATTACAATTAAAAAGGGTTCAAGTTCAAGTTCTTATTATACTACATATGGCGTAAAGGTATATCTCTATCTTAAACACGAATCACGAATTCCATCTATGCAGAAATCACAAACACATGCTATCATGATCAGATCTAAATCTCTCCTTCATCTCTCGAGTTCATATAGATTATCAAGGTAATTGTTATCTAGGCAATTTAGTAGTTAAAAACAAATCTTAATAGACAATCCAAATATAGCTAATAAGACTAACAAAGAAGCATATCAAAGTAAACTACACAATAAGTTCTATAGTAATCTCAAAATAGAGTTTAATTCATACTTAAACTAGAATCCATCATCCACAATTGATTAAGCATTAAAAAGATACAAATAGATAAGAAAAGAAATTAGAATTGAGATAAACAAATCTGTATTCTCTCACTTCTAATTTGATTCTCCAATGATAATCAATAGCTTCAATCTTCAATTCTAATCTAATCTAGGGTTCCTAATCTAAGAAAGAAAGTAAGGAATAATTTAATAGAAATATATCCCAAGAGGGATTTAATGGAGTCTTAGAACTAGCCTCCCAATCCAAGTTAAACTTAAGTATTTAGAGTTCTAATGGACACCCTAGCAAGTTAGGCAACTAAGAATCCTATTCTAGCTCAAATTAGACATCAAATAACCCAAATCAGCTGTGTTCCTGCCGCCTAGCGCGCCCCGCGCTCTCCCTAAGCTATTTTGGGCGCGCCCCGTACTACAGTGGCAATGTTTCTGGTGGCCTAGCGCGCCCCTAGCGCGGTCTGCGCTACTCTATTTTCTGTTGCGACGTCCTTTGGTAAAACACGCATAACCTTTGATCCGCTTGGAGTTACAGGTCTTGTCACCTATCAAATCAAAGATATCAACGCGATCTACAACTTTCATGCTTTGAGAGTAGACAGATTCAGATTGGATCATGGCGGAAATCGGTCTTGAAGTAGATGTTATGTAAATGGCAAGCATGACAACTCTTAGCTTTGATCTTCGTTGATAAAAAGGCCATAACTTTCGCATCCAAACTCTGATTGAGACGATTCAAGATGTTCCGAAAACTAAGAGGAAGCTCTAAAATAAAATCCAAGTTCTAAGCCAATAACATCCATCCAACTTGGTGTTAAAAGTCCTTCAATATTCCCTTCTTGCTCTTGCTTACGTATTTTAGTCCAAAAGATGTCCAAATTGCTTTCACTTGATCTTTATGCCAATGTCGTATTATAGCCTACAAAATAACATAAAATGTATGAAAAGTAACTAAGAAACATGAATATAAGCAACTAATTCAAGTAACAGATACCAGATAAGTAGATATAAAACCTACTTATCAAATACCCTCAAACTTAAATATTTGCTTGTCCTCAAGCAAAAATACAAATTAGACATATTCATTCTCTAGTAATGATCCACCCAAACAATGAATTAATATGAATTTGATCAATGGCCTCAAAGGTTACAACAAATGATAACCCGTGGAAAATTTCAAAACAATGTCATGTCTAAAATTTCAACAACTTTCATTAGATTCACATCTACTCTTAATCCTTTAAGTGCGTGTGTGCATCCATATGTTCAAACCAGTCATGATTTAGATTAGATCAACCAATAATCATAAAAGATTTTCAAAAATGACTTTCAAAACTTCTTATCACATCAATCACCGCTAATATAGACATAGAACAAATTTTTCTTAAGGATCACCCAGATATTTAAACTTTTAAGCACATATGAACCCTTCCCAAGTATTTCACACATACATATTTTCTTTTCTCTATTTAGTGACTACGTTTTACGCTCCATCTCACTTTCCACTTTTCATTGAACGAGTGCGTTTTACGCTCCATCTCGTGCATGTGTTTATGGGGAGTGCGTGTTACGCTCCATCTCGACCCACCACAATATTCAATTATTCAACTCGGGAAGGTTCCAATAATTTTTTTTTTCATAAATACACCAAGATTTCCCCCAAACTTATGTGAGTGCCTAATTTTCAATTTGAATGATGCTCAAATAAGATTTCTCAAGTTACAATGGTATCTTTCATAAGTATTTAGCCAAAAAATATTCAATCTCAACTGTCTAAACAAATGGATATGTGTAAAAAATTTCAAAATTTCGCAAGTAATGTGAAAACCAACTAATGAGTTCAAATATAAACTAAGCATGCTTATTAATTCTCCAAGAGTTAACAATATCAACCACCCACTTATCATCGGACAAAATCAAATTCCATAAAAACATTGCCCAAGTAAATACTAAACATGATAAATTCCCCCATACTTCAACGGCGCCAAAAACTTGTTAGGTAAAATCTAATTACGCACAACACGCAAGTATACGTGGTCAACAAGTAATAAAGTGAAAGTAGAGTATCGTTCCCACGAGGAATTGTTTAATAAAAAATCACCAAGTACTAACACGGAATCAACTCAATCTTATTTAAACGAATGAATTTCAAATTATAAGTAAACTAATTCTAATTACCACTAGTTAAATTAAGATTACGCAGATTTAAGATCACAACTTTACTTATTGCTTCATTTAAGTTAACACACTTCTCATCAATTATTCTCTATCCTGAATTGTTAATCAAGAACACTAAAGTAGATAAAACCACCTCTCGATGCATAATACTCATACTCACTTAAATCCATAGATGATAGAATTAAGCAAGACACCCTAATTAACTAATCCACTATATCTCTATGTGAATTACAATTAAAAAGGATTTAAAGCACAAGTTCTCTATAAGATTACATATGGCGTAAAGGCATATCTCTATCCTAAACACGAATCATGAATTCCATCTATGCAGAAATCACAAACACATGCTATCATGATAAGATCTAAATCTATAATTCATCTCTCGAGTTCATATAGATTATCACGGTAATTAATGGCCAATCAATTAACAATTAAGTCCAAATTACAATAGACAATCCTCACAATAAAACATAATAATTAATAGCGAAGCATATTAAAATAAACTACACAATAAGATCCATTGTAATTTCAAACAAAGAATTAGTTCATTGAATTAAAACTAAGAATCCGCAATTGAATAATCAATAAAAGATAAAAATAAGAGTAGAGTAAAGAATAAATCTATTATCAGCAAATCTCCATCTTCCTCAAGTTCCTGCTCTTGATCTTCAATGGTGTCCAAGTTGCTTCAATCTCCCAATCACATAAGAACTAGGGTTTTGATCTAATCTACTCTAATCTAATCTAATGGAATCCTCCAAAAATAATCTAGATCTCCTCTCTTTTATGTCTCTCATCATGTATTTATAGTTCTAATGGACACCCAAGCAAGTTAGGCAACTAAGAATCCTATTTTAGCTCAAATTGGACATCAAATGACACAAATAAGTTGTTTCCCCGCCGCCTAGCGCGCCTCGTGCTGTCCCTAAGTCATTTTGGGAGCGCCCCGCGCTGCAGTGGCCGACTTTCTGGTGGACTAGCGCGCCTCGCGCTATGCATAGTTCATTTATAGCGCGGTCCGCGCTACGCTGTTTTCTACTGCGACATTTTTTGCTAAAACTGGCATAACGTTTGATCCGCTAGGAGTTACGGGGCCTGCCACCTATCAAATCGAAGATATTGACGAGACCTACAACTTTCATGCTTTGAGGATTGATAGAATTCGTTTGGAGCAAGGAAGAAATCGAACTTGAAGTAGATGTTGTGTAAATGGCAAGCATGACAACTCTTAACTTTGATCTTTGTTGATAAAAAAGCCATAACTCTCGCATTAGAACTCCGATTGGGACGATTCAAGATGTTCCGAAAAGCTAAGAAGAAGCTCTACAGTATAATCCAAGTTTCAAGCCAAGAACATGCATCTAACTCGGTGTTAAAAGTCCTTCGATCTTCCCTCCTTTCATTTACTTGCATATTTTGGTCCAAAAGATGTCCGAATTGCTTCCCCTTACTTTTTCATGCCAATGTTATGTCACAGCCTACAAAATAACATAAAATGAATGAAAAGTAACTATGAAATATAGGTTTAAGCAACTAATTCAAGTAATAGATACCGGATAAGTAGGTATAAAACCTACTTATCATTATTACATCATAATATGTATGATAAACCTTTTAAATCATAAAAGATATTTGATTTTATGCTCTACTTGACTCTTCTAATGGATTGCTTGTTCCGCTGCAGTTAAACTTGATGTTTGATATATTTTATCAGTATAACACTGTTGAAGGTTAACGATAAATTATTCTGCATTATCTCAGTCATAATATTTCTTACTGGGCTAGTTGAGCTCACCCTTTTGCTTTCATTGTTCTCTTTAGGAAATTAGAACGTAGTTAGGACTAGTTGGGGAATGGAGTGACGGTCCAGATGATAGCATTAACAGTCCTCACTATTCTATGAAATAGTGTGATAATAAATGTATTGAGAACTCCATTTGAGTTGAATACTGTCTAGAAGACAATATTCGTATTAAAAATCTTAATTTATGTTTTATCGTATGTTACACGACAATTGTATTATTAAGTTGTATTTGAATTTTGTACCATGTATTTGGCGACTCAAGATGGGTGATGTATACCTATTTTGGGGGCGTCACATGCAGTCTGGTACAGCTCCTAGATATTCCTACTCTGCTGTTAACAAGAACATGGATGTGATCTGGGGAGAGAATACTCTGTGTGATTACTTTCCCAACCTTAAGAAAGTAAGGGATGAACTGTGTGTTTCCTTGCATTAGTCATTTCTGTGACTTAAGATTTAAGGATCTATTTCAGTTTTGTGACGATGCACTAGTTCTGAGATAGAACTTCACGGCATGCTTTGGCTATATGATTACAAGTTAAATTTATTAAATTTATTGACTGATTTTTTATTTCTTCTGTGTTTAGAAAGTAGAATAGAAAATTTCTATTGTTTCTTCTTTTCTTTAAATGCTTGCTAACCTCTATTTCAGTTTGTTCTCTTGAGGATATTGGATTCTGGTTTATTGTGAAGTGAGCCCCTAATATAACTAGAAATGGCTACTAGTAGTGATGCTTTCTGTGTGTAAATAATGAGGGGAAGTTGGCCACGTAACATGATACAGGTGATGTACAACCTAGTCCACAAAGATTATGCACGAGGCTAAGTACTAAAGCAAAAGCACTATGGTTCACATAACTCATTTTTTTACTTAGGTTTACTTGGAAATGAGGCTTTTCTTGGATGAGAGCTCGACTTGTATACAATGTTGTCCATTATTTGCAGCATGCTTGATAATTTTAATTGAAAAAGACCTAGATGAGATGTTTCCAATTATTGACTCCAAAGCAAATCCCACTACAAAGCCCAAGATATTTGTCAGCCTTCTATGGAAGTAACTCAACCACCCAGGGTAATCAACTAAGTTTAGCTTTTGAGAGCTCACCAACTCGTACTAATATATTCAGGAAGATGGTTTGAAGTAGCTTCACTTGAGGGTGGGTTTGCGGGACAAGGACAAGAAGATTGCCACTGTACCCAGGTAAATGCAGAAGGATTGTATATTTTGACATGTGATGAAGAATTCTCATCTTAGGGGCACAAGTTTGCAATAAGCCCAAGATTGCCACGACGTTATTGCTACTGAATATGACAATTTTGCTCTTATTTCTGGGGCAAAAGACAGAAGCTTTGTTCAGGTAATTATGCTTTTGATTTAGAGTGCCATTTATAAAAAGATTATTGTGGTTGTCACCTAATAGGCTAATATTGCAAGAAATTAAACCGTTGTTTAGTTTCCAATCCCCTGGAAGATGTTGTCTGTCAAACCAAAAGCATTTTGCATTCTTTCGCTGTAGCAAATGAATCAAGTCGATACTTTGCATCAATTAGTTATTATTCAGCTAGAGTATGCTGACTGTAATAGTTTAATATTTAGTCATCGTCTTCTTTATATATCCTTATGACAAGAATAGTTCAGCAGATGATGAACTTCATTTATGAAGATTCAATATTTGACATGATTCACATGAATGTTTATTTACAAATTTTACCACTAATGCTAATATTTAGAGTATTAGTATTTGGTTCCAACTGCGAACCCTATTATTTGGGCCAAGGCTTCATTGAAGTGCGTAGACAAGTCTTATAAACTAATGCAAATTGAATTTGGTTCAGGTTTCATCCCAAGGACTAGTTGTTCTGGATTTTGGTGGAAAAGAAATTGAATCACAGCTTCTTCCTCTGACCAATGTCTCGTTAAACAATAGAAACTATCATGTTAAAGCATACTTGGGTATATCCCCCAGTAACACGCCTAGATATTGGCTTGCATTTTCAGCATCTGTGACAACTATTGGTTTCAGCACTTACATCGTCACAAGTGCGAAAGGGCCAGGTAAATTACATTGATGTTTTCTAGTAGCATGACATCAGTAATACTGAAATAACTAAATGATTTGGCTTACTCATTTATTACTCCTTTCTTTGATATCTGAGCAGTAGGTGCTACGACAGAGATATACACGTTTGAAGGAGGTATCAATAGTAATATATTGAATTTGAGATGTATATATGAATAGTTTGGTATATATTTTGTGGATGTAGTAATTTGAAACTGTAAACGAATGATATTATTGGGATGTATTTTGAATGGTTGATACATTTTGGCTTTAAATTTAAATGAGAATTTAGACCTTTTAGCTATATATCATGACATTAGCATATTGCAGGTGCATTGGTAATGTAGGTGAACCACAACCTCTTTTTTTTCCTTTCTTTTATCTACAACATTTTAAAAACGTTGTATAAATGTGCCTAAACGTTGTCTGATACATTAAACTACAATATTTTTAGCCAGAAAACGTTGTGGAATCATACTTTCTACAACATTTTCAAGCATATACTAATTTATGGAAAACGAATCTACAAAGTTTTTTTCTTAAAAAACATTGTCTAATGTGCTTAACTAAAACATTTTAAAAACATTGTGTAAGGGTGTCAAATAGATGACACCTTTAACCATGACGTTTTGCTGAATGAAACCACAATGAATATCTTTGGCCTGTAATGCAAAGATTAATATTTGATTTAAGATGTATATTGATTGATGTTATATGGATAAAATATTGATGATGGAATTTTAAATCTTAGAAGATAGTAGAATTCTTTCTCTACTTGACTCTTCTAATGGATTGTTGTTTCCGCTGCAGTTGTTGATCTAAAACTTGTTGTCTATTATATTTTATCAGATTTTTCCCTATTAAAGACTAATGATAAATTGTTGTATATTATCTTAGTCATAATATTCTTTACTGGGCTAGTTGAGCTCACCCTTTTTCTTTTTGTTCCATTTTTCTTCTCAGGAGGTGAGAACATAACAGGAACTAGCTGGGGTTTGGAGTGATGGTTCAGGATAGTTGTTTTAGTAGTCCTCACTATTTTGTAAAATAGTGTATCAATAATTGTAATGAGGACTCCTTTTGAGTTTGTATATTGTCTATTAGACAATATTTGTATTCAAACTCACAGTATATGTGTTGTCGTATTTTGCATGACAATTGTATTACTGAAGTTGTATTTGTTTCTGTACCATATATTTGAAGACTCAGAATGGGTGATGTATACCTATTTTGGGGCCGTCATAGTTGGTATCAGAGCTTAGGGATATGGTCTCTGGCTGAGATCAGGGAATAGAACTAGGAGGGGAGAGACGAGTAATCCTTCGCTAGTGTGTCATACCTAAGCTTATTTGGTTGGTCAGTCGGAGCATATGGTTAATATGTGATATGTTAATTTGTTAATTAACCCTTATTTTGTGGTAGTATTTGAGAATGGCAGTCGAAAATATTAACAATGGAGTGAATGAGACCGTGGAGACACCTTTAATCACCACCCAGGGGAACGTGCAACATGAAGCCAATATTCCTCCTATAAACAACACTACCGGACAAATGATTAATGATGGGATGTTTAGAAGCTTTTTGCAGTTCATGCAAAACCATACGAGGGAGACTCGTGTACAAAATACGGGTGGAAATGATAGCAATGCGCAGCTTGTCACAACCAAGCGGTTGAAAGAATTGGGACCTCCAGAATTTATGGGAAAGCCGGATCCGATCAAGGCGAAAACGTTGGTCAAGTAATTACCAAGATATTCGATGTCTTGGGATGCATAGAGGAACAGAAGGTTCCATTCACCACCTTTATGTTCCGTGGTGAGGCAGACTACTGGTGGGAATCTGTGAAGCGTACCCAGCCTGCCGCACTCAATATGTCTTGGGAAATATTTCAGAAACTATTCAATGACAAGTACTTTCCTAAAAGTATTCGTCATATGAAGGAGGTAGAGTTTATTAGACTGGAACAAAATAACATGACGGTGTCCCAGTATGAGGTGAAGTTCGCTGAATTATCCAGGTTTGCACCTCATTTGGTAGAGAATGAGGAACGAATGACGCAGATGTTCCTGAGAGTTCTAAAACCCAAGATTCGACAATATCTTATCTCTCACAAATTTTCTTTATATTCAGATGTTGTCAATAGGGCTCAATTATTAGAGCAAGATAATGAGTATGCTCAACCGAGGGACCACAATCAGGGTCATACCGGTGACAGTAGTCATCGGAGCGATGATAACCAGCGGGGAGGAAAGAATACAGACAAAAGCGCTAACCACTCGGGTGGTAATCGTGGCCATGATAATAGGAGAGGTGAGCCAAGTGGAAATTTCAAAAAGAGGAGATTCAACAATGACGGGAAGACATCAGCAGCAGCACCAGTACCAACAACAAATTCTAGGGGAGAAGAACAACCGCCATTTAGCTGCTACAGATGCGGAGAGGAGGGACACATAAGTCCAAACTGTTCACAGCCTTCCAAGGTGGGTTTCAGTTGTGGAAAAGATGGTCATATAGCCAGGTTTTGTCCGGTAGAGAAGTCAAGTCCAGCTGGGACGACGACACCAAAGGCGACTACGAACAAAACAAAGTCAGTGGTTCAAGGGAGGGCGTTTGTCTTAACTGGCCAAAACGCGAGAAACCTGAATGAGGTGATCACGGGTAAGCTAATCATAAACACTTTCGAAGTTTATACCTTATTAGATACCGGTTCTACCCATTCTTTTATATCTCCTGCTTGTGCTTAACATTTGAACTTGACTTCGGATAAATTAGACCTTGACTTATCTGTTGAGACTCCGTTAGGAGAAACTTTTATTACATCTACTTTTTATAAATCTTGTTTGATCCAAGTTGGAACCATCACATTACCTGCCGATCTTATTTCGTTGAAAATACTTGCATTTGATGTGATTTTAGGGATTGATTGGTTAACCACTCATCATGTTAAAATTGATTATTTTTGTAAGGTTGTTAGCTTTCATATTCCTAACTAACTTGTTATGCGAATTCAAACAATCAAACCACTAAAGTCAATCACTGTCATATCAAGGCATAAAGCTATTCATTTATTGAAAAACGGATGTCAAGCTTTCTTAGCCCATGTCACGGACTTGAACAAAAACACGTCAGATTTAAATAATATTTTTATTGTTAGTGAATTTCCTGACGTCTTTCCTAAAGAACTACCCTGTCTAGCCCCATAACGTGAAGTTGAATTCTTTATTGACCTTGAAACTAGTACAAAGCCCATTTCTAAAACCCCATATCGAATGGCTCCTATTAAACTTCAGGAGTTAAAGGTCCAACTTCAGGAGTTGTTAGACATCGGTTTCATTCGTCCTAGTACATCTCCTTGGGGTGCTCCTATTTTATTCGTAAAGAAGAAAGATGTTAGTAAGAGACTTTGTATCGACTACCGGGAGTTGAACCATGTCACCATCAAGAATAGGTATCTGCTACCTTGAATTGATGACCTGTTCGACCAATTGTAAGGAGCACAATTCTTTTCAAAGATCGATCTTTGTTCTGGATATCAACAGCTGAAGATTAAAACTGAGGATATTACAAAGACTGCCTTCAGAAATCGGTACGGGCATTATGAATTCTTAGTCATGCCTTTTGGATTGACTAATGCTCATGCTGCTTTTATGGATATGATGAACCGTGTATTCAAAGAATATTTGGATCAGTGCATTGTTGTCTTTATTGATGACATCCTCATCTATTCCAAAAGCCGTGAAGATCATGAGCACCATTTGAAGCTGGTATTACAAAGGCTTCGCGATAATAAGCTATATATCAAGCTGAAGAAATGCGAGTTCTGGCTTGAGGAAGTAGCATTCCTTGGGTAAATGGTGTCAAAACATGGAGTATCTGTCGACACGGTGAAGATTGAAGTAATACAAAGTTGGGAGTAACAAAAGTCGGTGACCGAAGTATATAGCTTTCTGGGCTTAGCTGGTTATTATCAAAGATTCATGGAAGGATTTTCTAGAATCGCTACTCCGTTAACTCAGCTGAGTCGAAAATATACAAAATTCGGTTGGAGTGAGGATTGTGAGAAGAGTTTTCAAGAACTCAAGAGGAGACTCATTTCGGCACCTGTTCTAACTATACCATCTTGTTCGGATGGATTTGTTATCTGCAGCGATGCTTCAGGCAAAGGTTTAGGATGTGTTCTAATGTAACATGAGAAAGTCATAGCCTATGTCTCGTGACAACTCAAAGAATATGAGAGGAATTATCCTACTCATGATCTGGAGTTGGCATCGGTCGTTTTAGCATTGAAGATCTGGAGACACTACCTGTATGGGGAGAAAGTGGAGATCTATACAAATCATAAAAGCCCTAAATATTTCTTCACCCAAAAGGAACTCAACATGCGGCAACGACGTTGGCTCGAGTTGTTGAAAGATTATGATCATACCATCCAATATCATCCTGGAAAAGCAAACGTAGTAGCTGACGCATTGAGTAGAAGATCATATGCGGGTACGAGTGAAATGTTGTTAACATAAAGGCCCATTTTGTATGACTTTCAAAGGATGGAGATAGAGGTAAAGGCTCCAAGTACCCATGTGATGATGTCAAGTATACGAGTAGAACCGACTTTAATCGATAAAGTTAAAGCTGCTCAAGCTACGGACCTAGAGCTGATGCGTATGAAGAAGAAAGTGCAAGAAGGTGTTATTCCAGAAGCAAGAATCGATGAAAAAGGAATACTTCGAGTCAACTCCAGACTTTGTGTTCCTAACAATTCTGACTTGAAGGATAGAATCATGATGGAGACACACAACACACCGTTTGCAATCCATCCTGGGAGTACCAAACTGTATCATGATCTTCGACATACATTTTGGTGGAGTAATATGAAGCGAAGATTGCGGAGTTTATCTCGAGGTGTTTAACTTTTCAACGTGTAAAAGCGGAGCATCAAGTGCCAAAGGGTCCATTGCAACCACTTGAGATTCCGAAATGGAAGTGGGAACACATTACTATGGATTTCGCTACGGGTCTTCCCAAGGTTTCTCAAGGCATAAATGCAATTTGGGTCATTGTTGATAGATTAACCAATTCTGCCCATTTCTTTCCTATACGAGAGACTTATTCCCTAGAACGACTTGCTAGTATGTACATAAATGATATTGTGAGATTTCATGGAATGCCTGTATTCATAGTTTCGGATCGTGACCCAAGATTCACTTCACGATTTTGGGTTGGCTCGTAGAAAGCTATGGGCACGGATTTACGATCCAGTTTGGCATACCATCCTCAAATGGACGGGCAATTAGAAAGGACTATTCAAACTCTTGAAGATCTATTAAAACTCTGTGTCCTAGATTTCAAAGGGAGTTGGGATAAGTACCTACCATTGGTGGAATTCTCTTACAACAACAGTTATCAGGCAAGTATAGGTGTGGCTCCATTTGAAGCATTGTGTGGACGAAAGTGTCGCTCTCCAGTATGCTGGGATGAGGTGGGAGAAGCAACATTATTGGGATCAGAATTGGTACGCATAACTACAAAAAAGATCCAAACGATTTGACAACGTATATAAATGGCACAGGATCGACAAAAGAGTTATGCGAATCTTCATCGAAAGGACGTGGAATTTAATATTGGGGATCATGTATTGTTACGTATTGCTCCATGGAAGGGAGTTACAAGATTTGGGAAGAGAAGAAAGCTCAATCCAAGATTTGTTGGTCCATTTGAGATTCTTGACCGAATAGGAAATGTGGCCTATAGACTCGCATTACCTCCAAGCATGTCTCGTGTTCATAATGTTTTTCACATATCTATGCTTCTTAAATATTTGAAAGACCCAAACCACATTATTGAGTTAGAACCAGACGAGATAGCCGAAGATTTAACGTATGAGTAGGTACCTGTTAAGATCTTGGATAGGAAAGAGCATGTCCTACGCACCAAGGTTATACCACAAGTTAAGGTTTTGTGGAGAAACCATGCTATTGAAGAAATGACCTGGGAGTTGGAATCAAAAATAAAAGCGAGGTATCCTCACCTTTTCGAAACACTAGGTACGTACGTCAATTTCGAGGATGAAATTTCATGAGGGGAGGTTGTAAGACCCCAACTTTTTATAAATAAAATTGAATTTTCTATAATTATTATTGTGAATAATAAGGTGTTAATTTGATATAATGCTTTGGTTATGGGTGAAATGTGCAAATTTTGCAAAATAAGCAAGTGGTTATAAAATATTCATTGTTATCGGGGAATATTTTTTTGAACGTGGAATATTTGTAAGATGGCGCATCCATTTGTGGGCCCCATAACGGATAACTGTGGGATGAAGAAAATGACAGGTTTGAGTTTTTATAAATAACGGCGTAATTGTTACCGTTAACACTGTTGGATTACCTGGTGGTTAAATTACAGTAATACGCGTGGTTGCACAGTAGCACACGGTATTGCATAGTATTTTCGAATTATTGATTCTTATGTAAGAACGCACTACTCAATAATTGTTACAGTAATTATTGTTCAGTATTTTATTTTATTGATTCAATAATTGCTGCGTTGATATTTTATATTATTGTTGTTTCAATAATTATCATTGCACAGTATCTCCATTATCAGATCAATTTCATATTATTTGAATAATATTGTTAGATAACATTATTGGCAATGTATAAGGAAGTTTTGTCTATGAAATGGGTTTGGTCACCTAATTGCGCGCCAATAAGGAGAAATCTTTTTCGGAAAGCCCCCTCTTTCTTGGGAACGACCTGGTTGTCATTATTGTGATTCTGTAATATTATTTATGAATAACTAATTATTAATTTATATGATAAGAAATATTTATTTTATGTGGATATAAATGATGGATATATTTTATGTCGACATAAATGAAGGAATTAATGATGAGGTGTTTTATCAGTATTTTGTCGGAATGGAGGTTTTAAAAATCGTCCGTATGTGGATTTCGGTCATTTTTCGTTTGGAATTTGGAAAAACTTAAATCTATAAGGTTGTAGAGAATATAATTTTCTATGGAATAGACATGAGATTTGAATTTTTCTGATAAAATGGCTATTTATTATGAATTATTGAAGTTTCGGAAATAAATGTTTTTATTAAAAATATGGTGGGCCCCACTTTTGGTTGGTGAGAAATGAAATGTGCTGGAATTTATTTTCAAAAGTGGTGGGCATGAATAGTAGCAGGTAAAGCCAACAGATAGCAGTTTAGTCTGCTATGGCGTTCTAAGCATTTTCCTATAAATAAGGTGCTTAGTTAGAATTGAAAATCACACCAGAAACAAGTTTTCTCTCTTTCTCTCTCTATATTATCGAGCGTATTTTGTGAGTATTTATATACTTTGCTATTCATCAGTGCAAGTTTCCTTCATCCTTTTACCTGATATTTCAACTGGAAGTACTGTTCTTTTGAGGTAAGAGATTTATTTTCTTCCTAATGATGTTATTCTTTCAATATCATTATACTGAAATATTGGTATGAATTTTATTGTGGAATTTCTACCTTTTTGTGTCGGGGTTACTATTCATGTATACATCATTATTCACGAATACGGCATTATTCACCGAAAAATGAAATTTTCTCCTTTTTGTCCAAGATGTCTATTATGGTTACTATCTTTGATTATATCCATGTTTTGATCTTTATTTTTGAATTTTTCTTCACAATTGGTTATTATGGAGTATTTTTGAACTTGGATAAACTAAAGTACGAATCCCTAATCTTTGTTCTTTTATCTCACTGGATTCGTTTTCTTTAAGATATTTTTCATCATCCTCAGTCCTAAATGATGATATTACTGACTATATTTGGCATGCAGTACTAAGATGAAGGATTACCTAATGAATATCTTTGGCCCGTAGTGCAAAGATGAACAGGTGTTGAGATGAACATGACCAACTGGTGATACAAATGAATATATTTTGCATGTATTGCAAAGATGAATATTTAATTCAAGATGTATATTGATTGATGTTACTGGGATAAAATTGATGATGGACTTTTAAATCTTAGAAGATAGTAGAATTCTTTCTCTACTTGACTCTTCTAATGGATTGTTGTTTCTGATGTAGTTGTTGATCTAAAACTTGTTGTCTATTATATTTTATCAGATTTTTCTTTGTTGAAGACTAATGATAAATTTTTGTATATTATCTTAGTCATAATATTCTTTACTGGGCTAGTTGAGCTCACCTTTTTCCTTTTTGTTCTATCTTTCTTCTCAGGAGGTGAGAACATAGCAGGAACTAGTCGGGGTTTGGAGTGATGGTTCAGGATAATTTTTTTAGTAGACCACACTATTTTCTAAAATAGTGTATCAATAATTGTAATGAGTACTCCTTTTGAGTTTGTATACTGTTTATTAGACAATATTTGTATTCAAACTCACAGTATATGTGTTGTCATATTTTGCACGACAATTGTATTACTGAAGTTGTATTTGTTTCTGTACCATGTGTTTGGCGACTCAGAATTGGTAATGTATACCTATTTTGGGGGCATCAAAATATTCATCAGTTAATCATTCATCTTTGCACTACAGGCCAAAGATATTCAGTAATATCATCATTTAGGACCGAGGATGATGAAAAATATCTTAAAGAAAACGAATCCAGTGAGACAACATGACAAATATTAGGAATTCGTATTACAGTTTATCCAAGTTCAATAATACTCTATAATAATCAATTGTGCAGCAGAATTTAAAAATAAAGATCAAAACATGGATACAATCAAAGATAGTAACCATAATAGACAACTTGGACAAAGAAAGAAAAAATTTATTTTTTTTGTGAATAGTGTCGTATTCGTGAGTAGTACTGTATATGTGAATAGTGTCGTATATGTGAATAGTAACCCTAACATGAAAAAAGTAGAAATTCCACAATAAAATACATACCAATATTTCGGTATAATGATATTGAAGAAAATAATATCATTTACGAAGAAAATAACATCCCTTACCTCAAAAGAACAATACTTTTAACTTGAATATCGGATGTAAAGCCAAAGAAAACTTGCACTGAATAGCAACTCTCAAAGTATCTAAATACTCACAAAATACGCTCAATAATATAGAGAGAGAAAACTTATTTATGGTGTGATTTTTAATTCTAACTAAGCACTCTATTTATAGGAAAATGCTAGAACGCCAAAGGAGACTAAATTAATAAAATAATATATCTTTTTTTCTTCCTTCCACGCCCACACCTTTTGAATCAAAGCATGCCATCTTGGAAAAAAATTTGCAGCCCACACGTTTTCAAAAAACAAAAGTGGGTCCCACCCATAATTTTAATAAAAACATTTAATTTCTAAAACTTCAATAATTCATATTAAATAACCCTTTTATCAGCAAAATACGAATTTTATGTTCATTTCATAGGAAATTACATTCTCTACAACTTTGTAGCTTTAAGTTTTTTCAAATTACAAACGAAAAATGCCCGAAATCCACATACGGACAATTTTTAATATCCTCATTCTGACAAAATACTGATAAAATACCTCAACATTAATTCCATCATTTATATCCACATAAAATAAATATTTTCTTATCATATAAATCAATAATTAATTATTCACAAATAATATTACAGAATCATAATTATGACAATCAGATCGTTCCCAGGAAAGAGGGGGCTTTCCGATAAGTATTTCACCTTATTAGGGCGCAATTACGTGACCAAACCCCTTTCCTAGACCGAACTTTCTTAGACATTGCCAATAATGCTATCTAACAATATTATTCAAATAATATGAATTATTGATCTGATAATGGAGATACTGTGCAATGATAATTATTGAAACAACAATAATATAAAATATCAACGCAACAATTATTGAATCAATAAAATAAAAATTTGAACATTAATTACTGTAACAATTATTGAGTAGTACCTTCTTACGTAAGACTCAATAATTCAAAAATACTGTGCAATACCGTGTGCTATTGTGCAACCACGCGTATTACTGTATTTTAACCACAGGGTATTCCAATAGTGTTAACGGTAACCATTACACCGTTATTTATAAAAACTCAAACTTATCATTTTCTTCATCAGACCGTTTTCATTACGGGGCCCACAAATGGCTACGCCATCGTACGGATATTCCCCGACGGCAAGAATATTCCAGAACCAAACGAATATTCCACGAAAAAAATGAATATTTTATAACCACTTGCTTATTTTGTAAAATTTGCACATTTCACCCATAACCAAAGTATTATATCAAATTAACATCTTATTATTCACAATAATAATTAGAGGAAATTTGATTTTATTTATTAAAAAGATGAGGTCTTACATTAGTCAACCTAAATGACATCACCAGAAATTCGTAATGACCGTAACGAGTCTTGAATGCCGTCTTAGGTACATCCTCCTTCCTAACCTTCAATTGATGATACCCCGTCCTTAAATCTATTTTAGAAAAATACTTTGCCCCTTTCAACTGATCAAAAAGATCATTGATCCTGAGCAATGGGCATTTATTCTTCTATTGTTAACTTGTTCAACTCTTGATAGTCGATACAAAGTCTTAATGATCCATCCTTCTTCTTTACAAACAGTACCGGTGCTCCCCACGGCGAAACACTCGGTTGAATGTACTTTCTGTCCAACAGTTCTTGTAACTGAACCATTAACTCCTTCATCTCTACAGGCACCATACAACACGGTGCCGCTCCTAGCACAGTGTCTATTATGAACTCGGTCTCCCTATCCGGTGGAAGACCCGACAATTCACTTGGAAATACATCCGTGAATTCTTTAACTATAGGTATTTGTTCCATGGTCGCTCCCACTCTCTGGGTATCAACAACATAGCACAGATAACCTACACATCGCTTTCTCAACAATTTCCTAGTTTGTGTCATGGTAAGACAACACGAACGCCCCAGAGATCTAATACCATAAAATACTACCTAAGGTTGTCTCAACGTTCTAATGTTTACACATTTCTTCTGACAATCTATAACCGCCCAATGGTTAAACAACCAATCCATTTCAAGAATTACATCGAATTCTACTAACTTTATCGGTATCAAATCTACCGATAATTTACAACCCCGTATGTCTACGCAACAACTCCTATGAATATTTTCAACAGGAATTATCTCTTCATTTTTTACCTTAATATTTAAAGGTATATGCAACTTTTTGGGAAATAATCTTAATCGTCTAGCAAAGTCACATGCTATAAACGAACAAGTATCACCTGAATCAAGAAACACGTAAGCATTTATGTCGCTGATCGGAATAACACCTGCAACTACGTCCCCTGATGCCACCTCATCTTGGACCATCATGTTAAAGGTACGATCCATCGGCCTACCCGGCTGCGCTGGACCACCAATAGCTAACTTACCGCTATTAGCGCCCTTATTCCCGTCTGTCCCCTTCTTCGGGTAATTCTTTACTATGTGGTCAGTTGACCCACATACAAAGCATCCGTGATTCTTCTTTGGACTTGGACAATTAGGTGAAATATATCCCTCCTGTCCACACTTGTATCATACAACCTTCCCCTTGAAACAGACTCCTAAGTGAGTCTTCCCATAGGTCTTGCAGGCCTTCATCCTCCTCTTCGCATCTCCTTGCTTCACTCTGGTATTCCCAGAGTTAAACCCTTTCCTCTTCTGCCCTTCGCCACTCCGGCTAGCTCCCTCGACCTTCACTCCTCCATCAACCTTTCCCTTATTCTTCTTATCCCTATGGTACTGGTTTAAAGCCTCGCTCCCTCCTTCGGCGATTATCGCTTTCTCTAGTATAGTCTCAAAGGAAGTACTTTGGAACACAGATATCCAGTTATAGAGCCAGGGTTTCAAGCCCTGCTTGAACCGTCTAGCTTTCCTAACCTCAATGTCCATTTGGTGTGAAGCAAATCTCGCCAGTTCGTTAAACTTGGGAGCGTATTGGGGAACCGTCATCTCCCCTTGTTTCAAGTCAAGAAACCGCATTTTCATCCTTCCCTACATACTCATGGGAAAATAGTTCTCGAAGAAAATCTCCTTAAACCTTACCCACGTTAGATTCTTGATACTAGCCCTAGCCGGGTTGGCCTCCCACCAAAAGTTGGCATCTCCCTTCATCATGTAGGTTGCAAAAGCAACCTTTTGGCCTTCGTCGACATTTTCTATGACAAATGCCTTCTCGATTTCTTTTACCCACGTTTGGGCTTCTATAGGGTCCGTAGTTCCTTTGAACTTCGGTGGACCGACACTCTTAAAATCTTTAAAAGTAGTAGCTCGTACTACTCCAGGATTTACGGGGATATTAGCCCCATTTCTATTAAACGCGGCTGTTAACAAGTTAACAAATTCCTGCATCGGGTTTACCGGACCTCCCTCCAGTTGATTTACATTAGCGTCTTGATTACGTTGTCTTCTTCTTGGCGGCATTTTGTTGTTAAAACAAACAGCACATCATTAATGTTCTTTTCCTTATTACTTAGTTATTATTCAAGATTTAAATAATAACTTCAACATTCATTACTCAATATGTTCCATAAAAGGCTTATATTGATTCATTCCTTGTAGTATAATACTACGTTATTTACATTACACAACCTAAGCTGATTACATTACTATCCCATAATTGCTTTCCAAAAATTGGGATTTACAAAAGATTACCCTTTGATATACAAAAGAGGGTTTTACATCACTACTAGATACACAATATTTAAATATCTAAAACTACTCTAGCCACTACTAGATTACATCTGCCGCAAGGCATTATCAAAATCCGCGGTGGCAAGACCGGCGATAACATCACGGCAGGTAGTATGCCGAGTCTGCCCAGCCTCTATTGGATACCCAACTACCTGCTGCTGGAAATCCTTATGAGAACTCCTATGAATATAGGACATCCTCCCTATCTTCTGTTTCTTGGTCTTTAGCTCCTGCCTGAGCTCAAAGACTTCTTATTTTAGCTCATGGACCTTGTCCTTGGCTAAAATTCTCTCATCATGTTCCTGCTCCCACATAGACTCCACATATGTCTTATCCTCCAAGACAGCATGAAGTTCCTCTTTCAATTCCTTTACCTCCTTACAATACTGGATGTTTCTATCCAATACTGCCATAAACAGTGCTCCCATTAACTTCCCCGGAGTCATCTCTTCCTCAGGTGCTATGGGGTTAAAAGACACCACCTCCACCTCCTCTTCAGACATGACATCGAATATGGCCATAAGGTATAGGCTCTCTAAGTCTCCAGACTCAACGACTATTACTTCAGGCTCTGTTCCTACTGGGTTCGGTATGATCTCTACTTGATTCACCGACCCTTCACTAACTACATGTATATCCCTATACATTTCGTTTCCTTCTGACATCTACAACAACACAAATAGTTTGATTAGTACACGTCAGTAGAATAATAAAAACACATAACATATATAATGCATTTTTATAGGGTTAATTTCCATCTTTACTTCTTTAATTCTTCCTAAGTTTATGACTTAAGGTTCTAATCCAACCTTAAGTTTTATAACCTAAGGCTTTGATACAAACCTGTGATGCCCCCAAATCCAGGTATCTTCCAACCCAACATATGGTGCTACACGGTGCTGAATGACTTTCAACCCAACATATGGTATTTAATTGGTCGGTCAAAATATAGGGATAATATGTGGCATTTTAATTTGTTTAATTAACCCTTGTTTTGTGACAGTATTTGAGAATGACATCTTAAAATGTTAACAATGGAGTGAATGAGACCGTTGAGACACCTTTAATCACCAATCAGGATAATGTGATGTCAGGCAAAGAAGAAATTAGAGATATTCATATGGTGAGTGAAGAATTAATAGTTGTACCCGAGTTAATATCCAAACTCAAATAAGTCCTCAATACAATTATTGATACACTATTTTATAAAATAGTCAGGACTACTAAAACAACTGTATTGAAACATCACTCCATACCCCAACTAGTTTCCGCTATATTCTCTCCTCCTGAGAAGAAAAATGGAACAAAAAGGAAAAGGGTGAGCTCAGCTAGCCCAGTAAAGAATATTATGACTAAGATAATGAACAACAAATTATCGTTAGCCTTCAACAAATCAGATAAAATATAATGGACAACAAGTTTTAGATCAATATTCGCAGCGGAAATAACAATTCATTAGAAGAGTTAAGTAGAGAATGAAATCTACTATCATCTATGAATTTAAAAGTCTATCATCAATATTTTATCCCTGTAACACTAATCAATAAAAATCTTGAATCAATTATTCATCTTTGCACTATATGCCAAAGATATTCATTTGTATCACCAGTTGGTCATATTCATCTCAACACATGTCCATCTTTGCACTACGAGCTAAAGATATTCATCAGGCAATCATTCATCTTTGCCCTATAGGCCAAAGATATTCAGTTATATCATCATTTAGGACTAAGGATGATGAAAAATATCTTAAAGAAAACGAATCTAGTGAGATAAAAAAAAAAGATTAGGGATTCATAATTTTGATAATCCAAGTTCAAAAATACTCCATAATAAATCATAGTGGAGTAAAATTCAAGAATGAAGATCAAAACATGGACACAATCAAAGATAGTAACCATAATAGACAACTTGGACAAAGAAGAGAAAATTTCATTTTTCTGTGAATAGTGTCGTATTCGTGAATAGTGTCATATACATGAATAGTGTCGTATACGTGAATAGTAACCCCGAAACAAAAGGTAGAAATTCCACACAAAAAATCATACTTTGTGAATAATACTCATGAATAGTGTCATATTCATGAATAGTGGCATATACGTGAATAGTGTCGTATACGTGAATAGTAACCTCGACATGAAAAGGTAAAAAAAATTATAATAAAATTCATACCAATATTTCGGTATAATGATATTGAAAGAAATAACATCATTTACAAAGAACATAACATCCTTTACCTCAAAAGAATAGTACTTCTGCTTGAAATATCGGATATAACGCTAAAGAAAACTTGCACTGAATAACAACTCTCAAAGTATCTAAATACTAACAAAAAACGCTCGATAATATAGAGAGAGAAAACTTATGATTCCGGTGTGATTTTAAATTCTAACTAAGCACCCTATTTATAGGAAAATGCCATAACGCCAATGTAGCATCCCTAAATCCGGGTACTTTTTACCTCAGATCTGGGTACATCATTTCTACAACTATTGCGAAAGATATAAACATAAATTGTTTATACAATAAACCTTTACACATCATTCCCAATGTCTACAACCTTAACTTAATACATACCTTCAATATCTTAGAAGATTTACAATGCTATTTTCGTCAGAAAATTTAATAGATCTAACTGCAACATAATTTAATCTTGCACTTTGTCTTTGCTTCAGTCTTTACTCGAGCTTTCATCTTAATATGAAAATTTTTATCATGATATAGCAAGGGTGATCAACAAATTTGCCCAGCAAGTTTTAAATACAATGAAGATATATCATGATTGAAAAGAATGAATAAGCTTTCAAGTTTTCAATAATATAATAATTGTGAAATAACATGAATCCAGTTTCAATAATTGAATGACTGAATCAATAATGTTTGAAGGTCAATAATGACCATAAATAATTTAACTGAACCTTATGGTAATGAAGGTGATCAGCATTTCATACCTGATGAACATATGCAACATGCACTATGTGCGAATCAAAAATCAGTACAGATGTGAATAATCAACAACAATTATTCACAACATGCTTTGAACATACAACTCAAGTTTGAGTTAGGGAAACTTGTCTATACTGCTGATTACCACTAAGCAATCTAATGTAATCTCTCATAAAAGACCTATCAATTATAAGATTGATCTTTCAGTTAGCATAACAAACATGTTAGTTCATAATACTATTACTTTATACATAGATTATCTAACACTTAATCAAATATTAGACAACATTTTAACACATCAATATTATTATTGCCCTTTGATAATTCTTTAATCACTATAGCATATCCATTATGATTTAACACTCTCTTTTTCATTTCATAAGTTATTATTTAACATCTAATAAGTTAAATACTAATCCAACAGAATGAATTCTAAATCTAGCAACCAAATTGCCAATCCAGCAGACTGGATTCCAAATCCAGCAACCTAAACTACAATCCAGCTATCTGGATTCCGAATCTAGCAACTAGATTGCAATCCAGCAAGCTTGGATTCACAACTCCATCAATCCAGCAAGCTGAATTCCATATCCTTTTCACGAAAATACTAAATCAGTTTATTATTTTCTATCCTTTGTCCAAACACATATACATATATTTCATACACAAAAAGTATTTTTCCATAATTTTCCAACTTCCTTTATTATTTTCCAAAAATCATTTTTAGTGCGTAGCTTAAGAAATTAGCCCTATCATGCTCAACTCCCGAAATTCCCATCTCTTGACACAATCTTGTACGTGTTAACGTGAGCCTCCAATTTAAATTTCGTGGCCATCGGAGTTATAGAACTCCGATTATAGCAAATTTTGTCAGAAACTCATAGAAATTGAAATGGTCGTAACTTGGTTATTTTAAATCAGAATGAGCTCATTTTTGGACAGGAGCTACTTAATACCATATATTTTCATTTCCCAAAAGGCCGAAATTTTTCTCACAAATTAAGTGGCATAAATTTCCCTTATAAAACTTTGGCAGTATACATTTGAAAATTTTTTACTTTTCCTACTTTGTTAAAAATGATCCATACAAAAATCTACAACTTTTTTTTCAGTGATTCCACTTAGAGATGTTAGATAACTTATCATAGTATCCTCCCAAATATTTCCATAAATGTCCAAAAAATGACTAAACAGCCCCTACTCTTGACTGTCCAAAAACAGTCAGTTTTTCCTTAAAAGACACAAAACTATTTTTGCTAAATCAATCACTATGGACTGTGTACTCAACATTTTTGAGTGCTACCACTTGGGTTTAGTAGTTAACTTACATATCTAACACCTCTCTTTGACGGATCACAAAAATAAGGTGTAGATCAAAAATGGAAATCCAAAGTACATAGAAATTTTAGGGCTCATAAACTAGAAAAATCACTTTTCTTTATTTTTGATTTCTAACTAAAACAACACCCAATATGGGTATATCTAAATATGAAACACTCAATAACAAGTATATTCATGGTTTTTAAGTTTAGAAACATAGAATCTAGGTTTGATTTAGAATAATCAAAAATTACATAAACAAAAGGGGTTTATACCTTTAATTTGTGGTTACCCTTCCCTATTCTTTCATGGATAAACCTTCTCTCCCCTCTTCTATCTTCTTCCTTCCATGGCTGCCGAAGCCTCTCTTCTCTCACTCTCTCTCTCTCTAGTTTTTATGTTAGCTAATTGGAAGGGATGAAAGAGAAAGAAACCAAAATAGATTGTTATTAGATATAGTTATATAACAAATATCTATATTCATCCTCCTTTTCCTCTCACAAAAACATCCGGCCATATGTGGCCTCTTTTTCCTCCACCACATTCTCTCTCTCTTACACACTTAATCATCACATAAATATGTGGAAGATTATAAGGCAATGTGGTTCCTTAAAATAAATGACACCTAGTTTAATTGGTGTAAGATCTTTGGTCGCATGTGTGGTGCTTAAATTGATGACATGCTTGTCTCTTTTCTCTCTTCATATATCCGGCCATGTGGCCTTCATTTCTCCCATATTTGGTTTAGTTCCTTAGTTAATGCTTTATTAATTGTCCCACATTATTCTTCTACTAACCTTTCCTTGTGGCCAATTATTTTCCACTCCTTTTCTTCAACTCTACCACCCGACCATGTGGCCTTAAGTTCCATTATTCACCAATTCTCTATCTCATTAATAATCATTTCATTAGTATGTGGGTGATTTACAAGAAAAGTGGCTTCTTCATGCATTAGACACCTAGCTTAATTGGATGAAATATCTTTGGAACATGTGGTGTTTAAAATTGATGATGTGCAACCACAATCTCCTCTCTTTTTCTTCCTTCAATAGCCGGCCAAGTGGCCATTTCTTCTCCAAGTCTTGCTTTATTTTTCATGTAATATCTAGTGTACCAAATGTCTAAAGTGCCCCTCTTTCATTGGTTTTTAAATTGGGTCGCTCATTAATCTGTTGGGCTTCCCTAAATTAATTTCTTTGGCCGATGTAAATTAATATAGTCCAATACTTTTAATATTATTATTCCTTAATTATATAATTAGGGTTTTCATGTACTCAATTTAGATACAATTTCTTATTCAAGTACATTTAATTTCTTAACTCAATTGGACTTACCTTAATTAGGTTATAAAATTAATTAAATGAGATGTATAAAATAAAACTCTTAGAATTAGTATATATTCTAAATACCATAATTCTCTCATCCCATAACCCTTAGGTTATTCAATTCTTAATTCCTAATATATAATTAGGATCACACTAGTTTCTTTTATTTGTTTATATAATAAATAAATATAAACCATCACATAATATTCATATTCACTTACTCACGTAATAATTAAATAAATTGTGACATGCTCCACAATTCTCTTAGATTAGGACACTAGTCTATAATTAAAATACTATGACCACTAAATAATAATAACCATTTAGGTTATTTAATTATCATACCTAGTTAAATAACTTATTCAAGTTATACAATTTATATTGTATAATTAAATTTAATTTCCCCCTCCTCTCTATAAATTGTTTTCAAACAATTTATTTATATAATTTAATATATTCAATTATTTATTCAAATATGAATTTAATTTACTAACTGCTTTGATACCAATATACATATTTGCATATTGGATCTCATCTCATAACCCTTAAGTGATTCGATTCTTCATTTCTAATATATAATTAGGATCACACTAGTTTTTTTTATTTGTTTATATAATAAATAAATAAAAACCATCACATAATATTCATATTCACTTACTCACATAATAATTAAATAAATTGTGACATGCTCCACAATTCTCTTATATTAGGACACTAGTATACATTTAAAATACTAGGACCACTAAATAACAATAACCATTTAGGTTATTTAATTATCATACCTAGTTAAATAACTTATTCAAGTTATACAATTTATATTGTATAATTAAATTTAATTTCCTCCTCCTCTCCATAAATTATTTTCAAACAATTTATTTATATATTAAATATATAATTTAATATATTCAATCATTTATTCAAATATGAATTTAATTTACTAACTACTTTGATACCAATATACTTATTTGCATATTGGATCTCATCTCATATTTTTACTTTACATCATTTGGTATAATATTAAATATTATACCATTATCCATATAACATAATACCATATATCAAATTATTTTCTTTACTTTCTATAAATTGTCTTCACAATTTTTTTAACTGAAGAAAATAAATTAATATATTCACCACAACACATATTCTTATGAACTTATATACTAAACATATACCTCATTATCAGATTATCACTTATAGTCTATCAAATCATTTAAGTTCATCTCCAAAAATTTTGAAATCCTTAAAATTCCTTCACAAAAATGTCAAATTCATACACTTATTTTTTGTCTAGGTTCATCTTATAACCTTTAATCTATCGTTTTAGGATTTTAATAATTATCTAAATTTTCAGGTTGTCACAGCCAAAGCAGACTAAATTAAAAAATATTAATATTCTTTAAAAATTTCTTACGTACACCTTCTTGACCAAATTATCAGCCACCACTAGTGGGCCCACCAAAATTCAGCATTTTCCACACCAACTAAAAGTGGGGCCTACCATGTTTTTAATAAAAATATTTATTTCCAAAACTTCAATAATTCATAATAAATAGCCCTTTTATTAGAAAAAATACGAATTTTATGTCAATTCCATAGGAAATTTAATTCTCTACAACTTTGTAGAAGAAAGTTTTTCCAAATTCCAATCAGAAAATGTCTGAAATCCACATACGGATAATTTTTAATACCTCCATTCTGACAAAATACTGATAAAACTCCTCAGTATTAATTATTTCATTTATATCCACATAAAAATAAATATTTTCTTATCATATAAATTAATTACTCACAAATAATATTACAGAATCACAATAATGACAACCAGGTATTTCTCAGGAAAGAAGGGGGCTTTCCGATAAGGATTTCTCCTTACTGACGCGCAATTAGGTGACCAAACCCCTTTTGTAACATTCCAGAATTTTTAAATGTAATTCTAAATATTTATTGAGTTATATAAATATTTAATGGATGTGATTATTGGTAAATGAATATTTGTTTAATTTATTTAATATTATTTAGAGAATTATTTGTTAAATAAATAATTGATGAATTAAGGAAATGATTATTATACTGATATTTCAATTAAATGATATATTTTTTGTATTGTGTTATGTGATTAAAGGATTTACTTAATTAATTATGATTTTAATTAATTAAGATAAATATGAAAGCTTGATTAAATATAGTGTGACAAATAACTATATTATAAGGAGTTATTAAAATAAATTAAAGTAATTTAATTTAGTGTTTACCAAACAGGGCTTAATATATTAATCCTTTAATATTTTAAATAATTTGCCAAACAAGCCTTATGGCTTTTGAGATTTCTAGTTTTTATTAAATAAAATAAATAGAATAAATATTATGAATAATAAAATTAAAATAATAAATATAATATTTATATTATATACGTTAGTAACTGATTTTGCAATTAGTAGTATTAAGTTATCAGTTTTATTCTTATGCTTGAATATCAGTTGATTTCCTTGTTATTACGCATTCTATTTCCAAGTTTGAGAGTACCAAGTGTTGTGAGAGCTTCAGATAAAAATTGAGAGAGAGTCTTAAGAATTTTTCACAGCAATTTGAGTAATTGGCAACGATTGTGTTGATAATTGAAGGTATGTTCTACAAAATTGGATATTATTTATGTTGTGAGTATTACGGCAAAACTTTTTACATAGTCTGTGAAATTCAAATTTGTTGAATCATTGTTAGATAATTGGTTACTTGTGATTATATGAGTATATAGTGATTAGAGATTATGTTTAAACAACAATTGTATGCTAATTTCATTTGATAGTAGAAGAAATTTTGACAGTGTTTGTGTTCTTCATATGGCTTGAGTAAGAGTAGCAATTTTAGCGACCAATTCTTATGTTAAATTATAAATTGAAGTTTGTATATGTTAGTTTAGTGAGATATGAGCATTATGTAATTTGAATGAGATGATTTGGCCAACTAGTGAGTTCACAGTGATGATTTCTATAACAATGTCAAGAAAATTTGAGTTTTTGTGAAAAACATGAGTTTTGAGAAATTAAAATAGTTGTAGTTAGTGTTAAAATGTGCTAGTTGGTTGTAAATGTGAGCAATCATATTTATGATATTGTTGTATTTATTCTACCTGTTAATATTACTGTCTATTGGGTGAAATTTGTGTTTGTTGGGCTAAAGTTGGCTATTGTTCATAGCCGAGTCTGCGTCTATCTGAACACCGGCGCAGCTAGGCCGGTGCCAAGGCAAAAAATGGCGCAGCTATGCCAGTCCCAACCCTTTGTATGGCGCAGCTGCGCCATACCCTGGTTTGAGATGCTGACTTCTGCTAATTCTGCAGAATTGGGGAAATGTCATAACATGATCTGAGATTTTGTTAACATGTTAAATATGTAATGTTAAGGTTAACATAACATAGTGAGTTGTGGTTAGTATGATCAAAGTTGCAAAAATGATTAGTAAATCGAAAATGCGTTATATGATAACATAGTTTATACACTGAATGATAGTTAAGTGTTATGATGATTAACACTTGGGAATTCTGAAATGTAAAGCGTAGCACAAGACTTGTGTTAAAATAAAAGGTTTAGTTAGTAATGCGTGTTATATTGAAACGTGAATATTAGTATATCTAATGGATGTTATAGTTTTAATACTATGTTTAGGTGAACGTGAGTTTAATATTTTAGCTTGCGCTCGATGCAAGTTTTCTAACTCCATACTTTCATTGAGTTAGTTCATTATGTTTGTAGACACTCGAAATTTTCTGTACTAATGTCACTAACATTGTAGGAGGACAAATTCGTCTTTTAAGAGAGAACCCTGAAAGACAATCCAAATCCATACCAGATACTACCGGAAGTTCAGCATCAAACCCCGGATCGCAGTCTGGGAGTAACCAAATCCAACCTCGGAGATAACCTCGAGGCCTGCAGATACAATACCGAAACATACACCGAAGAAGACCGATTAATCTCGGAGATGATCCCGAGGTATCCAGTCTCAGTCCCAACCATGGGAATAGCCACCAACCTTGGTGATGACCCTGAGGAATGTAATTTCGGAGATAACCCCGAAAATGCTTGTTTCAAATGCGATCAGCTTCAATCTCGGCGCTCACAATGAGATACACTGTACCAACCCGGCAATAACATCGGGAAGACAGGCACACCTCAAAGATGACAATGAGGACCTTCAACAAATTGCAGCAGTCCAATCTCAGCGAAGCCTGAGCAATGTCTGCTTTATCAGCCCAATCCGGCGATAACACCGGTGAGGGGTAACATCGTCATCTCTTCAACACGATGCCATGTCACGTCTCTACACAACGATGTCCCACAAGGCTAACCAATCCCGAGTGACTATTGTGCGGGGTAACGGGTGAAAGTTGAAGTTTGAAGACCGGAGTGCATCGTCCCATCTTCAATGACTTCGTACAAACTCTAATCACATGCCATTGTACAACTCTCGACAACGGGGGTCCGAAATAGGTCATGTATACCTCAAACGAATGCCAGGATTGCACTTCTGAAAATCCGAGTGGACATTACAGTGCCTGAGTGCACGTACTTCGAGACGACCCGACCCGACAAACCCGGGCCAACCCGAGTTGCCTCTGGTACACCTGCGGCTAAAATGCCTATAAATAGTTGGCTTGGGGTGCTGATTTTAAAAGAAAAAAAGACGGGGTAACCCTGCACAATTCGCTCTGCACTCGCCCCTATAGTGTATTTTCCCACTTTTAAACACCTGTGAGCTCATATATAGTCTCTTTTGTACCAACAAAAGCCAGTGTTTACCCACTCTAAAGATATAGAAACCTTTTTTTAGCAGTCAGCTGTAAGCCTTCTCACACACTTAAGAGTTTTACTCTTCATCTTTGCACACACCCTTCTACACGTTGAGAGTCGTGTTGGTTGCTTTTGCCCGGACTTCGGTCCGTGGTTTCATTTCAGTCTGTATATATATATATATATATATATATATATATATATATATATATATATATATATATATATATATATATAAAATCCAGGCTCATATATATATGGAATGAATGCTAAACCAGTTCCCTCGAGGCTGTGTAAATCCTGGAACCTGCATAAAATGTATATCAACATCAGAACCCTTTAATCCTCATCAATGGGAAAGAAGGAAGATCAAAGTCTAACGCCATACCTCGTTAGCATGCAAATACATCGATGAATGTCTGCTCAAATCACCCAACAACTCTGGGTTCACCACCTGAATGCTCGGAAGCTCCCTACGAGGGACATGTGCAGTAGGAGCGGGATCCTCAATCGGAATATCTGCCTCCTCGTCCTCAACATCTGGAACATCTACCTGGATAGGACGTATCATGGCCTCCACCAACCGACGAGGTTGTCTAACAGAACGAGGACGAGGCACTTCAAAAGCCCTCCGCCGTACGCTAGAAGCGGTCCTGTAAGAACTGCTCGGCTGATCCGGATCTATAATATCTGGATAACAAGTCTCCAAATCACCTCAGAAAGGGTGTGGTATTTCCTTACCTGGAGCTTTTTAAAATGCATTTATGACTATATCCATGCATGCATTTACTTTAGCATATAATAGAGTTAAAGTGCATGACTACACAATGCCTACATTTGGAAAAATTTTGCCATAGTTCCCTTTGAAAATAGGACTATCCACATGCACATAGGCATGTCTAGGTGGCCATTCAGTAGCACACCTGCCCCAAAGTCATATACATAATATATGTATTAAAATTAAAATAATCATGCACAAGGCCAACCTCAATGCTAGGAGTACTTTTCCTTTCTACCTTCTGCTCAGTGGACCTCAAATAGGACAAAAAATAGCAGAAAAAGGTGCCAATTTGACTGTCTCAAAAGTCAAATTTTTTTACATCATTATGTTTAGCATGGTTTAATACTAACATTTACTATGTTGAATATTTTTTTATCAAGTCATTTGTGCATACATAATCACTACTATGTGTTTCGATGCATTTCGTGCGATAACTCACAATCCAACGGATAGAAACTGGAAAAAAATACATACATACGTTACCAGGATAGTGTAGAACACTTGTACGGTGATAGAATTTGTAGAAAGCATCCCGAACTCAGTAGATCTGAAGATGGCTTACGGTTTTCTCTATGCGAAGCAAGTTGAAAGTGACTTGTGAAGACCAATCTGCAGGATTTATGATCCACGATTGGCCGCAGGCTCATCTGCAGCTGCAGCAGGTGCACCTGCAGCTCCCCGGTCCCACCCCTTCGTCTTGGTCCAGTTTAAGTTGCAAAGGAGTTCTTACGGACTAGAAAGGTCAAATCGAGAATAAAAATGCCACGCGATTGAGTAAAACTACATATAATCTTGGTCTTCTCAGCTGAGACTTTGAATTTGTACAGCACTCATTGATATTCACCTAAATACAAGGTATACCCTACCAATGATCCAGTTGTCACAAGTCACATACGACAATACCTTACACAGTTTTGATGCCGCCGACTCCGGGTCGTTACCCTACGTATATCCCCGACGGGGGTTATAACGTAAATCCCCGGTGGGGGTTACAACACGTTCATCCGTTGACATGTCTATCAACGAAGGTCAAGCAACCTTGATATTATTTTAGCTGATGGCAAGTAAACCCATCGAAGCATTGAGGACTGTTCGATAGTTGCATACGTACTCATGAGTCCCCAATAGATCCCCGGGGGGTTACAACAAGATATCACGGTAGAAGATTACAACATACATTCAAGCCATTTACACACATATCAATTGAGGGCAAACAACATTAACATTATTTCAGTCAATAACGATTAAACCTATCAGAGCTCTAGAGCTATCCGAGGTTTTCACACCCGACTACTCGTAACTAGCATATCCCCGGCGGGGGTCACAATGCAATGCTCCGTTGATCTACACGTTAACGAAGGTCAAGCAGCCTTGACAGTATATCCCACAGGATTTTTCAACCGTTGATTCACATGTCGGTGAAGTACACATAAACGAAGGTCAGGCACCCCTGACAACATTTGTTGTTGGCAGTAAATCCAGCAGGATCTTGACATACGCTGGCAATACTAACCAGGAAAGGTCAACGTTATCAAAGAGGATAGATGATGGAATATATTATACATATCCTCAAACAGATCAAGCTTTATCCCCACAGATCTCTTACACGTAAGAGGTACATCTTCATGATCAAGTCATAATCAAAAACACAGGGATTTGGTGATAACTCCAACATCGACATCCTAACAGATTCGGCTTACACATCGAATCTGTTCAGCATTGCCAATCCCCAGTTGAAGTAACAGGGAATCAGCAATCATCCCCAGCGTGTTGGGCTATAACCCCATACACATGCATCAGACATTGGCATCATGTTGCTATCCATAGTACCATGTTCGTCTTGTTACGTTTCAAGTGTCTAGGATTCTTTATCCTACCCATGCATCGCCATGCATGAGTATGATAAAGAGAAGCATTTGTAGACACTCGAAATTTTCTGTACTACTGTCACTAACATTGCAGGAGGATAGATTCGTCTTTTAAGAGAGAACCCTGAAAGACAAGCCAAATCCATACCGGATACGACCGGAAGTTCAGCATCAAACCCCGAATCGCAGTCTTGGAGTAACCATATCCAACCTCGGAGATAACCCCGAGGCCTGCAGATACAATACCGAAACACACACTGGAGAAGATCGATTAATCTCGGAGATGACCCCGAGGTATCCAGTCTCAGTCCCAACCATGGAAATAGCCACCAACCTTGGTGATGACCCCGAGGGATGCAATTTCGGAGATAACCCCAAAAACGCTTGTTTCAAATGAGATTAGCTTCAATCTCGACGCTCATAACGAGATACACTGTACCAACCCGACAATAACATCGGGAAGACAGGCACACCTCAAAGATGACAATGAGGACCTTCAACAAATTGCAGCAGTTCAATCTCAGCAAAGCCTGAGCAACGTCTGCTTTATCAGCCCAATCCGGTGATAACACCGGTGAGGGGCAACATCGCCATCTCGTCAACACGATGCCACATCACGTCTCTACGCAACTATGCCTCACAAGGCTAACCAATCCTGAGTGACTATTGTGCGGGGTAATGGGTGAAAGTTGAAGCTTGAAGACCGGAGGGCATCGTCCCATCTTCAATGACATTGTACAAACTCTAATCCCATGCCATCGTACAACTCTCAACAACGACGATCTGAAATAGGTCTTGTATACCTCAAACGGATGCCCGGATTGCATTTCTGAAAATTCGAGTGGACATTACAGTGCTTGAGTGCACGTATTTCGAGACGACCTGACCCGATAAACCCAGGCCAACCCGAGTTGCTTCTGGTACACCTGCGGCTAAAATGCGTATAAATAGAGGGCTTGGGGTGCTGATTTTAAAAGAAAAAAAGATGGAGAAACCCTACACAATTCGCTCCGCACTCGCCCCTACAATGTATTTTCCCACTTTTAAACACCTGTGAGCTCATATATAGCCTCTTTTGTACCCACAAAAGCCGGTGTTTACCCACTCTAAAGATATAGAAACCTTTTTTTTAGCAGTCAGCTGTAAGCCTTCTCACACACTTTAGAGTTTTTCTCTTCATCTTTGCACACACCCCTCTACACGTTGAGAGTCGTGTTGCTTGCTTTTGCCCGGACTTCGATCCGTGGTTTCATTCCAGTCTGTATATATATATATATATATATATATATATATATATATATATATATATATATATATATATTGACAAACATTATCGAGTTATGCCTCGATTGAGCCTAGACTTCGGTCTGGAACGTTTACTGCTTTAATATATATATATATATATATATATATATATATATATATATATATATATTAACTGTGTGTCGAACTATGTTTGATAAGCCTGGATTTTATATCTGGTGCATTTATTCGCTTTTATATATATATTTATACATATATATGAACTGTGGTCGAATTCTGTTCGATGAGCCTGGATTTTACATCCGGTTCGTTTATTACTTTTATATATATATATATATATATATATATATATATATATAGAGTCCGGATCCAGTCCGGGATCCCGGACTCTACTAAAATACGAACCTTTTTTTTTTTTTTTTGCTTTTTTTTTTGAAACAACTAAAAAAAAAAAATTATGGAATTGAAATTTTTCCATAATACAGTGTTTTGGGCGTGATTTGGATGCCTATAACGAAATATGTCTGTACAATCTGGGCAGACTGCATATACATTGGTTGGTGTAGGTATTAAAAACACGCCCAAAATATTGTATTATGGAAAAATTTCAGTTCCATAATTTATTTATTTTTTTAGCTGTTCTACAAAAAAAAAAAAAAAAATTAAAGGTCCGGATTTGATCAGGTCCGGGAGTCCGGACCTGATCAATTCTGTATATATATATATATAGATATATATATATATATATATATATATATATATAGATATATATATATATATATATATATATATTCGTCCTGCCTGGAGTTTCCTTAGTGGCAGTTGATCTCTCTTATGACTTTATTTACATTTCTGATCCCCCATGGAGGTGTTTCGTGGTTGGTGATTATGTCTGTATATATATATATATTTATAGCTTTTATATATATATATATATATATACATGCTTACTGCTTTCATACAAATTGCAGCATTCTGTGATCATGTGATCACAGATTCATCCCATTGGATCTAGATTCGGTTCCCGTGATGGACATTTTCAACTGTAAGCAGCTTGTAAATTGTTCTACGGTGTCTGAATTTCCTCAGATGGTTTACATACTCACGAGTAAGTCGGCATTATTTTTATATATTATTTTTGTACGGATGCCTCGCAGCCGTCAAATAAAATCAATCAAGCCGATCACTTAATAAAGTGGGAGTGTAAAAGGTCTCAATTCCTATTGAGCATCAGGGTTTAAAAAACCTCTTTTATAAAACATCACTGTCATATCTTGCTAAAAACTGAATTTTTACATAAATTAAAACCCTGTGAATATAGGTTTGAACGAGGCCTCGCATAACTTCCATATAACAGCACATTGACCCACACACACACACACTCAGATAATAGTTTCTAGAAAAGAGGCGGTCACCGTGGTAACACGGATGTCAGGGGGTGCCTAACACCTTCCCCATGCATAACCAAGTCCCCGGATCCTAAACGAATCTCGGTTTCACCGACCCATATAATAGTGTCACGTCACTGGGTCAATGTGCAAACCTTTTCTCAGTTGTGTTAGTACAACCATTTAAAAAACCAACTGGCGACTCTTAACAGTCCATCATCGACATTATACATGTCGGACCTTTTTCACTTGTTTTTTCAAACAAATCTCACCTAAAATGAGAACACCAAAGAACAAGTAACGAAATGGGACATCCAAAAATCCCGACCTTGACAATGTTGATGCAAGTTTTCTAATTCTACACTTTCGTTGAGTTAGTTCATTTATTATTAATTCATGCTTTTGATTGAGAAAGCTTTTTATATCAAATGTTATTATTTCCAAAATTCATTTGAGCAAACTCTAACTCTAGTATCAATTGATTGATTCATTATAACTTGTTTACAGTTAAGCAAGTTTCTTAAAGTTCAGGAATTCATTTCTAAATATTATAAAACTTGAACCTAGCTTATTTTACTGTTCAAGCAAAGTTAACCATTTTATTCATTCTATTGAATACTTATGCTCTATAGTTATTTCAAGCATGAGTTAGATGTATAGAATCAGTTCATTTATGATTCTCAAATGTTCTAAGTTATGTTGTTATTAAACAACTATTGTATTATCAAACATTGTGGATTCAGCTAGCTCCCTAGTTGATGATCATTAAACTTCAATTACCCTTGAAAGCTTATCCAAACCAAACTTTCTTTGGTGCAGACTTGTACTCTAAATACTGAGATGAACAACCCTATGTTTAGGGGTTTACGCTTAGTGTTGAAATGGTTGTGCACAATATATTGTACGAAGGATTGATCCCCCAGAGTACGTGGAGTCCTTATAGTCATATGACTGTTAAAGTTAAAGTTGAAAGATTACTTATAACTGTGGACATAGTTCATGGTCACTTGACCCTCAGTAGTTTATTTAAGAATGTTAATAGAATAAATTATTCAGTTCTATTGAGCCTATGAGTTGGCAAAGGTTGAAAAGTTAATAGAACAAATTACTCAGTTCTATAGAGCCTATTATTTGGCAAATGTTGGAAAGTTAATAGAACATATCATTCAGTTCTATTGAGCCTATTATTTGGCAAATGTTGTAAAGAAATTTATTCTTATCTCAAGTGAGCTTTGTTTGCTCACTCTTGCATATTTATACATTTCTTGCAGCTATGAATGAGAAGGTAGATAAACCTACAACTAGCAAAGGGAAGGGAAAAAGTACAAGTGACGAAGACTTGTAATTTTGTTTTATCATTGATGATAAACTTTTTAATAATGATGTGATGTAATAATTTTATTTCTGCACTTGAATGATTGTATTAAAGGTTAGAGAACCTAGGAGATAATGTTTTTGTTTAAGTAATCCTGTATGGGCAGGTTTTTATTATTCAATTTATTATAATTGGGTAGTTAATTATGAATGTTTTGATTACGTGAATACCAAATCTTGAGGTAATGAAGCTCAGGGATTTGGGGGTGTCACACCTTTCCTAGACAGAACTTCCTTAGACATTGTCAATAATGCTATCTAATAATATTATTCAAATAATATAAATTATTGATCTGATAATGGGAAATACTGTGCAGTGAAAATTATTAAAATAACAATAATATAAAATATCAACATAACAATTATTGAATCAATAAAATAAAATATTGAACAGTAATTACTGTAATAATTATTGAGTAACCTTTTGTGTAAGAATCAATAATTCAAAAAATATTGTGCAATACCATGTGCTATTGTGCAACTACGCGTATTACCGTACTTTAACCCCCGGGTATTCTAACAGTGTTAACGGTAACAACTGTAGGGTTTCGACACAGAAACGCACAGCGGAAATAAAACAATTTAAAGAAATTTTGAAACCCTAAACAGGATCCACGCGAAAAATAATTAATTCAGTGGTTAGAAAATATACCGATTAAGAAAGCTAGAAACGATGCGGTCGAATCCCCAACACAATTCTAACGAACTGCGTCTCTACGGTATCCACACGAACGCTCTGCTGCGAACCATCGTACGATCTATAGTAAAAGGAACTGTGGTACTAGCCATCAAGGATGAGAATTTTCGAAACTATTTCTTTCTAGTCTCTCTCTAAGAGCGGCTAGGGTTTTAGTTAATGGATAATCCCTAAATGGTTTCTATATATCATATTGATAAATAGGTTTTATACCTACTTATCCGGTATCTATTACATGAATTATTTGCTTAATCTCATGTTTCTTAGTTACTTTTCATATATTTTATTTTATTTTGTAGGCGATGACATGGCATTGGCATGAAGAAACAAGGGAAATGAATTCAGACATCTTTTGGACTAAAATACGCAATCAAATGCAAGAAGGGAATATTGAAGGACTTTTAACACCAAGTTGGATGCATGTTCTTGGCTTGGAATTTGAAATTTATTGTAGATCTACTTCTTAGCTTTCAAGAACATCTTGAATCATTCAAATCAGAGTTCGGATGCGAGAGTTATAGCCTTTTTATCAACAAAGATCAAAGCTAAGAGTTGTCATGCTTGCCATTTACATAACATCTACTTCAAGCTCGATTTCCGCCTTGTTCCAGCCCGAATCTGTCAATTGTTAAAGAATTAAAGTTGTAAATCTCGTCGATATATTCGATTTGATAGGTGACAGGCCTCGTAACTCTTAGCGGATCAAACGTTATGCCTGTTTTACCAAAGGACGTCGCAACAGAAAATAGCGTAGCGCGGACCGCGCTATAAATGAACTATGCATAGCGCGGGGTGCGCTAGTCCACCAAATTGTCTGCCATTGTAGCGCGGGGCACGCCCAAAATGGCCTAGGGACATCGCGGGGCGCGCTAGGTGGCGTGGAAACAATTGATTTGGGTCATTTGAAGTACAATTTGAGCTAGAATAGGATTCTTAGTTGCCTAACTTGCTTGGGTGTCCATTAGAACTATAAATACATGATGAGAGACATAAAAGAGGGAGATCTAGGCTAGTTTTGGAGGATTCCATTATATTAGATTAGAGTAAATTAGGATCAAAACCCTAGTTCTTATGTCATCGGGAGATTGAAGCAACTTGGAGACCATTGAAGATTCAAAGTAGGAGCAAGGATGGAGCTTCAAATCTACAGACAATAGATTCTATCTTCTCATCTTCTTCTATCTTTATCTTTTAATGATTATTCAATTGTGTATTCTTAGTTTTAATTCAATAATCATGAACTAATTCTTTGTTTGAGATTACAATAGATCTTATTGTGTAGTTTATTTTAATATGCTTCACTATCAATTATTATGTTCTATTATGAAAATTATCTATTGTGATTTGGACTTAATTGCTTAATTGCCTAGCTATCAATTACCGTGATAATCTATGTGAACTCGAGAGATGAAGTATATATTTAGATCTTATCATGATAGCATGTGTTTGTGATTTCTACATAGATGGAATTCATGATTCGTGTTTAGGATAGAGATATGCCTTTACGCCATATGTAATCTTATATAGAACTTGTGCTTTAAATCCTTTTTAATTGTAATTCACATAGAGATATAGTGGATTAGTTAATTAGGGTGTCTTGCTTAATTCTATCATATGTGGATTTAAGTAAGTATGGGTATTATGCATCGAGAGGTGGTTTTATCTGCTTTAGTGTTCTTGATTAACAATTCAGGATATAAAATAATTGACGAGAAGTGTGTTAACTTAAATGAAGTAATAAGTGAAGTTGTGATCTTAAATCTCCGTAATCTTAATTTAACTAATGGTAATTAGAATTAGTTTATTTATAAATTGAAATTCATTCGTTTAAATAAGATTTAGTTGGTTACGGGTTAGTACTTGGTGAATTTTATAAAACAATTCCTCGTGGGAACGATACTCTACTTCCACTTTATTACTTGTTGACCACGTATACTATCGTGTTGTACGTAATTAGATTTTACCCAACAAGTTTTTGGCTCCGTTCTCGGGAAATTAGTTTAATATATATTTTTCCATTATTAGCTTCAATCAAATTAGTCTTAATTTAAATATTTTTATTATTATTATTTAATTCTCTCCCTATTTTTCTTTCTTTTCAGGTACCATGGATGAATGCAATTATCAATGGCCATACACAAATATGAATGTGACAACCCGAAAATTCGGTTTGTCCAGAAATTAAGATTTAAAGAATTAGTAATTAATAAAATGAATTTTTATTAATACTATTCTGTGCTATGTGTTTATTAATCGTTTTATAACCTAGAATGATTATTAATCGGGAGGATTATGGCTACGAGTTAGATTTAACGAGTAAGAATTTTCAAGACGAAAATGAATGTTTTTCGTGAACAAAAATATTTTCGCGGAAAAAGACGAAATAGGCACTATTCACCCGTTTCTGCTCGGAGATTTATTTTGAAATTCCGAGAAGTTATTGATTACGTTAAATTTTGAGACGTGATGGAATATTCAATAATATTTCAGTTATGGCAAAAATGAAGTTTTCGCCTGCGGACTCAAAACCTAAGGGTTAGGAAAAGTGAGTTCCGCGAATGTAATGAGTACGTATAATAACTAGGGTTATTATGCGTGAGAAATACGAGTATGATACGAGTTATTATACGAGTATAGAAAGAAGAATTGTACGACGTATAATACGAATATCGTACGAGTTAAATATGAAGAGATTACGAGAATACGAGAAAAGAATGTGTAGAATATGATTAGTCTTAATGGACTTTGTGTTCATGGACTTTGTAGAATCAAATTGGACTTGGATTATGTCAAGCCCAAGGATTTGTGAAATCAAGTCCAAGTTAGGCCCAATAAGAATTAGGGTTAAGGCCCAAACCAAGAAAAGAAACTGCGGATCAAACCGATGGGTAAACGGATGGGTAAGAACCATTGGGGCAAACCATGGGGTGACCCATGGGCATGTGGGCCGGCCACTTCGCCACCAAGTAAGGGTGGTGGTCAAGTTAACTTGGTGGCTAAGTTGAAGATGAGGTGGGAATAGTAACTTTAGGGGCGAAATGACTATTTTGTCCCGAACTTTGGTTTTCTATAAATAGAAACCTAGAATTTCATTTTCTAGGATTTTTGAAAATCCTACACTTGAGAGAGATAGAGAGAGCTCGGTTGGGAGAGGAAGAGGAAGAGTGTGAGCATGAATGCTCGGATCAAAAGTGATCGTGAAATAGAAAAGCTAGCGAATCGCCGGCTTTGTATAACGGAAGAGGAATAAAGAAGAACGGTAATCCGAACCCTAGTTTCTTCTAATATTTTCTTTAAGTTTTCTATGTCAAAAACATAGCTTAATGAGAATAAGAAGTAAAAGAGACTAGTAATGATTTCATATGGTTGAAATCAAGAGAAAACGAAGAAATAAGAATTAGAAATTTAGTTTATAAATTTCTAAAGGAAGTATAAGATTCGTAAGGATTTTGAGCGATCCGGATGAATTTTATGAATGAGTAGGTCAAATAAGTAAGGATTGGTGTTCTATAACATCAAATTTTAAGAAAAAGTGAAATCGTAATCCAAAATATCGATTAAAAATGAAGAACAAACGAAGAACACGAAAAACACACGAAGAACACGAAGAACATTGTTGATGGACAAATTTAAAACCGTCGTAGTATAAATGTTGTTTATGGACAAGTTTAAAACCATCGCGTATAAGTTAGATGCTTATTTCTTGGTTAGGAACGTTAGAAACGTTCATGAAGAACGGATTAAAACTAAGCTATAACGAAGTTATGGCAAAAATTTCGTAAAAGAAGAATTTAAATTTGAAAGTTGTAAATGAACCCAATAGTGTAGGGTTTCATAAAAAAAGTAAGAGAACGTAGAAAATGTGAGTCGTGGACTTAAGAATGAACGAATTCCGAGTTCGGATGACCGAATTACGGACGAACGAACAAAGAACATTAAAAACGTTAAAATAAACGAAGAATGAAGATTAAGCCAATTGAATGGCATTTTAACGGATTCATAACAAAGTTCTGTCTGAGGTTAATCGAAGTACGTAAGATAAGGAAGAAAATGGCTTTGGAACGACCTCGTTCCAAGTTATAACGAAGAAGTTATGAGATTTTGAAATCAGCGTCTCAAGCTTTTAAAATACTTGAAAAATTTTTTAGGTTTCATGCTCGGCGCCGCAGCGTGAGTTGTGCCTTGGAGGCCGACGCCGCAGCGCGTAACAGTGTCTGAGTACACTGCAAGAGTTCGCCGCAGCGCGAACCGTAGTACAATTTGTGGCGCCGCAGCGCCATGTACAGTACGAAAATCTTCTGGAGTGTGGCGCCGCAGCGCGTCCCACTAAGTAAGGACTCGCGCCGCAGCGCCAATCCGGGAAGAGAGAAGAGAGAAGTAGATCGCGCCACAGCGCGAGAGGAAAGGAAGGGCACGGCACCGCAGCGTCGGTGCAGAGCAATGCCCAGAAATGAGATTTTTAGTTCTCAGTTACTGGAGGATGTGCAAGAAAGAAGTATGAACATGTAGTTCACGTAATGTAACATCCAATCAAGTGTATTAAACCTTTAATGGAGGTTGAAAGGAAAGATTAAACGAGATTAAAAAGACAAAGAATGTAGGTGCGGGTTACGGAACCGATACCCAAAATCCGTAGTCACGATGAATGAATGTGAGGGATTACTGTGATTGTGATTCCTTGGACGTTGAGTGACGAAGGTAATGAATAACATTTCGATGTTATGTCATGGTAATAAGAGATAAGTGTAAAGTGTTTAGACTCTATGAACGCAACGTTGTTACAATGAACGATTGGACTTAACATACAATGGACTGTATGGCTTCGACATTAAGAAAGAATAATGAACATGGGGTTCATGGAATGGATAACGATGAATGCAATTGAAACCTTGAGTAAAGGTTGAATGAGAGATTAAGAGACGAGCAACGTGAACATTGAATACGTAAACGATCCTCGTGAATCATATTCGCGTTTGACGAACGTGCTAAGTATACCCTGGTTGTATGACTTAGTCGTTGATGAATGTAGTAAGCAAGATACAAATGGTATCAAGAAAGCCGTATCGAACGGTAATGAGATTAATGAAAGCTGAATGTGAATCGGATAAGAATGAATCCTGAGGTATGGCAATTACTTGCCAGAAAGCCAAAAAAAATAAGAAATTAACTTAACGAACATTATAATTTAATAATTCGTATAAGTTAAGAAAAGTTAGGTTGTGGTACGATCGTAACCTTTGATGGTTGACATATAGGAGCTGGGCAAAACAATTCCTTCAGAGAGCGAAGGTATATACGAAATTGGCAACCGATCTAACTCACTGTGATGGTAGTGTAGATGAGACGGGAACTTGTTTGTTGGTTGTTTGTGGGAAACCACTCAGATTACCATATGGACTACTCATAGAGAAGCGATCTGTGCTGATTCCTAGAGAATTATAAGAAGAAGATAAGAATGTAAATCATCAAAGATGATGAATGTTTTGAGTAACACATCTTCGTATGTCATAAAGCCGTAAAGTGGTAAAGAAAGTTGGTCGCGTAAACTTAGTTGTAAGAACGTGAACCTTAAGAAGTAAAGTTAAGTAAACCAATGCGTAAGTCAAGTATATGACTAATTGGTGTATTTGTTATTTCCTTATGTGTTATAGGGATTGGAATGAGCTGTTCAGCGTAAGCTGTAGCTGTGTATAAGGTAAGTTTCCTAATTTCATTCATATTTTTAAATGAATGCTAGTTTCTAAAACTTCTCAGATGTTAAACTTGAGAAGTTCTGTCTAGGTGCGAATGTGCGATATTTGTACAAGGTGGTAGAACATATGAGGTCTTGTGCCACAATTTGAACACTTCGGTGTTTCTGTGAGATGAACTGTTCTATGTTTGAACTGTTCAATAAAAGAATGTTCTGTTTAAACACGAACTGCTATTGTTAAGTCTGTGCTATTGATTCTAGCCAGACAGATTGTGCATGAAAGAAAGTAGTGAATGAAAGTATTTCAAAGTGCATGTAACTAATGTACTAAGATGATAGGAATCAAGACTATTCCTATTATTCAAGCTGCTTCGTAACCTTTGTTTGGTTATTGAAGTCTGAAAAGAATGTTTAAATTCTTGAAGTTTTTGTTCAACTGTTATGACTTGCTGGGCAATTGAATGCTCACACTTGCTTTAAATGAAAAACATTTTCAACGAACGATGTTAAAAGAACTTAAAGATCACGTACAGATCAAGCTGACGGTATCCAGATGAAGTGCCAATCAGAATGTGAATGAGTGAGAAGATCAAGTGAAGACTTGTAATGTAGAAATATGAAAATTAAATTATAGATTAGTTTAATGAACTAAATGTATCATTGGTGTCGGATAAAAGTCACTCTTGTAAGATGAAAGGAATAATGTAATTATCATTATTTGTAATGAGAAAGGTTATAAGGTTTCCAGAACCTGGGATTTGAGAATGTATGTTATTTTATTTCAGTATATAATGATGTATGTTGGATGAATGATGTACTCATGACGTACGAAATTCGGGTGTGAAGATAGACCGAATTTTGGAGCTTTACAGGTTGGTATCAGAGCTGATAGGTTATAGACCTTAGGTATGAGTACATAAGACTATAATCGTAAAGAGAAGGATAAGAAGATCACCACGTGATCATAGTAAATCGTAGTAACAAATGAGCTGTTAAATGATGAATGATTTATAGCTAATGCTATGAATGAATGGTACTACGAAGTAGTACGGAAAGAAGAACTCAGATTGAGTTATAAAGGATATCATACGAATTAAAGAAAATTCGTATTAAGTAAAGATAAAGTTAGAAGTTCTAAGATTTCAATTGAGGATTCATGTAATAGATGAGTAGTACGAACCTTCAAATATGAGGGGGTTTGTGATTACTTAGTTATTACAGTGATAATCATTGGAATAGTATGTCGTGTTATCAATATGTATATGACGAGAAGGTGAATCTTTTCTCATGTATATACTTGATAGGTAGAAAATGATAAGATAGGTGCAGGTTCTTGAAACTCATACTTATGAAAAGTTTGTGACTCGTAGTTATATGTTATGTTTCTGAGCCCTAAGCATATGGATAGTCCTTGATTTGTTCTTGGATTATGTATTGCGAAGATAAGTTCTAAAACACATATAGTTGTGGAAAGTTTCTAAACACATAAAGTGTGGTAAGTTGATGAACTATACTAAGGTATAGAAATGTTTAGACTGAAAGTATGTGATGCCCCCAAATCCGGGTATCTTCCAACCCGACAGATGGTGCTACACGGTGCTACAGTTCACATAAGCATTCAATTGAAATGCCTCAAAAGAATGGATATGTCTTATATATATATATATATATATATATATATATATATATATATATATATATATATATATATATATCAAAAGAATATTTATATACCCCAGGTTCTTTACAACCAATACATTGTCTTTGTCATAATATCAATATTATTCCTTACAAAACCTATACTATTACATAAGCAATCTACGGGTTCGCCTTTGCCTTCCCTTTATCCTTGCCGGATCCATCGGTCCATTCTGTCTTAGTTGCATTCATATGGTTCAAGAAAGAATGAGCCTAACTAGCTCAGCAAGTACAACAATTCAAGGAAAATAGCATGCTTGAAACATAGGAATCGTATATCTTCAATAACTAGACAATAGTTACGAAGTACTATTGAGAATTCAAAATAGCACTTCTTTTCATTCAAAACGTTTTACAGTTACAATAATAAGTAAAACATCAATTCCGGTTCAAGACCATAAGCATTTCATAAGTACTTTGAAAATGACATCCCGGCACAAAGTCCGTAAGTCCGGTATAGCTTACGAGTACGTCTAGGTGATCAACCTATAGTACTCTATGTTGATCAACACTACATTCATTAAACGTGTATACGTTTAAGTTGTGGCAACCTCACGTGCCTGTCGTTTGACGACAAAACATTTTAGCATACTCAATCTACTTTTAAATACCACAACAATATTAGTTTGGTAAATCCTTATCAACACTTGATAGAATAACATAGCATACTTTTAGCTGAAAGGATTGGCTTTGACATTCCTCAAATACTAACTCATGCGAAGAATACATGAATCGCAAAGACTTGTCCGGATCGAACTGGAACAAGGGTTAGAGTACTTACCTTTAGCGTCTGCTACAATTTATAACACGTGGACTTTATGTCTTTAAGGTCTCTACATTAGATGATAGCATAACATAGAACATTAGGTCATGAATGATCACATATGGTTTCTAAAGAATCTTACCCTACTTCTAAATCTAATTACGTATTAGATTTGTTATTAAAGGTTCCGGCTTTCCATTACGTCATTCTCACATTCATAAGTAATTGGCTTAACTTAACTCTAAGTGTTCATGCTTAAGACTTAATCATGTCTTAACAATGCTTCTTTTTAAAATCTTTGGTTAATGTTCATCCATTACTAAACATGTTAAACATGTAAACATTTATTACAATCTAGGTTATGAAGTGGGCGCTGCAGCGCCGGCTATTGCACTTGGTGCCGCGCTGCGGCGTCGCCACTTACTCCTCAAAAATTTGGACTCGGCGTCGCGGCGCGATTCTCTGTGTTATATGCCACACTGCGGCATGACTCTCCAGGGGCTGATGGCCACTTTGGCGCTGCAGCGTGGGCTAATTTGCCTTGTGCTGGCGCCGCGGCGCCAGCTCTGTGCACCAGACATTTTGGACAGATTTTTCACAAGTTGAGATTTCCGGACTCGTAACTTCTTCGTTATAAGTCTGAATTGGCTCGTTCAAGAGCCTACGGGTCACAAATTACGTACTCTATGCGTTCATTCAAGAATTTTATCTATATTACTTCGTTTGCTAAAATTCCACCTATTAGTCCATTTTTAATGAAAACGATAAACGTTCGTGAACGTTCAACGCTCATTTCTTCGTTCTAAGTCAGATTCTGGCCATTTTCGAGTCTGCAACTCTATAATGCCAAAAATGACTTGCCTCCATTAAAAACCAACGTCTCCAATTCCAAACACAAAATATGACTTCCATTCCGAGAATTTCACGAATTCGACGATAATTGTCCAATCGTGCAATTCCGGCGAAACCTCAATATTAATCATTCCAAGTTGATTTTAATCAACATGTAGACATTACAAGTTACTTATTACACTAACTTATTAACAAAGTAGGTTTTGCCTTATTTCCCTTATTATCTATAATTCTCATGCTTATGATAACAAAAACTATTCTTCATAAGTTCATTAACTTTATTTAAGTTCAAGTTGCTTACTCAACTTATTCGGCTTAAGTTCATTACTTATCAACTTCTCCTATGTTCTTAGTATCTAAGTTCATTAGATTACACTTCTCTTATCCTCCTAATATGTTAGAGATGAAGAGGACAAGATCATTTACCTTTGATGATTACTTCACTTGCTTTGGAAATATACTAAGGAAAGGTTAAGCTCAAAGTGCTTATTGACTCTAACAAATAAGTTGTTTGAGAGAGAGTTGTTGGATGAAATAACAAACCCAAATGAATGAAAAAGGCTTGCTATTTATAGAGTTTTCAAGGTTAGGGTAAATAGGTCATTATGTCATCCCACCTCCTTAAACTAACCTCCTTACTATTCATTGCTTATTAACCAAGTCTACTTGCTAACCACTCTTATTTACTTGGCCAATACAACACTTGGTCACCACACAAAAGGTTTGCCCATCAAGTCTACCCATGGGTTGCCCCATGGATCCTCATTAGCTAATGGATCAAAGATTGGACTTAATGCTAATTTAATTTAACTTATCCTTTGGGCTTGCTAATTATAATAGCTTGGATTTCATTAACTAAATACATGGGCTTAATATCAATCCCACATAGGATCACATCTTATTCCTATTGGACTTGTATTCTAAACCAAGTTACCTTAATTCATTTCATTAGGTTTAATACCTATATTCCCAAATTAAGTCCACATGCGAATTATTGTATTTTCCATACTTAGATTATTATCACATAATCTATCTTGCCTCGATATTCTAATGTTACGTATTTCTCGGAAGTTCAAAAATAATTTTCGAACGATAATCGGTGAATAATGTTTTTTAGTAAACTTTCTCGGAAAACATTTATTTTCGTCTTGGAAAATCAAACACTTTAATTCTCTCACGTGGTTCGAATACTACGATATTCCGACGTTTCTAGGTTATAGAACGACATACATCTTATTAACACATATAATAACAATTAATATTATTTTATTCAATATTTAATTCTTTCAAATATTTTTACAAAGATCCGAATTTCTCGGGCGTTACAAAGTAAGTATTTTCAATAGACTTAGCATTGAAGGTGCTAGAGAGGAGTAAGTATTGTCGCAAGTAAGACAATAAAGGAAGATGGAGAATAGGATATTCCAAGTCATCTAGCTATACTAGATTTCGAAATTTCTTGAAATCGTGCTGATGTGCGTATTTTGAAAATGAAAGAATTGGTTCAGCTTTTGGAACCAATGGATTTTAAAAGAAATATTCTTGGTATGTTTATGCTAATTGTTTCAGCTAGATAGAAATTGGTTTAAAATATCAAAATGAATTTTATATCATCAGTGCATTTGATGCAAAGATGGTAAAAGGATGGAGTTATTAATGCAATTAAACCTGGTGTTGGACTTGATCTTAGGATCGACAACATGCTATGGTATGATGTATAATGACGAAGTCATAAACTGACGAAGTCCTCAACGTACTGTGAAAAGTGTGGTATCATGACGTCATGAAACGTTTTGATGTATTACAAATGAATTTAAAGAATTAGTCGATGTCAAGTGAGTTGACTAGACGAATGTTTCAAGTTGATGTCTAATTTATTGGTATGGTCTAAGCTACTTGATTTGGCTAAGACGAATGGTATGTCATGATTAAAAGAAAATCGAGCTTTCTTTGAAGAGCTATGCCGAACCAAATTGTTTTGGTGCGGAATCTAATGATTTAGTCTGAGGAGAACATGGAAGAGGTAGATACTTTCTTTGTGATTGTAAACTTACCGTGTAAGAAAGGTTTACGGCGAGAGGCTGTTTAACTTAGTAAGAGTTCATGGTCAATTTGACCCCTCAGCAAAAGTATGAAATGATTTAAAGGAATCTTTATATTCCTCGTTATTCCTTTCACTTCATGATTCTTGATAAGTTATGAAGGGTAGAGAATGTTTGAAAGATAATAACTTCTTTGAAGAGAAGTTGAGAAGAAGATTAAATTAAAATTTCGAGGATGAAATTTTGTGAAGAAGGGGTGAATGTGATGACCCGTGTATGGGTATGGTTAGAAGAAATTCCGAGGACGAAATTTTTATAAGGGGGAAGGATGTGACAACCCGAAAATCCGGATTGTCCAGAAATTAAGATTTAAAGAATAAGTCATTAATAAAACGAATTTTTATTAATATTATTCTGTGCTATGTGTTTATTAATCATTTTATAACCTAGAATGATTATTAATCGGGAGGATTCTGGCTACGAGCTAGATTTAACGAGTAAGAATTTTCAAGACGAAAATGAATGTTTTTCGGGGGAAAAAATATTTTCGAGGAAAATGACGAAATAGGCACTATTCACCCGTTTCTGCTCGGAGATTTATTTTGAAATTCCGAGAAGTTATTGATTACGTTAAATGTTGAGACGTGATGGAATATTCAATAATATTTCAGTTATGGCAAAAACGAAATTTTCGCCTGCAGACTCAAAACCTAAGGGTTAGGAAAAGTGAGTTCCGCGAATATAATGAGTACGTATAATAACTAGGGTTATTATGCGTGAGAAATACGAGTATGATACGAGTTATTATACGAGTATAGAAAGAAGAATAGTACGACGTATAATACGAATATCGTACGAGATAAATACGAAGATATTACGATAATACGAGAAAAGAATGTGTAGAATACGATTAATCTTAATGGACTTTGTGTTCATGGACTTTGTAGAATCCAATTGGACTTGGATTATGTCAAGCCCAAGGATTTATGAAATCAAGCCCAAGTTAGGCCCAATAAGAATTAGGGTTAAGGCCCAAACCAAGAAAAGAAACCGCGGATCGAACCGATGGGTAAACGGATGGGTAAGAACCATTCGGGCAACCCGTGGGGTGACCCATGGGTATGTGGGCTGGCCACTTGGCCACCAAGTAAGGGTGGTGGCCAAGTTAACATGGTGGCTAAGTTGAAGAGGAGGTGGGAATATTAACTTTAGGGCCGAAATGACTATTTTTCCCCTAGCTTTGGTTTTCTATAAATAGAAACCTAGAATTTCATTTTCTAGGATTTATGAAAATCCTACACTTGAGAGAGATAGAGAAAGCTCGGTTGGGAGAGGAAGAGGAAGAGCGTGAGCATGAGCATGAATGCTCGGATCAAAAGTGATTGTGAAATAGAAATGCTAGCGAATCGCCGGCTTTGTATAACGGAAGAGGAATAAAGAAGAACGGTAATCCGAACTCTAGTTTCTTCTAATATTTTCTTTAAGTTTTCTATGTCAAAAACATAGCTTAATGAGAATAAGAAGTAAAAGAGATTAGTAATGATTTCATATGGTTGAAATCAAGAGAAAACGAAGAAATAAGATTTAGAAATTTAGTTTATAAATTTCTAAAGGAAGTATAAGATTCGTAAGGATTTTGAGTGATCCGAATGAATTTTATGAATGAGTAGGTCAAATAAGTAAAGAATGGTGTTCTATAACATCAAATTCCAAGAAAAAGTGAAATCGTAATCCAAAATATCGATTAAAAATGAAGAACGAACGAAGAACACGAAGAACACGAAGAACGTTGTTGATGGACAAATTTAAAACCATCGTAGTATAAATGTTGTTGATGGACAAGTTTAAAACCATCGCATATAAGTTAGATGCTTATTGCTTGGTTAGGAACGTTAGAAACGTTCATGAAGAACGGATTAAAACTAAGTTATAACGAAGTTATGGAAAAAATTTCGTAAAAGAAGAATGAAAATTTGAAAGTTTTAAATGAACCCAATAGTGTAGGGTTTCATAAAAAAAGTAAGAGAACGTAGAAAATATGAGCCGTGGACTCAAGAACGAACGAATTCCGAGCTCGGATGACCGAATTACGGACGAACGAACAAAGAACGTTAAAAACGTTAAAATAAATGAAGAATGAAGATTAAGCCAATTGAATGGCATGTTAACGAATTCAGAACAAAGTTTTATCCAAGGGTAATCGAAGTACGTAAGATAAGGAAGAAAATGGCTTTGGAACAACCTCGTTCCAAGTTATAACAAAGAAGTTATGAGATTTCGAAATCAGCGTCTCAAGCTTTTAAAAGACTTAGAAAAATTTTCTAGGTTTCATGCTCGGCGCTGCAGCGCGAGTTGTGCCTTGGAGGCTGACGCCGCAGCGTGTAACAGTGTCTGAGTACACTGCAAGAGTTCGTCGCAGCGCGAACCGTAGTACAATTTGTGGCGCCGTAGCGCCATGTACAGTACGAAAATCTTCTGGAGTGTGGCGCCACAGCACGACCCACTAAGTAAGGACTCGCACCGCAGCGCCAGTTCGAGAAGAGAGGAGAGAGAAGTAGGTCGCGCCGCAGCATGAGAGGAAAGGAAGGACACGACGCCACAGCGTCGGTGCAGAATAATGCCTAGAAATAAGATTTTTAGTTCTCAGTTACTGGAGGATGTGCAAGAAAGAAGTATGAACATGTAGTTCACGTAATGTAACATCCAATCAATTGTATTAAACCTTTAATGAAGGTTGAACGGAAAGATTAAACGAGATTAAAAAGACAAAGAATGTAGGTGCGGGTTATAGAACCTATATCCGGAAACCGTAGTCACGATGAACGAAACTGAGGGATTACTGTGATTGTTATTCCTTGGACGTTGAGTGACGAAGGTAATGAATAACATTCCGATGTTATGTCATGGTAATAAGAGATAAGTGTAAAGCGTATAGACGCTATGAATGCAACGTTGTTGTGATGATTGATCGGTCTTAACATATAATGGACTGTATGGCTTCGACATTAAGAAAGAATAATGAACATGGGGTTCATGGAATGGATAACGATGAATGCAATTGAAACCTTGAGTAAAGGTTGAATGAGAGATTAAGAGACGAGCAACGTGAACGTTGAATACGTAAACGATCCTCGTGAATCGTATTCGCATTTGACGAACGTGCTAAGTATACCTTGGTTGTATGACTTAGAAGTTGATGAATGTAGTAAGTAAGATACAAATGGTATCAAGAAATCCGTATCGAACGGTAATGAGATTAATGAAAGCCGAATGTGAATCGGATAAGAATGAATCCTGAGGTATGGCAATTACTTGCCAGAAAGCCAAAAGGAATAAGAAATTAACTTAACGAACATTATAATTTAATAATTCGTATAAGTTAAGGGAAAGTTAGGTTGTGGTACGATCGTAACCTTTGATGGTTGACATATGGGAGCTGGGCTAAACAATTCCTTCAAAGAGCGAAGGTATATACGAAACTGGCAACCGATCTAACTCACTGTGATGGCAGTGTAGATGAGATGGGAATTTGTTTGTTGGTTGTTTGTGGAAAACCACTCAGAGTACCATATGGACTAATAGCAGAGAAGCGATGTGTGCTGAGTCCTAGAGAAGTATAAGAAGAAGATAAAAATTTAAATCATCAAAGATGATGAACGTTTTGAGTAAGACATCTCCGTATGTCATAAAGCCGTAAAGAGGTAAAGAAAGTTGGTCGCGTAAACTTAGTTGTAAGAACGTGAACCTTAAGAAGTAAACTTAAGTAAACCAATGCGTAAGTCAAGTGTATGACTAATTGCTGTATTTGTTATTTCCTTATGTGTTATAGGGATTGGAATGAGCAGTTCAGCGTAAGCAGTAGCTGTGCATAAGGAAAGTTTCCTAACTTCATTCATATTTTTAAATGAATTCTAGTTTCTAAAACTTCTCAGATGTTGAACTTGAGAAGTTCTGTCTATGTGCGAATGTGCGATATTTGTACAAGGTGGTAGAACGTATGAGGCCTTGTGCCATAATTTGAACACTTTGGTGTTTCTGTGAGATGAACTGTTCTATGTTTAAACTGTTTAATAAAAGAATGTTCTGTTTATACATGAACCGTTATTGTTAAGTCTGTGCTATTGATTCTAGCCAGACAGATTGTGCATGAAAGAAAGTAGAGAATGAAAGTATTTCAAAGTGCATGTAACTAATGTACTAAGATGATAGGAATCAAGACTATTCCTATTATTCAAGCTGCTTCGTAACCTTTGTTCGGTTATTGAAGTCTAAAAAGAATGTTTAAATTCTTGAAGTTGTTTGTTCAACTGTTATGACTTTTTGGGCAATTGAATGCTCACACTTGCTTTAAATGAAAAACATTTTCAGCAAACGATGTTAGAAGAACTTAAGGATCCCGTACAGATCAAGCTGCGGTATCTAGATGAAGTGTCATTCAGAATGTGAATGAGAAAGAAGATCAAGTGAAGACTTGTAATGTAGAAATATGAAAATTAAAATATAGATTAGTTTAATGAACTATATGTATCCTTGGTGGAGGATAGAAGTCACTCTTATAAGATGAAAGGAATAATGTAATTATCATTATTTGTAATGAGAAAGGTTATAAGGTTTCCAGAACCTGGGATTTGAGAATGTATGTTATTATATTTCAGTATATAATGATGTATGTTGGATGAATGATGTACTCGTGACGTACGTAATCCGGATGTGAAGATAGACCGAATTTCGGGGCGTTACAATGAATCCACCAAGGGACACAAGAATTGATGGACTCAATGCATTTTTCTCATTATCAGCATAACTTGAGACACTTTCGAGGAGGTTGGACGTTGTTGCAGCACAACGTACTCGAAGGATAGCAGTTACGTGTAATTATTGTGCTGACAATCACCCGAGTAATCAATGCACCATCAATCTTGGGCCGGTACAATATGGTGGTAACTACCTCAATCAGTATGCATACGATAATTATCCTCAAGTTTGGGGGTATCACCCGGATTCGTCATGGAGCGATACTTATGAAGACCAATACTACGCTTCAAATCCATCATACACACCAGACTTTTCATGTCCACCTCCATTGCCACAAGAAGAAAAGCCAAATCCGATGGATGTAATATTGAAAGGCATAACAGACCAGGAGGAGAGGAGGATTAATCAAGAGATGACAATTCAAAATCAAGTGAGGTCAATTCAAAATCTTAAGAATCAGATAGATCAAATGTTCAAAGCCTTGAACAATTGTCCTCAAAATAATTGGTGTTATGACGAGGATTTCGAGATTAATGAAGTGCCCGAACCAAATCTACAACTGGATGAGACACGAGATGTTGAAAAAGAGGAGACAAGTGGGGATGAACTAACTATGAGTACTAACACGGATGAGCCGGTGTTATTAATGTCTCAAGTGCCTTCTCCGCTAAAGTTCAAGGGTCCAGTTAGATTTGCAAAATCATGCCCACTTGGTAGTCATGTCGTCGGCGAAGTTCTTTATGACATAAGAGCGAGTGCAACAATGAAGCCATGGTGGGAAGAGACAGAGAAGATAGACGAAGAGCCCATTGTGTTTGACACACTTCCATGCCCAAATATGATCACAAACACAATGGAGATAGCACCTAGTCATTTGCCCTTCTTCATGGAGATTATACCGAGTCAGAGCATGTTAGGTGACTTTGATGCTATGGCCATCACTTGTGGGAACCTCCCAAAGGATTATTTGCTACTAATGGGTGGAGGATTCCTCAACCTTCGAAGAGGAATTGGATAGCATTGACCAGAAAAAGTCTGGTTGAAGGACTATAAATCAAGCGCTTATTGGGAGGCAACCCAAGTTTAATTTTTATTTTTAGTTTTTATTAGGTTTTATATTATTAGTTGATAAATTTGCATGTCTTAGGATCTAACAAGCTTGCTTCTATCATATTCACAGGTTAGTCAAGTCCAACTCAAGTGTGGTTCCCGATCTATTCCAATGTGTCTGGCTTATTCTTCAGACTTAGCAGACAAGGAGGAAAATGCTTTATTTTCAGGGAAGTCCTCTCTTTTAATTTTTCCTATCTTAGTCATTGAGGACAATGTCTAGTTTAAGTTTGGGGGCATTTTAGTGTCGTATTGCATATAGTTAGTTATTTACATTGTAGTTCGTATAGTTACAATTAGTTTTTGCATTCTTGAAAGAAAAAAATTGAAAATTTGAAAAATTAGTACTTAGTTTACTATGTTTATATAGCATTTAGTACATCTTGCATGAGTCCAGCTGTTTGATATTTATAGTTTTTTTGGTAAATGATGAGATTGGAATTGGGTAGACAAGTATAGTACTGACTATTAGAGCTTTGATGTGATTTCTTGTTATGAATTGAGTCCTTTTCTGTTTGAAACTGGTATAATAAGGATAGCATAATAAAAATAACTTGTTGAATGATTGAGTTTAAATTGATACATAAAGGACCTCTAAAGGATAATGCTAGTTTAAATAAGAGAATGACAAGGATAGGCAGTGAAGGCGAAGAATTAGACGAGAACCTAAGTTTGGGAGAAAAAGTGGGGTATATAAGCTTCTAAGAAAAGAAAAAAAAAAGAAAAGATATTGAGTTGAATAAATTGAGTCCTATGGTGGGTCGAGAAGAAGCGTGAAATGCACTCCCCGTATACACAGGCGTGAGATGGAGCGTAAAACGCACTCACTATAAAAAAAGAATAAAAAATTGAATAAAACGTGAAATAAGAGCAAAAATCCCCCGTAGATGAAAAATGAAGCATAAGTATCCCATGTTGACTCTCGATATTGGTGATTGTTTAATTTTAGTTGGATCTAGCTTGTTTTTAGATTTCTTGAGTTTACACTGTATGATGCCTTCGAAGAGACTTTTTATGTGTTAAATTTGATTTTATATTGGTTAACATTGTTGTGGAGCACACATGCACTATATTAGTGATAACAGTCTAAGATTTGATGATTGATTGAGAAGTTATTGATTGGTTTTGATATGATGTATTATCGTGTTTATTTGATTTCTCTAAGGCCGGTTGAATAGACTTGTTTATGTCATTACTGCTGGATTCGTAGGCATGTAGATTAGTTGAATTGCATTGCATTATTGTTTTGTGTTTTTGCTTGAGGACAAACAAAGGTTTAAGTTTGGGGGTATTTGATAAGTAGGGTTTTTACCTACTTATCCTGTACCTATTACTTGAATTATTTGCTTAATCTCATGTTTCTTAGTTACTTTTCATACATTTTATGTTATTTTGAAGGCGATGACACGACATTGGCATGAAGAAGCGAGGGAAAGCAATTCAGACATCTTTTGGACTAAAATACGCAAGCAAATACAAGAAAGGAATATTTAAGGACTTTTAACACTCAGTTGGATGCATGTTCTTGGCTTGGAATTTGGAATTTATTGTAGATCTACTTCTTAGCTTTCTGGAACATCTTGAATCATCCCAATCGGAGTTCGGATGCGAGAGTTATGGCCTTTTTATAAACAAAGATCAAAGTTAAGAGTTGTCACACTTGTCATTTACACAACATCTACTTCAAGCTCGATTTCCGCCTTGATCCGAACGGATTCTGTCAATCCTCGAAGCATGAAAGTTGTAGATCTCGTCGATATCTTCAATTTAATAGGTGGCAGGCCCCGTAACTCCTAGCGGATCAAAAGTATGTCTGTTTTACCAAAGGACGTCGCAGCAAAAAATAGCGTAGCGCGGACCGCACTATAAATGAACTATGCATTGCGCGGGGGGCGCTAGTCCACCAGAAAGTTGGCCACTGCAACGCAAGGCGCGCCCAGAATGACTTACGGACAGCGCAGGGCACGTTAGGTGGCGGGGAAACAATTGATTTGGGTCATTTGATGTCCAATTTGAGCTAGAATAGGATTCTTAGTTGCCTAACTTGCTTGGGTGTCCATTAGAACTATAAGTACATGATGAGAGACATAAAAGAGGGAGATCTAGGCTAGTTTTGGAGGATTCCATTATATTATATTAGAGTAGATTAGGATCAAAACCCTAGTTCTTATGTGATCGTGAGATTGAAGCAACTTGGAAACCATTGAAGATTTAAAGTAGGAGTAAGGAGGGAGCTTCAAATCTACAGAAAATAGATTCTATCTTCTCATCTTCTTCTATCTTTATCTTCTAATGATTATTCAATTGTGGATTCTTAGTTTTAATTCAATAATCATAAACTAATTCTTTGTTTGAGATTACAATGGATCTTATTGTGTAGTTTATTTTAATATGCTTTGCTATCAATTATTATGTTCTATTATGAGAATTGTCTATTGTGATTTGGACTTAATTGCTTAATTGCCTAGCTATCAATTACCGTGATAATATATATGAACTCGAGAGATGAAGTATTGATTTAGATCTTATCATGATAGCAAGTGTTTGTGATTTCTACATAGATGGAATTCATGATTCGTGTTTAGGATAGAGATATGCCTTTACGCCATATGTAATCTTATAGAGAACCTGTGCTTTAAATCCTTTTTAATTGTAATTCACATAGAGATATAGTGGATTAGTTAATTAGGGTGTCTTGTTTAATTCTATCATCTGTGGATTTAAGTAAATATGGGTATTATCCATCGAGAGGTGGTTTTATCTGCTTTAGTGTTCTTGATTAACAATTCAGGATAGAAAATAATTGACGAGAAGTGTGTTAACTTAAATGAAGCAATAAGTGAAGTTGTGATCTTAAATCTCCGTAATCTTAATTTAACTAGTGGTAATTAGAATTAGTTTATTTATAAATTGAAATTCATTCGTTTAAATAAGATTGAGTTGGTTACGGGTTAGTACTTGGGATGACTAATTATAATTACCACTAGTTAAATTAAGATTACAGATATTTAAGATCACAACTTCACTTATTGTTTCATTTAAGTTAACACACTTCTCATCAATTATTTTCTATCCTGAATTGTTAATCAAGAACACTAAAGCAGATAAAACCACCTCTCGATGCATAATATCCATACTTACTTAAATCCACAGATGATAGAATTAAGCAAGACACCCTAATTAACTAATCCACTATATCTCTATGTGAATTACAATTAAAAATGATTTAAAGCACAAGTTCTCTATAAGATTACATATGGCGTAAAGGCATATCTCTATCCTAAACACGAATCATGAATTCCATCTATGTAGAAATCACAAACACATGCTATCATGATAAGATCTAAATCAATACTTCATCTCTCGAGTTCATATAGATTATCACGGTAATTGATAGCTAGGCAATTAAGAAATTAAGTCCAAATCACAATAGACAAATCGCATAATAGAACATAATAATTGATAGCGAAGCATATTAAAATAAACTACAAAATAAGATCCATTGTAATCTCAAACAAAGAATTAGTTCATGATCATTGAATTAAAACTAAGAATCCATAATTGAATAATCATTAAAAGATAAAGATAGAAGAAGATAAGAAGATAGAATCTATTGTCTGTAGATTTGAAGCTCCCTCCTTGCTCCTATTGTGAATCTTCAATGGTCTCCAAGTTACTTCAATCTCCCGATCTCATAAGAACTAGGGTTTTAATCTAATCTACTCTAATCTAATCTAATCTAATGGATTCCTCCAAAACTAATCTATATCCCCTCTCTTTTATGCCTCTCATCATGTATTTATAGTTCCAATGGATATCCTAGCAAATTAGGCAACTAAGAATCCTAATATAGCTCAAATTGGATATCAAATAACCCAAATCAGTTGTTTTCCCGCCTCCTAGCGTGCCCCGCACTGTCCCTAGGCCATTTTAGGCGTGCCACACGCTACGCTATTTTCTACTGCGACGTCCTTTGGTAAAACAGGCATAACTTTTGATCTGCTAGGAGTTACGGGTCCTACCACCTATCAAATCGATGAGATCTACAACTTTCATACTTTGAGGATTGACAGAATCCATCCGGATCAGGGCGGAAATCGGGCTGGAAGTAGATGTTGTGTAAATGACAAGCGTGACAACTCTTAACTTTGATCTTTGTTGATAAAAAGGCCATAACTCTCGCATCCAAACTCCGATTGGGACGATTCAAGATGTTTTGGAAAGCTAAGAAGTAGATCTACAATAAATTCTAAATTCCAAGCCTAGAACATGGATCAAACTGAGTGTTAAAAGTCCTTCAATATTGCCTTCTTGCATTTAATTGCGTATTTTAGTCCAAAAGATGTCTGAATTGCTTTCCCTTGCTTCTTCATGCCAATGTCGTGTCATCGCCTACAAAATAACATAAAATGTATGAAAATTAACTAAGAAATATTAGATTAAGCAAATAATTCAAGTAATAGATACAGGATAAGTAGGTATAAAACCTACTTATCAAATACCCCCAAACTTAAACCTTTGTTTGTCCTCAAGCAAAAACACAAAACAATAATGCAATGCAATGCAACTAATCTACATGCCTACGAATCCAGCATTAATGACATAAACAAGTCTATTCAACCGGCCTTAGAGAAATCAAATAAACACGATAATACATCATATCAAAACCAATCAATAACTTCTCAATCAATCATCAAATCTTAGACTGTTATCACTAATATAGTGTGTGTGTGTGTGTGTGCTCCACAACAATGTTAACTGATATAAAATCAAATTTAACACATAACAAGTCTCTTCGAACGCATCATACAATGTAAACTCAAGAAATCCAAAAACAAGCTAGATCCAACTAAAATTAAATAATTACCAATATCGAGGGTCAACATGGGATACTTATGCTTCATTTTTTATCTACGGGGGCTTTTGGCTCTTAATTTCCGTTTTATTCATTTTTTTTTAATTCTTTTTTTGAATGATGGATAATGAGTGCGTTTTACGCTCCATCTCACGCCTGTGTTTATGGGGAGTGCATTTCACGCTTCTTCTCGACCCACACAGGAATCAATTTATTCAACTCAATATCTTTTTTTTCTCTTTTTTTTTCTTTTTTTTTGAAAGCTTATATACCCCACTTTTCCCCCCAAACTTAAGTTCTTGCCTAATTTTTTGCCTTCATTGCCTATCCTTGTCATTCTCTTATTTAAACTAGCATTATCTTCTAGAGCCCCATTATGTATTAATTTAAACTCAAACAATCAACAAGTTGTTCTTATTGTGCTATCCTTATTATACCAGTTTCAAACAGAAAAAGACTCAATTCATAACAAGAAATCACATCAAAGCTTTAATAGTCAGTACTATACTTGTCTACCCAATTCCAATCTCATCATTGACCAAAACAAACTGTAAATATCAAACAACTGGACTCATGCAAGATGTACTAAATGCTATATAAACATAGTAAACTAACTACTAATTTTTCAAATTTTTTCTTCTTTTGTTTTCTTTCAAGAAACTGAATGCAAAAACTAAATGTAACTATATGAACTACAATGTAAATAACTAACTATATATAATATGAAACTAAAATGCCCCCAAACTTAAAACAGACATTGTCCCCAATGGCTAAGATAGGAAAAATTAAAAGAGAGGACTCCCTTGAAAATACAGCATTTTCCTCCTTGTCTGCTAAGTCTAAAGAATAGGCCAGACACATTGGAATAAATCGGAAACCACACTTGAGTTGGACTTGAATAACCTGTAAACACAATGGAAGCAAGTTTATTAAATCCTAATAAATGAAAATTTATTAACTAATAATATAAAACCTAATAAAAATTAAACTTGGGTTGCCTCCCAATAAGCGCTTATTTTATAGTCTCAGCTTGACTTTGTCTGGTCAACGCTATCCAATTCCTCTTCAAAAGTTGAGGAATCCTCTATCCATTAGTAGCAAATGATCCTTCGGGAGGTTCCCACAAGCGATGAACATAGCATCAAAGTCACCTAGCATGCTCTGACTTGGTATAATCTCCATGAAGAAGGGCAAATAACTAGGTGTTATTTCCATTGTGTTTGTGATCATATGTGGGCATGGAAGTGTGTCAAACACAATGAGCTCTTCGTTTATCTTCTCTTTCTCTTCCCACCACGGCTTTATTATTGCACTCGCTCTTATGTCATAAAGAGCTTCGCCGACGACATGACTACCAAGTGGGCATGATTTTTCAAATCTAACTGGACCCTTGAACTTTGGCGGAGAAGGCACTTGAGGCATTAATAACACCGGTTCATCCGCGTTAGTACTCATAGTTAGTTCATCCCCACTTGTCTCCTCTTTTTCAACATCTCGTGTCTCATCCAGTTGTAGATTTGGTTCGGGCACTTCATCAATCTCGGAATCCTCGTCATAACACCAATTGTTTTGTGGACAGTTGTTCAAGGCTTTGAGCATTTGATCCATCTGGTTCTGCAAATTTTGAATTGATATCTCTTGGTTCTGAATTGACCGCTCTTGACTAATCCTCATCTCCTCTAGGTTTGTTATGCCCTTCAATATTACATCCCTCGGATTTGGCTTTTCATCTTGTGGCAATGGAGGTGGACATAAAAATTCCAGTGTGTATGATGGATTTTGATCGTAGTATTGGTCTTCATAATTATAGCTCCATGACGAATCCGGGTGATACCCCCAATCATGGTGATAATTGGCATATGCATAATCGTTGAGGTATTCACCACCGTGTTGTCCCGACCCAAAACTAACGTTGCATTGATGACTCAAATGATTACCAGCACAATAATTGTAATTAACTGTTATCCTTCGATTAAGTTGGGCTGCAATAACGTCCAACCTCCTCGAAAGTGTCTCAAGTTGCGCTGATAATACAAAAAATGCATTGAGACCATCAATCCCCGCTCCCCTTGGCTGAGTCATTCTCGTATACGGCCATTGATAATTAAATTCCGCCATGGTACCTGAAAAGAAAGAAAAATAGGAAGAGAATTAAATAAAAAGAAAAAAAATGTTTAAATTAAGACTAATTTGATTAAAGCTAATATTGGCAAAAATATATTAACTAATTCCCCGGCAATGGCGCCAAAAACTTGTTGGGTAAAATCTAATTACGCACAACACGCAAGTATACGTGGTCAACAAGTAATAAAGTGAAAGTAGAGTATCGTTCCCACGAGGAATTGTTTTATAAAAATCACCAAGTATTAACCCGTAAGCAACTCAATCTTATTAAAACGAATGAATTTTAATTTATAAATAAACTAATTCTAATTATCACTAGTTAAATTAAGATTACGAACATTTAAGATCACAACTTCACTTATTGCTTCATTTAAGTTAACAAACTTCTCATCAATTATTTTCTATCCTGAATTGTTAATCATGAACACTAAAACAGATAAAACCACCTCTCGATGCATAATACCCATACTTACTTAAATCCACAGATGATAGAATTAAGCAAGACACCCTAATTAACTAATCCATTATATCTCTATGTGAATTACAATTAAAAAAGATTTAAAGCACAAGTTCTCTATAAGATTACATATGGCGTAAAGGCATATCTCTATCCTAAACACGAATCATGAATTCCATCTATGTAGAAATCACAAACACATGCTATCATGATAAGATCTAAATCAATACTTCATCTCTCGAGTTCATATAAATTATCACGGTAATTGATAGCTAGGCAATTAAGCAATTAAGTCCAAATCACAATAGACAATTCTCATAATAGAACATAATAATTGATAGCGAATTGAAGCATATTAAAATAAACTACACAATATGATCCATTGTAATCTCAAACAAAGAATTAGTTCATGATTATTGAATTAAAACTAAGAATCCACAATTGAATAATCATTAAAAGATAAAGATAGAAGAAGATGAGAAGATAGAATCTATTGTCTGTAGATTTGAAGCTCCCTCCTTGATCCTACTTTGAATATTCAATGGTCTCCAAATTGCTTCAATCTCCCGATCACATAAGAACTAGGGTTTTGATCCTAATCTACTCTAATCTAATATAATGGAATCCTCCAAAACTAGCCTAGATCTCCCTCTTTTATGTCTCTGATCATGTATTTATAGTTCTAATGGACACCCAAGCAAGTTAGGCAACTAAGAATCCTATTCTAGCTCAAATTGGACATCAAATGACCCAAATCAATTGTTTTCCCGCCACCTAGCGCGCCCCGCGTTGTCCCTAAGTCATTCTGGGCGCACCCCACGCTGTAGTGGCCAACTTTCTGGTGGACTAGCGCGCCCCGCGCTATGCATAATTCATTTATAGCGCGGTCCGCGCTACGCTATTTTCTGCTGCGACGTCCTTTGGTAAAACAGGCATAACTTTTGATCCGCTAGGAGTTACGGGGCCTGCCTCCTATCAAATCGAAGAGATCTACAACTTTCATACTTTAAGGATTGACAGAATCCGTTCGGATAAAGGCAAAAATCTAGCTTGAAGTAGATGTTGTGTAAATAACAAGCATAACAACTCTTAACTTTAATCTTTGTTGATAAAAAGGCCATAACTCTCGCATCCAAACTCCGATTGGGATGATTAAAGATGTTCCGGAAAGCTAAGAAGTAGATCTACAAAAAGTCCCAAACTCCAAGCCAAGAACATGCATCCAACTTGGTGTTAAAAGTCCTTCAATATTCCCTTCTTGCATTTGATTACGTATTTTAGTCCAAAAGATGTCCGAATTCCTTTTCCTTGCTTCTTCATGCCAATGTCGTGTCATCGCCTACAAAATAACATAAAATTTATGATAAGTAACTAATAAACATGAAATTATGCAAATAATTCAAGTAATAGATACCGGATAAGTAGGTATAAATGTAAGACCCCGAATTTTTTTAAATAAAAATGGAATTTCCTCTATTTATTATTTTGAAATAGTAAGGGTTGATTTGATTAATGTTGTTAGTTATGGGTAAAATGCGCAAATATTTTGAATAAGCAATTGGTTATAAAATATTCATTATTGTCGGAGAATATTCGTTTGGTCGTGGAATATTCGTACTGTCGGGGAATATTCGTACGACGGCGCAGTCTTTTGTGGGCCCCATAACGGAAAGCGATTGGATGAAGAAAACGACAAATATAAGTTGTTTATAAATAACGGCGTAGTTGTTACCGTTAATACTGTTGGAATACCCGGTGGTTAAAACACAGTAATACGCGTTGTTGCACAGTAGCACACGGTATTGCACCAATTATTGATTCTTACGTAAGAAGGCACTACTCAATAATGGTTACAGTAATTACTGTTCAGTATTTTATTTTATTGATTCAATAATTGTTGCATTGATATTTTATATTACTGTTGTTTCAATAATTGTCATTACACAGTATTTTCCATTATCGAAGCAATAATTCATATTATCTGAATAATATTATTAGATAACATTATTGGCAATGTCTAGAAAGTTCTGTCTAAGGAGAGGTTTGGTCACCTAATTGCGCGCCAGTAAGAAGAAATTCTTATTGGAAAGCCCCCTCTTTCCTGGGAACGGCCTGGTTGCCAGTACTGTGATTCTGTAATATTATTTGTGAATAATTAATTATTGATTCATATGATGAGGAAAATATTGATTTTATGTGGATATAGATGGAGAATATTTTTAATGTGACAATTGTTGAAAATTAATATTTTATCTTTTTCTGATAAAATAATTCATTTAAATATATTATTTTAATAATATATTAACGATGATATTTTTATAATAAATGTGGGATATATGAGTATATGAGGAGGAAGAGTATTTTTGTGGCATTAAATGTTTAACACATATTTTGTGTGTTGATGGACACAATTATTGACTGAAATTTGATTATAGTTTGTAAAATCGTCCGTTTATGAATTTCGGTCAATTTCTGTTTAGAATTTGAAAAAACTTTCTTCTGCAAAGTTGTAGAGAATTGAATTTCCTATAAAAACTCGCGAGATTCGAATTTTCTGGCAAAAAGGCTATTTATTATGAATTATTGAAGTTCCGAAGCTCCGAAATAATTGATTTTTTGAAAGTTTTAATTATTTTAAATAATAAAAATGTTTTTTACATTTTTGGGCACAATTTGCACATGTTATTGAGCTGAAATCAGATCTGAAAAGTGGGCGTAAGAATTTTTAATATATATATTATTATTATATTAAATTTTCTGTTTTGGTGTTCTAAGCAATTTCCTATAAATAGGGTGCTTAGGTTAGAATTGAAAATCACACCAGAAACTGAAGTTTTCTCTCTCTCTATATTATCAAGCGTATTCTTGTGAGTATTTTGAGTATACTTTGAGTATTGCTATATGGTGCAAGTTCAAGTCATAGCCTATATCCGGTGTTTTAACTAGAAGTGCTGTCTTTCGAGGTAAGGGATGTTATTTTCTTCTAAAATGATATTATTTCTTCAATATCATTATGCTGAAATATTGGTTGGAGCTTTTTATCAAATTTGGAACTTTTTCATGCCAGGGTTACTATTCATGAGTTACTATTCATGAGTTACTATTCACGAGTTACTATTCATGAGTTACTATTCACGAATTACTATTCACAGGTACTATTCATGAAGCGTGATGATATTTTTTGTGAAATTTCTATCTTTTGGTGTCGGAGTTACTATTCACGTATACGGCACTATTCACGTATACGGCACTATTCACGAATACGACGCTATTCACCAAAAAATGAAATTTCTTCTTTTTATCCAAAATATCTATTCTGGATACTAGCTTTGATTGTATCCATGTTTTGATCATTCTTGAATTTTACTTCCGTATGATTATTTATGAAGTATTTTTGAACTCAGATTGTTTAAAGTACGAATCCTTAATACTTGTTATTTTGTTTCACTGGATTCGTTTCCTTTAAAATATTTTTCATCATCCTCAGTCCTAAATAATTGTGTTACTGAATATCTTTGGCCTGTAGTGCAAAGATGGTTGATTTTGTTATGAATATCTTTGGCCCGTAGTGCAAAGATGTACATGTGTTGAGATGAACATGAATAATTGATGAATATCTTTGGCCCGTAGTGCAAAGATGAACAGGTGTTTAGATGAACATGACCAACTGATGAATATCTTTGGCCTGTAGTGCAAAGATGAAGATTTGATTTGATTTGAGATATATATTGATTGATGTTACAGGGATAGAATATTGATGATAGACTTTTAAATTCATAGATGTTAGTAGATTTTATTCTCTACTTAACCCTTCTAATGAATTGTTGTTTCCGCTGCAGTTGTTGATCTAAACTTGTTGTCTATTGTATTCTATCAGATTTTTCCCTGTTGAAGACTAAGGATAATTTGTTGTACATTATCTTAGTCATAATATTCTTTACTGGGCTAGTTGAGCTCACCCTTTTCCTTGTTGTTCCATTTTTTCTCAGGAGGCGAGAATGTAGCGAGTACTAGTCGGGGTATGGAATGAAGGTTCAAGAGAGAGTTTTTTAGTAGTCCTCACCATTTTTTGTAAAATTATGTATCAATAATTATGATGGGGATTTATTTGCATGTGGATATTGTCTAGATGATAATGTTTGTATTCAAACTCACAGCTTATGGGTGGTAAAAGTTGTAGTTGTTTCTGTACCATGTGTATTTGGCGACTCAGAATGGGTTGGATGGAATGAACCTATTTTGGGGGTGTCACAATAAACCCTACTTATCACATATATATAGCGATTAAAAAGAATTAATCAAAACATAATTTAATAAAATCCGAATTTATATATATATATATATATATATATATATATATATATCTTAATTAAGTCTTACTTAATTAATATACCTATATATATAAATTATCCTATTAATTTAAATTCGTAATTTAAATATCATATTGACATATTTAAATCTTTACAATTTAAATTAATTCCCTTTTAATTACGTTATATGTGTGTTACCCTATAGGTCATTATTACGTTGGCAATAATTTTAAATCATATTATAAAATTATAAACAGTGAGCGACATCTAGTAATGCATCACTGTAACGCCCCGAAATTCTGTCTATTCTCACACACGGATTCCGTGCGTCACGGTTCCACTTCTTCACAGACATACATCATTATATAACTAAATATAACAACATACATTCTCAAAACCCAGGTTCTAAACCCTCATAACCTTTTTCATTACCAATAATGATAATTACATTATCATCTTACACGAGTGACTTTCATCCGCCACCAAGTATACATAACTGTTCATTAAAGTAGTCTATAGTTTAATTCTATCATTCTATATTACAAGTCTTCACTTGATCTTCACGCTCATTCATCTAATGAATGACACTTCGTCTGGATACCGATCAGCTTGATCTTTACGGGATCCTTAAGTTCTTTCTAACATCGTTCGCTGAAAATGTTTTTCATTTAAAGCAAGTATGAGCATTCAATTGCCCAGCAAGTCATAACAATTGATCAAACAACTTCAAGAGTTTAAACATTCTTCAAAACTTCGATAACCGTACAAAGGTTATGAAGCAGCTTGAATAATAGGAATAGTCCTGATTCCTATCATCATAAAACATCATTCACATGCACTTTGACATACTTTCATTCTTCTACCTTTTTTATAAACATTCTGTCTGGCTAGAATCATTAGCACAGACTTAACAATAACAGTTCATGTATAAACAGAACATACTTGTATTGAACAGCTCAATTACAGAACAGTTCATCTCATAGAAACACCAAAGTGTTAAAATGTGGCGCAATGCCTCATATATACTACCACCTTGTACATACATCGCACATATGAACATAGACAAGACTTCTCAAGTTCAATATCTGAGAAGTTTAAGAAACTAGCATTCATATAATATGAATGAAGTTAGGAAATTTGCCTTACGCACAGCTACAGCTTATAGTTTACGCTAAACTGCTTATTCCAAATCCCTATATAACACATAAGGAAATAACACGTACACCAATTATTCATATACTTGACTTACGCATTGGTTTACTTAACTTTACTTCTTAGGATTCGCGTTCTTGTAATCTAAGCTTACGCGACTAACTTCCTTTATTACCGGTTTACGGCTTCATGACATACGGAGATTTTTTAACTCATACTATCATCATCTTTGATGATTTACAGTCTTATCTTCTTTTTATAACTCTTCTATAAGGCTCAGTACACATCACGTCTTTGCTAGTAGTCCATATGGTACTCTGAGTGGTTTCCCACAAACAACCAACAAACAAGTTCCTGTCTCATCTACACTGCCCATAACAGTGAGTTAGATCGGTTACCAGTTTCGTATATACCTTCGCTCTCTGAAGGAATTGTTTAGCCCAGCTCCCATATGTCAACCATCAAAGGTTACGATTGTACCACAACCTAAACTCATCTTAACTTATTCGAACTATTAAACTATAATGTTTGTTAAGTCAATTTTTATTCCTTACGGCTTTTTGGCAATGAAATGCCATACCTTAGGATTCATTCTTTATCATCTAAGTTATACAGTCTTTTGTATACTCAGAACAATCATTCAATGTCAATACTATGAGGTCATAGCATTAAACATTTTATATTAACTTATTCGTACCTTACAACGTCCGGTTCATTCAACTCAAAACGTCTTCCAAGTTATAAACATTAACTCGGCTTCTTTACGTTATACGTACTTGTCTTTAATTCAGCTTCTTCACCGTTCACAGGTTTAATCATTGGTCTTTATTACCTTACGGTCAAACCATACACGGGGTGTAGGTTCTACCCGTTTAATATTCGCGTACACTCAACACTCACATCGGTTAAAGTGTTTAACGCTTACATTCATTCTAACATTCTCTATCCGACTCATACTCGGACTTTCATTATTCTTATTATTGTTCGCTAAGGATTTTTATGATAAATCATATCTTACTTACTACCCTAGTCAACTTCTAAGTCATACTACCTCTGTACACTTAGAACGTTCATCCAACGTGAATACGATTCACGAGAATCGTTTACGTATTCGACGTTTACGTTGCTCGTCTCTTAATCTCTCACTCCACCTTTACTCAAGGTTTCAATTGCATTCAATCGTTATTCAACCCATGAACCCCATGTTCATTATTCTTTCTTAATGTCAAAGCCTTACTGTTCGTTGTATGCTAAGACCAATCATTCATCGCAACAGCGTTGCATTCACAGCGTTTAAACGCTTTACACTTAACTCTCATTATGACATCATAACATCAAACAGTTATACATCATCCTCGTCACTCAACGTCCAAGGAATCACCATGATAGCAATCCCACATGTTCGATTCATCGCGACTACGGTCCTCGGCTATCGGTTACATAATCTAGCGTTTACATTCTTCGTCTTTTTATCCCGATAAATTTTTCTGTTCAACCTTTACTAAAGGTTTAACTCGCTTGCTTAAGTGTTATTTTAGGTGAACTATATGTTCATACTTCTTTCTTGCACATCCCCCCAGTAATTGAGCAATAAAAATCTCATTTCTGGGCATTGCCCTTCACCGGCGTTGCGGCGCCACTCTCTTCTTTCTCTCTCGCGTTGCGGCGCGAGCCTATGTCACCCTCTTCCTTTGTCTGGCGCTGCGGCGCCAAACACTTCATTATCTCTCGCGCTACGGCGCCACTCGCCAGTAGTTTATAGCCGAGCTCGCGCTACAGCGCCGTCTCTCCAAGGCTCAACTGGCGTTGCGGCGCCGAGAACAAACCATAGAAAATTTTATAAGTCTTGAATCAAGTTTGAGACGCTTAGTTCCCGATCTCATAACTTCTTCGTTATAACTCGGAACGAGGTCATTCAAAAGCCATTCTCTTCCTTATCTTACGTACTTCAATACCCCTCGGAATTAACTTTGTTCTGAATCCGTTAACGTGCCATTCGATTGGCTTGATCTTCATCCTTCGTTCGTTTTACGTTTTTAACATTTTTCGTTCGTTCGTCCGTAATTCGGTCATCCGAACTCGGAACTCGTTTGTTCTTGAGTCCACGACTCACGTTTTCTACGTTCTCTTGCATTCTCATGAAACCCTACATGCTCGGGTTCATTTATTAACTTTCTAATTCTCGTTCGTCTTTTACAAAAATTTCGCCATAACTTCGTTATAACTAAGTTTTAATTCGTTCTTCATGAACATTTCTACCGTTCCTAACCAAGCAATAAGCAATTAACTTATACGTGATGGTTTTAAACTTGTCCATCAACAACAATTATCCTACAATTATTTTAAATTTGTCCATCAACAACATTCTTCGTGTTCTTCGCGTGTTCTTCGCGTTCTTCGTTCGTATTTCATTTTAATCGATATTTTGGATTACGATTCCACTTTTTATTGGAATTTATTGTTATAGAACATCTTTCCTTACTTATTTCACCTACTCGTTCATAAGATTCATTTTTCGTCACTAAAACATTTGGTGACTATTGTTAATCGTCACAAAGACCGTCACCGTATGAGCGTGGTATTAGGTTTATTTGACAATATTTGATGTTGTCACTAAATGTTTTAACTTATGGTGACGATCTACATCATTGTCACTATAATTAATTACTTTTAGTGACGTTAATAATGTCACTATTTGAATGAAACTTTCGTCACTCTATATTATGTTTCGTCATCAAAACTTGGTGCATTAAATGACAAAAATCATTTTCATCATTAAATGATATTGTTTCAGTCACGAAAATATTTTACTCTATTTAAATCATCTAATTTTAATGACAACAATATTGTCATATTTATAATTATTCTTTTGTCATGTTATTGTGTTTATCGTCACCAAAAATAAAAAATAAATGACGACAGAACAATTCGTCACCTAATAATATATTTAACATGACAATTATGTCGTTGTCATTTCATATTTTAAATAATATTACAAAATAATTTGTCACAAAAGAGTTACTTTCTGGAAACACATTTTTCAATGTTATTAATTGAATGCTTATGGTGATGATACATCTCATCATATACATCTCGTCACAGAAAGAATTATTAATAGTGACAAAATTATTTGTTGTGACTAAATGAAAAACTAAATATAAAATTATAGATCTAGAAATAAAAAAAAAGATTACACCAAGATTTTGACCAATAAATTTCAACCCTTTAAATAAAATCGTGTTATTACAACAACACTAGCAAAACTGAGCGACAAACTCAGCCTTACCAACAGAAGGATGCATTTAATTAATACTCAAATACATGAACATATGCATGAACTGTTTTCACAATCAAGTGCAAAGTAATGAGCCAATGACCACCATGTGCATGAACTATTTTCACGTGATGGAAGCCAAAGTAATATTTCAAGAATTCCTCGACGCTAACATTTGTATCATCGAGCACGTCCTTTTACAGGGTCCATGAAACTGGACATGCCCAGTAATACCATCTCCACCACATAGGCATCCTCTGTTGTTAACAAATTCCGAAAAATGATGGAACATAAAAATGTCAGTTTGCTTCTAATGATTTATATTTGTGTATAAAACAGATGATTCATAGAGAGTTGGGCTATATATATATATATATATATATATATATATATATATATATAATTAGCTAAATTATATTCACAGATGTACTCTATATCAATTCCATAGACATTGCGCCAAAAATCAATGCTTTCACTATATCTGTCAGGATGCGTGACAGGTGCCATGTACAACTGCAGGCAGAACAAAATAAAATATTCCACCAGCACCATTTCAGTTGCATAAGATTAGTGTTAGATATACTATGACAGTTAATAAAGTGAAATTCCATCTACAAGAGATTGGCGTCATTGAATACTTGAGATAAGAGTTCAGAAAGTAGAATTATGCTAATAATTGAACCCTTGATTACTGCTTCAGGACTTCTTCACTGTCATTACTCTGAAAATTATAACAAGCTCCATGTTGCAACAAGTCAAAGTAACAACAACAACAAAAGAAGAATCGATACCGTCGCATTTGAAGGAAGAATAAGACCTCCAGGTTTCAGCCAGCGATCTCTAGTTGTAATGACGCTCCCCAACATGGTCTGCAAGATAAGGGCAATCAAGATACACAATAGAGAAGAGATCAACAATGAGAGCAGTTATAACTGATGGTGGATTATAAAATCTTAAAATATATAAACAAACTTCAGTATGCAATAATGCCCATAGTATAATAATTACCTCGTACAAAAGTATGTAACCCATCCACTCTGAAATTATAACATCAACCTCTTCATCTATTTCAACATTCTGCAATGACAAGGTTATGCACCTATCTAGATTGTAAATTACTAACAATGAAAACTTATTAACTCTTTCTCGAGCATTAAAAATATATTGGCTTGCTCAGACAAGTCTACCTCAACGTGTCCATGTAAAACAATGATAGTTTCAGATAGATTATTTGCCTTCACAACTTCATTTGCCTAATAAAACATTTTCAGATAATCAATATCATTCAAATATACTCCAAGAAAGAAAAAAGATGGAAGAAAGGGAAAATAATAATTAGTGAACGATGTGTTATAATGTGTGTTGTAACGCGGGGGGGGGGGGGGGGGGGGGGGACAATGTTTCACATTCTCTCTAACTTAGAAAGCATTGTCACTTCTGAAACAATGATAGTTTAAAGTTAAAATCAGTGGTACGCAACAATGCCTAGACTTTAAAAAGACCACAAAGATCAGAGAACGCCAAGAATTAGCATCTTGTTAGCTAATAAAATATGAATTTTTAAACAACTTACATGCATCGCAATCTCACTGGCATCCACAGCATATACCTGATAAAAACCATTTGTCCAGAAGGGGGAATTTGGCCACTATCCATTCAAATCCAATCATTGAATAAACTATAAAACCATATACCATAGCTTGCACAAATATATATGGTATTTCTACTAAAACCTACAAAAAAGGGCGAATGGCAAGGGGGTGGGGGTGGGGGTGGGGGAATTAGTTGCTTAAAAACAACTATATTTATTGTAAAATATATAGAACATGGTGTATATGCTTGTAAAATTTACCTGAGCAAGTGTATATGGCAAGGCTGAGTACATTCCAGCAGCTCTTTCTCAGTAAAAGACTTCGTTCAACGGACACCACCGGCTGCACTGATACAGCATTTTGGATGCCAATGAAGAAAACCACAGTATACATAGAGCCCATTGCATTGAAGAGATCTTGCTGAGTTTTCCTACAAAATATAAATCCAAATAAAGATGAGAACGATGGAGAAAGAGACTAAGTGCCCATTTGCCAGAAAATATTTTTAATAATACGGTTTTAAGTACTTTGAAGCAAAAGGTTAAAAGAACATTTGCTTACACAACAATAAAAATGTCTTTTGAAAAACTATAATACAATATTACCTCTTGGTACCAAGATCCCAAAACATTGTCCCAAACATCAATGCTATAAAAGTTGTGAAGAGAAATCTGGCAGCAGTGTATGGCAGATTTCGCCAATATGACCGTCGTTGTTTCCAACATCCAGGTGGCTGGATTGTAACCATCATTGATTTTACTAACTCCTTAAATTTCCTTTATTTATAAGAAGAACAATTCATGTTTTAATTACAACTCACTTTAATCATTGACATACATAGTTAAACTACGAGTTTAAATTTGATAGACTGTTGATCTATACACGAGTAATGTTAGGAGCATGACACGTCATTAAAAGAAGAGTAATTTTGACTAAATAAGTACTTAATTAATGATGAGCGATAATCCTAACAAGCAATACTACATAAAGAAAAAGTATACATAAACTAAGAGCATAACTAAAGCATAAACCATACTCATAGACCAACAGTAAATGCATTTATCTGTTAATAAATTGGAGCAATTAGCGGTGTGTTCCAATGTCAAGAACTTGCATAGAACCAAACAAAAGAAAATCATGTACCAGTTTCAAGAACAATGATAATTGATAGGGAATACATATTGAAATCTCGAAGAATGAGAAAGATGCTATAACAACAGGCTAGCTATTTATACAGACTTTTTGCTCATGATGAAGAGACCCTTATAGTAGTATTTAAAGATGATGACATTAATAAAAACAACTTTCCAGAACATTTTAAAAAGAGAAATAGTTACGACTTTCAAATAAAAGAAAATTGGACAGACACAAATCTAATGCTTATTTTTCACAAAATGAATGGAAAACTCAAAAACATAACTGTCTCCGTGTGCTTCAAACGTCAGAATCACGGTTGATTACCCGGAGGTAAAATTATGTAAAGTGTAATTACTTAAATAGATCCAAAAATCTCAAAACCCCAAATCAGAAGTAAGAAATAGAAACAAAACCAATCAAACGAACTAACAATGAAGAAGAAACAAAATAAATAAATAAATAAAATTACCCCATTTCTTCAATCAACACCACACATATATTGAACAAATAAAAACAGGTTAGATTAATTAACAGAAAATATCAAATACCCAGAACTGAAGGATATGTTTTTGGGTATTTGCAAATTTATATACAGATTTTCTGATATATAATATATATGGATATAGATATTTATATACAGAAAAATAATAGAATTTGTTTGTTTTGTAGTGAGAAAATAGAGGAAAGAAATGCGACCACCGAATGTAAAGTTACTGTAATTAACAAGGACCTCCTTAGTACCAAGTGTAGGAGAAAAAATAAGAGGTAAGTGAAATCACACCAGCAACTCCTCATTTCGGCTTAGCTTATCAGGCTCAAATTCACCGTCTTTGAAATTACCGGAAATTAATTATGCAGCTTTGATCAGCAAATCTAAACCTCCCTCGCCATTGACTTCTTATTGTTTCTCGATTTTGCTTCGCAGACGGCAACAGAATTTCCTCGACTTCTGGTGGAGGACCAACCTGATGTTCAAATCGATATCAAACCCTCTATTTTCACAAAATTGAGCTTTATCCGTGTGAGCCCGAGTACAAAATTAGGGCTTACGTGTGATTTGAAGAATTAAATGAACCGAGAGAAGTCTCCACGTGTCCCGAGGCAGAAGACTCGTGGAGACGACTCATTTGGGAATTGATTGAGGGATTGGATTGGTGGCTAGAAGGACATGATGATTTAGGCATTACTTAAGTAATTAAGGGTATTCTTGGAATTTCCTCTGAAATCACATGCCAAGCACAAGACCCAGACATGTGCAAGGCACGTGACCATTTTCCAAGAAACTCTATAAATACCCCCTTCCATTTCAATAGAAGGGGACTTTTTGGAATTCTCTCTGAACTAGAGACATTGAAGAAGGCTCTTGAATCCTAAGAGTTCTGCCACGTGTTACTCGAGCAATTGCTTACCTGTTCTTCTCCCCTCTTCAACCACTCAATCAAGACCGTATTCTTCGCGGATTTCTCTCCTCCTCAGTCAACAAGAAACCCTAACCCTAGTAAGGTACGGTTTCTTTACCTACATTTATTTGGCGACTCCGCTGGGGAGGTGTAGAATTCGTGAAGGGTATGCCCACGACTCGAAGTGGGAGAACTATAGGAAGAGTTTCACCGACACCTAGCATTACTTCACCAGATCCGGTTCCGAGGCAGACAAATCAACATTTCCAAGGCACAAATCTGGATCTCGATCAACCCCTCGTAGAAGACGTTTCTGAAGGAAGTTCAACATCACCACATATGGCTGATCAACAACAAACCAATGTCAGGCAGATGGGCACATGAAGACAAGGTGAGGAAACAAGTAGAGAACAAATAACCACGAATGATGTGCAGTTGGAGATGCTCAAGGCCTTAAAGGAGGCAAGAGATGGACAAGGGATGATGATGGCCATGATGTCAGAAATGCGGAAGCAACAAGAAGAGATGGGAAATTTTCGTCAACAGTTAATGCAGATTCCAACCTTCAAAGCTATGTTTCCAGGAAGTTCGCAGGTAGAACGAACAGGAGTGGATGTCAACAAGGACAATCAGAATGTGCCTCCAATAACGGAGAGTCAGCCGATTCCAAGCATCTATTTAGAGCCCCAAACCAGTGGTGATGTACCACAACCCAGAGTGGAAACAAGTTAGCCTCAATCAATCGTCATTCCCATCACACTCCCAACTTTTTCACAAGAGCAGATACCGACTGTACCGAGCCACGCCCAACAAACAAGCCAACAAGTACAAGCAATGCAAGCTTTACATGATGCCAGTGTGCACCAACAGATCTCCTTACCATATACACCGCCAGCGTAACAATACATTACAACCCCTCAGAGAGTCCATACAACAAGTCAGTATGTGACAAAGGATGATATGCTTGACGTAATCAATCAACTCCGAAGACAGACAACCAGACCATCAGAATTGGACTTCACTCCACCATACCCAACACATATACGGAGACAGCCTTACCCAGCAGGGTATATTGAGCATCCGCCACAATTCCCGAAGTATAATGGAGAAAAAGGGAATGCAAGAGAACATATATCCAGGTTTGTAGAGTCGATGTCTCCGTGGTTGGGTTATGATGAAGTAATAAACCATAACCTCTTGCTCCGTGAGTTCAGTAAAACGTTGACAGATAGTGCCTTCAGTTGGTACTACAATCTAGAGAAAGGGTCAGTCCAAGATTGGGACGATTTGAAGTTACAATTTTTTAAGAAGTTTTTCTATATGCAGAAACAGGTAACCATCGTAGAGCTCATGCAATTCAAGCAGAAACCAAACGAGGAGCTGTCAGATTACGTGGATAGGTTCAGGGCCCAAGCACAGAAGTGTGCAGAGCCAATTGAAGAAAAGAACTTGGTTAGCATATGCAACAATGGTGCTTTAGACGCCTTCAAGCCCCACCTCATTACCAAAGCTTGTGATTCATTTGCGACCCTCTCATCTTTTGCACAAGACTTAGGAGGAATCATGACATTTCACACCAGCCATGCGATGGTTACATGGAAGGGTAAAAGGACAGCAATCGTGGCTTTGGCGGATTCCCAGTCAAAACTACAAGGGGGCAAGAGGGAAAAGAATGAGAAATTTGAGCGAAGCAGAGAAAAGCATGGGGATAAGTATACCAGGATGCCAGTTCCAGAGGCTATTACATGTAGCGAGAAGGCATTCAGGAGCCTGTATGAACAATGGGTTGAACATGGAGTGGTGAAGCCTCCAAGGCCCCGGTTGGTTGTAACGGAAGAGATGAAAAGAAGATCGGACTTCTGTGTTTACCACCAATACGCAGGACATTCCACTATGGACTGTTACAGTCTGCGGAGGATATACCATGAGAAGCTGGCAGCCGGGGAGATTGAACTAGGAGAAGAAGCGTGCAACACTATCACCCATGGTGCAGTCCCGGAAGTCAAGAACCCAAATACTGGCTCTACCATCGAAAAGCTCTGAAATACAGATGAATTAAAAATCCACCCAAGATGGTGGCCCACCAAAAATGGTGGTTTAAGTCCTCAGGAGTATCTCTTGCCAAGTAATTGGATGACCAAGGGAGGAGGCACAAGAATTGACAAATTAAAAAAAAAAAAAAAAATCCACCCAAGATGGTGGTCCACTCTAAATGGTGGTCAAGTCCTCGTAGACTGCACTTCCCAAAAAATTGGACGACCCAAAGTGATGAGGCACCCGATTTCAAGTCCTCGTAGACCGTACTTGCCAAGAAATTGGATGACCCAAGTGACGAGGCACCTGATTTCAAGTCCTCGTAGACTGCACTTACCAAGAAATTGGACGACCCAAGTGACGAGGCACCCGAGTGTTACACTTTATCATTAAAAGTGAATGAGGCACCTAACTATAAGTCCTCAGACCCGAAAAGTAATCGAGGCACCTGACTATAAGTCCTCAAACCAGACAAGTTATACTTTCTACTTCAAAAGTAATCGAGAATTTATTATTTGAAACGTTATGCTTTTCGTTAAAAGCAACATGATTATCAATAAAATGTCAAATTTTCACTTATACTTGAATATTTTTCGGATTAAAAAAAATATGGATTCAAATATTGGTTTGCGAAAAAAAAATGTGTTTTATTCACATTCACATTTGCCTTTTTTATTATTCAAAGTATGGTGTTAGAACATTAATTTGAATAACTTGGGATTCAATGTTAATCATTGAGTCTTAAAAAAAAAGAAATTCAAATTAAAGACAATTAACAAGGCTAAAGAAACTTTATTTCCGATAAAAGGAATATACATAAATGAGTTTTTTGATAAATAAAAAAAAAACTACAAAAAGTCATGATCTAAGGGCCATGACATATCAAACTGAAGCGGGGGCAAAGCTAGGGCTTCTAATTTAGCAACGGCAGCATCGCGAGCCTTTACATTGGCGGCTTTCAGCTTCTGAAAAGTTTGGATATTTGACTTTAAACCCTGAAGTTGGGTCTCCAGTTCGTTTGCGGTTTTCTCAAGATCCGAAAGTTGTTCTGAAAATGAGTTATTCTCACATTGATACATAGTAACCTCTGATCGTAGTGCAATGATCTGAAAAGTGGAACTGAGAAGATCTAACCGAGCCCGAAAGGAGGACATATCAAAGCCAACAATGGAGAAGTCATTAAGCTCACTTCTAAATCTATCTAAGTCTTTGGCTCGCAAAGAATAGAAAGAAAGACTGTGCAACTCAAGAATAAGGCTAGCAAGTCGATCCAAAAAGAAGGTCTGGATGGGGGCTATGCAGATAGTCAGATGGTCAAGTGTTTGTGGAAACAGAGTTAAGAGGCGATCGAGAATTTCCTGTCTGGAAGAAGATATCTGAAAACCCCTCCAAGAAATAAGATCTCCACTTGGATTGAAGGAAGCTCTAGTAGGAGCCACTTTAGAAGCCACCACGGAATCATTTGGGACAACAGATGAAGACACAGGTGGTTGATGTGCTGCTGATGACTCCTTAACAAAGGATGAAGAAACAGGCTGCTGTTGTGTTGCTGATAAATCCTTTAAGCCTTGGTCAGTAGGAGGATAACCAAGGTCATCATTAGACGGCAAGGTGGCGACACCCGGATGGAGAGCATCAAATAAAGCAAGCGACTCGACAGATAAGGGCAAATCTTTCTCCTCGCTCTAAAAAAAAAAGAGGACAAGAAGAAGAAAAATGATAAAACATAGTATATTATAAAAAAAAAAATTTATATGTCAACTAAAGAAAATACTCACACTGATGGATAAAGAGTCATAAAATGCCGCTAAAAGCGGAATATCAGCAATAAGCTCAGACGAATTCTCCTTCGAGAAAATAGGAGCATCACCGGTACCTTCTAGACTCTCATGGAGAGGTGCTATAAGAGGACGTGAAAAGAGAGTTGTACAATCTACAACATGACCCGAACTCACATCAGATAAAGAATCCTCAGCATCAAGACTAACACGATCATCATGCGGTGAAGAAGATTCGATAGCAATAGTGATAGGCTGAGGAGGCTCACAAGTAGTGGAAGCCGGGATCGTCTCACTTACAGAACCCGTAGAAAGCCCAATAGGAACATCATGAACATCCTCTTCATCAGCATCGGAAGTCTAAAAAAAATAAGGAAATAATAACATAGGGAAACACGAAAATAATTGTATGAATGGTTGAAAGACAAATAAAAATGCTACAAATTTTACCAAAGTTTTGCGTTGTTTCTTAACTGGATCCTCAGCTGCCGACATACTAAAGCTAGAGTTATCAAGAGGGCGCTTTGCCAAAGGCTTTATGATAAGTGTTTGCCCATTTGGCATTCGTCTAGTGACAGAACGACTAGCAAGAACCACGGTAGAATCTGTAGGGGGCATCACCTTTGAGTTAGTAATAGCAGATGATCTCATTTTAGAAGTAACTTTGGTTTCCTCGGCAGCAGAGGATCCCTGGGGAGGAACCGAAGGAAGTATCTGAGATGAAGCTCGTGATGAAAGATTCAAGAAAGTAGTAGGGACTTGCACGGGAGAAACATCTGGATTTGCTGAATGAGGAGGAATAGACTCAGACATTAAAGCCCTACGCTCAAGAAGCCGACTACTAGTTGGCCAACGCTCCGAACGAGTATTAGTTCTAGGAGAACATAACATTCTGGCCCATTGAAGATGTTCGGGAGGAGAAATTGGTGTCGAACAAATCATAGTATCATCCTGCCATTTTTTAAGGTTGATGAGCCAGTAGCTGCGTTCAAAAGTAGTATAGCGCCCTTGCCGAGAATCATCTGGTATAACGAAATGAAGAGGGTCATAAGGAGCAGTAGATGGTTTTGGAAACTCCCATGCAAATGAGGATGATGTGGGGATAAAATTGAGGAGAGCACTCTCGTAATCCCTCTGGCAAGAGCGGCCGAAAGGCCGATTCTGATCAAATCCAAACTGCCTCATGACTCTATGAGGAGAGTAAAGTACAGTACCGAAACCATCGTCCTCAACAAGATAAGGAAGTTCCGCAGCTCGGAGGAATATGAACCAAGAAAGTGAAGAACCGGTCAATTCCCTGACATTTGAAAAATAACGAAAGTTCCTCTTATATAAGCGAGGCATAGAACCTCCCTCTGGAATAATGGTGTACGGACGAGCAGTGAAACAAAAAAAAGTTATCAATATAAAGACGCAAATCTGAGGTAATCCTATGATCGATCCAGCGAGCATTGCGAGGAATAATATTGGGCGATGAAAAAGATGGATATTTCCTTCATTTCTGGGACAAGTGCACAGATGTAGAATGGCCCCAAAAGTGCTCGAAGAGGAAGATCTGAAGAAAGGAACATGGAACGAAGCAATTCACGTCATACCTGAATAAATGAAAAAATATTAATAAGCAATATATATATATATATAATAAATGAGTGAAATTGAAAAGGGGTACCTTCCGACAGATTCTCTCATGGCGAAGACAGTTTCATCCAAGCGACGATACAAGGTTCCCAAAAAGAGAGCAGCAAGAGGAATCTCCAGACCCCGAGATAATAAAGCCGCTAAGCTAAACATACGGGTCGAGGGACCATCCATAGGTAACCCGGGGAAGATAAAGTGGGACAACCACATAGCCAGATAAGCAGCTAAAGGAAAAGGACAAGGTTCCTTATGAAGAGCAAGAACGGACTCTCTATAAACAGAACTATTCCAGTGGCCGGGCTTGTAATCCCGAAAGAAATAGCGGACCCAAGATAGCCAGGAAGTCTCCGGATGGTTGGGCGTCTCAAAGTCTGAAAGGATTATATTCCCTTGGAACCTCGTGGTGTAATTGGATGCTCGCTTGAAAGCTTCTGTCAAATACGCGACACATTCGGTATCCCTAGAGGACATGCTGGATGAACCACAAGAAGCTGAAGCAGCAGCAGGTAGGCTACAAGACATAGTTCAAAATAAATACATAACCAAAAAAAAAAAAAAAAGAGGATGAATGTACAAAACAGAAGAAAAGAATTACTGGTAAATGGCATAGACATCCTCTAGAGTAGGGGTGAACTCCCCCCAAGCGGTGACAAATGTACATGTAGAAGAGCACCAACGTGAAATCAATAAAGTAAGGGCATCATAGTCCTGTTGGATACGAAGATCTCTACATAGTCGAACACAACGTAGAATCCCAGCTTTGTCCAACAACTTCACATAATCAGAATTCCCGAGGATCTCGTCGGTCCAAGACTGCCATCCCGGAAGGCGACTAGATGAGTCGGATAGGAAGCGAACGGGACTGAAAGGATACTCTTCTTTTTCGATGCACATGCGGAGAATGTGAGCAGAGCAGGTAAAGCTATCCGCACTTTCGCTAGCTGCAGCATATAGAAATAGACCCCCTTTGTCAGGTGGATGAAAAGTTGCACGATCAAAATTTTTGGTTCGTTCCCAGAAATCGTCAAAAGGCCCAAAGAAGGGAGCTTTTCCCCACTCGCTAATGATCGGGATTTCTTTAGTAGTTTTTGGGTTAGCAGAACGTTCATCAGAGTTAGCCTACAATGAGGGCGATTTAATATGAGAATTCTATGAGACAAGAAAATGAAGTGAAAAACATTCGAAATATAGTACTTACCATGGTAAAGGAGAAATTATGAATACCGAACAAACGAGGTAGCCTTGAAAATAATCTTTTTTTCGACAGTGTCCGGCGCGAAAAAGTCTAAACTCGAATAAGAAGATTTGACCCGAAAAAAACAGAGATTAAGGACACCTGGAAAGAAGAAGGAACAGAAATATCAAACGACGAAAAACCCTCTAGAGTTTGGTCACCTCAGGATTCGACCACATTGAGATTTGAACTTTTAAGGTTCAACCACCCTGAGATTCGGTCCCTACTAGGGTTCGCCCGCTCAGGATGGTCCAATGAAGTGCCGCTTGAAGTTTTTTTAAAAGTAAGTCTTTCTTTTATATTTAAAAAAAAAATTCATCACGTTTGTGGATTTGCTTTTGCAGGTTGCATTATCATCATTTAGTATTAAAAATCGAACCTGCATCATTTAAAAAAAAAAAAAAATCATACCTGTAAAAAAAAAATAAAAAATAAAAAAAAAACTATATACACAATATACAGCGAAAAAAAAAAAACAACAAAAAAAAAAAAAATACGAATTGAACTTACTGGTAGGCCATTTAATTCCAACTTGCTGGTACGAACTTCTGTCAAATACGCGACACATTCGGTATCCCTAGAGGACATGCTGGATGAACCACAAGAAGCTGAAGCAGCAGCAGGTAGGCTACAAGACATAGTTCAAAATAAATACATAACCCAAAAAAAAAACAAAAAAAAACTGCAATTCTGCGAATGTTCACTTGGCGAGAACTGATAAATTCAATCGCTATTACCTGAACTTGAAAACGAATATTTTTATTTGCGCAATATTTTAATTTCTTCAATCTACTCTCCAATACAATACTACTGATATTGTATTACTTCATCAATCACAAAGAAAAAGCTCAACCTTTCCTTTCTATATATACACAAATAGTGATAAAGCACAAAGAATCCTAATAAACTTGGTATTCTACAAAAATCAATCTCTCTCAAGAAATTGTTTTATTTTAGAACTCTAATTATGGGTGTCTGAAGTTTGAACCAACTTCCAAAAAAAAAAAAAACACGGAATTTAATTTATACGTCTGGGGTCATGTTTGGGGCAATTATGTATATCTTATACATTTATTTACATAAAATACCTATATTTGCGCATTCCCCATTTCTTTTCATTTTGGAATTTGGACGGCTTTAAAGGTGGGTCCACCCCAGTTACTTTGAAGCATATTGATATTGTCTTCAATTCTCTATGTGAAATGGGCAGGCAAGCTGGACTATTTTTTATAAAGTGGCCCATAAGTTGTAACAACTATTTAAAAAAAACACGTGGTGTGTTAACTATTATTTTGCTAATATGATATATAATATATATATATATATATATTCTTATATGTCCTAATTTTTTATTTATATGATGTCACTAATTTTTGTTTATAAAATCAAATTCTTTACAAGGCATATTTTACTGTTATATTTGCCCTTCTAATGCATATTGGTAATTATTATCAAATATTATATTATGCATCTTCATTTATAAATTATGAATAATTTATATATATTATTAATTGCTGCAACTAATCCTCTGATGGACAAATTTTTTAGATTTTATTTGATTGAGCAAAATTTGGAAACAAATTTGATAAATGATTCTCATATAATTTTATTTTTTTTGTTTTTTTTACGAGGCTTGCACAATCAAGCTCCGTGGATTATTCAGAAATTTTGAAGCAGAATTCAAAGACTCAAAATATTTTTGCACGATCATCCCTCCGAAGGCGTGACTCACGTGCAGGGGGCAAATGTGAGCCCGAGTACAAAATTAGGGCTTACGTGTGATTTGAAGAATTAAATGAACCGAGAGAAGTCTCCACGTGTCCCGAGGCAGAAGACTCGTGGAGACGACTCATTTGGGAATTGATTGAGGGATTGGATTGGTGGCTAGAAGGACAGGATGATTTAGGCATTACTTAAGTAATTAAGGGTATTCTTGGAATTTCCTCTGAAATCACATGCCAAGCACAAGACCCAGACATGTGCAAGGCACGTGACCATTTTCCAAGAAACTCTATAAATACCCCCTTCCATTTCAATAGAAGGGGACTTTTTGGAATTCTCTCTGAACTAGAGACTTTGAAGAAGGCTCTTGAATCCTAAGAGTTCTGCCACGTGTTACTCGAGCAATTGCTTACCTGTTCTTCTCCCCTCTTCAACCACTCAATCAAGACCGTATTCTTCGCGGATTTCTCTCCTCCCCAGTCAACAAGAAACCCTAACCCTAGTAAGGTACGGTTTCTTTACCTACAATCCGTAAGTGAAAAGCCCTAAATTTAGGAAAAGGGGGTGAAAGGTTAATAAGGCAAGATCAGGGTAGAGGAGATTTAGTTTCGGAGTGTACATCGCGGGAGTGAACTAAAGAGAAATAGGGAAAAAATTAGGGAAATATTAGAGCAACTTAGTGCTAAATTAGAATTTTAATTTTGGTGTTTATTTATTCTATTGTTTGTATTTTATTCACCTTTGTATTGAATTTTATTTTTATTTTGGTAAAGTTTTATTTATGAGATCTTGTTTTTTTATTCTAGATATTTTTTTATTGTTTGAAATAACTTGTACTAATTTTTGATAGATTTTCATATTTTGGTGTGAGATAATCATAACAATTTATTTTTGTAAATTAGAAAATATATTTATATGTGCTTAATTTTAATTTCAAAAATTATAACTCTGACAAAAAAACTTTAAAATGGGTATTTATTTAGAGACGGAGTGAGTGAACCATTTGACTATATAAATTTATGTCCAAATAAATAATAATTTTAAAATGCAAAATGATGTGTATTGGGGAAAAAAAGAAGAGGCTATCTTAATTTTGGACAACAATTTACTATATAAAATACGCAACGGAAAAAATTGCTCACAATGAATGTGACCCATATTAGGCAACAAAATATATTAATAAAAAAGTTTTTATTGCCGATGATGAGGAGAAATCTCATAGACAATAGAAAAAGTAAATAGGTGGGGGTTTTTTCCCGCCAACGATTTGGCAACGAAAATATATTTATATGTGCTTAATTTTAATTTCAAAAATTATAACTCTGACAAAAAAACTTTAAAATGGGTATTTATTTAGAGACGAAGGGAGTGAACCATTTGACTATATAAATTTATGTCCAAATAAATAATAATTTTAAAATACAAAATGATGTGTATTGGGGAAAAAAGAAGAGGCTAAAACGTGTTTATTGGGTTTATCTTAATTTTGAGCAACAATTTACTATATAAAATACGCAACGAAAAAAAATTGCTGACAATGAATGTGACCCATATTAGGCAACAAAACATATTAATAAAAAAGTTTTTATTGCCGATGATGAGGAGAAATCTTATAGACAACAAAAAAAAAAAATAGGTGGGGTTTTTTTTCCGCCAACGATTTGTCAACGAAATTTTGCAATGACCTATGAATTTCGTTACGAAAAATGAAAGGCTTTCACAAACTGCAACGAATGACAATTTTTGTTGCTACATGCATTTTTGGCAACGACTTTATAAGTCATTTCCTGAAAAATCGTTGTCAAATGTCCATTTTTTTGTAGTGTTCGTCAAAATTTTCAACTAAATAGTGATTTAGATTATCAAAATTGTACAAGATCATCAACAACAATAGCAACCATCAACAACAATGACAAAAAATCATTTTAAAATCGTAGTTGTTCAATTAGAACAACTATTAATCAATTCAAATCAAAATCTAGAAACATACCTAAAATGTCAAATACTTTCTGCCTTCAAATTGGGATTACTAAAAAATGATAATGGAGGTTCTTGACAAAATGGAGACTGTCAATGATAAATTAAAGAAAGATCGGTGACGTCGTTTGGATACAAGTTTGTTTGGGAAAATTTTTGCCTCTATATAAAAATGTGATGTCATTTCATACTTTGTCACTAAATATAAGAAATTATGACGAACCAATGTTGTCACTTATCCACTCATCTAATTAGTGACGCACTATTATCTCGTCATATAAAATTGGTATTTGTGACAATAAAAATTGTCATAATTTATTAATTTTTCGTCTTTACAAAATTTGCCTCCAAAATTTCTTAAATTTTTTTCCCTCCAAATCAATTTGTGACGATATTACGTACTTTGTCGCTAAATATAAGAATTTATAACGAACCATTTTTGTCACTTATCCACGCATCTAATTAGTGACACACTATTATCTCATCATATAAAATTAGTATTTATGACAATACAAATTGTCATAAATTATTTCTTTTTCGTCTTTAAAAAATTTCTTCCAAATAAAATTGTGACGATATTACGTACTTTGTCACTAAATATAGGAATTTATGACGAACTATTTTTGTCACTTATCCACTCATCTAATTAGTGACAAACTATTATCTCGTCATATAAAATTGTTATTTATGACAATATAAATTGTTATTTTTCCGTCTTTAAAAAATTTCCCTCCAAAATTTTTCATACAAATTTTGCCTCCAAATAAATTTGTGATGAATTTGTATTTGGCGTCACTAAATGTGAACATTAGTGACGAAAACACATTGTCACTAAATTTTACAAATAATTAATGACAAACTATTATGTTGTCATTGAAAGAAATATTGTGTGACAATAAATACCGTCATCAATTATTACAAAATGTCACTAAAAGGTTTTCCTCCAAAATTTTGGTACGAAATTCTACCTCCAAAATAACTTGTGACGCAATTTTGTTAATCGTCATCAAATGTGTAAATTAGTGACGATATAAATGATTAATAGTAACAAAATTATAGGTCGTCACAAAAGCAAAAGTTTTAGTGACGATTATGAATTTCGTAATTATTAATTAACAAATTGTGACAAAATTATGTGCGTGGCAAAAAATTTATCATGAAATATGTGATTTCTTGTAGTGTATGTGTGTGACCCAAGGATATTCATTAGTATCACGACCACAAATTATCCATGCACTACGGGCCAAGGATATTCGTGTATTCATCAATGGTCATGATCATACCAACAACTGTCCATCAATGCACTACGACCGATGAGGACTTTTACAACATCATTTGTAACATTATGGTCATGATTATACTGAATAATCCCTGGTCATAATCATACCAAGTCCATCTATGCACTGCAGGCCACATATGACTTTCAACATATTATAAACATGAGGATGATGACAATGATATAAGAATTCAATAAAACAAGTTCAAGGATAAATTTGTAAAGATTTATAATTTAATTTATCCAAAAATCAATAACATCCAAATTGTCAACATGATACTGCTTTGTGGAGTAAAATTCAAGAATGCTTAGAAGAATATTTCCATGAAAAGATACTGGATGAAGCACAAATATCAAGGATATTCCACTAATTTCATGGAGTATAGAAGCCAAAACTTTAATCAACTGAGTATAATAGAATATATGAAACCATAAATGGATTTTTGCCGCCATGCGGTAATCCACGTAGACAGATTATTCCAACAGAATAATAAAGAATGGAATAACAGAAGAATTCACCAGGCGTGCATAATCCGCATAGACAGGTTATGTGACGTCCCCAAATCCGGGTATCTTCCAACCCGACAGATGGTGCTACACGGTGCTACAGTTCACATAAACATTCAATTGAAATGCCTCAAAAGAACGGATATGTCTTATATATATATATCAAAAGAATATTTATATTCCACAGGTTCTTTACAACCAATACATTTGTCTTTATCATAATATTAGTATTATTCTTACAAAACCTATACTATTACATATGTAGTCTACGGGTTCGCCTTCGCCTTCCCTTTATCCTTGCCGGATCCATCGGTCCGTTCGATCTTAGCTGCATTAATATGGTTTAAGCAAGAATGAGCCTAACTAGCTCAGCAAGTACAACAATTCTAGGAAAATAGCATGCTTGAAACATAGGAATCATATATCTTTGATAACTGAACAATAGTTATGAAGTACTATCGATAATTCAAAATAGCACTTCTTTTTATTCAAAATATTTTACAACAACAATATTCAGTAAAACATCAATTCCGGTTCAAAACCGTAAGCATTTCATAATTACTTTGAAAAGGACATCCCGACACGAAGTCCATAAGTCCGGCATAGCTTACGAGCACGTCTAGGTGATCAGCCTATAGTACTCTATGTTGATCAACACTACATTCATTAAAAGTGTATACGTTTAAGTTGTGGCAACCTCACGTGCCTGTCGTTTGACGACAAAACAATTTAGCATATTCAGTCTACTTTTGAAAACCACAACAATATTAGTTTGGTAAATCCTTATCAACACTTGATAAAATAACACTTGCACTTTAGGTTCTTAAGTCTCTACAGTAGATGATAACATAACATAGAACATTAGGTCATGAATGATCATACATGGTTCCTGAAGACTCTTACCATTCTTCTCAATCTAATTACATATTAGATTTGTTATTATTGGTTCTGGCATTCCGTTAGGTCATTCTTACGTTCATATGTAATTGATTTAACTTAACCCTGAGTGTTCATACTTAAGGCTTAATTATGTCTTAACAATGTTTTATTAAGATCCTTATTTAATTGCTTATCAATTACTCTTCATGTTCAACTTGTAAACATTCTCTATTGTCTAGGTCATGAAGCTGGCGCTGCGGCGCTGGCTATTACACTTAGTATTGCGCTGCGGCGTCACCTATTGTTGCCTAGAAACCGAACTCAGCGCTGCGGCGCGAGTCCATTTGTTACTGGTCGCGCTGCAGCGCGAGTTTGCACGGGACTAAGGCCACTTTGGCACTGCGACGCCGGACTTTTGGCATAGAGTCGCGGCGCGGACTTTGTGCCACAAAAATGTTTGACATATTTTTCAAATGTTGAGATTCCCTGACTCGTAACTTTTTCGTTATAAGTCCAAATTGGCTTGTTCAAGAGCCTACGGTTCACAAATCACGTACTCTATGCGTTCGTGCAAGAATTTTATCTATTCGACTTTGTTTGCTAAAATTTCACCTATTAGTCCATTTTTAACGAAAACGGTAAACGTTCGCGAACGTTCAACGCTTGTTTATCTTCGTTCTTAGTCGAAATCCGGTCATTTTCGAGTCCTCAACTCTATAATGCCAAATATGACTTGTCTCCATCGAAAACTAACGTTTCCGAGTTTAAACACAAAATACGACTCCCATTCCGAGAATTTCACGAATTCGACGATTATCGCCCAATCGTGTTAATTCTGGCAAAACTTCATTACTAGTGATTTGTTCATCATTCTAAATACATTCATTTAATTATCTAGACATCTTAACTTACATGCTACAACAACTTATATTCAAATTAAGTTATGGCTTACTTCATATAAGTTCCTAACTTAATAATTCTTCAATACTTGATTTTCATTTCATGATGACTTATTATTGGATTAAGTCCTTTACTCAATGTTTTCACATCTTATCCAACATACTAATTCACATGACAAGTTCATCATAAATTAATAACTTATTTAGGTTCAAATTGTTTAATCCTCTTATTCGGCTTAAGTTCATTCATCAATGACTTCTTATATGTTCTTAGTATCTAACTTCATTAGATTACACTTCTCTTACCATCCTTATATGATAGAGATAGAAGAGACAATATCAATTACCTTTGAAGACTACTTGAACTTCTCTTCTCTTTGAAAATATAGCAAAGGAAAGTTAAACTTCAAAGTGCTTATTGGCTCTAACAAATAAGTTGTTTTGTGAGAGAGTTTGTTGGATGAAATAACAAAACTCAAATGAATTAAAGGGCTTGCTATTTATAGAACTTTCAAGGTTAGGGCAATTAGGTCATTAGGCAACCCACCTCTTCAACTAACCTCCTTACCATTCATCAACTTAACCACTAAGTAAACTTGCTAGCCACTCATAATTCTTGCTTATCACAACACTTGATCATCACTTAAAGTACTTGGGAATCACATAAAGTTCTTGCTCACTACTTCACCCATGGGTTGCCCCATGGATCCTATTAGTTTGTGGATCATCCATTGGCTTGATAATTAATCTAGCTAATTCCTTGTTGGGCTTGCATTATAATAATTTGGGCTTAATTATAATCCCACTTAGGTTTACATCTTATTCTTATTGGACTTGCTCTTTATACAATATCCACCACTCCATTTCATTAGATTTTAATTCTACACATTCTCAAATTAAATCCGCATGCGAAATATTGCGTTTTCCATACTTAGATTATTATTACATAATGCCTCTTGCCTCGATATAATAACGTTACGTATTTCTCGAAAGTTCAAAAAAATAATTCCCGAGCGATAAACGGTGAATAGTGTTTTTCGTAAACATTCTCAAAAAAGTTTTATTTTTGTCTTGGAATTTCAAACACTTTAATTCATTCACGTGGTTCAAATACTACGATGCTCAGACGTTTTTAGGTTATAGAACGACATATATCTTATTAACATATAATAATAACAAATAATATTATTTTATTCATTATTTAATTCTTTCAAATATTTTGCAAAGGATCCGAATTTCTCGGTCGTTACATTCTTCCCCCCTTATAAAGATTTTGTCCCCAGAATCTCGCCCTACATTACTCAAACAAAAGAGGGTAATCTTTCTTTATCTTCTCTTCCAATTCCCACGTTGCTTCCTTAATATCGTGGTTCTTCCATAATACCTTTACTGACGATATTACCTTATTTCGCAGAACTTGCTCTTTTCTATCGATAATTTGAATCGGCATCTCTTCATATATTAAGTCCTTCTCGATTTGAATAGGTTCAAATTCTATCACGTGCTTGTAATCCGGTTTGTAAGGACGTAGCACTGAAACGTGAAATACATTATGTATTCGCTCTAGGTCTTGAGGTAACGCTACCCTATAAGCTACCTCACCTACCTGTTCTAATACTTCAAAAGGTCCTATAAACCTTGGGCTTAGTTTTCCCTTCTTTCCAAAGCGTATTTTTCCTTTCCAGGGAGATACCTTTAGAAATACGTACGAACCTACTTCAAACTCTCTATTCTCTCGATGTACGTCTGCGTATTTCTTCTGTCTGTCTTGAGCTGCTACGAGATGCATCCGTATCAACTTCACCACTTCCGCTGTTTGCTGCACCAATTATGGTCCTAGCATTCGGCGTTCTCCCACTTCATCCCAATACAATAGTGTTCTGTATTTCCTTCTATACAAACCTTCATACGGCGGCATACATATGCTTGCATGATAACTGTTGTTATACGTAAATTCTACTAATGGTAGATGATCATCCCAACTACTCGTGAAATCCATGACGCAAGATCTCAACATATCTTCTAACGTATGAATTTTTCTCTCGCTCTGTCCATCGGTTTGTGGATGATATGCCGTACTCAACTTCAACTGCGTCCCCAACTGCTCTTGAAGACTTCTCCAAAAGTTTGATGTGAATCGTGGGTCACGATCTGACACAATCGAAACTGGTACTCCATGTCTGGAAATGATTTCCTTAACATAAATTTTTGCTAATTGATCTAAATTATACTTGACCCGAATTAGCAAGAAGTGCTGTGACGAATGAATTATTTGAGTTGTGATTCTGGGGACAGAATCCTTGTAAGAAGGGAATGATGTAACAATCCAAAATTTTATTTATAATTTAAAATATTTATTAAATTAAATAAATATTTTATTTATGTGATTGTTGTTAGTATATATTTGTGAATTAGATAATACTCTAATTCAATTTAACAGTTAGAGAGTTGTTAAAGATTACATGAGTTGCTATATTGATGTCGTAATTTAATAATTAAAGTGATATATTAATTGTTAAATAAAATTATAATAAGATTATAATTTTGTGATATTTAGTTAAGTGGGAAATTTATTTAGTATGTGGTAATTAGTTTATTTAATTAAGATTGGATATGAAAATCCAAGTAAACAATGTGGGACAATAAACTATATTTATTAAAAGAGTTTTAATTTGAGTTTACCAAACAAAAGCTTAGATCTTTTGAAATTCTTATTTTAATCTGGTTTTGCCAAAAAGGCTTAAGGAATGATTAAGTCATTATTTTAATATGGTTTTGCCAAACAAGCCTTAGGGCATTAAAAATTCTAATTTTTGTAACCTATATATTAAATTGATAATAAGTATATGTAATTATATTGGGAGTTACATATTCTATAATTATATGTGTTATATGTATATTGTATATACACTAAGTTATGTTAACATAAGTCTAAACTAAGAACAATAGAGAGAGAAAGGAGGCTGCCTATTTCGGTAGTTATAGGGAGTCTAGGAGGGGTCTTGGATCTTCATACAACTTAAAATCAAAAGCTACTTTGAAGGATCAAGAAGGCTTGCAAGAAGAAAAAGGTAAGAAAATGAAAGTTTTCACTTTTTGTGCTCTTTTTGTTAGATCTTTATGAACCAAGCAACTTTTGTTTTGGATCATTAAAAACTCATGATTTACATGAGTATTGGTATTTTATATGTGTATCAAAGTATTTTTGAAATCAAAAGTTAGATCCAAAGTGAGGAAATCAAGTTTTGTACCAAAAGGTTTAAGAAAAAGCTTTCCTTTGTATGCTATATATATTTTTTTATGTTAGATTCTTTGGGTTCATGTGAATAATGGTTTAAAACATGTTAGCATGCTAGATACATGAGTTAAGGGTAAAAATCCTTTGGAATCACTCAAATATGTTAAGAAATGAGCAAGTTATGAATTAAATCCCAAACCACCTTAACTGTTGAACACAAGCTACTAATCAGTCACTTCTGTCCATTTTTCCGGGACCAAAACAGAACCAAAATATATGTTTGATACATGGAAACTGTATTTCAGGAAATTACGAATCCAACGATACCTATTGGACCTAAATCCGATTTGTAGATTTCGTTTTATAAGCGTTTCCGTTAAGGACCCTAAATCTGGAAAATGAACCAACTGTTGAAGAAAACCTTGCGGACCAGTCACTTTGGAGCTGATTTCAGGGACCTAGACAGATTGGAATTTGGTGTTTGATAACTGAAAACTGTAGTTCAAGAAGATACGGATCCAACGAGTTTGATTGGGCCTCAATCGGAGTCGTGGATCTCGTAATTCAAGCGTTTCTGTAAAAGACTCCAATACTGAAAATGTTTACAAGGTATGTAATGGTCAGTCAGTAGTGTCCTGTTTTCAGGGTGCTATACTGTGCCAAATGGACCGTTTCTTGAGCTTAAAACGTAGCTCGGGAAGTCACGGTTCTAACAATACCAAGTGGGCCCAAATCGGACTTGTAGATCACCGTCTACAAGTGTTTCTGTGGAGGACCCTAACTTTAAACGAAAATTATAGAATAAATAGAAAATAAATATTAGAAATTCATAATAAATTTGTAAAAATTATTTTAAAGCCTAAAAATGGGTTTTTAATAATTTGAAATATATTTCACTGATATTTTCATATTTTTAAATATTAATGATAGTTAATTTATTTAATTAGTATATTAAATAAATTACATAAAAATGATTTTAATACTTTAAAAATCATTTGAAATTATATTAAAGTGTAAGGAAATATTTTAAGTTATTTTTATGACTTTTAATATTTTGTAATGAATTTCATTAATAAATTAATATTAATGACAATGGAATTAAGTAGTATTTAATTCATATTAATATGATATTAATGATTGAAAAATCATGATAAATGGTAATAATTATCTGAAAATTATTATAAGTCATTGAAAAATATTTTGATTGAAAATGAAATTATCTAAGGTAAATGTAAAGCATTTAGGCAAAGTCTTATGGAAATTAGACTCATGAATTATCTGACTAGACTTTTTGGGATGTCAGAAATTATACCGAATTCAACTCAGACTGAAATAGTTTGACTTGATACCGAATTTTAGGTATTTTATAGACTGATAGGATTATGTGGTAATTTGTTAGGTTATATTATAACTGTATTTTACAGTACTATACTGTGATGATATTCTAATATTTGGAGATCGATATTATCTATATTAGGTCTTCAGAAAAAGCGATATAGGTTGCATAACGGTAATCAATGGTATAGGCAAGTTCTCTAACTCGATCTCGAATTGATATTTTTGAAATATGCTTGGGGTTAATCATTACTGATTATACCATGTCTATGAATTATTGATTCTCACTCTGTGCACATTTCATGTATTCATCAGGTATGAAAGGCTGATCACCTTCATTACCATTTGGTCCAGTTGATTTATTCATGTTCATTATTCGTTCAACTATGAAAATTTATTCATGCTCTTTCGCAATGTATATATATTGTAGAAAGTTAGCCAACTTATTGTTCAATTCTTTCGATCATGATATATCCTTAATTGAACTTATACTTGCTGGGCAAAATTGTTGCTCACCCTTGCTATATCATGATAAACATTGCAGATTATGACTAATACATCGGTTACAAGAAAAGTCCAAGACAAGTCAGCTTTGGATTATATGTGCAACTAAAGTTGTAACAGTAATGTATGATAAAAGCTTTGTATGTCTGATAGGATATTGATTTAGGCATTATGTGAAGGTTCTCGACCTTGGGGATAGTGTGTAATGTTTAATGTATAAATAATGTATGTTTATATCTTCCGCAATAGTTATAGAAATAGTACACCGGATTCGTGGTGATTTGGGACCCGAATCTGGGGATGCTACAAGTGCGCCGACTTTGTCAACTGGTCCACTATTACCCAAATCGTATCATACCTTTTCTGAGTAGTCGAAAGTCCCACCACAAAGTCCATCGTGATATGTTCCCACTTCCACTCCAGAATCTCCAATGACTGTAACAAGCCACTTGGTCGTTGATGTTCGGCTTTAACTCTTTGACAAGTTAAGCACCTACTCATATATGTAGCTATTTCTCTCTTCATGTTCGGCCACCAAAAACTCTGTCGAAGGTCTTGATACATTTTAGTGCTACCGGGATGAATCGAGTACCTCGAACTGTGAGCCTCTTGCAAAACTTGCTCCTTTAATTCCGTCTCATTCGGAACCCAAATTCTTCCTTTAAATCTTAATAATCCCTCATTATCAAGACTAAACCTAATATCTTTTTCGGTGGTTATTCGCTCCTTCATCTGGTCACACTCAACAGTTTTGAGATACACCTCCTTGACTCTCTCTACGATGGTAGATTGTATCTCCGTCGCAAAAAGTCTCTGCTCTGCTTCACTTGGCAACTTCACCTCCAACTCCATCCTAGCCATCTCTGTTATTAACTCAGTTTGAGCCGTTAACATAGATAACTTCTCCCGGCCCTTTCTACTCAAGGCGTCGGCCACAACATTGGCTTTTCCAAGGTGATACAGGATTTCACAGTCGAAATCCTTTATCAACTCTAGCTATCTCCTCTGTCTCATATTCAACTCTTTCTGTGTGAAGATATATTTTAGACTCTTGTGGTCTGTGTATATCTCACACTTTCCCCATAAAGATAATGTCGCCATATCTTTAAGGCAAACACCACCGCGGCCAGTTCCAGATCATGAGTAGGATAAACTTTCTCATAACCCTTCAACTGCCTAGATGCATATGAAATGACCTTGCCATGCTGCATGAGCATGCAACCAAGTCCTTTATGCGAAGCATCGTTATAAACTACAAAATTTCCTGTGTCATCGGGTAATGACAAAACAGGTGCTTCACTCAACCTCTTCTTCAGTTCTTGAAAACTGTCTTCACATTTCTCAGTCCATACGTACTTCACCGTATTCCTCTTCAAGTTAGTCAACGGAGTAGCTATCTTTGAAAAATCCTGAATAAATCTCCGATAGTAACCCGCTAACCCTAGGAAACTCCGCACCTCCATCGATGTTTTCGGTTATTCCCAATTCATCACGGCTTCCACCTTCACTGGATCTACTGAAATCCCCTCGTGGTCAATGACATGACCTAAAAATTGTACCCTCTCTAACCAGAATTCACACTTAGTGAACTTCGCATATAACTTTTCCTTTCTTAGTGTCTCCAACACTATTCTCAGGTGTTCATAATGATCTTCTGGCGTCTTAGAATAGATTAGAATATAATCGATAAACACCACGATGAACTTGTCCAAATATTGTTTGAACACTCTGTTCATCATGTCTATAAATAAAGCAGGTGCATTAGTCAACCCAAATGACATCACCAGAAACTCGTAATGACCATAACGAGTTCTGAATGTTGTCTTCAGCACATCTTCATTCCTAACCTTCAGCTGATGATACCCCGTCCTCAAATCTATTTTGGAAAAATATTTTGCCCCTTTCAACTGATCAAAAAGATCATCGATCCTGGGCAATGGATACTTATTCTTTATTGTTAACTTGTTCAACTCTCGGTAGTCGATACAAAGTCTTAACGATCCGTCCTTCTTCTTGACAAACAGTATCGGTGCTCCCCATGGCGAAACACTTGGTTGAATGTACTTCCTATCTAACAGTTCTTGTAACTGCACCATCAACTCCTTCATCTCCACTGGCGACATACGATACGGTGCCTTGGAAACTGGTGTCGCTCCTGGCACAATGTCTATTACGAACTCGGTCTCCCTATCCGGCAGAAGACCTGGCAACTCACTCGGAAATACATCCATGAACTCACTCACTATAGGTATTTGTTCCATAGTCGCTCCCACTCTCTGGGTATCAACCACATGACACAAATAGCCTACACACCCCTTCCTTAATAATTTCATAGTTTGTGTCATGGTAAGACAACAGGAACATCCCGACGATTTATCCCCGTAAAATATTACATGAGATTGAATTGATGTTTTAATATTTACGCATTTCTTTTGACAATCTATAATTGCCCCATGATTTATCAACCAATCCATTCTGAGAATTACGTAGAATTCTCCTAACTTTATTGGTATTAGATCTATCGAAAATTTACAACCTCGTATGTCTATGCAACAACTCTTAGAATATCTTCAACATGAATTATCTCTTCGTTTGCTACCTTAATGTTTAAAGGTATAGGCAACTTTTTGGGAAGTAATCCTAATCGTCTAGCAAAATCACATGCGATAAACGAACAAGTAGCACCCGAGTCAAACAGCACGTATGCATTTAAGTCGTTGATCGGAATAATACCTGCGACTACGTCCCCCAAGGCCATCGCGTCTTGGACGGTCATATTAAAGGTACGGGCCATCGGTCTACCCGGCTGCGCTGGACCCCCAATAGTTAACTTACCACTATTGGTGCCCCTATTTCCGTCTGTCCCCTTCTTTGGGCAGTTCTTTGCCATGTGGTCAGTTGACCCACATACAAAGCATCCATGGTTCTTCTTTGGGCTTGGACAGTTTGGCGCAATATGCCCCTCCTGTCCGCAGTTATAACACACGGCCTTACCTTTGAGACAGACTCCTAAATGAGTCTTCCCACAGGTTTTGCAGGCCTCCATCCTCCTCTTCGGGTCTCCTTGTTTCACTCCGGTATTTCCAGAGCTCTTATAACCTTCGCCACTCCCGCTGGCACCCTCATTCTTTACTCCCCCGTCTACCTTCCCCTTGATTTTCTTATCCTTGTGGTATTGGCTCAACGCCTCACTACCACCTTCGACAATTATTGCCTTCTCTAAAACGGTTCCAAAGGAAGTACTTTGGAACACAGCGATACGGTTATAGAGCCAAGGTTTCAAGCCCTGCTCGAACTGTTGAGCCTTCCTCACCTCAGTATCCACTTGATGTGGAGCGAACCTTGCCAGTTCATTAAACTTAGCAGCATATTGGGGAACCGTCATGTCCCCTTGCCTCAACTCCAGAAACCGCATCTCCATCTATCCCTACATGCTCGTGGGAAAATAGTTCTCAGAAAATATTTCCTTGAACCTCACCCACGTTTTCATATCTATTCCGGCCCTCGCCTGATTGGCCTCCCACCAAAAGTTGGCCTCTCCCTTCATCATGTAGGTTGCAAAGGCAAACTTTTGGGCTTCGTCGACATTTGCTATCACAAATGCCTTCTCTATCTCCTTCACCCACGTTTGGGCTTCGATAGGGTCCGTAGTTCCTTTGAACTTCGGCGGACCCACACTCTTAAAGTCCTTGAATGTAGTAGCTCGTACTACACCAGGATTTACGGAGATATTAGCCCCAGTTTGATTAAACGTTGCGGTTAAAAGGTTCAAAAATTTCTGCATGGGGTTAACCAGACCTCCCTCCGGTTGATTTGTGTTCGCACCTTGGTTACGTGGTACTCTTCTTGGCGGCATTTTGCTGTTACAATAAACACATATTTTATTATTCATTTCCTGCCAGTTAGTTATTATTCAATGTTAAACAATAACTTAAACATTCATTACTCAACATTTTTCAGAAAAACAAACTTATATTAATTCGTTGTAGTATAATACTACATCGGTTACATTACACAGCCTAAGCTGAATACATTACTTTCCCGCAATTGCTTTCCAAAAATTGGGATTTACAAAAGACTACCCTTGATTATACAAAAGAGGGTTTTACGTCACTACTAGATATAGAAATATGTACATATCTAACTATTCTAACAACTACTAGATCACATTTGCCTTAAGGCATTTTCAAAATCCGCCTTGGCAAGACCGGCAATAATATCACGGGTAATAGTATGTCGTGTATGCCCTGTCTCTACGGGATAACCAGCTACCTGCAACTGGAAATCCTCATGAGAATTCCTATGGATATAGGACATTCTCCCTATCTTCTGCTTCTTGGCCTTTAGCTCCTCCCTGAGCTCAAAGACCTCTTGTTTCAACCCATGGACCTTGTCCTTGGCCAAAACCTTTTCATCATGTTCCTGTTCCAACATGGACTCCACGTCCGTCTTATCCTCTATAACAGCTTGGAGCTCTGCCTTCAGCTCCTTAACCTCCTGGCAGTAGTGGATGTTCCTGTGACAACCCGAAATTTTGGATTATCCAGAATTTAGGTTTAAAGAATTAGTTATTAATAAAAAGGAATTTTTATTAACACTATTTTGTGCTATGTGTTTATTAATCGTTCTATAACCTAGGTTGATTATAAGTCGGGAGGATTCTGGCTACGAGCTAGATTTAACGAGTAAGAATTTTCAAGACGAAAATGAAAGTTTTCTGGGAACAAAATATTTTTTGGGGAAAAAGACGAAATAGGCATTATTCATCTGTTTCTGCTCAGAGATTTATTTTAAAATTCTGAGAAGTTATTGATTACGTAAAATGTTGAGACGTGATGGAATATTCAATAATATTCTAGTTATGGCAAAAACGAAGTTTTTGCCTGCGGACTCAAAACCTAAGGGTTAGAAAAAGTGAGTTTCGAGAATGTAATGAGTACGTATAATAACTAGGGTTATTATGCGTGATAAATACGAGTATAATACTAGTTATTATACGAGTATAGTACGACGTATAATACAAATATCGTACGAGCTAAATACGAAGAGATTACGAGAAAACGAGGATGGAATGCGTAGAATACGATTAGTCTTAATGGACTTTGTGTTCATGGACTTTGTAGAATCCAATGGAACTTGGATTATGTCAAGCCCAATGATTTGTGAAATCAAGCCCAAGATAGGCCCAATAAGAATTAGGGTTAAGGCCCAAACCAAGAAAAGAAATCGCGGATCGAACCAATAGATAAATGGATGGGTAAGAACCAATGGGGCAACCCATTGGCATGTGGGTCGGCCACTTGGCCACCAAGTAAGGGTGGTGGCCAAGTAAACTTGGTGGCTAAGCATAGGAATAGTAAGGAGGTTAAGGGGGCGAAATGACCGATTTGCCCTAAGCCTTGGTTTTTCTATAAATAGAAAGCTTAAGTTCTTTATTTTGAGATTTTGAAAATCCTACATTTAGGAGAGAGAGAGAGAGAGCTCGGATGAAGAGGGAGAATGAAGAGCGTGAGCATGAATGCTCGGATCAAAAGTGATCGTGAAATATAAAAGCTTGCAAATCGCCGGCCTTGTATAATGGAAGATGATTAAAGAAGAACGATAATCCGAACCCTATTTTCTTCTAATATTTTCTTTAAGTTTAATATGTTTAAAACATAATTTAATGAGAATAAGAAGTAAAAGAGATTAGTAATGATTTAATATGGTTGAAATCATGAGAAAATGAAGAAATAAGAATTAGAAGTTTAGTTTATAAATTTCTTAAGGAGGTATAAGATTCGTAAGGATTTTGAGCAATCCGAATGAATTATATGAACGAATAGGTGAAATAAGTAAGGAATGATGTTCTATAACATCAAATTCCAAGAAAAAGTAGAATCGTAATCCAAAATATCGACTAAAATAAAGAACGAACGAAGAACGCGAAGAACACGAAGAATGTTGTTGATGGACAAATTTAAAACCATCGTAGGATAATTGTTGTTGATGGACAAGTTTAAAACCATCGTGTATAAGTTAGTTTCATATTGCTTGGTTAGAAATGATAGAAACGTTCATGAAGAACAGATTAAAACTTAGCTATAACGAAGTTATGGCGAAATTTTCGTAAAAGACGAACAAGAATTAGAAAGTTATAAAATGAACCCGAACGTGTAGGATTTCATAAGGAAGTAAGAGAACGTAGAAAACGTGAGTCATAGACTCAAGAACGAACAAGTTCCGAGTTCGGATGACTGAATTACGAACGAACGAACGAAGAGCATTAAAACGTAAAATGAACAAAGGGTGAAGATCAAGCCAATTGAATGGCACAATAACGGATTTAGAATGAATATCTGCTCAATTGATATTAAAGTACGTAAGATAAGGAATAGAATGGCTTTAGAACGACCTCGTTCCGAGTTATAACGAAGAAGTTATGAGATCATAAAGTACGCGTCTCAAACTTAATGCAAGACTTAGAAATTTTTCTAGGGTTTTATCTAGGCGCCGCAGCACCGGATAGACTGTGAGAAGTGACGCTGCAGTGCGAACTCGGCCATAAACTTTTGGAGAGTGGCGCCGCAGCGCCAGGCCAAGGAAGAAGGTGAAGTAGGGCGCGTAGCAGCTTAAGAGAGAGGAAGGGGCACAACGCCGCAGCGCCGGTGCAGGTCAATGCCAAGAAATGAGATTTTTATTTCTCAATTACTTTAGTAAGTGTTTTAAATCTTTAATGAAGGTTGGATGAAAAGATTAAACGAGATTAAAAGACAAAGATTATAGGTACGGGTTACGGAACCTATATCTGAGGACCGTAGTTGTAATAAACAAACGTGAGGGATTGCTATGATTGTGATTCCTTAGACGTTCAGTAATGAAGGTAATGAATAACACTTTGATGATATGTTGTGGTAATGAGAGATAAGTATAAAGCGTATAGACGCTGTGAACGCAACGTTGTTGCAATGAACGATCGGTCTTAGCATACAACGAACGGTATGGTGCGTATAGACGCTGTGAACGCAACGGTATTGCAATGAATTATTGTAGAGGTCTATGCTATTTGATTCAGCTAGACAAATATTGAAAGATGTTCATGAAATTCAAGAGTTTCTTGAGAAGTTATGCCAAACCAAATTGTTTTGGTGCAGATTCAGATGTTGAAATGCTGAGATGAACAACCCTATTATTAGGGGTTGCACTTAGTTTTATACTTTGTGCTGAAATATTTGTATACAATACATGTACAATAGGTTGATCACCTAGAGTACTTGCGGAGGGTGTTTTCAGTCTTTGTGATTGATAAACATTCTGCCAAAGAGGGTTTAAAGTGTGAAGAATCGGGGGTGAAGCACCATTAAACCTAGAGAATAGAGTTCATGGTCTTGTGACCCTCAACATGATTTGGAATCTTTTAAATTCCTGAGTTATTCATACTACTTCCCAATTATTGAAAAATTGTGGCGGATTCGTGTTATTCTGCAAGATGGAAGTGAAAAAGGAAAGTATTCCTTAAAAAGAAGTAAGTCGTAGAATACGAAACTGAATGATGAATGTGTTGAATAAGTGAAAAAAGAAATTTTGAAGTGAGAAGGATGTGAGTTATCAAAGAATAATGTAAAACTTTTAATACAAAAGTTAATAATTGTAGAACGGTTTTTGTAGAAAGGAAGTGGTTATAAAACCCAAGGAATGAATGAAGTATTAGTGTAAAATCTATTTTGTTAGATTGAATGAATAAAAAAATTTCGAGGACGAAATTCTTAGAAGAAATGGTGAATGTAATATCCCGAGTGTTTATGATAGCGATTCTTAGAAAAGGAAATGAATGGGTTAAGAATATAATACTCAAAATATAATTGAGTTCAAGTGAAGGTTATGAAATAAAACCTAGAATTTGTTAAAGTAATGAATGTAGTAGGAAATATAAAACTTATATTTAGATAAAATGATGAAAGATTACTCTGAGTTATTTATTTCATTGGTGTCTTTGATTCTGGGGACAGAATCTTTGTAAGTAGGGAAGATTGTAACGAATGAGTGGTTTGAGTTGTGATTCTGAGGACAAAATCCTTGTAAGGAGGGAATTATGTAACAATCCAGATTTTAATTAAATATTTAAATATTTATTAAATTATATAAATATTTAATGGATGTGTTTATCGTTGAATAAGTATTTGTTTAATTGATTTGATGTGATTTGATTATTTATTTGTTTAATAAATAATTAATGAGTTAAGGAAAGTAATTATTTTGAAATAGTAATCTAATTTAATTTAATAATTAAGTTAGAGAGTTTATAATGATTAAATAAATTATTATATTATGCAATGAATTGTTATTAGAATTAATTAAATTAAGTATGAAAACTTAAGTAAATAGAAGTGTGACAAATAACTATATTATAAGTGATTATTAAAATAAATTAAAGTAATTTTAATTTAGTTTTACCCAACAAGGCTTAAGTATATTAAGTCTTTAATTTTAAACGGGTTTTGCCAAACGAAGCCTTATGGCTTTTGTATTTTAAATTTTGATTTATTAATAAAATAAATAAAATATAAAATAAACATTTGTAACTGATACATTAAATAATTTGTAACTGATGCTTTTAATTGGTGTGTTATGGCCATTCTCCTGCTCTCTTCCATCTGTTCCTTTTCATTTTCCTCAACAAACTTCTTCTTTCCCATATTGCAAAACAAAAACAAAGAGAGTGAAGAGGGAGCAAGAGAAGAGAGATTCATATGGCTTGAGCAAGATTGAAGCAAGCAAACAACAAAACAAACTCATACAAACCTCCATAATCATCCTACTTCATCCTCTCCACCAAAACATTCATATTTTCTAGAGAGAGAGAGAGAGAAATGGGTGGAGTGATTTTACTTGATTTAAGCTACGGGAGTGTTCAAGGAGAAAGGAAATCAGATTCTAGCAGGTCTTAGCACATGATCAAACATCTTAGAGGAAAGAAATCCAAGAAGAATTGTGGAGAAATCTAGGTAAACTTTTGTGGTAATCTCCAATCAAGACAAGTTTTTCAGTTCTATTATGTTTGTGGATTAAATGTGATTATGTGGTGAGTTATATTGTAACACCCCCATACCTATACTCCCGTGGTATCCGGTACGGTGTTTACAGAGAATTAACTTAATGCATTTAAATATATACACCCATGGTATCTGATTAAAATATTACATTAGATAGAGGGACTATCAGATATAATTCCCATAGATTCAAGATTCACAGTATCCCATAACAGATGGTAATTTCCAAGAGAAATATTACTGTGTTTGGATACCCTCACTTGAATATATGAACTGTATCTGTGACTAGAGTCTATCTATCCTAAATTCAGAGTATCAGTAATAACATGAACATTCCATATTACCAATACCCTCACCCAGATGTATAGTCTATGTCATGAGATTATATACTATCGTATCGATAGTAACCATCTATCTGAAATTCAGAGTATTAATAACAACATGAACAGTCCATGCTATTAACACCCTCACTCAGATAAATAGTTCCCAAGGATCTCAACTAGAATAGAAGATATCTTACTTTACATCTATATATATAAGAAAACACGGTTGCGGAAATAAAAGATGTTATATATATCATAATATTATGATTCGATTACAAAATTTTCATAACGAGTTCTTATTACAAGGTATTCATACAGACAAGAATATAAGCTAATCTATGTAGGGACGTGATAGACACGTAATTCATATATTTAATTATCCCTAATTTTGTCCTTTTAATTATATTAGTTTATTAAATTAATATGTTTTATTTTATTTTGTAGGATTTAATAGTTGTTGCAATAAAGTAAAAATCTTGGTGATCAAGCTATATTTAATGCTCTTATTCATATAAGGATTGTCCAAGAAGAATCTGACAAGGAGAAGGAAAGAGGTGGAACAATCTTAGTGCAATTCAAATCCAACAAGAGAAAGAAAAGTCTATCTAGAAGATCTTTTTGAAGTTGATTGCTACTAGGAAGTTGAATTCTACATGGAAAGGGAATGATCAAAGTGTCCAAGTTCAATGAATCTAAATTAGGGTTCAAAGTTATTTTCCCTATAAATAGGCCTCTTGTTTGAGAGAAAAAGGCACCACTTATTATTTTCTTTTTCTCAGTTTTTCACTAGTGTAGGAGGGAGTAAGATATTTAGAGTTTGTCGTTTCTCTTATTCCAATCACGTGTGGAACATACTGTCAGGGAGTATTTGTAACTTTCTTTTATTTATATTATAGAAATTCTCTTTTTAATTATTGTTCTTATTTCATGCGAATAGTAGTACTAATATTATTTATTTTTGTTTTTAATTCCATGGCTAACTAAATTTCTAATACCTAGGATTATGATGAAGCTAAATATTTCATAATTATATTTTCTTTTCGTTCCTAAATTAATGTCTAATTATTTTCACCTTCATATTTTCCTCCGTATAAATTGCATATGATTTTTATATTGATTGCGAGGTTTTGATAAGTTATAGTTAATCTGTGAATTTTTCATAACTTATGCTTGCCCATATTAATTATATGAATCATTATTTTTAAAGGGAAGGGGAAATAATTAGGGAATTGATTTAGGAAATAAGAAATTATTTATTATGTTAATATTTGGTGGATTCTAATTCCTAGGTATCTTTTCTCATTAATAGTTTTCATTATTAATTAATAGTTTGCATAATTTAGTTAAAAAAATCTTCTCCACCATTTTTATTTCTAATTTGCCTAAAATATTAATTAAGGATATATTAAAGAATTAATCTAGTCTTTGTGGGTTCGACCTGTACTTGCCAGTTCTTCAATTCGACACTGTGCACTTGCAGTACATATTTTTAACACATCAAGTTTTTGGCGCCGTTGCCGGGGACTAGAATTAATTTTTATTTATTCTTTAATTTTTATTTATTCGAATTAGTTTTAACTCATTTTTTTTCCAGGATTATTGAAGCGGATCGAAGAAGCGAAAAGATAAAGATTTTGTTGCTGTGCTTTCTTCGGTACTTCGTATCTCCATATTTAAAAAAAAAAAAATAGTAGTTTAGTTTTTTTTTATTTGTCGCATTCATGCATTCACTAACGTAGAGCACATCCTGTTAGGTTTTATTTTTTTATTTTTTATTTTTTTTTGTCAAATATAAACTGTGGTGATTGCTGGAGGATTGAGGTACGTCAAAATTTCTCCTTCTTTCGTAATTCACATAGTTTTAGGACATTTTATTTGTTTATAGTTTTTTTTTATTTGCATTTTCATCTTTAATCTAACATTAAGGGCACAACCTGTAACAAGATAAGGTGGGGATTTCATCACCCTTCCTTGGCCCACAAATAACCCAATTTACATTTTGCATGACCGTGACCTAATAAAATCAAGTAGACGTTGGCCCCTAGGACTCTCGAGCTCAATTAGGACAAGAAACTCCAAGAGGAGTCTAAATTTTAAATTAATCAAACTACTGGTGTCTAGGCAAGTGGTTCAAAAGGTATACGCCTAAAGATTGTGTGGTTATTCAATTAGTCACCGTTTCTACGGAGAGACTCCCACCTTTCTTACACTTACCTGGCTAGTGGTGTGATTAATTTCGAATTTGGTGGACCTTGCGGTGTAACTTGGAACAGTTAGGAGCTGTCTAGATTTTATTTAGGTTAACCTTAGAAGTAAATTTTTTTGATTTTTAAAATTTTTTTTTTATTTTTTTTTTGTGCTTATCTGATTATTTGTTATTTAGTGTATGCAAAAAGTGTGGATAAGGGACGAAACATCCCGATTAGTGAGAAAACTTGATTTTTCGGATTTTATTTTAAAAGATCTCACTTTAACAAAAATGGAGGGCGCCCAAACTGTTTCTTTAAGGGATCGATGTTATCCTTCCCGCTCTGCCCAACCTTCATGTATTAGTCTACCACCGGTAACTGGTAATAATTTTGAACTTAAGCCACATTTTATAAATATGTTACCTAAGTTTACGGGGATAGAAGATGCATATTTATTTATTCAGGAATTTGAGGAAGTTTGTGCCTTAATAAAAATCCAACAATTGTCTGATGACTCAATTAGGCTAAGATTTATAACATTTACTTTAAAAGATAATGCTAAAAAGTGGTTATATAGCTTACCAAATAATTCTATATCAACCTGGGAGGGATTTGTCGTTACATTTTTAAAAAAATATTTTCCAAATCATAAAACTGCTAAAATTCGGACTGCAATTCATCAATTTTGCCAACTTGAAAAAGAGTCCTTTTGGAAATATTTTGATAGATTTAAAAATTTGTTATCCCAGTGCCCACACCACGGAATTGAGAAATGGAGATTGTGTCAAATTGCCTACGAAGGTTTAGACTATCCCACTAAAACAATGTTAGAGTCAATGTGTCAAGGGGATTTTCTGAATAATGATGAGGAGAAGGCTTGGGAGTTTTTAGAAGACTTAGCAGAAAAAACCATGCAATGGGAAACCACACGAGAGACAGATAAACCTAGTTCATCTAGGGGTGTTCATACAATTGACAATTCAATTGCTACAAAAGTTAAGTTGGCTGGTGTACTTAAAAGACTTGAAGATTTAGAAACTAGGGGACAATCACACGTGAACCAAGTCTCAACACCAACACCTTTGTGTCTAAAGTGTAATTCACCAAGCCATGTGATTGAGGAATGTCCTAGAGTCGTGCCCCAATTTGAAGAATATGAACAAGTCAATGCAATGTTTTAACGACCTAGGAATGACCCATTTGCACCCACTTATAATCCTGGTTAGAGGAATCATCCTAATTTTGCATGGAACCAAGGACCCTACCCAAATAATTCTTCAAATCAGGTCAATCAGTCTCTAAATCAATCTTTTCAACCTTACCAAAAGCCAAACCCTGGTTCATACCAAAATTCAAGTTCAACAACCCAATATGGTCCACCAGGTTTTTCTAATGAAAGTGAGAAGAGACTTAACGTTTTAGAGAAAAGCATAGAAACTTTAATGAAATCTCATAATAATTTCAACAATTTCATGCAAAGCACTACCCAAGCCATTTCTCGCTTAGAGATCCAAATGAGTCAATTGGCCACTGCAGTTAGTGAAAGAGAGAAGGGTAAACTTCCTAGTCAACCCGAGACCAATCCAAAATTTTCAGTCCCTACTCAAAAACCTTATCATGTTAATTCACTTGAAAACAACCAAGTCAATCATGTGAATTCTGTAATTTCTTTAGGGTCTGGAAATTATTTTAACAATCATGCTGGAATTGATAATGAAGAAGAGGAAAAATTCAATGTTGAATCTAACGATCCATCTTCAAAGTCAACCCAGCCTGAAAATCCCACAAATTCTGAGTCAGTAGGCCCATCCACTAATCATGTTTCAAAACCTGATTCAACCACACCTTATGAGTCAACTAAAAAAGTCTTCAAACCAAAAGCTCCATTCCCTCAAAGACTTATTTCAAACAAGCAGTCGACCCAGTTGGACAAAATTCTAGAAGTGTTCAAACAAGTGAAAATTAACATTCCTCTTCTAGATGCCATTCAACAAGTTCCCTCATATGCTAAATGTCTAAAAGATTTGTGCACACATAAAAGAACCACTCATGTTCCTAAGAAAGCTTTTCTAACAGCCCATGTGAGTTCTATCTTGTCATGTCAAGTTCCTGTGAAATATAAGGACCCCGGTTGTCCTACTATTTCATGCATCATAGGTGACACATTAATTGAAAAGGCTTTGCTCGATTTAGGAGCTAGTGTGAACTTGTTACCATTTTCTGTGTATGAAACCTTAGGCTTAGGAGAGTTGAAAAAGACAAGTGTCACACTCCAACTAGCTGACCGTTCCATTAAAGTGCCAAAAGGAATAGTTGAAGATGTACTTATTAAGATTGGCAATTTTATATTCCCTGTTGATTTTGTTGTTCTTGAAACCCAACCTGTTGTCAATCCCAAGGGTCACATTCCTGTCATTTTAGGTAGACCATTTCTAGCAACCTCTAATGCATTAATTAATTGTAGAAATGGACTAATGAAATTGACATTTGGAAACATGACAATTGACTTAAATGTGTTTAATGTGGGAGAGCAACCTAGTGATTTGTTTGATCAGTCCGTTGAAGTGAACATGATTCAGAAAATGTCGGGAAATGAACTTACGGGGGAAGATGAAATTGTTAACTTTTGTCTAAATCATTTTGGTCAAAATTGGGATGAAATTGAATACTTGAATGAGGTCAATGAGATGTTGGACTCAACAGTCAAAAAATCATACTCTAAATTGAAACCTATAATTGAATCAAGTTTGACGCATTTTGAGCATTTTCAAGAGAATCAAATTGACCTTAAATCCTCTTATGATCATTTTATGTCTACCATGGGTCCATCCGAAGCGTCTTCCAGAAACACTAAATATGATTTAACAAATGAACCAAAGGTTGTGGACAATGATAATCTTCCATGTTTAGATAATGAGATCATATCTCCCATTTCAAATAATGCATGTGATAGTCCAGTGGTCTCTAAACATCTTGGTATAACAATTATTCAAAAGGATGAAAATGTTTTAGTGCCCCTTTGTAACAAATTTGGATGGCAAGTTTGGATAGATTTTACGAAGTTAGAATTTTTCAAAAGGAACTATCATTTTTCGTTATCATTCCGTGACTCAATTTTAAAAGAATCAGTCGGGTATGCTCACAATTGCTCTTCTGTTGAAAATTCTAACTATTTCCAATTACCCAGACCTCCTGAAAATCATACGAAATCCACTTTAGGTTGCTTGTTTGTAACATTCATTTTTAGTCACATAATTTTTAGGATTTATAAAATTTGTAGATATGTACATTTGTTTTCTTTCTCACCACATCTTCTTGCAGAACAAATGCCCCGCATACAAGGTAAAATTCTTTCATATCTTTGTTCTCTTTTTTTCATTTGCATACATTGAGGACAATGCATGATTTAGGTATGGGGGGAGTTTGTTTGTATTAGATTTTTTTTTTCCTTTTTACGAAAAAAAAAACACAAAAAAAAAATTAAAATATTAAAAAAAAAAATTGTTTGACTTTTTATGAATTGAATTAATTCTAATAAGTGTTTATGGAGCAAAGCGCATGAGTGAGATTGAAAGATTTAGAACTCTTGAATTGTTGATAAAATACAAAATCTTAGTTCAAAACACCATCTGAATTTAAAATTGATTTCACAAGCATTTTTGCACTTCACGTTTGCACTAATTCTTAGTTGTGGGGTATAAACCATGATTCGAGTAATTTTAAAAAAAAAATGAAGTTGAGAAAAGAAAAAAAAAGAAAGGAAAAGAATGAAAAAATTGAAGTTGAGAAAAGTTGAAAATAAGAAAAGAAATAAATAACTGCTTCAATGTCCATTAAACGAAATAACTGGGTATCCAAGCCTCGGGAAGCATCGATATTCACGCTGAAAAGTATGATGGATAAAAGCAGCTTGACTAGTCTAATTTTGTGGCCTTTGTTACTCGAGTTAGTAAATCCTTAGGGGTGTCTCTACACCTAGTGCCCTAAAGCTATCTGGTTTGGGAGTCATTGGTCCAACGCTCGCTCTACATGGGTAACTCTGAAAAGCCTAAGAAAATGAGACATTGCACAAGTCAAGAAAAAAAAATGGAAAAAAAAAAGAAAAAAAGAAAGAAAAAGAAAAAAGAGTTTGCTTGATTTTCATGATAAAAATCTCTACTAAGAGTTACATCACATACACATGCATGCATTACATGAAATTGATTTAATGAAGGATGGTGTCTAAAATGAAGATCGAGTATTTTTGATAAGGTGAAAGTGTGATTTTGAATTTAATCTTGCTTATGTGTAATGCCCATAAATATTTAGAAGTTTTCTTTCAATTTCATAATTTGTTGAACCCAAAAATATTTTTAAATTTTGTGGGTATATTCACTGCAAACCCTCACGAGACACAACTCGTCCACTTGGGGTAACCTTGGGGTTTAAAGGCTTGTTGCACATGCTAAGTGCAATCGTGTTTCCTACGAAAATGGGGTATTGTAATTTTTGTTTTATTTTTATTTTTTATTTATTTTACTCGAGGACGAGCAAAAGCTAGGTATGGGGGTATTTGATAGACACGTAATTCATATATTTAATTATCCCTAATTTTGTCCTTTTAATTATATTAGTTTATTAAATTAATATGTTTTATTTTATTTTGTAGGATTTAATAGTTGTTGCAATAAAGTAAAAATCTTGGTGATCAAGCTATATTTAATGCTCTTATTCATATAAGGATTGTCCAAGAAGAATCTGACAAGGAGAAGGAAAGAGGTGGAACAATCTTAGTGCAATTCAAATCCAACAAGAGAAAGAAAAGTCTATCTAGAAGATCTTTTTGAAGTTGATTGCTACTAGGAAGTTGAATTCTACATGGAAAGGGAATGATCAAAGTGTCCAAGTTCAATGAATCTAAATTAGGGTTCAAAGTTATTTTCCCTATAAATAGGCCTCTTGTTTGAGAGAAAAAGGCACCACTTATTATTTTCTTTTTCTCAGTTTTTCACTAGTGTAGGAGGGAGTAAGATATTTAGAGTTTGTCGTTTCTCTTATTCCAATCACGTGTGGAACATATTGTCAGGGAGTATTTGTAACTTTCTTTTATTTATATTATAGAAATTCTCTTTTTAATTATTGTTCTTATTTCATGCGAATAGTAGTACTAATATTATTTATTTTTGTTTTTAATTCCATGGCTAACTAAATTTCTAATACCTAGGATTATGATGAAGCTAAATATTTCATAATTATATTTTCTTTTCGTTCCTAAATTAATGTCTAATTATTTTCACCTTCATATTTTCCTCCGTATAAATTGCATATGATTTTTATATTGATTGCGAGGTATTGATAAGTTATAGTTAATCTGTGAATTTTTCATAACTTATGCTTGCCCATATTAATTATATGAATCATTATTTTTAAAGGGAAGGGGAAATAATTAGGGAATTGATTTAGGAAATAAGAAATTATTTATTATGTTAATATTTGGTGGATTCTAATTCCTAGGTATCTTTTCTCATTAATAGTTTTCATTATTAATTAATAGTTTGCATAATTTAGTTCAAAAAATCTTCTCCACCATTTTTATTTCTAATTTGCCTAAAATATTAATTAAGGATATATTAAAGAATTAATCTAGTCTTTGTGGCTTCGACCTGTACTTCCCAGTTCTTCAATTCGACACTGTGCACTTGCAGTACATATTTTTAACACATCAGGACGCTTCCCTTTATTTATTCCAGATGTTCCAGGATTACCATCTAATACTGCAAAGGGAATAATTTGCAAGGGTGAGCTATGACATGCTCAGCAAGTTGTATATTTATAACAATATAGGATTTGAAGAATTATAAAAATTCAAATTTCGACTGATAGTTGTTACCATTTTTGGATTTCTAATTCCAACTAGTTCTTGAATTTTTATCATTTCTGTCAGTCACAAAGACTTAGAAATTCTGTTCAGATGTGAGATAGGGGATCAACCTATTCAACATCCTAGGAGTATGCATATCACCTACAGTGCTCAATTACACTTATAATTTACTGTCAATATATTCATTGACTACACTTTGCTCCCTTACGGGATACTCAACTTCAGTATACTATTGTCTTACCAAAACAATTTGGATTGACACAACAGTTTATGCTCAATAAACAATATCATATGAATAATTAATTCATTTCTTAGTCATGCTGGAACTATAGCAATAAATTTTCAATAATATGTAATTCAACATAGGTGTATTATATCAACAATATAGCAAGATAGAATCTTGTTCAGCGAATAAACATAGTTGATAAATTTTGTATAAGTAATAAATTGGGTATAGAAGACTTTCCTGAGCGTAGATCTGTCAAGTTATACTATTCGAACGCTATTAAGTACCTATGACGTTCAAGAATATAAATCAAACACGTTAGTATTGATAACAATACTCAAATAAAATATTTATTTAATAGTGGGTTAGATTTAATAGGGTTTAACTTTTAATACCTTTGATAAATGAACTAAATTTTATTTATAAAATTTGGTTATATTTTTAAATAATTTAATTATCCTTATAATATATTTTAGAAGGTTTAAAGTATTTTTTAAAATATTTATTTATCCTTTAAATGATTTTTAAATCATTTATCTCTATTTATAAGTAACTTATATTTACTAAAATTTTATAAAAAATATTATTTAATATTATTAAATAATTTATAATCATTTATTATGATTTTTATTTTAATAATAATATTTTTACATAATTATTTAGTATTTAAAAGTAATTATTCTAATCACTTTATTAATAAGTTAATTATAAATAATATCTAAATAAAATAAAATAATTATTACATCTTTGTAGAAATATCAGAAATAATTTATAATAATTTAATATAATTTTTAAAATTATTTTTATTAATTATTTCTATTTTTTTATAATTTATTTCTAAAAATTTAATTTATGTCCGTCGCTAAAGCTCTACAGTGACAGAAAGTGTCGCTGTTGGTGTTCTTGAGTTTCTGGGCAGCCGTTGCTCGTGGTCGAGTGGCTAGTTTGACCATTAAATAACTCGGTATTGGTAATGATTTTCGGTTAGATCAAGTATTGGTGTTGTAGTACTCATGTAATAGTACAAGATCAAGCAATAAGTAGGCTTTAATCTACATCTAACAAGAAATTATAAAGATTCAAAGTTACTGTCAGAGCTGTTCTTGGGTTTCTGGGTAGCCCAGAACAGTGGTCAATGCTGGTCAACGATTTTGTGGCATGAATAACTATAATTCGGTGTATTAGATGTATATTTTGTTTGTTGTAACATGTAGTCTATATACCAGGGTACGTATATATAACATTAACATGAACAAATCGTAATTCTAAGATCTCTATTTATGATGGTCAAAGTACAACTAACAACTGTTCTTCGTGTTCTTCAGTTTTCTGGAAAACCCAGAAAACTCGGTCATGCTCGGTCAACTAGTTTTGACCAATAATTTCGGTAATCCCATGAGTTGTTTATTTGATTTGAAGATCATAGATATGTAGTATGTATACCAGAGTATCAGTTTATAACAAAAACATAAACAATTAACAATCAGAAGATGATTAAACATGTCGGTCAAAGTAGCCGGTTCAACTATTCTTGAGCTTTCTGGGCAACCCAGAAAACCAGCTTTCATGAACGGTCAACCCACTTTGAGTGATTATATCTTGGAATCTATGGTTCATCTGAACATGTTTTCTTTTCCAGATTAAAGACCTACTTACAGGCTACAAATATCAATCGATTAACAGACCAAAACATAAACACATATGAATCGAAAAGCCATGACATCCGACTGTCAGACCATTTTTTTTCAAAATTCCCAGATTTCATAAATCGCTTAATTAATGTAGCTAGATATTAGGAAAACGTGTTCTACCACTCTAGCATACTTTCTAACATCCTAATACAATATTCTAAACATCTAAACAACAAATCTAACATAAGATCACAAAGAAATTTATGAACTAGGGTTTGCACCTTTTCTTGAGAAATTTATGATTCTAGCTTCTGATCTTGTTGCTGATAACACCTAGGCTTGATATGGTAGGTTTATGAGTGTATCTAGGCTTTGAGAATTCGTGGGTTTTTTCAGCCCTAAGGTTCCTATTTATAGAATTTTCCAACTTGGCTTTTTGGTCATTTTTTCACCTACTTGCCTCTATAAAGTTCTGATATGTGACTCTTCTGATGCTTGGGAGTTTGGAAGCATGTCATGTGATGTTTTGAAACATGTAATGGTGACTCCCAACCTACTTGTGAGCTAGTTGATTAAGTTAGTAGTTTAATTAGGCTTAAATATTCACTAATCTTGATTAGGGTTTTGTTTCTAATGATTAGGAATGTTAAGTAATGTTAATTAGTACCTAATAGAAGTTTACTAACCATGATTAAGTGTTAACATAAGATAATTAGAGTTAGATTAGCTAATTAGGATTTAATTAATATATTAGGGTTAGGGTTTTGCTAATTAGGGTTAGGGTTTTGCTAATTAGGGTTAAGGTTTGCTAATTAGGGTTTACTCACTAATCCTAACAAGCACAACAAAGTGATTTTTCAGTGTAAGCACGACAACGCAACTTGTCAAAATAACTTTACCGAAAAGTTCGATTATGGAAAAAAAATTTAAGCACGAGGTGTCAAGCACGATGTTTTTCGGATAAAAATTTATTTGGTCAATTTTGTCAAACCAAGTATATAATAACACGTAACACATTCAGAACAGAGAAATTTTATTTATATAACGGGATTTACACATACGAGTCCTATTAGGGTTTTGGGTTTTTACATTCACCCCCACTAATAAGAATTTCGTCCTCGAAATTACAGTACATGTCAAGTAAATAATTGAGGATAATTCTCGCACATTTTATCTTCAAGCTCCCATGTAGCTTCTTCAACGTTCTGATTTTTCCATATTACTTTAACCGATGCTATCACTTTATTACAGAGGACTTGCTCTTTACGGTCAACGATCTGCACAGGCTCTTCTATATAAGAAAGATTTTCTTCGATTTGGATAGGTTCATAATTTATAACGTGTTTATACTCAGGTTTGTATGGTCGTAAAACGGACGCATGAAACACATTATGAATATGGTTTAACTCAGGTGGTAGTGCTATTTCATAAGCAACTTCACAAATTCTTCTCAAAATTTCAAAAGGTCCAATGAACCTCGGACTTAGTTTTCCCTTCTTGCCAAAACGTATCTTCCCCTTCCAAGGAGATACTTTCAAGAATACATGGCTTCCTACGCTAAAATTTCATTGTTGACGATGTGGATCAGCGTATTTTCTTTGTCGATCTTGAGATGCTTGCAATCGTTGACGTATGATTCTGATAGTTTCAGCGATTTGTTGAATTATTCCAGGTCCTAACATTTGTCTTTCCCCGACTTCATCCCAACACATAGGCATTCTACATTTTCTTCCATATAAGGCTTCATAGGGTGGCATACCTATGCCAGCATGATAACTATTGTTGTAGGCGAATTCGACTAAAAGTAACTGGTCTTCCCAACTTCCTTTGAAGTCTATGACACATGTTCTCAACATATCCTTTAATGTTTATATGGTTCTCTCACTATGACCATCAGTTTGAGGATGATAAGTTGTACTTAGTCTTAACTGTGTTCCTAAATTTTTCTGAAAACTCTTCCAAAACTTAGAAGTAAAACGTGGATCTCGATCTGATACTATGGAAACATGTACTCCATGCCTAGAGATAATTTCATGAATATATAATTTGGCAAGGTGATCCAGGTTATGAGTAATTTTAATAGGTAAAAAGTGAGAGGATTTAGTTAAACGGTCAACTATTACCCAAATGGCATTATGGCCTTTTTGTGTAGTTGGAAGGCCCACTACATAGTCCATGGTTATATGTTCCCACTTCCACTCAGGAATTGGTAAGGGTTGAAGTAAACCACTTGGCTTCTGATGTTCTGCCTTAACCCTTTGACACGTGAGACATTTACTTACGCATTCAGCTATTTCCTTTTTCATATTCGACCACCAAAAGTGTCGACTTAAATCTTTGAACATTTTAGTACTGCCAGGATGTATGGCAAATTTAGAATTATGTGCTTCATTCAAAATTTCATCTTTTAAAGCTCGATCTAATGGAATCCAAATTCTATTTTCATATCTTATTATTCCATCCGTATCTATTCGAAATTTATTATACTTATTATGTGTGGAATTAGATTTAAAATTTTGACACTCTTCATCCTTCTTCTGTATCTCTTTAATTTTATCGAGCAGAGATGAAACTCCTTCTAAGATATATAATTTTTGGGTAGAGGTAGTTGGACATTTCACCTTAATTTTTAACTTTTTAAAGTCTTTTATTAACATATTATTGGTGGTTAATACATTCAATTTTTCCTAATTCTTTCTACTTAACGCATCAGCTACAACATTTGCTTTGCCGGGATGATATAAGATTTCACAGTCAAAATCCTTTATCAGTTCTAACCATCGCCTCTGTCTTACTTTTCCCCTTCTCATTCTGAGTCTTTTTGTCCTGATGAAACTTAGCGAGATTTTCATTCTCACTTTCAATTATAGTGGCCTTCTCTAGTATTTCAGAGATAGTTTTGATTTGAAGCACTGATAATTTACTCCTAATTTGAGGTTTTAAACCTTCTTGGTACCTACGAGTCTTTCTAAGTTCAGTAGTCACTTAATGAGGAGCAAACCTGGATAGTTCATTAAACTTAGCTGTATATTAGGTTACAGTAAGATCTCCTTGTTTTAAGTCCAGAAATTTTATTTCCATTCGGTCTTTCAGGGATTAGGAAAAATAGTTTTCAAAGAAAAACTGTTTAAATCTATCCCAAGGAACAATTTTAGTTTCTACTCGACCTTTGGTTGATTCCCACCAATAATTAGCTTCACCTTTCAAGAAGAAAGTTGCAAAAGTTATCTTCTGGTTATTACTAACATTGGTTACTAGGAAGAATTTTTCTATCTCAGAAATCCAAATCTGTGCATCTATAGGTTCTAATGTACCTTTAAATTCAGGCGGTCCAACTAATTTAAAGTCTTTAAAGGATGTATTTTGGTTTACAGGCCTGTTTATTACTCCTAACATCATATCTACTAACAGTTGAGTAGAATTATCATTATTCATTTCTCTTTGGGGTCTTCTGTTTGGTGGCATGATTCTATAAAAAAACAACAAAGAATCACATAAGATTCTTAGATAACCAAAACATATTGTTTATTTATAACTCACAGTCTTACAACAACTTTAAACATACTAGTTTATTACACAGTACTTATCACAATACAAACTTTGAATGATTCTTTATTGTACTAATATAAATCATCCAACCTCCTATGCTACTCTCTAGAATTCATTGATATCATCAAAGGAATCTTGGATCATATGACAAACCACAGATCGATCGATAAGATAAGCAGTTTTCTTCTCCTTTACTGGATAACGAGTTACACGACGCTGCAAATCATTAAAAGTATCTCGAACTCCCAGAGATGTTTTAAGAGACCTTGACTGAATTTCCCTCCTGCTCCTATGTGCATGGTGCAGTTGTACTTTCAGTCGATGACTATGACTCCTCTCATCCATTAGCATACACTCAGCTAAATCTACCCTAAACATCATCTTATTGTTCTCACATTCTGTTGTCTGCAGTAGTGATGCCATTGCCTCATCATGCTCATCTATTCTCATTAATTGTCCAACCACTAGATCTTCTTCTTCATCATCATCAAGCAGTTGTTGATCGTGAAGCAATTCTTCTTTTTCTGCATCACTAGCTATAAAAGACTCTATTTGCGGTGGATTGATTACTCTTTCTTCAGCATTGGAGTTGGCCATCTATAAAATAAAACTCCATAAATACTGGTATAAAGGTTTACACAACATAAAAAATTTAATATTATATTCTATATATCTTTTTAAAATATTTACGGACTCGAAGACTATATACTAAGAAAACTCTTCCTTATATCTATAGCCTTAACATCTCTAATACCAAAATTGTAACACCCCCATACCTATACTCCCGTGGTATCCGGTACGGTGTTTACAGAGAATTAACTTAATGCATTTAAATATATACACCCATGGTATCTGATTAAAATATTACATTAGATAGAGGGACTATCAGATATAATTCCCATAGATTCAAGATTCACAGTATCCCATAACAGATGGTAATTTCCAAGAGAAATATTACTGTGTTTGGATACCCTCACTTGAATATATGAACTGTATCTGTGACTAGAGTCTATCTATCCTAAATTCAGAGTATCAGTAATAACATGAACATTCCATATTACCAATACCCTCACCCAGATGTATATTCTATGTCATGCGATTATATATTATCGTATCGATAGTAACCATCTATCTGAAATTCAGAGTATTAATAACAACATGAACAGTCCATGCTATTAACACCCTCACTCAGATAAATAGTTTCCAAGGATCTCAAATAGAATAGAAGACATCTTACTTTACATCTATATATATAAGAAAACACGGTTGCGGAAATAAAAGATGTTATATATATCATAATATTATGACTCGATTACAAAATTTTCATAACGAGTTCTTATTACAAGGTATTCATACAGACAAGAATATAAGCTAATCTATGTAGGGACGCTTCCTTTTATTTATTCCAGATGTTCCAGGATTACCATCTAATACTGCAAAGGGAATAATTTGCAAGGGTGAGCTATGACATGCTCAGCAAGTTGTATATTTATAACAATATAGGATTTGAAGAATTATAAAAATTCAAATTTCGACTGATAGTTGTTACCATTTTTGGATTTCTAATTCCAACTAGTTCTGGAATTTTTATCATTTCTGTCAGTCACAAAGACTTAGAAATTTTGTTCATATGTGAGATAGGGGATCAGCCTATTCAACATCCTAGGAGTATGCATATCACCTACAGTGCTCAATTACACTTATAATTTACTGTCAATATATTCATTGACTACACTTTGCTCCCTTACGGGATACTCAACTTCAGTATACGATTTTCTTACCAAAACAATTTGGATTGACACAACAATTTATGTTCAATAAACAATATCATATGAATAATTAATTCATTTCTTAGTCATGCTGGAACTATAGCAATAACTTTTCAATAATAGGTAATTCAACATAGGTGTATTATATCAACAGTATAGCAAGATAGAATCTTGTTCAGCGAATAAACATGGTTGATAAATTTTGTATAAGTAATAAATTGGGTATAGAAGACTTTCCTGAGCGTAGATCTGTCAAGTTATACTATTCGAACGCTATTAAGTACCTATGACGTTCAAGAATATAAATCAAACACGTTAGTATTGATAACAATACTCAAATAAAACATTTATTTAATAGCGGGTTAGATTTAATAGGGTTTAACTTTTAATACCTTTGATAAATGAACTAAATTTTATTTATAAAATTTGGTTATATTTTTAAATAATTTAATTATCCTTATAATATATTTTAGAAGGTTTAAAGTATTTTTTTAAAATATTTATTTATCCTTTAAATGATTTTTAAATCATTTATTTCTATTTATAAGTAACTTATATTTACTAAAATTTTATAAAAAACATTATTAAATATTATTAAATAATTTATAATCATTTATTATGATTTTTATTTTAATAATAATATTTTTACATAATTATTTAGTATTTAAAAGTAATTATTCTAATTACTTTATTAATAAGTTAATTATAAATAATATCTAAATAAAATAAAATAATTATTACATTTTTGTAGAAATATCAGAAATAATTTATAATAATTTAATATAATTTTTAAAACTGTTTTTATTAATTATTTCTAATTTTTTATAATTTATTTCTAAAAATTTAATTTATGTCCGTCGCTAAAGCTCTACAGTGACAGAAAGTGTCTCTGTAAGTGTTCTTGAGTTTCTAGGTAGCCGTTGCTCGTGGTCGAGTGGCTAATTTAACCATTAAATAACTCGGTATTGGTAATGATTTTCGGTTAGATCAAGTATTGGTGTTGTAGTACTCATGTAATAGTACAAGATCAAGCAATAAGTAGGCTTTAATCTACATCTAACAAGAAATTATAAAGATTCAAAGTTACTGTCAGAGCTGTTCTTGGGTTTCTGGGTAACCCAGAACAATGGTCATGGCCGATCAACGATTTTGTGGCTTGAATAACCTTAATTCGGTGTATTAGATGTATGTTTTGTTTGTTGTAACATGTAGTCTATATACCAGGGTACATATATATAACATTAACATGAACAAATCGTAATTCTAAGATCTCTATTTATTATGGTCAAAGTACAGCTAACAACTGTTCTTCGTGTTCTTTAGTTTTCTGGAAAACCTAGAAAACTCGGTCATGCTCGGTCAACTAGTTTTGACCAATAATTCCGGTAATCCTATGAGTTGTTTGTTTTATTTGAAGATCATAGATATGTAGTATGTATACCAGAGTACCAATTTATAACAAAAACATAAACAATTAACAATCAGAAGATGATTAAACAGGTCGGTCAAAGTAGCCGGTTCAACTGTTCTTGAGCTTTCTGGGCAACCCAGAAAACCAGATTCCGTGAACGGTCAACCCACTTTGACTGATTATATCTTGGAATCTATGGTTCATCTGAACCTATTTTATTTTTCAGATTAAAGACCTACTTACAGGCTACAAATATCAGTCGATTAACAGACCAAAACATAAACACTTATGAATCGAAAAGCCCTGACATTCGGTTGTCAGACCATTTTTTTCAAAATTCCCAGATTTCATAAAACGCTTAATTAAGGCATCTAGATGTTATGAAGACGTGTTCTACCACTCTAGCATACTTTCTAACATCCTAATACAATATTCTAAACATCTAAACAACAAATCTAACATAAGATCAAAGAGAAATTCATGAACTAGGGTTTGCACCTTTTCTTGAGAAATTTATGATTCTAGCTTCTGATCTTGTTACTGATAACACCTAGGCTTGATATGGTAGGTTTATAAGTGTATCTAGGCTTTGAGAATTCGTGGGTTTTCTCAGCCCTAAGATTCCTATTTATTGAATTTTCCAACTTGGCTTTTTGGTCATTTTTTCACCTACTTGCATCCATAAAGATCTGATCTGTGACTCTTCTGATGCTTGGGAGTTTGGAAGCATGTCATGTGATGTTTTGAAACATTTAATGGTGACTCCCAACCTACTTGTGACTAGTTGATTAAGTTAGTAGCTTAATTAGGCTTATATCTTCACTAATCTTGATTAGGGTTTTGTTTCTAATAATTAGGAATGTTAAGTAATGTTAATTAGTACCTAATTGAAGTTTACTAACCATGATTAAGTGTTAGCATAAGCTAATTAGAGTTAGATTAGCTAATTAGGATTTAATTAATAAATTAGGGTTAGGGTTTTGCTAATTAGGGTTAGGGTTTGCTAATTAGGGTTTACTCACTAATCCTAACAAGCACGACAAAACTTTTTGTCAGTGTAAGCACGACAAAGCAACTTGTCAAAATAATTTTACCGAAAAGTCCGATTAGGAAAAAAAAATTTAAGCACGGGTGTCAAGCACAACGTTTTTCGGATAAAAATTTATTTGGTCAATTTTGTCAAACCAAGTATATAATATCACGTAACACATTCAGAACAGAGAAATTTTATTTATATAATGGGATTTACACATATGAGTCCTATTAGGGTTTTGGGTTTTTGCATATATACCATGTTTTATGAATTTTTAAAGTCAAAATATGACCAAGTTAATTGGGTTATGGAACTCAATTTATATGTGATATGTGATAGCACATGCATGTTGTATAATGTAACTCGATAAATTAAAAATGCATAATGCATGAACTGTGTGCTATGTGAAACATGATAGACTGTTAAATTTGCTGGCCTGTCGAGCTCAACCTTGCAAATAACCACTTTTGCAGGTTCAAGATTGAAGGTAAAGTTATGTGTTACTTGAAAGACATGAATCATATGTGATACTAGAAGATTTATATACTTTGGTTGTGTTATTATTATTTGAACCATGTTTAAGGTTTCGAATAATGTATTAATGTTGAATTGTAATATTGTTTTGCGAATGTTAACTATTGTAGTATTAAAATGATTCTGAGATATTTAGATTTAAAGGTTGAAGATTTTGGGAACGAGGATAGTTTGTAATAGAAAATTTTAATTATTCCGCAAATTTCAATGGTTGTATTATCTTTTAATGATGTAAAATTAGAGGTTGAATGTATTATTAACGACCGAAGTCGAGAATTAAATTGTATGAATTTTGGGGTCGTTACAGATTGCATGAATTAAACGTTGACGGAGGTAGTAAGTAAGATATGATTTATCAAGGAAAGCTGTAACGAACGGTAATAAGATTAAAGAAAGTCCGAGTGTGAGTCGGATAGAGAAAGTTTGACTGAATGTAAGCTTTGAGCACTTTAGTCGACGTGAGAGTTGAGTGTATGCGGATTTTAAACGGGTAAAACCTACACCTCGTGTATGGTTTGACCGTAAGGTAATGAAGACTAAGATTCAACCGTGAATGGTGAAGAAACTGAGTTAAAGATAATAACGTATAACGTTAAGAAGCCGAGTTAATAAGTATATCTTAGATAAACGTTCCGAGTTGAAGGAACTGGACATTGTAAGGTATGAAGAAGTTAATATGAAATGTTTAACGCTATGACCTCATAGTATTGACATTAAATGATCGTTCCGAGTATACAAAAGACTGTATGACTTAGACGATAAAGAATGAATCTTGATGTATGGCATTTAGTTTCCAAAAAGCCGTAAGGAATAAGAAGTTGACTTAACGAACGTTAAAGTTTAATAGTTCGAATAAGTTAAGATGAGTTTAGGTTGTGGTACAATCGTAAATTTGATAGTTGACATATGGGAGCTGGGCTAAACAATTCATTCAGAGAGCGAAGGTATATACAAAACTGGCAACCGATCTAACTCACTGTGTGGGCAGTGTAGATGAGACGGGAACTTGTTTGTTGGTTGTTTGTGGGAAACCACTTAGAGTACCATATGGACTACTAGCAGAGAAGCGATGTATGCTGAGTACTATAGAAGTTATAAGAAGAAGATAAGAATGTAAATTATCAAATATGATAAACGTTTTAGATAAGACACCTCCGTATGTCATGAAGCCGTAAAGCGGAAATGAAAGTTAGTCGTGTAACCTTATATTACAAAAACGCGAACCCTAAGAAATAAAGTTAAGTAAACCAATGTGTAAGTCAAGTATATGACTAATTGGTGTACGTGTTATTTCCTTATGTGTTATATAGGGATTTGGAATGAGCATTTCAGCGTAAATTGTAAGCTGTAGTTGTGCGTAAGGCAAGTTTTCTAACTTCATTCATGCTATATAAATGCTAGTTTCTTAAACTTCTCAGATGTTGAACTTGAGAAGTTCTGTCTATGTGCGAATGTGTGATATTTGTACAAGGTGGTAGAACGTATGAGGTCTTGTGCCACAATTTGAACACTTCGGTGTTTCTTTGAGATGAACTGTTTTATGATTGAGTTGTTCAATACAAGTATGCTCGATTTATACATGAACCGTTATTGTTAAGTCTGTGCTAATGATTCTAGCCAGACATGATATGTATGGAAAAAGGTAGAAGAATGAAAGTAGTGTAAAAAGTAAGTCATGAATGTTTTAAGATGATAGGGATCGAGACTATTCCTATTATTCAAGCTACTTCATAACCTTTGTTCGGTTATCGAAGTTCTAAAAAATGTTTAAACTCTTGAAGTTGTTTGTTCAACTGTTATGACTTGCTAGGCAATTGAATTCTCACACTTGTTTTAAATGAAAATCATTTTCAGCGAATGATGTTAGAAAGAACTTAAGGATCCCGTAAAGATCAAGCTAATCGGTATCTAGACGAAGTATCATTCAGTATATGAATGTGCGTGAAGAGCAAGTGAAGACTTGTAATATAGAATGATAGAATTAAACTATAGACTAGTTTAATGAACAGTTATGAATCCTTGGTGGCGGATGAAAGTCACTCGTGTAAGATGTAAAGAATAATGTAATTATCATTATCTGTAATGAAAGAGGTTCTAAGGTTTCGAGAACCTAGGATTTGAGAATGTATGTCATTATATTTAGCTATATAATGAAGTATGTTTGGAAGGAAATGGAATAGTGATACACGGAGTCCGGGTCTGAAAGTAGGCCAGATTTTCTGGGCTTCACAGTTCCTATCTATTACTGACATGAATAATGACATCATTGACTCCCCCGGAGCCGTCTCCGCTGCTATAGCTACTTGGTTGAAGGACACTACTTCCGCTTCTTCTATCATGCCATCAAACACTGACATGAGATATAAACTTTCTGTGTCTCCAGACTCAACCACCACTATCTCGAGATCTGTCGCTATGGGACTCGGTATAATCTCTACCTGATTAACCGATTCTTCACTGACTACCTGTACGTCTCTATTTTCTCCTGACATCTACAACAACACAAAAGTTTGATTAGTACACGTTAGTAGAATAATAAAAACACATAACATATATAATGCATTTTTATATGGTTATCTTTCATCTTTTATTCTTTGACTTTTTTTAAGGTTTTGACTTAAGGTTTTTATTTTCCCCCTTAAGTTTTATAACCTAATGCTTTGATACCAACCAGTGATGCCCCTAAATCCGGGTATCTTCCAACACGACAGATGGTGCTACACGGTGCTACAGTTCACATAAACATTCAATTAAAATGCCTTATATATATATATCAAAAGAATATTTACATTCCCCAGGTTCTTTACAACCAATACATTTGTCTTTATCATAATATTAGTATTATTCTTACAAAACCTATACTATTACATATGTAGTCTACGGTTTCGCCTTCGCCTTCCCTTTATCCTTGTCGGATCCATCGGTCCTTCGGTCTTAGCTGCATTCATATGGTTTAAGCAAGAATGAGCCTAACTAGCTCAGCAAGTACAACAATTCTAGGAAAATAACATGCTTGAAACATATGAATCATATATCTTCGATAACTGAACAATAGTTACGAAGTACTATCGATAATTCAAAATAGCACTTCTTTTCATTCAAAACGTTTTATAACAATAATATTTAGTAAAACATCAATTCCGGTTCAAAATCATAAGCATTTCATAATTACTTTGAAAAGGACATCCCGGCACGAAGTCCGTAAGTTCGGCATAGCTTACGAGTACGTCTAGGGGATCAGCTTATAGTACTCTATGTTGATCAACACTACATTCATTAAACGTGTATACTTTTAAGTTGTGGCAACCTCACGTGCCTGTCGTTTGACGACAAAACAATTTAGCATACTCAGTCTACTTTTGAAAACCACAACAATATTATTTTGGTAAATCCTTATTAACACTTGATAAAATAACATAGCATACGACTAGCCGAAATAATTGGCTTTGACTTCCTCAAACATTAACTCATGCAAAGAATACATGAATCATAAAGACTTGTCCAGATCGAACAGGAACAAGGGTTAGAGTACTTGCCTTTAGCGTCTACTATAGTATATAACACTTGCACTTTAGGTCCTTAAGTCTCTACAGTAGATGATAACATAACATAGAACATTAGGTCATGAATGATCATACATGGTTTGTAACGCCCCGGAAAATCGAACATTTTGTAATTACTTTTAATAATGAATAAAATAATATTATTTATTATTATTGTGTATTGAGAAGATGAATGTAGTTCTATAGCCTAGAAACATCGGAACGTTGTAGTATTTTAACTACGCAAGTGTTTGAATTTCTAAAACGAAAATAAAAATTTTTCGAGAAATTTTCTGAAAAACACTATTTATCGATTTTCGCTCGGGAATTATTTTTGAATTTCTGAGAAATATGTAATGTTATAATATCGAGGTGATATCTATTATGTAATAATAATCTAAGTATGAGAAACATAATATTTCGCATGTGGACTTAAATTGGGAACGTTAGGTTATTAAGCGTTAAAGGAAGAAAGTTGTGATCGTATAATGTGTATACATTATATGAAGTAAAGAATGAAAGAATAATACTACGTATTGTACTATTATGTATGAATAATGAAATAACGTATATTACGAACTAATATACGAGTTAGTATACGAAGATTATATGTGGGATATAATGGTTAAGTTGTTAAGATTAAGTTAATGGACTTGTAGGATTGTTAGAAGTTCAATGTAAGTATTAATCAAGCCCAAGTGTTTGATTGATCATAAGCCCAAACTATTTGTAGCATAAGCCTATTAAGAGAGAAAGCTAGATTAATTATCAAGCCCAAAGTAAAGCCTTGACCCATGGGTCAAACCAAGTGTGAAATGGGTAAGTGTGATGGGCAAGGATTTTGTGTGATGCCCAAGAACTTTAAGTAGCTAGCAAGAAGACTTGAAGGTTAAGTAAGGAATAGTAAGGAGGTGGAAATGAGGAGGTGGAAGGTTTAATGTCTAAAATGCCCTCACTTTGCCAAGCCTGTAAATACCAAGCTCATTTCTTGTGTTGGTTGATCATTTTCATCCAACTTTTCTCTCAAACATAAAGCTACTTATTGGTTAGGGAGAATAAGTCACTTAAGCACTTATAAGCCACTTCAACCATTGATAGTTTTCCAAAGCAAATAGAAGTCTTCAAGGGTAAGACTCCTCTCTTATATCTTCATCTCTTCTATAATAGGATTGATAGAGAAGGGGGAGGGTTGGATGATAGCATGTAATAAGTTACTAAAGAATGAACTTAAGACAAATAAGTTGAAAAAGCAACTTGAACATTAATAAGTTGCTAGAACCATGAAGAACCTATCATATGATGTTTAGTATGTTGAATATAGCATGAGAACTTTGATTGAAGGACTTAAGTTAATAATAAGTCATGAACATTAAGATTTCTAACTATTAAGTTAAATAACTTAATAACTTATAAGAATAAGTCAAAACCTACTTTGATTATAAGTTGGAGTAGTAAATAACTTGTAATGATCTTATGTTGATTAAATTCCATTAAGAACGCTTAGTAATGAAGGTTTGCCGGAATTCGCACGATTGGACGATTACCGTTGAATTCATGAAATTCTCGGCATGGAAGTCGTATTTTGTGTTCGAATTCGAAAATGTTGGTTTTCGATGGAGACAAGTCATTTTAGTCATTATAGAGTTGCGGACTCGAAAATGACCGGATTTCGACTTAAAATGAAGAAACGAGCGTTGAACGTTCACGAACGTTTATCGTTTTGGTTAAAAATGAACTCATGGGTGAATTTTGAGCAAATGAAGTCAAATAGATAAAATTCTTACATGAACACATAGATTATGAAATTTGTGAACCATAGGCTTTTGAACGGACCAATTCGGACTTAAAACGAAGAAGTTATACGTCCGAGAAGTTCGTAAAAAAATTTTAAAACTGCAAATTTTCTAAGGTACAGAGTCCGCGCAGCGGCGCGCCTCTAAGCCTAATTTCCCGCGCCGCAGCGTGAGGCCTAACCATTGTACACTACAAACTCGCGCCGCAGCGCGAGTCACAAGGCAATCTTTGGCGCCGCGGCGCCAGTCCAAGGAAGCTGATAGTGAAGAAAGATTTCAAGTATGGAAAGAAAGGGAACTTAATAGTAATGTATTAAGATGTAATCATAACATGATTAAGACATTTTAAGGTACTTGTAAGACACTAATGCATGTTGATTAAGAGGTAATAATCAATCGAAGATTAGCGGAATGAGAATGACGTAACGAAAGCCAGAAACCCTAAATAGCGAATCTAAATTAGGAATTTCATTGAGATGAAGGGTAAGATATAATAGTAATCATACTTGAGTGTATATGACTTAATGTGGTAAGTGATTATGAATTGTAGAATTATAAAGACTTAAAGTATTGTACAAGTATTAACCTGTAATCAGACGTCAAAGGTAAGTATTCTAAACCTTGTTCCAGTTCAGTCTGGACAAGCTTTGTAATTCATGTATTCATTCACATGAAGTCTTGAATGATGAAGTCTTAAACCAATTCTTTCGGCTAGACTTGTATTATGAATCTGTTAAGCATGATTAATGCTTACCGAGTTATATTGGTATGGTTTTCAATCGAAGACCAAGTGTACTAAAATGTTTTTGTCGTTTAACGACAGGCACGTGAGGTTGCCACAACTTAAGCGTATAGACGTTTGATGAATGTAGTGTTAATCAACATAGAGTACTATGAGCTGATCACTCAGAAGTGCTCGTAAGCTATGTCAGACTTACGAACTTAGTGACGGGTTGTCCTTTTCAAAAGAACTTATGAATGCTCATATACTTGAGCCATAATTATTATTCCATTAAGTATGGTTGTGTAAAACGTTTTGAAGAAAAAGAAGTGCTATTTTGATTTATCGATAGTACTTTGTAACTATTGTTTAGTTATTGAAGATATATGAGTTCTATGTTTCAAGCATATTGTTTATTAGAATTGTAGTACTTGTTGAGCTAGTCATGCTCACTCTTGCTTGAACCATATGAACACAACTAAGATCGAGCGTACATAAGTCTCGGGCAAGGATAAAGGCAAAGCGAAGACGAACCCGTAGCATACTTATGTAATAATATGGGAAGACTGTTTATAATATATTGATATTATGACAAGAACAACTGAAAGGGTTACAAAGAACCTAGGGAATGTAATATTATTTTGAATATATATATAAGCTATTTAGCCCTTTTGAGACTATTCAATGGAATGTATGAATGAATAGTAGTACCATGTAGCACCATCTGTCTGGTTGGAAGAGACCCGGATTTGGGGGCGTCACTAATTGGTATCAAAGCATTAGGTTATAAAACTTAAGGGGGGGAATTAAAAACCTTAAGTCATAACCTTAAGAGAAGTCAAAGAAGTATAAGAAGAAAATAACCTTATAAAAAAATGCATTATGATTATGTTATGTGTTTTTATTATTCTACTGACATGTACTAATCAACTTAATTATTTTGTGTAGATGTCAAGAGTAAATGAGATGTTCGTAGATGGCCAGGCCATTAGTGAAGAGTCGGTGAACTAAGTAGAGGTTATACCGAACCCTATAGCAGCAGAGCCAGACGTAGTGATCATTGAGTCAGGAGACTCAGAGGAAGTTGAATTCATGTCAGTATTTGACGGGATGATAGAGGAGGAGGTAGAGACAGTCTCCTTTAACCCAGTGGCTATAACAGCTGAGATAGCTCCTGGGGGGTCGATGATGTCTCTGTTCATGTCAGTATTAGATAGAAATATCTATTACTGTCAGGAGGTCAAGGAGCTGAAAGCATAACTCCAAATGCTTAAAGAGGACAAGACTGATGTCGAGTCCATGTGGGAGAAAGAACATAACGAGAGGATTTTGGCTAAGGACAAAGTCCATGATTTGAAGCACGAGGTCTTTGAGCTCAAGGAGGAGCTAAAGACTAAGGTGCAGAAGATAGGGAGGATGTCCTATATTCATAGGAGTTCTCATACGGATTTCCAGCAGTAGGTAGTTGGATATCCGGTGGAGGTGGGGCAAACACGGCATACTATTAGCCGTGATATCATTGTCGGTCTTGCCAAGGCAGATTTCGAGAATGCCTTAAGGCAGATATGATCGAGTAGTTGTTAGAGTAGTTAGGTATGTACATATTTGTGTATCTAGTAGTGACGTAAAGCCCTCTTTTGTATAATTAAGGGTAGTCTTTTGTAAAATTAAGGGTAGTCTTTTGTAAATTCCAATTTTTGGAAAGCAATAGCGGGAAAGTAATGTATTCAGCTTATGTTGTTTTATGTAACCGATGTAGTATTATACTACAATGAATTAATATAAGTTTTCATTTTCGAAAAATGTTGAGTAAGGAGTGTTTAAGTTATTGTTTAATTATGGAATAATAACTAACTGATAGGAAATGCATAATAACGAAATATGTGTTTATTATGACAGCAAAATGCCGCCAAGAAGAGTACCCCGTACCCAAGGTGCGACCACGAATCAATCGGAGGGAGGTCCGTTTAACCCCATGCAAGAATTTTTGAACCTTTTAACCGCAACCTTTAACCAAACTGGGGCTAATATCCCCGTGAATCCTGGTGTAGTACGAGCTACTACATTTAAGGACTTTAAGAGTATGGGTCTGTCAGAGTTTAAAGGAACTACAGACCCTATCGAAGCCCAAACGTGGGTTAAGGAGATAGAAAAGGCATTTGTAATTAAAAATGTCGATGAGGCCTAAAAGGTTGCCTTTGCGACCTATATGATGGAAGAAGAGGCCAACTTCTGGTGGGAAGCTAATCAGGCTAGGGTTGGGATAGCGAATTTAACGTGGGATAGGTTCAATGAGATATTCTTTAAGAACTACTTTCCAACGAGCATGCAGGGAAGGATGGAGATGCGATTTCTGGAGTTGAAACAAGGGGACATGACAGTGCCCCAATATGCTGCCAAGTTCAATGAACTGGCGAGGTTCGCTCCACACCAAGTGGATACTGAGGTGAGGAAGACGTGATGGTTCGAGCATGGCTTGAAACCTTGGCTCTATAACCGTATATCGGTATTCCAAAGTACTTCTTTTGGAATCGTTTTAGAGAAGGCAATAATTTCCGAAGGTGGTAGTGAGGCGTTGAGCCAATGCCACAAAGAAAAGAAGAATAAGGGAAAGGTTAATGGGAGAGTCAAGATTGAGGGAGCCAGTGGAAGTGGCAAGGGTCAGAAGAGGAATGTATTTAGCTCTAGGAATACCAGAGTGAAGCAAGGAGACTCGAAGAGAAGAATGGAGGCCTGCAAGACATATGGGAAGACTCATTTATGAGTCTGTCTCAAGGGGAAGGCCGTCTGCTACAACTGTGGACATGAGGGGCATATTGCGCCTAATTATCCAAATTCGAAGAAGAACCATGGATGGTTTGTGTGTGGATCAACTGACCACATGGCAAAGAACTGCCCGAAGAAGGGGACGGACGGGAACCGGGGCACTAATACCGGTAAGTTAGCTATTGGGGGTTCAGCGCAACCAAGTAGGCCGATGGGGCGTACCTTTAACATAACAGTCCAAGATGACGTTGCATCAGGGGACGTCGTCGCATGTATTATTCCGATCAACGATATCAATGCGTACGTACTGTTTGATTCGGGTGCTACTTGTTCGTTTATAGCGTGCGATTTTACTAGACGATTAGGATTACTTCCTGAAAAGTTGCCTATAACATTAAATATTAAGGTAGCAAACGAAGAGATTATTCCTATTGAAAATGTTCACAAGAGTTGTTGTGTAGATATTCGGGGTTGTAAATTATCGGTAGATTTATTACCAATAAAGTTAGGAGAATTCGATGTAATTCTCGGAATGGATTGGTTGGTAAACCATGGAGAAATTATAGATTGTCAAAAGAAATGTGTGAACATTAAGACGTTAAAACAACCTCGGGTAGTATTTTATGGGAATAAATCGCCGGGACGTTCGTGTTGTCTAACTATGACACAAACTAAGAAATTATTGAGGAAGGGGTGTGTAGGCTATTTGTGTCATGTGGTTGATACCCAGAGAGTGGGAGCGACCATGGAACAAATACCTATAGATAGTGAGTTCGAGGATGTATTTCCAAGTGAGTTACCGATTCTTCCGCCGGATAGGGAGACCGAGTTCATAATAGATATTGTGCTAGGAGCGGCACCAGTTTCCAGGGCACCGTATCGTATGGCGCCAGTGGAGATGAAGGAGTTGATGGTACAGCTGCAAGAATTGTTGGACAGGAAGTACATTCAACCGAGTGTTTCGCCGTGGGGAGCACCGGTGCTGTTTGTCAAGAAGAAGGACAAATCGTTGAGACTTTGTATCAACTACCGAGAGTTGAACAAGTTAACGATAAAGAATAAGTATCCATTGCCCAGGATCGATGATCTTTTTGATCAGTTGAAGGGTGCAAAATATTTTTCCAAAATAGATTTAAGGACGGGGTATCATCAGCTGAAGGTTAGGGATGAAGATGTGCCAAAGACAGCATTCAGGACTCGTTATGGTCATTACGAGTTTCTGGTGATGTCATTTGGGTTGACTAATGCACCTGCTGCATTTATGGACATGATGAACAGGGTGTTCAAACAATATTTGGACAAGTTCTTCGTGGTGTTTATTGATAATATTCTAGTCTACTCTAAGACGCCAGAAGATCATGTTGAACACCTAAGAATAGTGTTGGAGACATTAAGAAAGGAGAAGTTATATACAAAGTTCACTAAGTGTGAATTTTGGTTAGAGAGGAATCAATTTTTAGGTCATGTTATTGATCATGAGTGGATTTCAGTGGATCCAGCGAAGGTGGAAGCCGTGATGAATTGGGAACAACCGAAAACGCCGACTGAGGTTCGGAGTTTCCTAGGGTTAGCGAGTTCCTATCGGAGATTCATCTAGCATTTTTCGAAGATAGCTACTCCGTTGACTAACTTGTCCAGGAAGACGGTGAAGTACGTGTGGACTGATAAGTGTGAAGACAGTTTTCAAGAATTGAAGAAAAGATTAAGTGAAGCACCTGTTTTGTCATTACCCGATGACACAGGAAATTTCATAGTTTATAGCGATGTTTCGCACAAAGGACTAGGTTGCGTGCTCATGCAGCATGGCAAGGTCATTGCGTATGCGTCTAGGCAGTTGAAGGATTATGAGAAAGTTTACCCTACTCATAATCTAGAACTGGCCGCGGTGGTGTTTGCCCTAAAGATATGGCGACATTATCTTTATGGGGAAAAGTGTGAGATATACACGGACCACAAAAGTCTAAAATATATCTTCACACAGAAGGAGATGAATATGAGGCAGATGAGATGGCTGGAGTTGATAAAGGATTACGACTTTGAAATCCTGTATCATCCGGGAAAAGCCAATGTAGTTACCGACGCCTTAAGTAGGAAGGGTCGGGAAAAATTATCTTTGTTAACGGCTCAAACTGAGTTAATAACAGAGATGGCTAGAATGGAGTTGGAAGTGAAGATTTCAAGTGAAGCGGGATAAATGTTGTTTGCGACGGAGATGCAATCTACCATTGTAGAGAGAGTTAAGGAGGTGCAACTAAAAACTGATGAGTGTAATCAGATAAGAGAGCGACCGATCAATGAAAAAGATATTAAGTACAGTCTTGATAATGAGGGGTTATTGAGACTTGAAGGAAGAATTTGGGTTCTGAATAAGACGGAATTAAAGGAACAGGTTCTACAAGAGGCTCATAGTTCAAGGTTTTCGATTCATCCTGGTAGTACTAAGATGTATCAAGATCTTCGACAGAGTTTCTGGTGGCCGAACATGAAGAGAGAGATTGCCGAGTACGTTAGTAGGTGCTTGACTTGTCAGAGAGTTAAGGCCGAACATCAACGACCAAGTGGCTTGTTACAATCATTAGAAATTCCGGAGTGGAAGTAGGAGAATATCACGATTGATTTTGTGGTTGGACTTCCGACTACACGGAAGGGGTATGATGCGATTTGGGTAATAGTGGACCGATTGACAAAGTCGGCTCACTTTTTTCCAATTAGGGTTAAGTATAACTTAGACCAGTTAGCTAAACTTTATATTAAGGAAATAATCTCTAGACATGGAGTGCTAGTATCGATTGTGTCAGATCGTGATCCACGATTCATGTCGAACTTTTGGAGAAGTCTACAAGAGCAGTTGGGAACGCAGTTGAAGCTGAGTACATCGTATCATCCATAGACGGATGGATAGAGCGAGAGGACAATTTAGACGTTAGAAGATATGCTAAGATCTTGCGTCATGGATTTCAAGGGTAGTTGGGATGATCATCTACCATTAGTGGAGTTTGCGTATAACAATAGTTATCATGCAAGCATAGGTATGCCTCCATACGAAGCTTTGTATGGGAGGAAATAAAGAACGCCACTGTATTGGGATGAGGTAGGAGAACACCGGATGTTGGGACCAGAATTGGTACAACAGACAGCAGATATTATTAAAAAGATTCAGATGCATCTTCTAGCAGCTCAAGACAGACAGAAGAAGTTTACGGATCCGCGTAGAGAGAATCGAGAGTTTGAAGTAGGAACCGTATGTATTTCTGAAAGTATCTCCCTGGGAAGGAAAGATACATTTTGGAAAGAAGGGAAAGTTAAGTCTGAGGTTTATAGGACCTTTCGAGGTATTGAAACGGGTAGGTGAGGTAGCTTACATGTTAGCATTACCTCCAGACCAAGAACGAATACATAATATATTTCACGTATCCGTATTACGCCCTTATAAGTCGGATTATAAGCACGTGATAGAATATGAGCCTATTCATGTCGAAAAGGACTTAACGTACGAGGAAACGCCGGTTCAAAATTTCGATAGAAAAGAACAAGTTCTGCGAAATAAATTCATACCTTCGGTGAAGGTGATATGGAAGAACCACGATGTAGAAGAAGCAACGTGGGAGTTAGAAGAAATGATGAAAAAGAATTACCCGCATTTATTTGTGTAATTTTTTTTATATAGCGAGATTCTGGGGACAGGATCCTTATAAGGGGAGAGAGTGTAACGCCTCGGAAAATCGAACATTTTGTAATTACTTTTAATAATGAATAAAATATTATTATTTATTATTATTGTGTATTGAGAAGATGAATGTTGTTCTATAACCTAGAAACGTCGGAACATCATAGTATTTTAAATACGTGAAAGAATTAAAGTGTTTGAATTTCTAAAACGAAAATAAAAGTTTTTCGAGAAATTTTCTGAAAAACACTATTCATCGATTTCCGCTCGGGAAATATTTTTGAATTTCCGAGAAATATGTAATGTTATAATATCGAGGTGATATCTATTATGTAATAATAATCTAAGTATGAAAAACGTAATATTTCGCATGTGGACTTAAATTGGGAACGTTAGGTTATTAAGCGTTAAAGAAAGAAAGTTGTGATCGTATAATGTGTATACATTATATGAAGTAAAGAATGAAAGAATAATACTACGTATTGTACTATTATGTATGAATAATGAAATAACGTATATTACAAACTAATATACGTGTTAGTATACGAAGATTATACGTTAAGTTGTTAAAATTAAGTTAATGGACTTGTAGGATTGTTAGAAGTCCAATGTAAGTATTAATCAAGCCCAAGTGTTTGATTGATCATAAGCCCAAACTATTTGTAGCATAAGCCTATTAAGAGAGAAAGCTAGATTAATTATCAAGCCCAAAGTAAAGCCTTGACCCATGGGTCAAACCAAGTGTGAAATGGGTAAGTGTGATGGGCAAGGATTTTGTGTGATGCCCAAGAACTTTAAGTAGCTAGAAAGAAGACTTGAAGGTTAAGTAAGGAATAGTAAGGAGGTGGAAATGAGGAGGTGGAAGGTTTAATGTCTAAAATGCCCTCACTTTGCCAAGCCTATAAATACCAAGCTCATTTCTTGTGTTGGTTGATCATTTTCATCCAAATTTTCTCTCAAACATAAAGCTACTTATTGGTTAGGGAGAATAAGTCACTTAAGCACGTATAAGCCACTTCAACCATTGATAGTTTTCCAAAGCAAATAGAAGTCTTCAAGGGTAAGACTCCTCTCTTATATCTTCATCTCTTCTATAATAGGATTGATAGAGAAGGGGGAGGGTTGGAAGATAGCATGTAATAGGTTACTAAAGAATGAACTTAAGTCAAATAAGTTAAAAAAGTAACTTAAACATTAATAAGTTGCTAGAACCATAAAGAACCTATCATATGATGTTTATTATGTTGAATATAACATGAGAACTTTGATTGAAGGACTTAAGTTAATAATAAGTCATGAGCATGAAGATTTCTAACTATTAAGTTAAATAAGTTAATAACTTATAAGAATAAGTCAAATTCTACTTTGATTATAAGTTGGAGTAGTAAATAACTTGTAATGATCTTATGTTGATTAAATTCCATTAAGAACGCTTAGTAATGAAGGTTTGCCAGAATTCGCACGATTGGACGATTACCGTCGAATTCGTGAAATTCTCGGCATGGAAGTCGTATTTTGTGTTCGAAGTCAAAAATGTTGGTTTTCGATGGAGACAAGTCATTTTAGTCATTATAGAGTTGTGGACTCGAAAATGACCAGATTCTGACATAAAATGAAGAAACGAGCGTTGAACGTTCGCGAACGGTTATCGTTTTGGTTAAAAAAGAACTCATTGGTGAATTTTGAGCAAACGAAGTCAAATAGATAAAATTCTTACATGAACGCGTAGATTATGAAATTTGTGAACCATAGGCTTTTGATGGAACCAATTCGGACTTAAAACGAAGAAGTTATACGTCCGAGAAGTTCGTAAAAAAATTTCAAAACTGCAAATTTTCTAAGGTACAGAGTCTGCGCCGCAACGCGACTCTAAACCTAATTGTACGCATCGCAGCGCGAGGCCGAACCATTGTACACTTCAAACTCGTACCGCAGCGCGAGTCACAAGGCAATCCTTGGTGCCGCGGCTCCAGTCCAAGGAAGTTGATAGTGAAGAAAGATTTCAAGTATGGAAGGAAAAGGAACTTAATAGTAATGTAATAAGATGTAATCATAACATGATTAAGACATTGTAAGGTACTTGTAAGACACTAATGAATGTTGATTAAGAGGTAATAATCAATCGAAGATTAGCGGAATGAGAATGACGTAACGAAAGCCGAAAACCCTAAATAACGAATCTAAATTAGGAATTTCATTGAGATGAAGGGTAAGATATAATAGTAATCATACTTGATTGTATATGACTTAATGTGGTAAGTGATTATGAATTGTAGAATCATAAAGAATTAAAATACTGTACAAGTATTAACCAGTAATCAGACGTCAAAGGTAAGTATTCTAAACCTTGTTCCAGTTCAGTCTGGACAAGCTTTGTAATTTATGTATTCATTCACATGAAGTCTTGAATGATGAAGTCTTAAGCCAATTCTTTCGGCTAGACTTGTATTATGAATCTGTCAAGCATGATTAATGGTTACCGAGTTATATTGTTATGGTTTTCAATTGAAGACCAAGTGTACTAAAATGTTTTTATCGTTTAACGACAGGCACGTGAGGTTGCCACAACTTAAGCGTATAGACGTTTAATGAATGTAGTGTTGATCAACATAGAGTACTATGAGCTGATCACTCAGAAGTGCTCGTAAGCTATGTCGGACTTACGGACTTAGTGTCAGGTTGTCCTTTTCAAAACAACTTATGAATGCTCATATACTTGAGCCATAATTATTATTCCATTAAGCATGGTTGTGTAAAACGTTTTGAAGAAAAAGAAGTGCTATTTTGATTTATCGATAGTACTTCATAACTATTGTTCAGTTATTGAAGATATATGAGTTCTATATTTCAAGCATATTGTTTATTAGAATTTTAGTACTTGCTAAGCTAGTCATGCTCACTCTTGCTTGAACCATATGAACACAGCTAAGATCGAGCGTACAGAAGTCTTAGGCAAGGATAAACGCAAGGCGAAGACGAACCCGTAGCATACTTATGTAATAATATGGGAAGACTGTTTGTAATATATTGATAATATGACAAGAACAACTGAAAGGGTTTAAAAGAACCTGGGGAATGTAATATTATTTTGAATATATATATATATAAGCTATATTAGCCCTTTTGAGACTATTCAATGGAATGTATGAATGAATAGTAGTACCGTGTAGCACCATCTTTCGGGTTGGAAGAGACCCAAATTTGGGGGCGTCACATGGTTATTGAAGACTCTTACCCTTCTTCTCAATCTAATTACATATTAGATTTGTTATTATTGGTTCCGGCTTTCCGTTAGGTCATTCTTACGTTCATATGTAATTGATTTAACTTAACCCCGAGTGTTCATACTTAAGGCTTAATTATGTCTTAACAATGTTTCATTAAGAGCCTTATTTAATTGTTTATCAATTACTTTTCATGTTCAACTTGTAAACATTCTCTATTGTCTAGGTCATGATGTGAAACCCTAGATTTTATGAATAAAGAATTAATTTTCTCGAAACAATTTTTTTATTATGGTGTAAAATTGAGATAATGTTATAGTTATGGGTAATATTTATAAATTTTGCAAAGTATGTAAGTTGTCATATTATATTCGATTGGTCGGGGAATATTCGTTTTAAACAGGAAATATTCGTACGACGGCACAATTATTGGTGGACCCCACAACGGAATTATTGTCGGATTGAGAAAACGATAAAAATATTTTATTGAAAATAACGGCGAAAGTTTTACCGTTAATACTGTTGAACTACTCGGTAGTAAAAGTACAGTAATACGCGTTTTTGCATAGTAGCACACGGTATTGGTTACTGATATTTATGTGAGAAGTCACTCAGTTTTGTTCAATTATTGCTACAATAGTTGTTGCATAGTATCTCACATTATTTGATTCAATTATTGTTGATTTAGAAGTTTTGTTTTATTCACATAATAAAATAGAAACATCTTTTTATATAAAACAGAATACTTTATTAAAGTTATTCTATAAATAGAATATATTATATTCTATTATGCATAGTTTTTTGCATAGTAAAATCTTTTTATATAAAACAGAATACTTTATTAAAGTTATTCTATAAATAGAATATATTATATTTTATTATGCATAGTGTTTGCATAGTGCCCACATAGTGTTTGCATGGTAAAAATATTTTTATATAAATAGAATATATTATATTTTATTTAAAAAAATTCTTTAAATATGGACCGTCAGATTAAAGTAAATCAATCTGGACCGTTCATGGATTAGTTATTATGCATTCCATTTTCCTATAAATAGAAGCTCATTCCTTCATTATTTTCTTACGAATTCACTGAACTCTAGAGAGAAAAACTATAGAGAGAGAGACTATAGAGAGATAGAAGAAAAGTTTTCTGCTACTTCACTACTCTTATATCAAGTATTATTTTACGGTAAGGGATATTATTCTTTTGTATTCAAGAAGAGAACTTCTGTTATTCCATTTCTTTATTGTTCTGTTGGAATAACCTGTATACGCGGGCTACCCTATACTTGGTGACATTCTTCTATTATTCTGTCTTTATTATTCTGTCAGAATATCCTGTTTGTGCTATACGCCAGACCTGGTTCCATTTTTATTATTTCGTCTTTATTATTCTGTCGGAATATCCTGTCTGTGCTATACGCCGGACCTGGTTCCATCATTTATTATTCTGCATTTATTATTCTGTTGGAACATCCTGTCGGTGTGAATTTCACCTAACCTGGTTCTGTTATTATTATTCTGTTGGAATAACCGTCTATGCGAAGTACCGCATGCATGGTGATATATTTTGTTATTCCATTCGGTATTATACTCAGTTGATTAAAATTTTGACTTCTATACTCTATGAAATTAGTGGAATATCCTTAATATTTGCGCTTCATCCAGTATCTTTTCGTGAAAATATTCTTCTGATCATTCTTGAATTTTACTCTACAAAGCAGTATTATGTTGACAATTTAGACGTTATTGGTTCTTAGACAAATTAATTCTTGAACTTGTTTAATTGAATTCTTATATCATTGTCATCATCCTCATGTTTATGTTATGTTGAAAGTCATCTGTGGCCTGTAGTGCATAGATGGACTTGGCATGATTATGATCAGGGATTATTCGGTATAATCATGACCGTAATGTTACAAATGATGTGAAAATTAAAAGTCCTCATTGGCCTGTAGTGCATTGATGGACAGTTTTTGGTATGATTATGGCTATGGATTCTCTTCGGCCAAGGGAGCAAAGATGAATTGTTTTATGGCATGATCAGGACCGTTGATGAAAACACGATTATCTTTGGCCCATAGTGCATGGATAATTCGTGGTCGTGATATTAAAGAACATCATTAGCCTGTAGTGCAGGGATGGTTTAATGATGTGGATTATTTATTGAGTTGAGTCTCATTGATTAAAGTGATGAAAAACTTTTTAAATCATAGAAGATAGTAGATTTTATTCTCTACTTGACTCATTTAATGGATTGCTTGTTCCGCTGTAGTTAAACTTGATGTCTATTGTATTTTATCAGTTTAACATTGTTGGAGGCTAATTATAATTTATTCTGCATTATCTTAGTCATAATATTTCTTACTGGGCTAGTTGAGCTCACCCTTTCTTCACTGTTCTCTTCAGGAAATGAGAATATAGTTGGGACAAGTTGGGGAACGGAGTGATGGTCCAGAGGATAGCATTAGTAGTCCTCACTATTCTGTGAAATAGTGATAATAATAGTAATGAGGACTCCTTTTGAGTTTGTATAATCTCTAGTAGATAATATTTGTATTAAAACTCACAGTTTATGTTTTATCGTATTGTACACGACAGTTGTATTAGTAATTTATATTTGAATTCTGTACCATGTATCTGGCGACTCAAGATGGGTGATGTATACCTAATTTTGGGGGCGTCACACATAAAGATGGCGATGCGGCGCCGGCTATTACACTTGGTGTCGTGCTGCGGCGTCACCTATTGTTGCCCAGAAACCGGACTCAGCGCTACGGTGCGAGTCCCTTTGTTACTGGTCGTGCTGCGACGCGAGTTTGCATGGGACTAAGGCCACTTTGCCGCTACGGCGCCGAACTTTTGGCTTGGAGTCGCGCCGCAGCGTGGACTCTGTGCCACATAAATGTTTGACAGATTTTTCAAATGTTGAGTTCCCTGACTCGTAAATTCTTCGTTATAAGTCTGAATTGGCTCGTTCAAGAACCTACGGTTCACAAATCACGTACTCTATGCGTTCGTGCAAGAATTTTATCTATTCGACTTCATTTGCTAAAATTTCACCTATTAGTCCATTTTTAACGAAAACGGTAAACGTTCGCGAACGTTAAACGCTCGTTTCTTCATTCTTAGTCGGAATCCGGTCATTTTCGAGTCCGCAACTCTATAATGCCAAATATGACTTGTCTCCATCGAAAACAAACGTTTCCGAGTTCAAACACAAAATACGACTCCCATTCCGAGAATTTCACGAATTGGACGATTATCGTCCAATCGTGTTAATTCCGGCAAAACTTCATTACTAGTGATTTTTTCATCATTCTAAATACATTCATTTATTATCTAGACATCTTAACATACATGCTACAACAACTTATATTCAAATTAAGTTATGTCTTACTTCATATAAGTTCCTAACTTAATAATTCTTTAATACTTGATTTTCATTTCATGATGACTTATTATTGGTTTAAGTCCTTTACTCAAAGTTTTCACATCTTATCCAACATACTAATTCATATGACAACCATAAGACAAGTTCATCATAAGTTAATAACTTGTTTAGGTTTAAGTTGTTTAATCCTCTTATTCGGCTTAAGTTCATTCATCAATGACTTCTTATATGTTCTTAGTTTTTAACTTCATTAGATTACACTTCTCTTACCATCCTAATATGATAAAGATAGAAGAGACAATATAAATTACCTTTGAAGACTACTTGAACTTCTCTTCTCTTTGAAAATCTAGCAAAGGAACGTTAAACTTCAAAGTGCTTATTGGCTCTAACAAATAAGTTGTTTTGTGAGAGAGTTTATTGGATGAAATAACAAACCTCAAATGAATTAAAGGGCTTGCTATTTATAGAACTTTCCAGGTTAGGACAATTAGGTCATTAGGCAACCCACCTCCTCAACTAACCTCCTTACTATTCATCAACTTAACCACTAAGTAAACTTGCCAGCCACTCATAATTCTTGCTTATCACAACACTTGATCATCACTTAAAGTACTTGGGCATCACATATTGCCCACTACTTTACCCACGGGTTGCCCCATGGATCCTATTAGTTAGTGGATCATCCATTAGCTTGATAATTAATCTAGCTAATTCCTTGTTGGGCTTGCATTATAATAATTTGGGCTTAATTATAACCCCACTTAGGTTTACATCTTATTCTTATTGGACTTGTTCTTTATACAATATCCACCACTCCATTTCATTAGATTTTAATTCTACACATTCTCAAATTAAGTCCGCATGCAAAATATTGCGTTTTCCATACTTAGATTATTATTACATAATGCATCTTGCCTCGATATAATAACGTTACATATTTCCCAATAGTTCAAAAAAATAATTCCCGAACGATAAACGTTGAATAGTATTTTTCGTAAACTTTCTTGGAAAAGTTTTATTTTCGTCTTGGAATTTCAAACACTTTAATTCATTCACATGGTTCAAATACTACGATGCTCAGACGTTTCTAGGTTATAGAACGACATATATCTTATTAACACATAATAATAACAAATAATATTATTTTATTCATTATTTAATACTTTCAAATATTTTACAAAGGATCCAAATTTCTTGGTCGTTACAGGTTATTCCAACATAATAATAAAGAATGGAATCAGGTCATGCGTAATCCGCATAGACAGGATGTTCCAACAGAATAATAAAGAATGGAACCAGGTCATGCGTAATCCGCACAGACAGGATGTTCCAACAGAATAATAAAGAATGGAATCAGGTCATGCGTAATCCAAACAGACAGGATGTTCCAACAGAATAATAAAGAATGGAATAACAAGAGGATTCACCAGGCATACGATAGACCGCACAGACAGGTTATTCCAACAGAATAATAAAGAATGGAATAACAGAAGAATTTCACCATGTATGTGGTACTTCGCATAGATAGGTTATTCCAACATAATAATAAAGAATGGAATAACAACCCTTACGAGTTTTGAAAGAAAATAACTCTCTTCATGAATACGAAAGAATAATACCCCTTACCTTAGAAAAACTGGATACTGGAATAGTGAGGTAGCAGACTTCTCTTCTTCTTTCTCTCTATAATTTCTCTCTATAATAATTGCTCTAAGGCTTTTTTGAATTGGTGAGAAATGAAGGAAGAATGAGCTTCTATTTATAGAAAAATATAGTTTCGATAATTGCACGTTTTGGGGCTCAAAATATTACAGTATAATACCTTCCTCTTTTTCTTCATTTTTAATTTAGTCATGAAAGTATTATCAAACTTGCACCACCTCCCCTAATAGTAAATAATGTGAATTAATAATTAATTCATGCGACTCAATAGTATAATCATGTGAAAAGACTAATTACATTATAGTACCTTCAACTATACCTCTATTTTTAATATAGTCATGCAAGTATTATCAATCTTGCACCACTTCCCCTAATAGTACATGAATGTGAATCAATAATACACACATGTGAACAAATAGTTATAAACATGTGAACTAATAGCAATTAATTGCTCATTTATCCGATTGGTCAATATAACCTCCAGACATCAATTATTATCGAAATAAATGTCAATTTCCACTAACACTAATAATCCCAACACAATGGAACTATCAATTTCATCTTTAATCAACACAACTTATTCATCATTAATATTATAACTCACAATATTTAACAATCAGGTCGTTCTCAGGAAAGAGGGGGCTTTTCGATAAGGATGTCTCCTTATTGGCGCGCAATTAGGTGACCAAACATCTCCTTGACATAACTTCTAGACATTGTTTATATTGCAAATATATAATAATATAAATAACTTTGTCGTCTCAATTATTGATTTAATAATAATAAATATTATGCAAATGATATTGTGACAATAATTGAATCAATAATATGAGAGATATGATGCAGCAATTACTGTAGCAATAATTGAGTATAACTTAGTGACTTCTCATGTAAGCATCAACAATCAATACCGTGTGTTACTATGCAACCACGCGTATTACTGTACTTTTACTACCGGGTAGTTCAACAGTTTTAACGGAAACACTTTCGCTGTTATTTTTATAAAAAGATAATTATGTCGTTTTCTAACTACAACAATACTTCCGTTGTGGGGTCCACCAATGATTGTGTCGTCGTACGAATATTCCCTATTAAAACAAATATTTCCCGACCAATCGAATATTATATAACCATTTGCTTACTTTGAAAAATTTGTCAATATTACCCACAACTATAACATTATATCAAATCTACACCATAATATTCAAAAATATATTTCGAGAAAATTATTCTTTATTCATAAAAGTTGTGGTCATACAACCTTCCCTTCTTATGAAATTTCGTCCTCGAAATTAGGGTACGTACCTGGTATATCGAAGAGGTGAGGATACCTTGATTTCATTTCAGATTCTAACTCCCAGGTCATTTTCTCAACATCATGGTTTCTCCACAAAACTTTGACTTGAGGTATAACTTTAGAGCGTATAATATGATCCTTCTTATCCAAGATTTTAACAGGTAACTCTTCATACGTTAAATCTTCCTCTATCTCATCTGGTTCTAATTGAATAATGTGGTTCGGGTCTTTCACATATTTATGTAACATAGATATGTGAAAAACGTTATGAACACGAGACATACTTGGCGGTAAGGCGAGTCTATAGGCCACAGTTCCTACTCGATCGAAGATTAAAAATGGGCCAATGAATCGAGAGTTGAGCTTTTCTCTCTTTCTAAATCTCGTAACTCCCTTCCATGGAGCAACACGTAACAACATATGATCTCCAATATCTAATTCCACGTCCTTTCGATGAAGATCAGCATAACTCTGTTGTCGATCTTGTGAGGTTTTTATACGTTGTCGGATCGTTTGAATATTTTTCGTAGTCATACGTACCAACTCCGGTCCCAACAACGTTGCTTCACCCACCTCATCACAGCATACTGGATAACGACACTTTCTTCCATATAACGCCTCAAATGGAGCCATGCCAATACTTGCTTGATAACTGTTGTTGTAGGAAAACTCCACCAATGGTAACAATTTGTCCCAACTTCCTTTGAAGTCAAGGACACATAGTCTTAATAAATCTTCAAGAGTTTGAATAGTCCTCTCCGACTGCTCGTCCGGCTAAGGATGATATATGACACCCCCAAATCCGGGTACTTCAATTCCACTCCACGGGATTTGGTGTTTACTGTATAAATATAATCTATCTATCTACCCATAATAAATGCAAGCCATGCAATAGATAGAATAAAAATCTTCCCCTTAAGGGTTACAACATCTGAATGATAATAATACAATCCCAGGTTAAACTAACCTTAAATATCTGTGCGGAATCATAAACAAATAAGTCTTAACAACATCATTAACTCAAATCTTAAGCATAAATACATCATCTAATAAAAATAACAAGTCTTCATCACGTGTTAACCTTGCACTTGCCTTTACTAGTGGAAGGTTCGTCGATTCTGTCGTTCTTAACTGCAATGTTATTATTAAGCAAGAGTGAGCACGATTGCCCACAAGTATAACAATATAACAATGAATAATAACATGCGAGAGAAATAATAACTTCTGAAATAAAAGCTCAACTTTTGAATCAAGAATGAATAGCAAGAATCAAAAGATTTCTGAGGGTCATAAGACCTTGAACTATGTCCTAGGTTATCAAGGGTTATACTTGAAACCTTTAACAGTCATAAGACTATGGACCTTTCTACTCGTACTTAGGGGGATCAGCCCTTAGTACCATACTGTGCACAATATCTTAACGCTAACGCATAAGTAAATCCCTTTGCAGGGTTGTTCATCTCAGTTTGACATTCGAGTCCGCACCAAAGGAATTTTGGTTTAGATAATTCAATAAGGGTTCTGAAATTTAGAACATTCATCAACTAAGGACTAGTTGAATCAATAAAGTTCACTAGTCTAATAAGGTTCAACAATAATGATATTCAATTTGAATAATAATCTCAAGAAGTATACAATAGAACAATTATTGTATAAATAAATCATGCTTTGAAAAGGTAATCAATCTTTAATATAACATTTGAACTTGAATAATAGAATTGATAATTTACTCGAGGTAAATAATAAACTTGAACAATAATGACAAGTAGGGTTAGGAAACTTGCGTTGTGCGTAGATTACACTTTAACTAAGCACGTTCTTTGAATTTAATCCTACATACCATTCACATTCACAATACCAGTTAATTATAACTTAACTAATCATCAAAAACTCATTCTCTTTGTTTACTTTGATTATTAACTATACTTAGTTAATTTATCACATTCATTGACACATAATTTATTCTTTACAATTAACAGTTAATTATGCATTCCATAATTCAATCCACATGTAATTATATTATTTACATGTTAAACATTTATTTTAATATCTCATTATACTTCTAACATATGTCCATGTTCATTACATTAAGTTACTAACACATTGCTAGACTTAATCATTTTACAAAAATCTCATTTCTGAACTTTTTGGAGAGCGGCGCTGCGGCGCCACTGTTACACTTGGTCTTCGCGCTGCGGCGCGGCGTACCAGTTGCAAAAATGGCAATTCGCGAAAAATCGCAGAACATGCCAATTTCTCCCAATTTCTTATTTTCTACACGAAATTAGACATACCCATATGATGTAATTGTTGGGGTTTCGGCACAGAAACGCACGGCGGAAATAAAATTTTTAAAGCAATTTCTGAAACCCTAAAACAGGATCCATGCAAAAAATTCAATTAACTTAGAGGTTAGAAATTATACCGATTAAGAAACTGAAATTGATACGATCGAATCTCCAACGCAATCCATGAATTAAGAAACTAGAATTGATACGATAGAATCTCCAACGCAATCCACGAATTAAGAAACTGGAATTGATACGATCGAATCTCCAACGCAATCCAAACGAGTTGCGTCTCTACGGTATCCACACGAACGCTCCGCGAATCGTCCTACGATCTGCAGAAGAAGGAACCGCGGTACTAGCCACTAAGGATGAGGATTTTCGAAGCTATTTTCTCTAGTCTCTCTCTAAGAGCGGCTAGGGTTTTGTATTTTGACGTAAAACCTAAAGTGACTGATATATATAATATATATAGTAGTTAGGAGGAATTAATCAAAACCTAATATTATTAAAATCCAAATTTATATATATCTTAATTAAGTCTTACTTAATTAATATACCTATATATAAATTATCCTATTAATTTAAATTCGTAATTTAAAATTATATCAATCATATTGACATATTTAAATCTTTACAAATTAAATTAATTTCCTTTTCATTACGTTCTTTGTGTGTGACCCTATAGGTTATTATTACGTTGGCAATAATTTTAAAATTATATTATAAAATTATAAACAGTGAATGGCATCTAGTAATGCATCACTACTACCCAAGTAATAATAAGATCGATGATTTGATGCAACCTTTTCGTGACCAATGTTTCAATGTAATTTAATCCTTTTAACCTTAATATACTAGATTAAACTCGAGTCATAGAATGTGTCGTACTCTTTATAATTTAATCTGAGTTTTCTTGATCAATGAGTAGACTATATGAAACAAATCACTATTTGAGCAAGGCCATGCATTTCATAGTCCTACTTAATCAAGAGGCCTATGGATATCACCCATAATATATAGGATGGTTAAATTCCATCTAGATCACTCATATTTCTCACACGATTCATGATGAATCCAATAATCACCTTTATAGTCCACCCTATTAAAGGTGGCATTTGATGATATCAAAGTACATAAATTCTCGTGTAGTAATATAGCGATTTCAAGCCGGAGGATCATTACATCATTGTCACTATGAGAATTGCTAATGACACTTCGCATAATGCTCCATATAGAATTCTCATGGTGGGTCTGTCCAGTACATCGTTCTCTAACATGTACCTATGCATTGACTTAATATCTCATATATTTATGACCAATGAGATTTGGTCATCAGTCAATCCACATACTAGTCTCAATGCATCATTGTTGTCCCATCAACAATGATACTCGACTAGGGACATTTAAGAACAATGATACTAATTGTAATTATATAATCTCATATTCAAGTCACATACTTGAATATATATAATTTGTATCAATATTCTAAGGAATTTTATTATATTAACAATTATATTACGCAGTAAATAAAACCATAATAAAATCATATATTTATTCAATCGAATATAATATCAAAACGTTAAGTAATTATATCAAATAATTGGCCTCTAGGGCATAAACTCTAATAGTAATTCATGCATAAACATAACCCAACAATTATATAATGACTTTAACCAAATTAAGCACTTAATTACAGAATTAAAGCATGCAATTTCACTGACTTTGATGTTCTTGAAGGTTTTGAAAATAAAACATGAAAATTGTCACTACGGATTCGTTATAACACCAAATCCATTCATTTAAACTTTGGTCTCTTCGTATCAACATGCATAATAATATACGAGTATAAAATTTAGGGATAATATATGATCAACACATAAAATACCACGTATAAGGCCATATGGCCAAAACCCAAACTCTGTAAGTTATTGAAAAACATATACGACATGTGTTTTCATGAAACTGATGATATGGTTTACATAATATATATAATTAAATACGACGTGATGTGCTGTAACACATACAAAACCCATAATCGTTACTCCTATCCCAGTTACAGAGGCTTTATAATATGAATGAAAGCCATTTTCATAAAACTCAAATAAAGTAAAAATAGAATTTGGGAAGGAGGAGATTACCCTGTAGAGTATAATTTAGTAGGCTTAGATTCCTCACTCTCAATTCTCTTTCACGGACTCATAATTTCTCTCTGACAAACTCCCTCTCATTTTCTCTCTATGATGTTTTATCAGACTTAGTAAAATAATAAGAGAAAAGAAGACGTCGTAATAAATAAACTGGCGCATTGTGGTCAGTTACCCATCATGGGTTAACTGCCCTCAACCTCTATTAGTGCCATGTTTGGCTAGCCTTAAAAGGCTTATTCTCATTTAATTTAATAACTCTTTTATCATATAGTTTAAATCATGTCACACCCTTAAACAATAATTCAATTATCTTATTTACTTTAATTAAATAACATATAATAATTTCTCATAAATTCACATAGTCACATAATTAATTTTCTCATTAATTAATTATATCAATTTGTTAAATCTCTATTTAATAATTAAATTAAAATACCAATAGGCTTATTAAATATTTCTTTTAATACAATAAGCTCACATAATCACATACTTCGATAATAAAAATTCTCTACGTTAATTTAATAAATGTAACACATATAATTAAATTAATCTACCACAATTGCATCAATTAATTATTTAATCTAATAATTAAATCATCGAAAATATTTATTTAATTCAATAAATATTAAAAATTAATTTACAAAAATCTCGTTCGTCACATGATATGCCGAGCTAAATCGTAAATCTGTGTCCGTAGCTTTTTGCAAACTAACCCAAAATCTTGAAGTGAATCTTGGGTCTCAATCAGAAACTATGGATACCGACATACCATGCAGTCTTACAATCTCGTTTATGTACATACGAGCAAGACGTTCAAGTGTATAAGTTTCTCGTATAGGTAGGAAATGAGCAGACCTTGTCAATCTATTAACAATGACCCAAATTGCATATATACCTTGAGAAACCTTGGGAAGACCAGTAACAAAATCCATGGTAATGTGCTCCCAATTCCATTCTGAAATTCCAAGTGGTTGCAATGGACCTTTTGGTACTTGATGCTCCGTCTTGACTCGTTGACAAGTTGAACACCTTGAGATAAACTCCGTTATCTCTCTCTTCATATTGCTCCACCAAAATGTATGTCGAAGATCACGATACATTTTGGTACTCCCAAGATGGATTGCAAACGGTGTGTTGTGCGCCTCCATCATGATTTTATACTTTAAATAAGGGTTGTTGGGAACACAAAGTCTGGATTTGACTCGAAGTGTAACAATCCAGATTTTTAATTAAATATTTATTGAATTATATAAATATTTAATGGATGTGTTTATCGTTGAATAAGTATTTGTTTAATTGATTTGATGTGATTTGATTATTTATTTGTTTAATAAATAATTAATGAGTTAAGGAAAGTAATTATTTTAAAATAGTAATCTAATTTAATTTAATAATTAAATTAGAGAGTTTATAATGATTAAATAAATATAATATTATGCAATAGATTGTTATTAGAATTAATTAAATTAAGTATGAAAACTTAATTAATTAGAAGTGTGACAAATAACTATATTATAAGTGGTTATTAAAATAAATTAAAGTAGTTTTAATTTATTTTGCCAAACAAGGCTTAAATATATTAAGTCTTTAATTTTAAAGCGTTTTGCCAAACGGAGCCTTATGGCTTTTGGATTTTTTAAATTTGATTTATTAATAATATAAATTAAATAAATAAAATATAAATAATGTATAATAATTTGTGGTAACCGCTGTTTTAATAATGCCATTAGTGGCGTCAGTTTTAAAACTTTTGAATAGATAAGTTAGTTTATTTTAGTTACACCTAATCTATTTGGCTAAAGCCTAAGAGAGAAAAGGGGAAAAGAAAGAAAAGTTTCATAAAGTATGAGAGAGTTTGAGAGAAAGACAAGTCTGTGATTCCAAAGCCAACGAAGCAAATTCTCAGTGTTTAACAAGGATTTCTTAAGCATAAAAGGTATGTGTCTATAACCTTAATATTAGATATGTATATATGTTTTTACAAAATTTTTGTAGTTGTTGAACTGTGGTGATTATATGTGTTTGGGATGTGAGAACTAGTGTTTAAACAAAGAATTGCTTCGCTAATTTCGTTTATAAAGGAAGAAAGTGAATTACAGTGTATATTTTGCTTTTAGCTTATGAAAGTACCAAATTTAGTGGCTAGTTTGTATGTTAATATGTAAAGTGGGTCTTGTTTATGCCAGTTCATTAAGAAACGAGGAAATCGTAGTTTGAACGAAGTGAATTGGTGAAGAATTGAGATTACAGTGATAATTATGAAATTAAACGTTGAGTATATTGATTTGTTATGAAATTCAGAGAATCATAGTCTCAAGGAATCAAATTAGTTATAAATTTTGGATACCATGTTGACTGTGTAAACAAACATCGATAATGGAGTTTTGGTTTTTAAAAACAGTACTTTCAAGAATTTAAGTTTTCTAAAGTAGTTGTTTAATTGTTGGTAATTGTTATATTGATGATTGTTAACGTTTATGTGTAGTTTACGATGAATTTATGCATGTTAATTAGTGTTAGAATTGAAGTAATAGACAAAAAAAATTAGTTGTTATGTTCTTCGTGGTTGGGTTCTGCATGTTTTGGCGCCCTAGCGCCAAACTTCGCGCCCCAGAGCCAAAATTCGCGCCCCAACGCCAGAAGTTCGCACCCCAGCGCTTAAATTCGAGCCCCAGCGCCAATCTCGCGTTGCGGTACCACTGTATGACTTGGTTCTCGCGCCGCGGCGCGGGGACAGAAGTCTCAGTCGGACAGTTTTGGCCTCCTATAGTAAAATGGCCATAACTTTCACATACGAACTCCGATTGAGTTGATTCAAGATGATACGAAACGAGGACGAATAGACCTACAACTTTCATGCTTTACATTATTTAATTTGAGGTCTGTAACAGTAGTCAAAATGGTCATCTTTAGAACTATTGTGTTTTTGGGGGCAATCGGAGGGCGTCGGGCATGCATATATGCATGTGTAGTGCTCCCGACCATAAAAGATGATGTCCTAAGTTATAAAACATGAATGTTAGTAAATATAATGATGCGTAACATTAATAAAGGATATATTAGATAAGTTATTGAAGCATAGTAAGCATACATAAGAAATGCAAATCGGTCGTGTGACGATTGAACGTCGAAACGTCGTGCCAAGTGTTAATGAACTTAAAAAGTGTTTCAATTCAATTGAAATGAATATTATAGGATATGAAATGGGTTTAATATAAAACCAATAAGTAGTCCTAGCAAAACTTAAGCACTTGAATGAACTTCGAGTTTGACTAAGAAGAAATATAGTGAATATTAAGTTGAAAGTTAACACAATCTAATTGAACATTGTGAACTAATTAATAGGAAAGATTATGAGATATGGAGTATAGTTTACAGTACAATTACTATGTATTTTTATGTGACTAATAGTTGATGTATATGATTGTATAATTGTGTAGGGCACGTGAAGTACAGATAACTGTAAGTTGTTAATCTATTATTGGTAAACAACGATCAAGGCAAGTCTTTCGGTTCCTATTTTCTACGTGGACTTGATGAACTATTTTAAATTGCATGATATGTTATGCATGTTGAAATCATGAAATGTAAAAGTCAATATATGACTGCATTATTTTGACTAAGTAATGATGATTGAGTAAGGAGCTCAATCTTTATATTTGCTATGTGAATTAAAAGCATGTATGTCATGTTACTTTAATGAGATGTATATCGAGCATGTTATTATGTGCTATGTGATGCATGAAAACTGTTAGACTTTGCTGGGCTGTCGAGCTCACTCTTGCAAATAACCACTTTTGCAGGTAAAGATTTTAAGGTAAAGATATGTGCTAAATGAGTTATAGAGATCTATATTCACGAAGATTACTTATGTTTTATGAGAAATGTATTTCATATTTTGAACGTAACATGTTATTTAATTGTAAGTTGAGCTATCTAATATATATGGATATTTAGTTATAATGTAAGACTTTGTATAGTCATTTTGTTATAACGATTCATGATATAAGATTGAATCAAAGAGATGTAATGTAAAGGTTGCGATTCAGGGCAAGAAAGAAGGAAATGTATAAAAGTTTTAAATATTCCGCAATTTTAGTGTTTTTAATATCGAATAATGATGTAAAATTAGAGATTTAATGTATGGTTAACGTTAGAAGTTGAGATTTAAATGGTATGAATTTTGGGGTCGTTACAAGTTGGTATCAGAGCTGTAGGTTATAAACCTTAGGTAGGAGTACCGTAGGTTATAACCTTAGAGAAGGAATGTGAAGTTAATGAAAGAATAAGCACAAATAGAGTTTGAACAATAAGGGATTAAAACTTGCGTGAAAGGATTCAAAGAAGAATCTCGCAGAGTTATAAGGAATATAAATGTGGTGTTACCCAACTCCAATAATAAGGATGTAAGGTGATAATAAATAGACAATGTCTATAAGAAAAGAACGATAAAGAAGTTAAGAATAGAGAGTATGGTGCAATTGTACTCTTTAGTAGTTGATTTATGGTATCTAGGCTAAACGATTCCTTCATAGAGCGGAGGTATATACGAACTAGTAACTCGAAACCTAGTTTGTTAGTTGTTTGTGGGAAATCACTCAGCGTACCATATTAAAATTGTTAGAGACTCGATGTGTACCAAGTGTAGAAATGGATACGTATGATGAAAGTATAGAACTCGAATGAAATTTTGAGCGATGTAAATGTAGTTAGAATTCTTAAAGGAAGAATTGTTATATAAACAAGAAGATTCAAAGAAGAATCAAAGAGATATAAAGATAAGAAATTGGAGTTGCCTTAACTCCAATAGCCAAGATAATGAATAAGGATGAATAGACAAAGTCTGTATGATTAAAAGTATAAATGAAATCATAAATGATGATAAAGGAAAGAAAGAGGATCGTAAAACAAAACGATCACGAGTTAAGAAAAGAATCTTAAGGGAGATGATTATAGAATAAGATCACGACATGATCTGTTTAAGTTATAAAAGAAAGATGATATGTAATTTTTGAATGATTATAGCTTAATGCTATGAAGGTGGTGTACTATGAAATAGTACGAGATAACTCATGATGAGTTATAGATGATGTGATACGAGGAATTCGTATCGAGCAAAGAGCAAGTTATGAGTAAGATAGAGTTAGGTGGGATTTAAATTGAGCACTCATGTGAGGGCTGCGTTGTACAAATCTTTGTATGGGCGAGGGTTTTGTGATTGCACTCAGTTTATCACATTGATAATCATTGGAATGTTTGTGTCGCGCTATTTTCTATATGCCTGTTGAGAAAGGTGATTCTTTCCTTATATGTATAACAGATAGGTAGAATATAGTTAGAGAATATTATAAGGTTAAGTGCGAGTTCTTAAAACTCATACTTATGGTAGGTTCGTAACTCATAATTATATGGTATGTTTTTGAACCCTTCAGCGAATGGATGCCTATGGTCTGACTAGGATAAGTTCTTAAACTCATATAATTGTGGCAAGTTCCTGAACTCATAACGTGTGGTAAGTTTAACGAACTGGGTATAATTAAGTGTGAATGGGGTATTGAGGATGATAGGAATAGATAGACCTATTAAACAATGGATCATTATAGAAAGTGGAGTTAATGGTGGAAGCATATGTATTCTAAATCTACTAGCTATGCTAGACTTTCGAAATTTATTGACTTCGTGCTGATGTTTACATTTTTATTTTCTTGAAAAACATTGGATCAAATGATGGAACCAATGAGTTTTAACAACAATACTGTTATTCGTATGTCTATGCTAATTGCTTCAGCTAGACAAATTTTTTTTTTGAAATATATCAAAATGTATTTTATATTATTAATGCATCATGTAACCTGGTGCAAAGATGATAAAAATGATGGAGTCATCAATGCAGTATTATCTAGTGTTGGATGTGATCTAAGGATCGTCAGCCCACTATGGTATGATGTAGTATGATAAAATCACCAAATGACGGAATCCTCAACGGATTGTAAATACAGTGCGGTATCATGACGTCATAAAAAGATTTTTGAGATTTCTTTAAGATATGAAAATACATATGTATGCATGTATAGGTATATTTTGATTGATGTTCGAATTGTTGTAGAGGTCTATGCTATTTGATTCAGCTAGACAAATATTGAAAGATGTTCATGAAATTCAAGAATTTCTTGAGAAGTTATGCCAAACCAAATTATTTTGGTGCGGATTCAGATGTTGAAAAGCTAAGTTGAACAACCCTATAAGGGGATATGTTTTCGGGGACAATGGTTCCGAGCGTAACGCATATAATAGTTACAAAACACTATGTTGCGGCCCAATGTAGTGGTACAATAGGCTGGCCACCTAGTGTACGTGAGGAGGGTGTTTTCATTCTTTGTGATTAGTAAAAACTCTGGTTTACAGTGTGAAGGATTAAGTTGAAGCACTAGTAAACCGAGAATAGAGTTCACGGTCTTGTGACCCCTCAGCATGATTTGGAATCTTTTAAATTCCTGAGTTATTCATACTACTTCCCAATTATTGAACAATTGTGGAAGATTCTTGTTATTCTGCAAGATGGAAGTGAAAAAAAGAAAGTATTCCTTAGAAAGAAGTGAGTCGTAGAATACGACACTGAATGATGAATATGTTGAATAAGTGAGAAAAGAGATTTTGAAGTGAGAAGTAGATGAGTTATCAAAGAATAATGAGAAACTTTTAATAAAAAAGTTAATAATTGTAGAATGATCTTTGTGAAAAGAAGTAGTTATAAAACCCAAGGAATGAATATAGTATTAACATAAAATCTACTTTGATAGATGGAATGAATAAATATTAATAGATAAAATTTCGAGGACGAAATTCTTAGAAGAAAGAGTGAATGTAATATCCCGAGTGTTGATGATAACGATCCTTAGAAAAGGAAATGAATGTGTTAAGAATATAATACTTAGAATAATTGAGTTCAAGTGAAAGTTATGAAATAAAACCTAGAATTTGTTGAAGTAATGAATGTAGTAGAAAATATAAAACCTATATTTAGATAAAATGATGAAAGATTACTCTGAGTTATTTGTTTAATTTTTGTCTTCGATTCTGGGGACAAAATCTTTGTAAGTAGGGAAGATTGTAACGAATGAGTGGTTTGAGTTGTGATTCTGAGGACAGAATCCTTGTAAGGAGGGAATGATGTAACAATCCAAATTTTTTATTAAATATTTAAATATTTATTGAATTATATAATATTTAATGGATGTGTTTATCGTTGAATAAGTATTTGTTTAACTTATTTGATGTGATTTAATTATTTATTTGTTTAATAAATAATTAATGAGTTAAGAAAAGTAATTATTTTGAAATAGTAATCTAATTTAATTTAATAATTAAATTAGAGAGTTTATAATGATTAAATAAATTATAATATTATGCAATGGATTGTTATTAGAATTAATTAAATTAAGTATGAAAACTTAATTAATTAGAAGTGTGACAAATAACTATATTATAAGTGATTATTAAAATAAATTAAATTAGTTTTAATTTATTTTGCTAAACAAAGCTTAAATATATTAAGTCTTTAATTTTAAAATGTTTTGCCAAACGGAGCCTTATGGCTTTTGGATTTTTTAAATTTGATTTATTAATAATATAAATTAAATAAAGAAAATATAAATAATGTATAATAATTTGTGGTAACCGCTGTTTTAATAATGCCATTAGTGGCGTCAGTTTTAAAACTTTTGAATAGATATGTTAGTTTATTTTAGTTACACCTAATTTATTTGGCTAAAGCCTAAGAGAGAAAAGGGGAGAAGGAAGAAAAGTTTCATAAAGTTTGAGAGAGTTTGAGAGAAAGACAAGTATGTGATTCCAAAGCCATCAAAGCAAATTCTCAGTGTTTAACAAGGATTTCTTAAGCATAAAAGGTATGTGTCTATAACCTTAATATTAGATATGTATATATGTTTTTACAAAATTTCTGTAGTTGTAAAACTATGGTGATTATATGTGTTTGGGATGTGAGAACTAGTGTTTAAACAAAGAATTGCTTCATTAATTTCGTTTATAAAGGAAGAAAGTGAATTACAATGTATATTTTGCTTTTAGCTTATGAAAGTACCAAATTTAGTGGCTAGTTTGTATGTTAATATGTAAATTGGGTCTTGTTTATGCCATTTCATTAAGAAACGAGGAAATCGTAGTTTGAACGAAGTGAATTGGTGAAGAATTGAGATTACAGTGATAATTATGAAATTGAAAGTTGAGTATATTGATTTGTTATGAAATTCAGAGAATCATAGTCTCAAGGAATCAAATTAGTTATAAATTTTGGTTACCATGTTGACTGTGTAAACAAACATCGACAATGGAGTTTTGGTTTTTAAAAATAGTACTTTCAAGAATTTAAGTTTTCTAAAGTAGTTGTTTAATTGTTGGTAATTGTTATATAGATGATTGTTAACGTTTATGTGTAGTTTACAATGAAGTTATGCATGTTAATTAGTGTTAGAATTGAAGTAATAGACAAAAAAAATTAGTTGTTATGTTCTTCGTGGTTGGGTTCTGCAAGTTTTGGCGCCCTAGCGCCAAACTTCGCGTCCGAGAGCCAAAATTCGCGCCCCAACGCCAGAAGTTCGCACCCCAGCGCTGAAATTCACGCTCCAGTGCCAATCTCGCACTGCGGCGCCACTGTTTGACTTGGTTCTCGCGCCGCGGCGCGGGGACAGAAGTCTGAGTCGGACAGTTTTGGCCTCCTATAGTAAAATGGCCATAACTTTCACATACGAACTCCGATTGAGTTGATTCAAGATGATCCGGAACGAGGACGAATAGACCTACAACTTTCATGCTTTACATTATTTAATTTGAGGTCTGTAACAGTAGTCAAAATGGTCATCTTTAGAACTATTGTGTTTTTGGGGGCAATCGGAGGGCGTCGGGCATGCATATATGCATGTGTAGTGCTCCCGACCATAAAAGATGATGTCCTAAGTTATAAAACATGAATGTTAGTAAATATAATGATGCGTAACATTAATAAAGGATATATTAGATAAGTTATTGAAGCATAGTAAGCATACATAAGAAATGCAAATCGGCCGTGTGACGATTAAACGTCGAAACGTCGTGCCAAGTGTTAATGAACTTAAAAAGTGTTTCAATTCAATTGAAATGAATATTATAGGATATGAAATGGGTTTAATATAAAACCAATAAGTAGTCCTAGCAAAACTTAAGCACTTGAATGAACTTCGAGTTTGACTAAGAAGAAATATAGTGAATATTAAGTTGAAAGTTAACACAATCTAATTGAACATTGTGAACTAATTAATAGGAAAGATTATGAGATATGGAGTATAGTTTACAGTACAATTACTATGTATTTTTATGTGACTAATAGTTGATGTATATGATTGTATAATTGTGTAGGGCACGTGAAGTACAGATAACTGTAAGTTGTTAATCTATTATTGGTAAACAACGATCAAGGCAAGTCTTTCGGTTCCTATTTTCTACGTGGACTTGATGAACTATTTTAAATTGCATGATATGTTATGCATGTTGAAATCATGAAATGTAAAAGTCAATATATGACTGCATTATTTTGACTAAGTAATGATGATTGAGTAAGGAGCTCAATCTTTATATTTGCTATGTGAATTAAAAGCATGTATGTCATGTTACTTTAATGAGATGTATATCGAGCATGTTATTATGTGCTATGTGATGCATGAAAACTGTTAGACTTTGCTGGGCTGTCGAGCTCACTCTTGCAAATAACCACTTTTGCAGGTCAAGATTTTAAGGTAAAGATATGTGCTAAGTGAGTTATAGAGATCTATATTCACGAAGATTATTTATGTTTTATGAGAAATGTATTTCATATTTTGAACGTAACATGTTGTTTAATTATAAGTTGAGCTATCTAATATATATGGATATTTAGTTATAATGTAAGACTTTGTATAGTCATTTTGTTGTAACGATTCATGATATAAGATTGAATCAAAGAGATATTGCGATTCAGGGCAAGAAAGAAGGAAATGTATAAAAGTTTTAAATATTCCACAATTTTAGTGTTTTTAATATCGAATAATGATGTAAAATTTGAGATTTAATGTATGGTTAACGACCGAAGTCGAGATTTAAATGGTATGAATTTTGGGGTCATTACACGAAGTATTCCTTCTTCATCGATTCTTGCTTCCGACATAGCACCTTCTTGTACTTTCTTCCTCATACGCATCAGCTCCAGGTCTGTAGCTTGAGCAGCTTTACGTTTATCGATTAAAGTCAGTTCTACTCGTATATTCGCCATCATCACATGGGTCCCTAGAGTCTTTAACTCTATCTCCATCCTTTGTAAGTCATATAAAATGGGCCTTTGCGTTGACAATAATGCATTCGTACCCGCATATGATCTTCTACTCAATGCATCAGCTACTACGTTCGATTTTCCAGGATGGTATTGAATGTTATGATCGTAATATTTTAACAACTCAAGTCATCGTCGTTACCGCATGTTTAGTTCCTTTTGAGTGAAGAAATATTTGAGGCTTTTATGATCCGTATAGATCTCCACCTTCTCTCCATACAGGTAATGCCTCCAAATCTTAAGTGCAAAAATGACTGTTGCCAACTCTAGATCATGAGTAGGATAATTCCTCTCATATTCTTTGAGTTGTCCTGAGGCATAGGCTATAACTTTCCCATGTTACATGAGAATACATCCTAACCCTTTGCCTGAAGCATCACTGTAGATGACAAATCCCTCCGAGCCATATGGTATTGTCAGAACAGGTGCTAAAATGAGTCTCCTCTTGAGTTCTTAAAAACTCTTCTCACATTCCTCGCTCCAACCGAATTTGTATCTTTTCGAGTCAGTTGAGTTAATGGAGTAGCGATTCGAGAAAACCCTTCTACGAATCTCCGATAATAACCCGCTAAGCTGAGAAAGCTGCGTACTTCGGTCACTGATTTAGGTTGATCCCACCTTTGAATTGTTTCAATCTTTGCCGGGTCAACAGATATCCCATGATTTGATATCACGTGCCCAAGGATTGCAACTTCCTCAAGCCAGAACTCACATTTCTTCAACTTGGCATATAGCTTATTTTTACGAAGCTTTTGGAGTATCAACCTCAAGTGTTACTCATGGTCTTCACGAGTTTTGGAGTATATGAGGATGTCATCAATAAAGACGACCACAAAGTGATCCAAATATTCCTTGAATACTTGGTTCATCATATCCATGAAGGCAGCAGGAGCATTAGGTAATCCAAAAGACATTACTAAGAATTTATAATGCTCGTACCGAGTTCTGAAAGCAGTCTTTAGAATGTCATCAGTTTTAATCTTCAACTAATGATATCCGGAACGAAGATCAATCTTTGAAAAGAATTTGGCGCCTTGCAACTGGTCAAACAGGTAATCAATACGTGGCAATGGGTACCTATTTTTGATGGTGACATGATTCAACTCCCGATAATCAATACAAATTTGCATACTCCCATCTTTTTTCTTCACGAATAGAACAGGAACACCCCAAGGAGACGTACTAGGACGAATGAAATCGATGTCTAACAATTCCTGCAATTGGGTCTTTAACTCCTGAAGTTCAATAGGAGCCATTCAATATGGGGCTTTGGAAATGGGTTTTGTACTGGGTTCAAAGTTGATAAAAAATTCAATTTCACCCTCTAGGGGTAGGCCAAGAAGTTCTTCAAGGAATACATCAGGAAATTTATTAACAATAGAAATATCTTTCAAATCTGACGTATTTTTGTTTAAATCTGTGACATGAGCTAAGAAAGCTTGACATCTATTTTTCAATAAGTGAATATCTTTATGGCTTTAGATGACCGTGATTGATTTTAATGGTTTGGTCGCTTGAATTCGTATAATAGGTTGATTAGGAATATGAAAGCTAACAACCTTACGAAAATAATTAATTTTAGCATGATGAGTAGTTAACCAATCAATCCCTAGAATCACGTCAAATGCAAGTATTTTTTAAAAAATAAGATCGATAGGTAACGTGCGGTTACCGATTTGAATTAAACAAGACTTATAAACAGTGGATGTAATGAAGGTTTCTCCCAACGGAGTTTCAACCGATAAGTCAAAGTCTAATTTCTCCGGAGTCAAATTTAAACGTTGAGCGCAAGTAGGAGAAATAAAAGAATGGGTAGAACCAGTATCGAATAAGATTTGACTTCGCTAGAGTTTATGATAAGCTTACCCATGATGACCTCGTTCGGGTTCCTTGCTTTCTGGGAGGTAACGATAAATGCTCTCCCTTGAACTACCGGCTTTGACTTTTCTGGGACGGCCTTTGGTGCCTCCATCTCAACTGGACTTGTCTTTGGTGCACGACAAAATCGGGCTAGGTGACCTTCTCTTCCACAATTATAACACACTTTGGACTGCATCGCGCAGTTTGGACTGATATGTCCCTCCCCTCCACATTTGAAGCATATAATAGGTGGTCGTTCTCCTTCCTTAACAACTGGTGATGGTGCTGATGTCTTTCCATCATTGTTGAATCTCCTTTACTTGAAATGTCCATTTTTACTATCTTAGCCATGATTACCACCGAAGTGGTTACCATTTCTGGCATGTTGATTCCCTCCACGTTTGTTGTCACCGCTTCGATGACTGCTACCACTGGTATTATCATTTTGCTGGTTTCTTTCTCTTGGTTGAGTTGACTCATTATCGCGCTCCAATAACTGAGCCCTAATAACAACATCTGAATACAAACACAATTTATGAGAAATTAAGTACTGACGTATCTCGGGTTTCAAACCTCTTAAAAACATCCGCGTCATTCTCTCCTCATTATCAACCAAGAGAGACGCAAACCGGAACAACTCGACAAACTTAGCTTCGTACTGTGACACGGTCATATTGTTCTGCTCCAACTTGATGAACTCTACCTCTTTCATGTGATGAATACTTTCGGGAAAGTACTTGTCGTTGAATAGTTCTTGGAACTTCTCCCAAGACATCTTCAGTGCGGTAGGTTGAGTACGCTTTACCGATTTCCACCAGTAATCTGCCTCTCCTTGCAACATAAAAGTGGCAAATGGAACCTTTTTCTCCTCGGAGCATACCAAAATATCAAATATCTTGGTGATCTTCTTTATCCACGCTTCCGCCTTAAGTGGTTTTGGCTCTCCAATAAACTCTGGTGGTCCCAGCTCCTTGAACTGTTTAGCGGTGATCGTCACAGAGTTTCCAGTGTTTCCACCTATATTTTGGACAGGAGCCGCTCTCGCTTAATGTTGCATGAATTGCATAAAGCCTTTGAACATTCCATCGTTCATCATTTGGTCAGTGTTGTTGTTTGCATGAGGATTGTCGCCTTCCTGATGCACATTATCCTGATTATTGATCTGTGGAGACTCAACGGTCTCCTGTGCTCCATTGTTATTCTCAACATTCTCGGATGTCATTTTCAAATACTGCCACAAAATAAGGGTTAATTGACATGTCACATATTATCCCTATACTCTGACCGACCAAATAAATACTAAATAAACTTAAGTAAATCATACTAGCGAAGGAATTCCCCGTCTCTCCCCTCCTAGTTCTTGTCTCACATCTCAGCAAGGGATCATATCCCTAAGCTTTGATACCAACTGTGACGCCCCCAAAATAGGTATACATCACCCATCTTGATTCGCCAAATATATGGTACAAAATTCAAATACAGCTTAATTATACAACAGTCGTGTAAAATACGACAAAACATATTCTAAGAGTTTTAATAAGAATATTGTCATCTAGACAATATCCACACCCAATGAAGTCCTCATTACATTTATTGTCACACTATTTAAAATAATAGTGAGGACTACTAATGCTATTATCGAGACCGTCACTCCGTTCCCCGACTAGTCCCGGCTATGTTCTCATTTCCTGAAGAGAACAGTGAATGAAAAAGTGAGCTCAACTAGCCCAGTAAGAAATATTATGACTAAGATAATGCAGAATAAATTATCATTAGCCTTCAACAGTGTTAAACTGATAAAATATAATAAAAATCAAGTTTAACTGCAGTGGAACAAGTAATCCATTAGAAGAGTCAAGTAGAGAATAAAATCTACTATCATCTATAATTTAAAAGGTTTTTCATCACTTTTATTGTTGAAACTCAACTTAATAAATAAACCACATCATCCCTGCACTACGGCCAAGGATATTCATTAGTATCACGACCACAAATTATCCATGCACTACGGGCCAAGGATATTCGTATATTCATCAATCGTCATGATCATGCCAACAACTGTCCATCAATACACTACGGCCAATGAGGACTTTTACCACATCATTTGTAACATTACGGTCATCATTATATGATGAATGGGTAGTATACCTATGAATTGGATATATTTGGACTTAAGTTATTGCATTTTTAAGTTATTTAGTAGCATTTTATTGTGTTTATATCTTGTTTTGCAGATTTGGAAGCTGGAGGGGGCAATTATGGGAAATTCAAGCAAATAATGGCAATTCGGTAATTATGGAGAAGTCCAGCGCCGGGGCGCTGGAATTGGTACTATCTACAGCGCCGGGGCGCTGAGCCTCGGCTGGCGTTGACTAGTTACGCGCGTTTGACTTCTGGATGGACTTAATTTGGTCATTGAGAGCTAAAATAAAACCTAATTGGAGAAGGATTGTGGGGGATATAAAAGAAACAAAGTGCTGAAATAAGGGGCACTCTCTTTTTGGACTTTTATTCGGAGGAAAGGATTCAAGAAGTTCTCTATTGCAGGCTACGCGAGATTGCTCGGAGATTAAGGATTGGCTACAGAGTTTATTCTTTTTCTCCTTATTTTTCATTTGTAATTCTTTAAGGATGATTTGTCAACAATTAATGGTTTTTATTTCCGAGATGAACTAATTCTTTCATTAAGATTTCAATTGAACCTTTTATGACTATAAAGTAGTTATTCATTCATTCTAATTATTTATGTTGAAGTGAATTGTTCATCATGTTTTGACTTTATTGCTTAATTATTTGGCCAATAATTATCCTGTTATTCTAGAAGGAATTGGAAAAGGAATTCTAGGGTTAGAACTGGGCATGATGATATGTGACTTGATTATTTGCATAATTAGGTTTGTGAATTGAATGGAAATATCTTTTCACCGCATGTAACACATAGGGAATTGGAATTGGAAATCGTTTAATTCAATTGTTTTGCATAGGAATATAGCAAGATTAATCTGGATTAAATAGAAGTCAATTGATCACTTGGAAAAGGACGTTTGGCATTTGAGAATTCTTGTTAACAATTCAGTAGACATAGTAATTGGGATGAGTAGGTAACTGATTTATGGTTCATAATTGGGGATATTGAAGTCTTAACCTTTATCTATCGGAAATTCTTTATTCAAGCATTAGTTTATTTATTCGGTTATTTTAGGATAATATCTTTTGGAGTTTAATTTTGTGTTAATAATTCAGAAAATCATAATTTCTTCTTGTTCAAATAAAATTGAATTGATATAGTATTAGTAGTTGGGATTTATTAATTAGAATTCTCTGTGGGAACGATACTCAACTTATCACTGTATTACTTGTTGACCACGTATACTTGCGTGTTGTGCGTAACTAGATTTTACTCAACAAGTTTTTGGCGCCGTTGCCGGGGAATTTTTATTAATATTAATTTCATATTAGTTATAATCAATTCGGTTTTAATTTGAACGCTACTTAATCTTTCTTCTTGGATTGGCAGGAATTTGTGTATGCACACTAGATCGAAAGCGAGAAAGGAACTTCTTACGTATACCGACAACCTTGAGAAGAAGTTCCAGACAGTGCGTTTGAATAGTGAGACTATACATCTGGACGACGACCTGACAACTCAAGAAATTCTCGTAAACATGGCAGAGAACGAACAGAAATCACTTAGGGATTACGCCCTACCAAATGTCACGGATTTACAGTCAAGTATTAAGAGACCGGCAATCAATGCGAACAGTTTCGAGATAAAACCGGGATCAATTCAGATGCTACAGAATATATGCCGGTTTGGGGGTAATTCGATAGATGATCCTAATGAACATATCTTGAGCTTCTTGGAGGTTTGCGATACCTTCAAATTTAACAATGTGTCGGAAGATGCTATAAGGTTGAGGATGTTCCCGTTTACTTTAAAAGATAAAGCATGAAGCTGGTTACACTCCTTACCTCCTGGTTCAATCACCACATGGGATGACTTAGCTCAAAAATTTTTAGCTAAGTTCTTCCCACCAGCGAAGTCGGCAAAATTACGGAATGATATTCATACTTTCGCACAATTTGAGTCAGAATCGTTATATGAGGCGTGGGAAAGATTTAAGGATATGCTCCGTAAGTGCCCTCATCATGGAATCCCACAGTGGATGCAATTAGGGATATTTTGTGATGGTTTGCACGCGGCCACGAGGGCTAGTATTGATGCAGCAGCCGGAGGCGCGATCATGTCCAAAAATTTTGATGAGGCATATCAATTGTTAGAAACAATGGCTACCAACAACTATCAGTGGCCCATGACGAGGAACAACCATCCAAAAGCATCGGGGAAGTATGAAGTGGACAAGCTGACAGCATTAACAGCACAAGTGACTGCAATAGTTAAGCAAATAGAAACATGGCATCCACAAGCCACACATCAGGTAGCAATGGTTTGTGAGTTGTGTGCTGGGGGTCATGCGACGGGTCAGTGTGCCATAAATTCTGAATCAGCACAATTCGTAGGACACTATAATCGCTCAACTCAACCGTATTCGACTCAAAATTAGTATAATCCAGGTTGGAAGAATCATCCAGGATTCTCATGGAGTAATAATCAATCTGCAGCTCAACCACCTAGGCAACAAAACACCTCCGGATTTCAAAATCCGAATCAACAACCAGAGAGGATATCGAGTTTGGAAGCAGCAGTGGAAAAATTCGTTAGAGCATCGGACAAAAAGAACGAGGAACAAGACAAGAAATTGAATCAATTAGATTTGACTCTGCAAAGCCACGGGGCATCGTTAAAGAATCTGGAAAATCAATTGGGACAAATAGCACATGCATTGAATACCCGTCCACTAGGAACGCTCCCGAGTGATACAGAAATAAACCCGGGCAGAAATGAGCACTGCAAAGCAGTAATCTTACGAAGTGGGAAGGAGTTGCAAACAGTTGAGGATAAAAAAAAGGGGGACAATGCAACAGCTGAAATAGAAGAGGTTGTGGAAACTGGGAAAGATAAAGAGGAAATAGGAGAGAAAAATGCATCCGGGCCAACTACAACACTGCCACCCATACCATATCCGCAGAGATTTCAGAAATCCAAGTTAGATAAGCAGTTTTCAAGATTTTTGGATATTTTTAAAAAATTGCATATCAACATCCCATTCGCTGAAGCTTTAGAACAAATGCCGAGCTACGCTAAGTTCATGAAGGATGTGCTATCAAAGAAAAGGAAATTGGGGGATTTTGAAACAGTGGCGCTAACTGAAGAATGTAGCGCAATTATAACAAGTTGCCTCCAAAGCTGAAAGATCCAGGTAGCTTTACTATTCCATGCGATATTGGTAATCAGTTTTCGGGAAGAGCACTGTGAGACTTGGGGGCCAGTATTAATCTGATGCCCTTATCAGTCTACCATCAGTTCGGGCTCCTGCACCAAAACCGACAAACATCTGTTTACTGTTGGCAGACCGATCAGTTACATATCCACGAGGTATCGTTGAAGACGTATTAGTAAGGGTGGATAAATTCATCTTCCCAGCAGACTTCGTTATCTTGGATTGCGAAGTAGATACGGAACTTCCCATCATCCTCGGACGACCATTTTTAGCAACGGGGAGAACGTTAATCGACGTGCAAAACCGGGAATTGACGATGAGAGTTGACGATCAACAAGTCACTTTTAATGTGTTTAAATCCATGTCTTATCCGAAGGAAAAAATGGAGTGTTTGCGGGTGGATTTAATGGAGGAGATAGTCAATCACAAGATTTGCTGTAATTATTCAGAGGATCCGATAGAATCAATGTTGCTTGGAACAGATAACGATAGTGTTGCTGCGGACAATGAGCAGGTCAAATGGCTAGACACAGCATCATTCTACCGGAAAAGTAATCACCCATTCGACACCCTTGATAGGCCCAAAACGGAAGGAAAAAAGTGCAAACCCTCGATAGAAGAGCCACCGGTGTTGGAATTAAAGCCACTTCCATCTCATCTTGAATATGCTTATCTAGGGATAGACGCGACTCTACCAGTTATTGTTTCGACAAAGTTAACCGACATCCAAAAAGAAAAATTGTTGCGGGTTTTGCGCGAGTTCAAAACAGCGATTGGGTGGACTATAGCGGACATTCGAGGTATTAGCCCATCTTTCTGTATGCATAAGATTTTAATGGAAGAATGATCAAAACCAACCATTGAGATGCAAAGAAGGTTAAATCCTATTATGAAAGATGTGGTAAAAAAGGAAATTATAAAATGGTTGGATGCCGGTATTATTTACCCAATTTCAGACAGTTCATGGGTGAGTCATGTACAGTGTGTACCGAAAAAAGGGGGCATGACTGTGGTAAAAAACGAAGCTCATGAGCTTATCCCAACGAGAACTGTTACAGGCTGGAGAGTATGCATGGATTACCGCAAGTTGAATAAAGCCACACTCAAAGATCACTTTCCCTTGCCATTCATTGATCAGATGTTGGACCGGTTAGCCGGACATCAATTCTACTGTCTGTTAGATGGATATTCGGGGTACAATCAAATTGCCATAGCACCGGAAGATCAAGAAAAGACCACGTTCATATGTCCATACGGTACGTTTGCATTCCGGCGTATGTCATTTGGTTTATGTAATGCGCCGGCAACCTTTCAACGCTGTATGATGGCAATCTTCTCTGACATGGTCGAACATAATTTAGAGGTATTCATGGATGATTTCTCCGTGTTTGGTGACAGTTTCGACTCGTGTTTAAAGAATCTGGTCTTGGTGTTAAAAAGATGCGTGGAGACTAACCTGGTGCTTAACTGGGAAAAATGTCATTTTATGGTTCAAGAAGGAGTTATTCTTGGCCATAAGGTTTTCGCATCCGGATTGGAGGTGGATAGAGCGAAAATTGATACAATTGAGAAACTGCCTCCTCCATCATCTGTGAAGGGCATTCGAAGCTTTTTGGGACATGCAGGGTTCTATAGACGCTTTATTAAAGATTTTTCAAAGATTTCGAAACCCCTATGCTCACTTTTGGAAAAAGATGTGCCGTTTAAGATGGATCAGGCATGCATCGAGGCATTTGAGGTATTAAAAAAGAAATTGGTCTCTGCACCAATCATTATAGCACCCGATTGGTCTTTACCGTTCGAATTGATGTGCGACGCCAGTGATTACGCGGTGGGAGCCGTATTGGGACAACGTCACGATAAGATTTTTCATACTATCTATTACTCTAGTAAGACATTGACGGATGCCCAGCTGAACTACACAACAACCGAAAAAGAATTACTCGCAGTGGTGTTTACTTTTGACAAATTCAGAGCTTATCTCCTAGGCACCAAGGTAATTGTCTACACTGATCATTCGGCTATTAAATATCTGATTGAAAAGAAAGATGCTAAACCACGGTTAATACGATGGGTGCTGTTGTTACAAGAATTTGATCTGGAGATCCGGGACAGAAAAGGTACAGAAAACCAAGTGGCGGATCATTTGTCTCGGTTAGAAAATACAGAGGAGCAGAAAGAAGACAACTTAGTGATTAATGAAAAATTTCCAGATGAGCAACTGTTCCGGGTAACTACCCTATTGCCTTGGTATGCTGACTATGTAAACTATGTGGTTGCCAAGGTGTTACCGCCGGATTTGACTTCACAACAACGAAAGAAGTTTCTCCATGATGTGAAGCAATACTATTGGGATGAACCGTTTCTGTTTAAAGCATGTGCCGACCAAATGATAAGACGTTGTGTACCTCATGAAGAAATGGATAGTATATTAGGTCACTGCCACTACTCAGATTACGGAGGTCATTATTCCGGTGATAGAACAGCAGCGAAAGTACTACAATCGGGATTTTTCTGGCCTTCGCTATTCAAAGATGCTCATCTCTTCGCGCTGAAATGCGATCGATGCCAACGCGTAGGTAATATCTCTAAGCGCAATGAAATGCCCCTCAACACAATTTTAGAGGTGGAACTATTCGACGTGTGGGGAATCAATTTTATGGGACCATTTCCATCTTCTTTTAATAATCAGTACATCTTGTTAGCGGTCGATTATGTTTCCAAATGGGTAGAGGCAACAGCGTTACCAACGAATGATGCTAACGTTGTTATCCGATTTTTGAAGAAGAACATTTTTACCCGATTCGGTACACCGCGAGCTATAATAAGTGATGAGGGAACTCACTTCTGTAACAAACAGTTTACCAAATTGCTTGTCAAGTATGGGGTTCGGCACAAAATTGCAGCTGCATATCACCCACAAACCAATGGCCAAGCGGAGGTGTCGAATAACGAAGTTAAGAGGATCCTGGAAAAGGTAGTCAATCCGTCACGAAAAGATTGGGCATTGCGTCTTGACGATGCTCTATGGGCCTATCGAACAGCGTACAAAAATCCGATCAGCATGTCACCGTACAGAATGGTATTTGGAAAGGCGTGTCATTTACCGGTCGAGCTCGAACACAGTGCACATTGGGCCATTCGGAAACTGAACTTTGATCTGGAAGCAGCGGGGGAGAAACGATTACTGCAGTTGAACGAGATGGCTGAATTCTGGTTCAATGCGTACGAAAATGCGAAGCTCTACAAGGAGAAAGTCAAAGCTTGGCACGATAAAAAAATTCTTGATCGAACATTTGAACCCGGCCAACAAGTACTATTGTTCAACTCACGCCTGCGTCTATTTCCGGGAAAATTAAAATCCAGGTGGTCAGGGTCATTTGTAGTTATATCTGTTACTCCACACGGAAACATTGAGGTCGAGGAACCGAACTCAAAGCGTACATTCAAGGTCAATGGTCAACGTCTGAAACATTATTGGAGTGGACCAATTGAACGGAAAGCTACGGTCCAGTACCTCGCCGAACCAGTAGACAACTGAACAACACCGAAAAGTCGGGCTGACGACTGTAAACCAAGCGCTTCTTGGGAGGCAACCCATTAAGTTCTATAATTTTGTCGTTTTTAAACTTCTTTTAATTTATTTTACCGTTATTTATTTTTTTATTTTTGTTTAGTTCTGAAGAATACAATTCTGCTAGGCTAACTCTTATTGATTTTTCAGGTATGGGCATCAAGTCGACCCAGCGCCCCGGCGCTCCCATTACTAAGGACCCAGCGCCCCGGCGCTAGGGACCAGAAGCTGCACACCAAGCCCAGCGCCCCGGCGCTGGCCTCCCATTCATTTACAGCGCCCCGGCGCTAGGGACCAGAATCTAAAATTTAAGTCCAGCGCCCCGACGCTGGCTTCCAAGGTATTTCCAGCGCCCCGGCGCTATAGCATCTCAACCGACTCTGCCACTCAGCGCCCCGGCGCTCTACATAAGGTAAAACCCAGCGCCCCGGCGCTGGGATCAGGTTTGACGTTACAAGTTTACTTCTCAGCCGTTTCCTTCTCCCCCATTCCATTCACATGACGGCAACTCAGGGCAGTGAACTTCCAAACTCTCCCATTCTCCTAAATTTCTCTCCCCCTCTCCAACTCACACGGTACTTTAATCTTGGATAATAGTTCTCCCACACACCTACCGCACCCCACTAACTGTGTCGGAGTCGTGTGTGCCGTGTTCTACTCCTCCAACGAAGGTAGCAACGGTATGATTTGCTGTGTATTCATATTATTACAGATCCAGATTTTTCTTTCTTATTCTATGTATCTGGGTAATCCAATAGAATTCATAGATAATTCACTACTGTTTGGTATACTTTTCCACACAAGGTTAGTGAATGCTACAGGAATGGCATGCATAGATATGGAATTAGTGATGGTTGTATTCAAATTATCAGTTGAGGCCTAGGTGTTTGACAAATTGTCTAAGTCAATCATCGTGTGTAGTATATCATACTTGCCAGTTTCATGCCTCTTCCCCGACTGTGTACTCATAACGTCAATATTTTATACAGTTTCGGGGTAATGACATGCACACATATCCAACCACGAATTCTTTTTAAAAAGCTAAACTATGACCATGTTGTCTTTTCAGAACCCTCTACATGGCATCCAAACGTCACCGTGGCGAAGGGTCCGGGGCCGCTTCCGTGTCACCTCCAAAATTTGACAGCCGGCGTTTTGTTAGTCACGCAGCTCAAGAACGCTACAGCCGCATGGCCACCCGCTCACTAATCCCCGAACGTGGTCTCCGTCCCGATCAAACCAAGGATGGCGAAATCGCAGTGATGATTGTTGAACGAAACTGGTTCTCCCTCACCGAACAGCCTGACCCGGCGGTGATCGCAGTGGTTAAAGAATTCTATGCTAACTTGCTCGAACATAACCATTATGGGGTATTTGTCAGAGGTAAAATTGTGGAAATCGGCGAGGAGGATATAAATGGGTGCTATCAACTACCATTAGAGGGCGTTCATGATGCATATGCTAGCTTAGTGAGTGACGGGCCGAACTATGAACAGATTATTCGGGAGTTGTGTCAACCGGGCACTACATGGACCCTGCATGAGCGAGGCAGCATGACTTTCCCGTTATCTCACCTCAGTCTATATGGAAAGGCATGGTATGCCTTCATCTGTGCTAAATTGATGCCCTGCACACACGTGAGTCACGTAACCAAAGAAAGGGCTGTACTATTATACTCCATCATACAAGGTTTAAGCATTGATGTCGGCCATCTTATTCAGCAATCTATGCTCCGCGCTTCTCGCGGCGGGACTACAGGTGGGTTACCACATCCGTCACTGATCTGCGTTTTATGTGCTAAGTTTGGGGTCAAATGGAAATCCGACGAGATGATTCAAACTCCTATGCCCGTGTTGGACCATAACTTGATCCGTCGTTATAAAGTGTGGTCAGGTGGAGCTAATCACCCAAGGGGACTGGGTTTCATTATTCCCCAAAGTACGTCTACACAAGCCCCACCCCCTCAGGCTCCATCTACTTACGGCCCTTCGGCAGCAGCTCAGCGAGGTGTGGTCCATGACGCTGTCCAGCGGGAAATCGACGGCTGGTTTTACAACATTGAGTCCCAGAATGTGCGCTTATCGGAACGCCAAGATGTGATTTTCAAGTATTTAGTTGACCAATTTGCTGCGCAGAATGCGCTAACCCTCCAAACCCATCCGGGTATTCCACTTAGCCATTTCCCACCGGCTCCCGTTCTGCCGGTATTTCCCCCTTCCGATCAAGAGATGAGTGAAGACGATGATGCTACCCCGGAGGAATAAGCTCGTCAGGGAAGTCCTCTGTTTTATTTTGCCTTATTTTTTGCATGAGGACATTGCTCTAGATAAGTTTGGGGGTAGTTTTATTTCTAAAAAGTGGTAGCTTGTTATTCGTATGTGGATTGTTTATTCATACAGTTGCATTTAGGATTGCATGTTAATTCCAGTTTTTGATAGTGCGTATATCTGGGGCCAATGATGAAAGTAGAATTGCATGAACAAGTCTAATAAGGATTGTTGATTCAGTGATATGATTTTCTTGACATAAATGGGGTCTTTATCTGTTTGACATTGATATTATAGGAAAGCACTTTGACAAAACGATCATGTTGGCTGTGATAGTTTAAATGGCTAGATAATAGAGTTCTAAAGAAGGATTGCTAGTGATATAGAAGAACAATTTGAATAACTAGAGGAGACTGAATCTATGCATAAACTCGAGTTTGGGGGAAAATATATGGAATATATAAGCTGGAAAAAAAAATGTGTGTTGAGTTTTGTGGTGGGTTGAGGGGAAACACTCCCCATAAACACAAGCGTGAGATGGAGCGTAAAACGCACTCACCAACCATCTATCTAAATATATATATATATATATATATATATATATATATATATATATATATATATATATATATATATATATATACGGTCCGGATCAAGAGCATACCCTTTATCCAACTCACCCGAGCTCACCCTCCTTTTAGCGACGGACCCGGCGACGGTTCGGTCATATAACCGTCGTCTATACTTTTAGTGACGCTATATGTTGTCCGTCGCTAAAAGTATAGACGATGGTTGTATGACCGAACCATCGTCGGGTCCGTCGCTAAAGGGGGGTGAGCTCGGGTGAGTTAGATAAGAGGTAAGCTCTTGATCCTTGCTATATATATATATATATATATATATATATATATATATATATATATATACAGAGTGACTAGTCTTGTTTCGGGGCCTTTGTTACTTGAGCAAGTACGCCCGAAGGGGTATCTTAAAACCTAGCGCCCTAAGGTCTTATATGGTCTGGGAGTCGTTGGTCGAAAGCTCGCTAAGGGGTAACACTGTTAGCCTAATGAGATAAGACATTGCACAGTCATTTATATATATATAAAAAAAAGAGAGAAAAGAAAAGTATAAGTATTCCATGTTGACTTTTGAATTCGGGTAAGTGCTTGGATTCAGTTGAAACAAGTACATTACTGGATGATGCCTACTAAGAAATTTTATTATCTTTCATATTTTTGTCTTTCATGGGTTAGCATGGTTATTGGACACACACGCACAATATCAGTAATAACAGATTTAGATCCGTTGATTGTCGGGAGATTGTCGATCTGTTTTTGCATGATGAATTGGCCTGTTACGTGATTTTTCTGAGGCATATGGATATACGCGAGCTCTTGAATTGATGGAATTACGAACATATAAATATAAATAGTTTGTGTTTGCATGATGTTTAGTTTTGTTTGTGAGTTTATGTTTTGTCGCATGAGGACACGCAACATTTTAAGTTTGGGGGTATTTGATGAATGGGTAGTATACCCATGAATTGGATATATTTGGACTTAAGTTATTGCATTTTTAAGTTATTTAGTAGCATTTTATTGTGTTTATATCTTGTTTTGCAGATTTGGAAGCTGGAGGGGGCAATTATGGGAAATTCAAGCAAATAATGGCAATTCGGTAATTATGGAGAAGTCCAGCGCCGGGGCGCTGGAATTGGTACTATCTACAGCGCCGGGGCGCTGAGCCTCGGCTGGCGTTGACTAGTTACGCGCGTTTGACTTCTGGATGGACTTAATTTGGTCATTGAGAGCTAAAATAAAACCTAATTGGAGAAGGATTGTGGGGGATATAAAAGAAACAAAGTGCTGAAATAAGGGGCACTCTCTTTTTGGACTTTTATTCGGAGGAAAGGATTCAAGAAGTTCTCTATTGCAGGCTACGCGAGATTGCTCGGAGATTAAGGATTGGCTACAGAGTTTATTCTTTTTCTCCTTATTTTTCATTTGTAATTCTTTAAGGATGATTTGTCAACAATTAATGGTTTTTATTTCCGAGATGAACTAATTCTTTCATTAAGATTTCAATTGAACCTTTTATGACTATAAAGTAGTTATTCATTCATTCTAATTATTTATGTTGAAGTGAATTGTTCATCATGTTTTGACTTTATTGCTTAATTATTTGGCCAATAATTATCCTGTTATTCTAGAAGGAATTGGAAAAGGAATTCTAGGGTTAGAACTGGGCATGATGATATGTGACTTGATTATTTGCATAATTAGGTTTGTGAATTGAATGGAAATATCTTTTCACCGCATGTAACACATAGGGAATTGGAATTGGAAATCGTTTAATTCAATTGTTTTGCATAGGAATATAGCAAGATTAATCTGGATTAAATAGAAGTCAATTGATCACTTGGAAAAGGACGTTTGGCATTTGAGAATTCTTGTTAACAATTCAGTAGACATAGTAATTGGGATGAGTAGGTAACTGATTTATGGTTCATAATTGGGGATATTGAAGTCTTAACCTTTATCTATCGGAAATTCTTTATTCAAGCATTAGTTTATTTATTCGGTTATTTTAGGATAATATCTTTTGGAGTTTAATTTTGTGTTAATAATTCAGAAAATCATAATTTCTTCTTGTTCAAATAAAATTGAATTGATATAGTATTAGTAGTTGGGATTTATTAATTAGAATTCTCTGTGGGAACGATACTCAACTTATCACTGTATTACTTGTTGACTACGTATACTTGCGTGTTGTGCGTAACTAGATTTTACTCAACATTATACCGAATAATCCCTGGTCATAATCATACCAAGTCCATCTATGCACTACAAGCCACATATGACTTTCAACATATTATAAACATGAGGATGATGACAATGATATAAGAATTCAATAAAACAAGTTCAAGGATAAATTTGTAAAGATTTATAATTTAATTTATCCAGAAATCAATAACGTCCAAATTATAATATGATACTGCTTTGTGGAGTAAAATTCAAGAATGCTCAGAAGAATATTTCTATGAAAAGATACTGGATGAAGCGCAAATATCAGGGATATTCCACTAATTTTATGGAGTATAGAAGCCAAAACTTTAATCAACTGAGTATAATAGAATATATGAAACTGCAAATGGATTTTTGCCGCCATGTGGTAATCCACGTAGATAGATTATTCCAACAAAATAATAAAGAATGGAATAACAGAAGAATTCACCAGGTGTGCGTAATTCGCACAGACAGGCTATTCCAACAGAATAATAAAGAATGGAACCAGGTCATGCGTAATCCGCACAGACAGGATGTTCCAACAGAATAATAAAGAATGGAATAACAAGAGGATTCACCAGGCATACGCTAGACCGCACAGACAAGTTATTCCAACAGAATAATAAAGAATTGAATAACATAAGAATTTCACCATGTATGCGGTATTTCGCATAGACAGGTTATTCCAACATAATAATAAAGAATGGAATAACAACCCTTACGAGTATTGAAAGAAAATAACTCTATTCATGAATACGAAAGAATAATACCCCTTACCTTAGAAAAACTGGATACTGGAATAGTGAGGTAGCAAACTTCTCTTCATCTTTCTCTATATAATTTCTCTCTATAATAATTGCTCTAAAGATTTTATGTATTGGTGAGAAATGAAGGAAGAATGAGCTTCTATTTATAGGAAAATATAGTTTCGATAATTGCACGTTTTGGGGCTCGAAATATTACAGTATAATACCTTCCTCTTTTTTTTTATTTTTAATTTTGTCCTGAAAGTATTATCAAACTTGCACCACCTCCCCTAATAGTAAATAATGTGAATTAATAGTTCATTCATGTGACTCAATAGTATAATCATGTGAAAAAATAAATTGCAGTATAGTACCTTCAACTATACCTCTATTTTTAATATAGTCATGCAAGTATTATCAATCTTGTACCACCTCCCCTAATAGTACATGAATGTGAATCAATAGTACACACATGTGAACAAATAGTTATAAGCATGTGAAATAATAGCAATTAATTGCTCATTTATTCGATTAATTAACCGATTGGTCAATATAACCTCCAGACATTAATTATTATCGAAATAAATCTTGATTTCCACTAACACTAATAATCCCAACACAATGGAACTATCAATTTCATCTTTAATCAACACAACTTATTCATCATTAATATTATAACTCATAATATTTAACAACCAGGTCGTTCCCAGGAAAGAGGGGGCTTTCCGATAAGGATTTCTTCTTATTGGCGCTCAATTAGGTGACCAAACCTCTCCTTGACAGAACTTCTAGACATTGACAATATTGCAAATAATAATATAAATAACTTTTTCGTCTCAATTATTGATTTAATAATAATAAATATTATGCAGATGATACTGTGACAATAATTGAATCAATAATATGAGAGATATGATGCAGCAATTACTGTAGCAATAATTGGGTATAACTGAGTGACTTCTCACGTAAGCATCAATAATCAATACCGTGTGCTACTATGCAACCACGCGTATTACTGTACTTTTACTACCGGGTTCAACAGTTTTAACGGTAACACTTTTACCATTATTTTTATAAAAAGATAATTCTGTCATTTTCTATCTACGACAATACTTTCGTTGTGGGGTCCACCAATGATTGTACCGTCGTACGAATATTCTATGTTAAAACGAATATTCTCCGACCAATCGAATATTATATAACCACTTGTTTACTTTGCAAAATTTGTAAATATTACCCACAACTATAACATTATATCAAATCCACACCATAATATTCAAAAATATATTTTGAGAAAATTATTCTTTATTCATAAAAGTTGGGGTCTTACAACTACAGCTTATAGTTTACGCTGAACTGCTTATTCCAAATCCCTATTTAACACATAAGGAAATAACACGTGCACCAATTAGTCATATAATTGACTTACGCATTGGTTTACTTAACTTTACTTCTTAGAGTTCGCGTTCTTGTAATCTAAGCTTACGTGACTAACTTCTTTAACTACCAGTTTACGGCTTCTTGACATACAGAAATGTTTTAACTCATACTATCATCATCTTTGATGATTTACAGTCTTATCTTCTTTTTATAACTCTTCTATAAGACCTAGTACACATCACGTCTATGCTAGTAGTCCATGTGGTACTCTGAGTGGTTTCCCACAAACAACCAACAAACAAGTTCCTGTCTCATCTACACTGCCCATAACAGTGAGTTAAATCGGTTGTCAGTTTCGTATATACATACCTTCACTCTCTGAAGGAATTGTTTAGCTCAGCTCCCATATGCCAACCATCAAAGGTTACGATTGTACCACAACCTAAATTCATCTTAACTTATTCGAACTATTAAACTATAATGTTCGTTAAGTCAATTCTTATTCTTCGTTCGTTCGTCTGTAATTCGGTCATCTGAACTCGGAACTCATTTTTTCTTGAGTCCAAGGCTCACGTTTTCTACGTTCTCTTACATTCTCATAGAACCCTACACGTTCGAGTTCATTTACCAACTTTCTAATTCTCATTCGTCTTTTACGAAAAATTTTGCCATAACTTCGTTATAACTAAGTTTTAATTCGTTCTTCATGAACGTTTCTACCGTTCCTAACCAAGCAATAAGCAACTAACTTATACGCGATGGTTTTAAACTTGTCCATTAACAACAATTATCCTACGATGGATTTAAATTTGTCCATCAACAACATTCTTCGTGTTCTTCGCGTTCTTCGTTCGTTTTTCATTTTAATCGATATTTTGGATTACAATTCCACTTTTTATTGGAATTTGATGTTATGGAACATCATTCCTTACTTATTTCACCTACTCGGTCATAAGATTCATTCGAATCGCTTAAAATCCTTACGAATCATATACTTCATTAAGAAATTTATAAACTAAATTTTCTAATTCTTATTTCTTCATTTTCTCATGATTTCAAGCATATGAAATCATTTCTAACATATTTTATCCCTTATTCTAATTAAACTATGTTTTATCATAGAAAACTTAAAGAAAAACTATTAGAAGCTAGGTTTTTAGGTTACCTTTCTTCTTTATTTTTCTTCCGCTAGACAAAGCCAACGATTCACAAGCTTTTCTATTTCACGATCACCTTCGATCCGATCATTCGTGCTCATGCTCTTCCTTCTTCTTCTTCTTCTTCTTCTCCAAGCTCTCAAGCTCTCTCTCTCTCTCTCTCTAAGGTGTAGGATTTTCAAAATCCTAAAAAATGAAATCTAAGCTTACTTTTATAGAAAACCAAAGCTAAGGGCAATTTGGTCATTATCCCCCACCTCCTTACTATTCATGGCTTAGCCACCAAGTAACCACTTTACTTGGTGGCCAAGTGGCCGCCCAACATGCCCCATGGGTCACCCCATGGGATTCCCCATTGGTTATTACCCATCCGATTACCCATCGGTTCGATCCACGGTTTATTTTCTTGGTTTGGGCCTTAACCTCAATTCTTATTAGGCCTATCTTGGGCTTGAGTTCACAAAGCGTTGGGCTTGACCTATTCCAAATCAAATTAGATTCTACAAAGTCAATGAACTCAAAGTCCATTAAGACTAATCGTATTCTACACATCCCATTCTCATATTCTCTTCGTATATAGCTCGTACGATATTCGTATTATACGTCGTAATAATCTTCGTACTATACTCGTATAATAACTAGTATCATACTTGTATTTCTCACGCATAATAACCCTAATTATTATACTTAATCATTAAATTCTCAGAACTCACTTTTCCTAACCCTTAGGTTTTAAGTTCGCAGGCGAAAACTTCGTTTTTTCCATAACTGAAATATTATTGAATATTTCATCACGTCTTAAAATTCTATCATTACGCATTTCTCGGAAATTCAAAATAAATCTCTGAGCAGAAACGGATGAATAGTGCTTATTTCGTCTTTTTTCCCGAATATATTTTTGTTACCGGAAAACTTTCATTTTCGTCTTGAAAATTCTTACTCGTTCAATCTAGCTCATAGCCAGAATCCTCCCGACTTATAATCATCCTAGGTTATAAAACGATTAATAAACACATAGCACAGAATAATATTAATAAAAATTCATTTTATTAATAACTAATTCTTTAAACTTAATTTCTGGACAATCCGATTTTCCAGGTTGTTATATTCTTCCCTCCTTATAAAAATTCCGTCCTTGGAATTTCTTAAAACCACACCCTTACCTGGGTCATCACATTCTCCCCTTCTTCACAGAATTTCGTCCTCGAAATTTTAGTTTACTCTTCTTCTCAACTTCTCTTCAAAGAAGTTCTTATCTTTCTATCATTCGTAACCTCCATAACCTATCAAAAATCATGAAGTATAAGGAATAACGAGGAATATAAAAATTTTCTTTTAAAACGTTTTCATACTTTTGCTTAGGGGTCAAATCGACCATGAACTCTTACTAGGTTTGACAACATTGCGCCGTAAACCCTTCTTTAACAATCAGTTTACAATCACAAAGAAAGTAAACTACCTCTTCCATATGTAGGTGATCAACCTATCGTATAACCCCATTTTGGGGTATGTTCACCTCAGACTTAAATCATTAGATTCCGCAGCAAAACAATTTGGTTTGGCACAACTTCTTAAAAGAAAGCTCGATTTTCTTTTCGCAATACATTAAAACATTTTTATGACGTCATGATACTGTACTTTTCATAGTACGTTGAGGACTTCGTCATTATACATTATACCATAGCAGGTTGTTGATCCTAAGATCACATCCAACACCAGGTTCAATTGTATTAACAACTCCATCTTTTTACCATCCTTGCATCAAATGCACGGATGATATAAAATTCATTTTGATATTTTAAATCAATTTTTGTCTAGCCGAAGCAATTATCATAGACATACCAAGAATAGCTCTTTTAAAATCCGTTGGTTCCAAAAGTTGAACCAATTCTTTCCTTTTTTAAATGTACACATAAGCACGATTTCAATAAAGTTTGAAATCTAGCATAGCTAGATTGTAACGCCTCCAAATCTGAGTATCTCCTAACCCGAAAGATGGTGCTACACGGTTCAACATATCACATAAACATTCAATTAAAATGCCTCAAAAGAAAGGATATGTCTTATATATATATATATATATATATATATCAAAAGAATATTTATATTTCTCAGGTTCTTTACAACCAATACATTTGTCTTTATCATAATATTAGTATTATTCTTACAAAACTTATTCTATTACATATGTAGTCTACGGGTTCGTCTTTGCCTTCCCTTTATCCTTGCCGGATCCATCGGTCCGTTCGGTCTTAGCTGCATTCATATGGTTCAAGCAAGAATAAGCCTAACTAGCTCAGCAAGTACAACAATTCTAGGAAAATAGCATGCTTGAAACATAGGAATCGTATATCCTCGATAAATGAACAATAGTTACAAAGTACTATCAATAATTCAAAATAGCACTTCTTTTCATTCAAAACATTTTACACAATAATATTAAATAAAACATCAATTCCGGTTCAAGACCGTAAACATTTCATAAGTACTTTGAAAAAAACATCCCGGCACGAAGTCCGTAAGTCCGCCATAGCTTACGAGCGCATCTAGGTGATCAGCCTATAGTACTCTATGTTAATCAACACTACATTCATTAAACGTGTATACGTTTAAGTTGTGGCAACCTCACGTGCCTGTCGCTTGACGACAAAACAATTTGAGCTTACTCAGTCTACTTTTGAAAATCACAACACTATTAGTTTGGTAAATCCTTATCAACATTTGATAGAATAACATAGCATACGTTTAGCCGAAAGAGTTGGCTTTGACTTCCTCAGACATCAACTCATGCGAGGAATACATGAATCACAAAGACTTATCCTGATCGAACTGGAACAAGGGTTAGAGTACTTGCCTTTAGCGTCTGCTTACAGATATAACACGTGCACTTTAGGTCCTTAAGTCTCTACAGTAGATGGTAGCATAACATAGAACATTAGGTCATGAATAATCATACATGGTTCTTAAAGAGTCTTACCATTTTCTCAATCTAATTACGTATTAGATTTGTTATTATTGGTTCCGGCTTTCCGTTAGGTCATTCTTACGTTCATATGTAATTGATTTAACTTAACCCTAGGAGTTCATACTTAAGGCTTAATTATGTCTTCACAACGTTTCATTAAGATCCTTATTTAATTGCTTATCAATTACTTTTCATGTTCAACTTATAAACATTCTCTATTGTCTAGGTCATGAAGCTGGCGTTGCGGCACCGGCTATTACACTTGGTGCCGCACTGCGGCGTCACCTATTGTTGCCCAGAACCCGGACTCGGCGTTGCGGCGCGAGTGTCTTTGTTAATGGTCGCGCTGCGGCGCGAGTTTGCAGGGGCTGAAGCTCCCTTAGGTGCTGCGGCGCCGGCTAAATGACTTGGAGTCGCGCCGCGGCGCGGACTCTATGCCACAAAAATGTTTGACAGATTTTTCAAAAGTTGAGATTCCCGGACTCATAACTTTCTTCGTTATAAATCCGAATTGGCTCGTTCAAGAGCCTACGGTTCACAAATCACGTAATCTTTCCGTTCATGCAAGAATTTTATCTATTTTATATCGTTTGCCAAAATTTCACCTATTAGTCCATTCTAATGAAAACGATAAATGTTCGTGAACGTTCAATGCTCGTTTCTTCGTTCTAAGTCGGAATCCGGCCATTTTAGAGTCTGCAACTCTATAATGCCAAACATGACTTGTCTCCATCGAAAACTAACGTTTACGAATTCAAACACAATATACGAATTCCATTCCGAGAATTTCACGAATTCGACGATTATCGTCCAATCGTGTAATTCCGGCAAAACTTCAATATTAAAGATATGAACATGGTTCTAAATATATTCTAAACATCAAATGGTCATGTCAACGTACTTATTATAACAACTTATTTTCAAGTTAAGTTTTGACTTATCCTTCATGAGTTCAAGACTTAATCAATGTATAACTACATTTTTCATTCCTTAGGACTTATTATTGATTTAAGTCCTTACACCAATGTTTTCACATCTTATCGATCATACTACTTTCATATGATCATTATATGACAAGTTCATCATAAGTTAATAACTTATTTAGGGTTAAAATACTTACTCATAACTTTATTAGAATTAAGTCCATTTCTTAATCAATACAAATGTTCTTAACATCTAAGTTCATTAGATTACACTTCTCTTATCAACCTACCATGATAGAGATGAAAATGTATTAGACAAGATCATTACCTTTGAAGATTACTTCTCTTGCTTTGGAAATCTAACAATGAAAGGTTTATGCTTCAAAGTGCTTATTAGCTCTAACAATTAAGTTGCTTTTGTAAGGAAGTTGTTGGATGAAATAACAAACAACTAATGAATGAAAAGCTTGGTATTTATAGGCCTTCTAAAGTTAGGGTCTAATGGTCATTAAGACATCCCACCTCCTCACTAACCTCCTTACTATTCACTACTTGCACACTAATTAAACTTGGCCATTACTCTTAATTCTTGCCCACCACACAAAGGTCTTGGTCCCTACTTCACCCATAGGTTGCCCCATGGATCTTAATTAACTAATGGATCACCATTTGGGCTTAGGTTGAATTTGATTAACCAAATCTTTTTGGGCTAGTCTTCAATATAGTTTGGGCTTCACATTATTAACTACTTAGGCTTAACCTTAGTTCATCTTGGGCTTACCACTTAAAGCTTATGGACTTGCACTTCATACACAATCCACAAGCTTAATTCATTATAAATTAATACATAACATTTTTGAATTAAGTCCACATGCGAAATATTATGTTTTCCATACCTAGATTATTATTACATAATTCTTCTTGCCTCAATATTATAACGTTACTTATTTCCCAGAAGTTCAAAAATAATTCCCGAGCGATAAACGGTGAATAGTATTTTTCGTAAAAATTTTCGAAAAACTTTTATTTTCGTCTTGAAAATTCAAACACTTTAATTCTCTCACGTGGTTTGAATACTACGATATCCCGACATTTCTAAGTTATAGAACGCCATACATCTTATTAACACTTAAGAATAATAATTAATATTATTTTATTCATTAGAATTGTATTTACAAAATATTCGATTTTCAGGGGCGTTACACTCTCTCCCCCTTAAAAGGATTCTATCCCCAGAATCTCGCTAAAAAAATTACACAAACAATTGAGGGTAATTCTTTCTCATCTTTTCTTCAAGTTCCCACGTTGCTTCTTCGACATCGTGGTTCTTCCATAACACCTTTACAGATGGTATAACTTTGTTTCATAGGACTTGCTCTTTTCGATCGATGATTTGAATTGGCATCTCCTCGTAGGTTAAGTCCTTCTCGATAAGGATCGGCCCATCCTCTATTACGTGTTTGTAATCAGGCTTATAGGGTCGTAATACAGAGACATGAAACACGTTATGTATTCGTTCCAAGTCTGGAGGTAATGCTACCATGTAAGCTACATCTCCCACTTTTTCTAATATCTCAAAGGGTCCTATAAACCTGGGACTTAACTTTCCTTTTTTTCCAAAGCGTATCTTTCCTTTCCAGGGAGATACCTTTAAAAATACATACGAGCCTACCTCGAACTCCCTATTTACTCGATGCAAATTTGTAAACTTCCTTTGTCTATCTTGAGCTGCTACGAGACGTATCCGTATCAACTTCACAACATCCGCTGTTTTCTGCACCAATTCTGGTCCTAGCATTCGGTGTTCTCCCACTACATCCCAATACAATGGTGTTCGACACTTTCTCCCATATAAAGCTTCATAGGGTGGCATACCTATGCATGCATGATAACTGTTGTTATACGCAAACTCTACTAATGGCAGATGATCATCCCAACTACCCTTGAAATCCATGACGCAAGATCTTAGCATATCTTCTAACGTCTGAATTGTCCTCTCGCTCTGTGCATCGATTTGTGGATGATATACCGTACTCAACTTCAACTGCGTCCCCAACTGCTCTTGAAGACTTCTCCAAAAGTTTGACGTGAATCGTGGGTCACGATCGAAACTGGTACTCCATATCTGGAAATAATTTCCTTAACATAGAGTTTTGCTAATTGATCTAAGTTATACTTAATTCGAATTGGTAAAAAGTGAGCTGACTTAGTCAACCGGTCCACTATTACCCAAATCGCATCATATCCCTTCTGAGTAGTCGGAAGTCCCACCACAAAGTCCATCATGATATGTTCCCACTTCCACTCTAGAATTTCCAATTACTGTAACAAGCCACTTGGTCGTTGATGTTCGGCTTTAACTCTTTGACAAGTCAAGCCCTTACTAACATACTCGGCTATTTCTCTCTTCATATTCGGCCACCAAAAACTTTGTCGAAGGTCTTGATACATCGTAGTACTACCAGGATGAATCGAGTACCTCGAACTATGAGCCTCTTGTAAAACTTTCTCCTTTAATCTCGTCTCATTCGGAACCCAAATTCTTCCCTCAAATCTTAATAATCCCTCATTATCAAGACTAAACTTAATATCTTTTTCATTGGTCAACCGCTTCTTCATCTGGTCACACTCATCAGTTTTGAGTTGCACCTCCTTGACTCTCTCTACGACGGTAGACTGAATCTCCGTCGCAAATAGTCTCTGATCTGCCTCAATTGGCAACTTCACCTCTAACTCCATCCTAGCCATCTCGGTTATTAACTCAGTTTGAGCTGTTAACATAGACAACTTCTCCCGACCCTTCCTACTTAAGGCGTCAGCCACAACATTGGCTTTTCCAGGGTGATACAGGATTTCACAGTCGTAATCCTTTATCAACTCCAGCCATCTCCTTTGTCTCGTATTCAACTCCTTCTATGTGAAGATATATTTTATACTCTTGTGGTCCGTGTATATCTCACACTTTTCCCTATAAAGATAATGTCGCTATATGTTTAAATCAAACACCACCGCGGCCAGTTCTAGATCATGAGTAGGGTAAACTTTTTCATAATCCTTCAACTGCCTAGACGCATACGTAATGACCTTGTCATGCTGCATGATCATGCAACCAAGTCCTCTATGCGAAGCATCGCTATAAACTACGAAATTTCCAGTGTCATCGGGCAATGAGAAAACAGGCACTTCACTCAACCTCTTCTTCAGTTCTTGAAAACTATCTTCGCATTTCTCAGTCCATACGTACTTCACCGTCTTCCTTATCAAGTTAGTCAGCGGAGTAGCTATCTTCGAAAAGTACTGAATTAACCTCCGATAATAACCCGCTAACCCTAAGAAACTCTGTACCTCGGTCGGCGTTTTTGGTTGTTCCCAATCCATCACGGCTTCTACCTTCGCTGGATCTACTGAAATCCCCTCATGGTCAATAACATGACCTAAAAATTGTACCCTCTCTAACCAAAATTCACACTTAGTGAACTTCGCATATAACTTATCCTTCCTTAATGTCTTCAACACTATTCTTAGGTGTTCAGCATGATCTTCTGGCGTCTTAGAGTAGACGACAAATATTGTTTGAACAATCTATTCATCATATCCATAAATGCAGCAGGTGCATTAGTCAACCCAAATGATATCACCAGAAACTCGTAATGACCATAATGAGTCCTGAATGCTGTCTTTGGCACATCTTCATTTCTAACCTTCAGCTGATGATAACCCGTCCTTAAATCTATTTTGGAAAAATATTTTGCCCCTTTCAACTAATCAAAAAGATCATCGATCCTGGGTAATGGATACATATTCTTTATCGTTAACTTGTTCAACTCTCGATAGTCAATACAAAGTCTTAACGATCCATCCTTCTTCTTGACAAACAATACCGGTGCCCCCCACGATGAAACACTCGGTTGAATGTACTTCTTGTCTAACAATTCCTGTAACTGTACCATCAACTCCTTCATCTCCACTGGCGCCATACGATACGGTGCCCTTGAAACTGGTGCCGCTCCTGGCACAATATCTATCACGGACTCGGTCTCCCTATCCGATGGAAGACCCGGTAACTCACTTGGAAATACGTCCAGGAACTCGCTCACTATAGGTATTTGTTCCATGGTCGCTCCCACTCTCTGGGTATCAACCACATGACACAAATAACCTACACACCCCTTCCTAAATAATTTCCTAGTTTGTGTCATTGTAAGACAACACGAACGTCCCTGCGATTTATTCCCATAAAATATTACATGAGATTGTTTTAATATTTTAATATTTACGCATTTCTTTTGACAATCTATTATTGCTCCATGATTTATCAACCAATCCATTCCGAGAATTACGTCAAATTCTCATAACTTTATCGGTATCATATCTACCGATAATTGACAACCTCGAATGTCTACGCAACAACTCCTATGAATATCTTCAACAAGAATTATCTCTTCATTTTCTACCTTAATATTTAAAGGTATAGGCAACTTTTTGGGAAGTAATCCTAATCGTCTAGCAAAATCACTTGCGATAAACGAACAAGTAGCACCCAAGTCAAACAGCTCGTATGCATTTAAGTCGTTGATCGGAATAATACATGCGACTACGTCTCCCGAGGCCATTGCATCTTGGATGGTCATATTAAAGGTACGGGCCATCGGCCTACCCGACTGTGATGGACCCCTAATAGTTAACTTATCAGTATTGGTGCCCCTAATCCCGTCTGTCCCCTTCTTTGGGCAGTTCTTGCCATGTGGTCAGCTGACCCACATACAAAGCATCCATGGTTCTTCTTCGAACTCGGACAATTTGGCGCAAAATGCCCCTCCTGTCCACAGTTATAGCACACGGCCTTACCCTTGAGACAGACTCCTAACTGAGTCTTTCCGCAGGTCTTGCAGGCCTCCATCCTCCTCTTAGGGTCTCAATATTTCACTCCGATATTCCCAAAGCTAACTACCTTCCTCTTATAACCTTCGCCACTCCAGCTGGCACCTTCAACTTTTATTCCCCCATCCACCTTCCCCTTGATTTTCTTATCCTTGTGGTATTGGCTCAACGCCTCACTACCACCTTCGGCAATTATTGTCTTCTCTAAAATGATTCCAAAGGACATACTTTGGAACACAGAGATACGGTTATAGAGCCAGGGTTTCAAGACCTACTCGAACCGTTGAGCTTTCCTCACCTCAGTATCCACTTGATGTGGAGCGAACCTTGCCAGTTCATTAAACTTGGCGGCATATTGGGGAACCGTCATGTCCCTATAGTACTCTATGTTAATCAACACTACATTCATTAAACGTGTATACGTTTAAGTTGTGGCAACCTCACGTGCCTGTCGTTTGACGATAAAACAATTTGAGCATACTCAGTCTACTTTTGAAAACCACAACAATATTAGTTTGGTAAATCCTTATCAACATTTGATAGAATAACATAGCATACGTTTAGCCAAAAAAGTTGGCTTTGACTTCCTCAGACATTAACTCATGCGAGGAATACATGAATCACAAAGACTTATCCTGATCGAACTGGAACAAGGGTTAGAGTACTTGCCTTTAGCGTCTGCTTATAGATATAACACGTGCACTTTAGGTCCTTAAGTCTCTACAGTAGATGGTAGCATAACATAGAACATTAGGTCATGAATAATCATACATGGTTCTTAAAGAGTCTTACCATTTTCTCAATCTAATTACGTATTAGATTTGTTATTATTGGTTCCGGATTTCTGTTAGGTCATTCTTACGTTCATATATAATTGATTTAACTTAACCCTAGGTGTTCATACTTAAGGCTTAATTATGTCTTAACAACGTTTCATTAAGATCCTTATTTAATTGCTTATCAATTACTTTTCATGTTCAACTTATAAACATTCTCTATTGTCTAGGTCATGAAGCTGGCGTTGCGGCACCGGCTATTACACTTGGTGCCGCACTGCGGCGTCACCTGTTGTTGCCTAGAACCCGAACTCGGCGCTGCGACGCGGGTGTCTTTGTTAATGGTCGCGCTGCGGCGCAAGTTTGCAGGGGCTGAAGCTCCCTTTGGCGCTGCGGCGTCGACTAAATGACTTGGAGTCGCGCCGCGACGCGGACTCTATGCCACAAAAATGTTTGACAGATTTTTCAAAAGTTGAGATTCCCGGACTCATAACTTTCTTCGTTTGAAGTCCGAATTGGCTCGTTCAAGAGCCTACGGTTCACAAATCACGTAATCTTTGCGTTCATGCAAGATTTTTATCTATTTTATATCGTTTGCCAAAATTTCACCTATTAGTCCATTCTAACGAAAACGATAAACGTTCGTGAACGTTCAATGCTCGTTTCTTCGTTCTAAGTCGGAATCCGACCATTTTTGAGTCTGCAACTTTATAATGCCAAACATGACTTGTCTCCATCGAAAACCAACGTTTACGAATTCAAACACAATATACGACTTCCATTCCGAGAATTTCACGAATTCGACGATTATCGTCCAATCGTGTAATTCCGGCAAAACTTCAATATTAAAGATATGAACATGGTTCTAAATATATTCTAAACATCAAATGGTCATGTCAACCTACTTATTATAACAACTTATTTTCAAGTTAAGTTTTGACTTATCCTTCATGAGTTCAAGATTTAATCAATGTATAACTACATTTTTCATTCTTTAGGACTTATTATTGATTTAAGTCCTTACACCAATGTTTTCACATCTTATCGATCATACTACTTTCATTGATCATTATATGACAAGTTTATCATAAGTTAATAACTTATTTAGGGTTAAAATACTTACTCATAACTTTATTAGACTTAAGTCCATTTCTTAATCAATACAAATGTTCTTAACATCTAAGTTCATTAGATTACACTTCTCTTATCAACCTACCATGATAGAGATGAAGATGTATTAGACAAGATTATTTCCTTTGAAGATTACTTCTCTTGCTTTGGAAATCTAACAATGAAAGGTTTAAGCTTCAAAGTGCTTATTAGCTCTAACAATTAAGTTGCTTTTGTAAGGAAGTTGTTGGATGAAATAACAAACAACTAATGAATAAAAAGCTTGGTATTTATAGGCCTTCTAAAGTTAGGGCCTAATGGTCATTATGACATCCCACCTCCTCACTAACCTCCTTACTATTCACTACTTGCACACTAAGTAAACTAGGCCATTACTCTTAATTCTCTCCCACCACACAAAGGTCTTGGTCCCTACTTCACCCATGGGTTGCCCCATGGATCTTAATTAACTAATGGATCACCATTTGGGCTTAGGTTGAATTTGATTAACCAAATCTTTTTGTGCTAGTCTTCAATATAGTTTGGGCTTCACATTATTAACTACTTGGGCTTAACCTTAGTTTATCTTGGGCTTACCCCTTAAAGCTTATGGATTTGAACTTCATACACAATCCACAAGTTTAATTCATTATAACATAGCATTCTTGAATTAAGTCCGCATGCAAAATATTACGTTTTTCATACCTAGATTATTATTACATAATTCCTTTTGCCTCGATATTATAACGTTACGTATTCCCGGAAGCTCAAAAATAATTCTCGAGCGATAAACGGTGAATAGTGTTTTTCATAAACTTTTTCGGAAAACTATTATTTTCATCTTGGAAATTCAAACACTTTAATTCTCTCACGTGGTTTGAATACTACGTTATTCCGACATTTCTAGGTTATAGAACGCCAAACATCTTATTAACACATAAGAATAATAATTAATATTATTTTATTCATTAGAATTGTATTTACAAAATATTCAATTTTCTGGGGCGTTACATAGATGACTTGGAATATCCTATTCTTCATCTTCCTTTATTGTCTTACTACGACAATACTTAATCTCCTATAGCACCTTCAATGCTAAGCATACTGAAAATACTTCATTTTCAGTCTAAACATTCCTATACCTTAGTATATTCCATCAAATTACCACACTTTATGTGTTTAGGAACTTTCCACAACCATATGTGTTTATGAACTTATCTTCGCAATATGTAATCCAAGAACAAATCAAGGACTATCCATACTCTTAGGGCTCAGAATCATAACATATAATTATGAGTCACAAACTTTTCATAAGTATGAGTTTCAAGAACTCGCATCTATCTTAACATTTTCTACCTATCAAGTATATACATTAGAAAAGATTCACCTTCTCGTCATATACATCTTAATAGCGTGACCAATTCCAATGATTATCATTGTAATATACTGAGCAGTTGTTACACCAAAGCACAAACCTCTGCCCATCACAAAGGTTCATACAACTCAGCTATCACATGAGTCCTCAATTGAAATTTTATAAATTCTAATTTCCCTTTACTTAATACGAATTTTCTTTAATTCGAATTCTATCCTTTACAACTCAATCTGAGTTCTTCTTCCCGTACTACTTTGTAGTACCATTCATTCATAGCATTAGCTATAAAACATTCATCGTTTAACAGCTCATCTGTTACTACGATTTACTATGATCACGTGGTGATCTTCTTATCCTTTTCTCTATGATTATAGTCTTAGGTACTCATACCTAAGATTTATAACCTATAGGCTTTGATACCAATCTGTAACGCCCCGAAATCCAGTCTATTCTTACACCCGGATTTCGTGCGTCACGGTTCCACTTCTTCACAGACATTCATAATTATATAGCTAAATATAACAACATACATTCTCAAAACCCAGGTTTTAAACCCTCATAACCTTTTTCATTACCAATAATGATAATTACATTATTCTTTTCATCTTACACGAGTGACTTTCATCCGCCACCAAGGATACATAATTGTTCATTAAATTAGTCTATAGTTTAATTCTATCATTCTATATTACAAGTCTTCACTTGATCTTCACGCTCATTCATCTAATGAATGACACTTCATCTGGATACCGATCAGCTTGATCTTTACGGGATCCTTAAGTTCTTTCTAACATCGTTCGCTGAAAATGTTTTTCATTTAAAGTAAGTGTTAGCATTCAATTGCCCAGTAAGTCATAACAATTGATCAAACAACTTCAAGAGTTTAAACATTCTTCAGAACTTCGATACTCGAACAAAGGTTATGAAGCAACTTGAATAATAGTAATAGTCCTGATTCCTATCATCTTAAAATATCATTCACATGCACTTTGACATACTTTCATTCTTCTACCTTTTTCATACACATTCTGTCTGGCTAGAATCATTAGCACAGACATAACAATAACGATTCATGTATAAACAGAACATACTTGTATTGAACAGCTCTATTACAGAATAGTTCATCTCATAGAAACACCGAAGTGTTAAAATTGTGGCACAATGCCTCATACATACTACCACCTTGTACATACATCGCACATATGCACATAGACAAGACTTCTCAAGTTCAACATCTGAGAAGTTTAAGAAACTAGCATTCATATAATATGAATGAAGTTAAGAAACTTGCCTTACGCACAGCTACAGCTTATAGTTTACGCTGAACTGCTTATTCCAAATACCTATATAACACATAAGGAAATAACACGTACACCAATTAGTCATATACTTGACTTACGCATTGGTTTACTTAACTTTACTTCTTAGGGTTCGTATTTTTGTAATCTAAGCTTACACGACTAACTTTCTTTACTACGGGTTTATGGCTTCATGACATACAGAGATGTTTTAACTCATACTATCATCATCTTTGATGATTTACAATCTTATCTTCTTTTTGTATCTCTTTTATAAGACTCAGTACACATCGCATCTCTGATAGTAGTCCATATGGTACTCTGAGTGGTTTCCCACAAACAACCAACAAACAAGTTCTCGTCTCATCTACACTACCCATGACAGTGAGTTAGATCGGTTGCCAGCTTCGTATATATTTCGCTCTCTGAAGGAATTGTTTAGCCCAACTCCCATATGTCTAGGGGTGGGCAAATGGTTCGGTTTTTTTGGTTTTGGGACGAATCAGACCAGTCCGAACCGGTCGGTTCGGTATAAATATAAACTGGTCCGGTTCGGTACAAAAAACCCGGTATATACCAGATTTTCGGTACCGATTTCGGTCCGACACTTTTATGGTTCGGTATAAACCAAACCGGACCGGTATATACCGGTTTTCTAATTTTTTATTATTATTAATAATTTAATAATAATAATAATAATAAAATATTGATTATAATAATAATAATAATAATAATATTAATAAAAATAATAATAATATTAATAATAATAATAAAAATAATAATAATAATAATAAAATAATAATAAAAATAATAATTATATTAATTTCCGGTAAAATCCGGTACCGAATCGGTACTGCCGGTTCTGTATACTGGCCCAACCGGTTCCGGTATCGGTACCGAAATTTGAGTAATTTCGATACCGGTTCGGTACCGGTCCGGTTCGGGCCAGTTTTTACTGGTTGCCCACCCCTACATATGTCAACCATCAAATGTTACGATTGTACCACAACCTAAACTCATCTTAACTTATTCGAACTATTAAACTATAATGTTCGTTAAGTCAATTCTTATTCCTTACGGCTTTCTGGCAATGAAATGACATACCTCAGGATTCATTCTTTATCGTCTAAGTCATATAGTCTTTTGTATACTCAGAACAATCATTCAATGTCAATACTATGAGGTCATAGCGTTAAACATTTTATATTAATTTATTCCTAATTTACAACGTCCGGTTCATTCAACTCGAAACATCTTCCAAGTTATAAACATTAACTCGGCTTCTTTACGTTATACGTACTTATCTTTAATTCAGCTTCTTCACCGTTCATAGGTTTAATCATTGGTCTTTATTACCTTACGGTCAAACCATACACGGGTGTAGGTTCTACCCATTTAATATCCGCGTACACTCAACACTCACATCGGTTAAAGTGTTTAACGCTTACATTCATTCTAACATTCTCTATCCGACTCATACTTGGACTTTTATTATTCTTATTACCGTTCGCTATGGCTTTTTATGATAAATCATATCTTACTTACTACCCTCGTTAACGTCTAAGTCATACTACCACTGTACACTTAGAACGTTTGTCCAACACGAATACGATGCACGAGAATCGTTTACATATTCGACGTTTACGTTGTTCGTCTCTTAATCTCTCACTCCACCTTTACTCAAGGTTTCAATTGCATTCAATCGTTATTCAACCCATGAACCCAATGTTCATTATTCTTTCTTAATGTTAAAGCCATACTGTTCGTTGTATGCTAAGACCAACCATTCATCGTAACAGTGTTGCGTTCACAGCGTCTAAATGCTTCACACTTAACTCTCATTATGACATCATAACATCAAACTGTTATACATCATCATCGTCACTCACGGTCCAAGGAATCACCATCATAGCAATCCCACACGTTCGATTCATTGCGACTACGGTCCCTGGCTATCAGTTACATAATCTAGCGTTTACATTCTTCATCTTCTAATCCCGTTAAATCTTTCCGTTCAACCTTTACTAAAGGTTTAACTCGCTTGCTTATGTGTTATTTTAGGTGAACTATATGTTCATAATTCTTTCTTGCATATCCCCCAGTAATTGAGCAATAAAAATCTCATTTCTGGGCATTACCCTGCACCGGCGATGCGGCGCCACTCTCTTCTTTCTCTCTCGCGCTGCGGCGCAAGCCTATGTCACCCTTTTCCTTTGTTTGGCGCTGCGGCGCCAAACACTTCATTATCTCTCACGCTGCAGAGCCACTCGTCAGTAGTTTGTGGTCAAGCTCGCGCTGCGGTGCCGTCTCTCCAAGGCTCAGCTGGCGCTACGGCGCCGAGCACAAACCATAAAAAATTTTCTAAGTCTTGAATTAAGTTTGAGACGCTTACTTCCCGATCTCATAACTTTTTCGTTATAACTCAGAACGAGGTCGTTCCAAAGTCATTCTCTTCCTTATCTTACGTACTTCAATACCCCTCAGACAGAACTTCATTCTGAATCCGTTAACGTGTCATTCGATTGGCTTGATCTTCGTCCTTCGTTCGTTTTACGTTTTTAACATTCTGCGTTCGTTCGTAATTCGGTCATCCAAACTCGAAACTCATTTTTTCTTGAGTCCAAGGCTCACGTTTTCTACGTTCTCTTACATTCTCATGAAACCCTACACGTTCGGGTTCATTTACTAACTTTCTAATTCTCGTTCATTTTTTACGAAAATTTCGTCATAACTTCGTTATAACTAAGTTTTAATCCGTTCTTCATGAATGTTTTTACCGTACCTAACCAAGCAATAAGTAACTAACTTACACGCAATGGTTTTAAACTTGTCCATCAACAATAATTATCCTACGATGGTTTTAAATTTGTCGATCAACAACATTCTTCGTGTTCTCCGCGTGATCTTCGCGTTCTTCGTTCGTTTTTTATTTTAATCGATATTTTGGATTACGATTCCACTTTTTATTGGAATTTGATGTTATAGAACATCATTCCTTACTTATTTCACCTACTCGTTCATAAGATTCATTCAGATCGCTCAAAATCCTTACGAATCTTATACTTCATTAAGAAATTTATAAACTAAATTCCTAATTCTTATTTCTTCGTTTTCTCATGATTTCAACCATATGAAATCATTTCTAACATCTTTTACTCCTTATTCTCATTAAGCTATATTTTATCATAGAAAGCCTAAAGAAAAACTATTAGAAGTTAAGTTTTTAGGTTACCTCTCTTCTTTATTTTTCTTCCGCTAGACAAAGCCGACGATTCGCAAGCTTTTCTATTTCACGATCACCTTCGATCCGATCATTCATGCTCATGCTCTTCCTTCTTCTTCTTCTCCAAGCTCTCAAGCTCTCTCTCTAAGGTGTAGGATTTTCAAAATCCTAAAAAAATAAAATCTAAGCTTACTTTTATAGAAAACCAAAGCCAAGGGCAATTTGGTCATTATCCCCCACCTCCTTACTATTCATGGCTTAGCCACTAAGTAACCACTTTACTTGGTGGTCAACTGGCCGCCCAACATTCCCCATGGGTCACCCCATGGGTTGCCCCATTGGTTATTACCCATCCGGTTACCCATCGGTTCGATCCGTGGTTTATTTTCTTGGTTTGGGCCTTAACCTTAATTCTTATTAGGCTTATCTTGGGCTTGAGTTCACAAAGCGTTGGGCTTGACCTATTCCAAGTCTAATTGGATTCTACAAAGTCCATGAACTCAAAGTCCATTAAGACTAATCGTATTCTACGCATCCAATTCTCATATTCTCTTTGTATATAGCTCGTACGATATTTGTATTCCCCGAAAATATTTTTGTTCCCGAAAAACTTTCATTTTCGTCTTGAAAATTCTTACTTGTTCAATCTAGCTCGTAGCCTGAATCCTCCTGACTTATAATCATCCTAGGTTATAGAACGATTAATAAACACATATCATATAATAATATTAATAAAAATTCATTTTATTAATAACTAATTTTTTAAACTTAATTTCTGGACAATCCGATTTTCTGGGTTGTTATAATCACTGATACCTAAGTAATAATAAGATCGATGATTCGATGCAACATTTTCGTGATCAATGTTTTAATGTAATTTAATCCTTTTAACCTTGATATCCTAGATTAAACTCAAGTCATGGAATATGTCATACTCTTCATAATTTAATCTGAGTTTTTCTTGATCAATGAGTAGACTATATGAAACAAATCATTATTTGAGCATGACCATGCATTTCATAGTCCTACTCAATCAAGAGGCCTATGGATATCACCCCTAATATATTGGAGGGTTAAATTCCATCTAGATCACTCATATTCCTCACACGATTCATGATGTACCCAATAATCACCTTTATAGTCCACCCTATTAAAGGTGACATTTGATGATATCAAAGTACATAAATTCTCATGTAGTAATATAGTGATTTCAGGTCAGAGGATCATTACATCATTGTCACTATGAAAATCGCTAATGACACTTCGCATAATGCTCCATATAGAATTCTCATGGTGGGTCTGTCCAGTACATCGTTCTCTAACACATACATATGCATTGACTTAATATCTCATATATTTATGACCAATGAGATTTAGTCATCAGTCAATCCAAATATTAACCTCAATTCATCATTGGTGTCCTATCAACAATAATACTCGACTAGGGACATTTAAGAACAATGATACTAATTGTAATTATATAATCTCATGTTCAAGTCACATACTTGAAACTATATAATTTGTATCACTATTCTAAGGAATTTTATTATGTTACCATTTAATTATATAACGTAGTAAATAAAACCATAATAAAATCATTCATTTTTTCAATCAAATATAATATCAAAATGTTAAGCAATTATATCAAATAATTGGCCTATAGGGCATAAACTCTAACAACAACTACGTCATTATTTTTAGAAAACTCATTCTTGTCGTTTTCTTCATCCGATCGTTTTTCGTTATGGGGCCCACAAATGGCTGCGTCATCGTACGAATATTCTCCGACAGCAAAAATATTCCATGACCAAACGAATATTCTCCGACAACAATAAATATTTTATAACTACTTGCTTATTTTATAAAATTTGCACATTTTATCCATAACTAACCACATTAATCAAATCCACCCCTTACTATTTCAAAATAATAAATATAGGAAATTAAATTTTATTTATAAAAAATTGGAGTCTTACATTAACCCTCTAGATTATTATTTCATTTCATTCACAAACAAACTAATCCTAAAATTAATAAATTTTATAAATAGGACTGTTTTTTTAGAAGAGAGTAATATTCATTGTATTGATAAAAATAGAGAAGTTATATGGGAAGGAAGTTGAGTTTTTTTCATCCATCCAAACACAGCCTTAGCAAATCAGAAATTCGTCGGGCGTTGAGTTTTTTTCATCCATCCAAACACAGCCTTAACAAAACAGAAATTCGTCGTTTTATAGCTCGTACATAAAACCGGGGATTAAAAAGCTGCTCCATTTTTTTCCAAATGCTCTGACCAACAATGGAAACCCTAGCTCTGTCCCGCCTCCCGGTTCCGTCCACGCTCCGCCCCTCTCCGACCAGTTACCCGGTCGCCCCAACCTACCTCTCTCTCCTCAACCCCCAATTCTCTCGTGCCCGTACACTCAAATGCTCCGCCATCTCACCTCCATCATTTGGTAAATTTCTGATTCCTATTTCTCTATGATGATTAATCAATGAATAAATGAATTGTGTGATTGATATTGTACATTGTTTGCAGTCGACCATTCGGTGAAGTTCAATGAAGCTGCCAAGCATGGGAATTTGATTCCGTTATACAGGTCGATATTCTCCGATCACCTGACTCCGGTGCTGGCTTATCGGTGCTTAGTTAAGGAAGATGATAGGGATGCCCCGAGCTTTTTGTTCGAGTCCGTTGAGCCCGGTTTGAAGGTTTCGAGTGTTGTAAGTCTCTTTTGGTAGTGTAAGCACCTTGTTTGTTTTGCCCGGAGAAAATATAAATAATTTTTCTTTTTGTTGAAACTTGCACTTTTTTGTTGTGGAAGCATTTTTACAATCATCTCCATTGTCCTTTTACAATTGATAAAGAAATAGGCAAAATAGTATGGTTTGGAGATGTTGATAGTGTAAAGGTAATAGTGTCCTAAAAATTGTTCTTGGTTGCAGCCTAGGGGAAATTTTTCAATCAAACACCCTACTTTTATAAATTTCATGTTCAAATTTACAAGTTATAATTTTGCCATCTTAATTAGAAGATAACGTTGTACGATTGGTTTCTTAAATTGTCATTAGAAGCAATTCAAAATCATTTTTTTTTATTCTCATTGCAATATATCATCTGTTGTTTACCTAATTGATAGCGTCCTAGATGCTAGAGACCCCCTCTGTTGCCCGTCTCCCTAGTGAATTTTAGAACACTAGTTAATAACGGTAGCCGAATGTCTCAAGCTCTACAAAATTGAGCGACTAACAGAAATTGAAGAGGTTGGTTGCAACAGTATGTTCATTGGAAACAAAGTGACAGTGGTGAAACTTGAAGGATATAAGTGTAAGATCCTTGATATTATAAATGAATTTAATTATTTGGAAGTACCTTTCCTGCTTTTTAAACATATTAATATTTGCATTAGAAAAGAGACTGAACCACTTGTAAAGGTGCTGTTGTTGCAATATTTAGTCTGACAAATTTTCAAGTTTTTGAGTTCGTGCTTTTACTTAATGATTCATTTTCCCTATCCTACATAACGACCTAAAAATGTTTTATTTTTATTCATCTTTATATATATAATGCCTATTGAATATACTTGAAACCAATTGAAGATGTTTCATATACTATTTTACTTGTGGTTCTAATCATTCTTATGAAACTTTTAATTTTTATTGCTGGTTAAGAGTCAAGTTGGTTTTTTACTGTTGAGTTGGCTACGTTAGGGGCGGTACAGTGTGATTGGAGCCCAACCAACAATGGAAATTGTTGCAAAAGAGACTGTTGTGACAATTATGGACCACCATGAAGGGCGGAGGACAGAAGAGATTGTGGAGGATCCCATGGTTGTCCCTAGGAGGATTATGGAGAACTGGAAACCCCAAAGAATTGATGAGCTTCCTGAAGCATTTTGTGGTAACTTTTTTGGATCAATATGCATTTGTTCATAATGCAATCACTAATCCTATCTTGCATTCTAGAATTAATCACGTTGACATAATGCATCAATTTATTAGAGATCATGTAATTATTATATATAGTATAGATATAGGTATAGATTATTGGTGGGAAATAAATACACTAAAGGAAAATAAATAAATTAGATTTTATCCCTTAACCTTACCTCCTTACAAAATATATTTAATAAAATTAGCCCTTGTATATTTAATAAAAGACATCTTTTTTGGGTTTTAAAATAGCATGCGTCATTGCCAGAGGTGTTGAGTCTTGTAGATCTCGTTGAGAATTTCTATTTGATATATTATGGGGTCTGTAACTCCCAAACGAATCAAAATACGCTCAAAATAAGATCAACCCCTTGTGGGCTTTCATCTCCTTCCTTTCTTTCCTTTGTACTAGAGCTGCAAATGAATTGGGCTGTCGTGAGCCTGGTCCGACTCGACTCGGCTCAACTAAGCCCGACTTGAGTTTAACTTGAGCTTATTACTCGAGTTAAATTCGAACAAGCTCATTTACCCATAGTTATCTGAATCAGACTGGACATTGAACCGGCTAAAGCACTAGTTTAGTGGTTTACTTGTTCAATTGGTTAAACCGCTAGTTGAACTGATTGAGCCGGATTTTTATTTTTAAATAATTAAAATATATTTATAATATAAAAAATAATGATGTGATGTTTTTATATAAATAATTATCTTTTCCTTAGAAATAGAAGTTCTGCAAGAAAACTACCTGTTCGGGAATGTTTTACCGACCTCCATATGGGCCGAAGGCTTGATGCGAGAAGGAGTTTATAAAGCCCAATGGGCCGAAACCTTCGAAGATGTTGGAGAGTTTCGGGTTCGGGTATCTGAGTCCTTTGGGCCGGACCCTTTTTCTGGTAGATTGTTAGTTCGGTAGGATTGGGCCTGTATAGTGGGCTATCCTGCGTATAGAGTCTGAAGTCCAAACCATATTTGAATAAGGTAACTCTAAAGGTAGTGTTTGGATTGGATTCCACTTCCACCTTTTAAGGAGATTGTGTTGGACCCAAATAATGGTAACTGCTATATTTAGGAGTCCTAAACCGACTCGGAAAGAGATTTTAAAGTGGTGAGAATACTATAAATACAAGGCTTGTGTTTCAATTAACAGGTAATACTTTATTGAGCACTAAACACTTAAGTCTCCATTGTTAAACCTTGTGAACGGCCTGTACTTATTCTCACACCGGAGCTATCCCCCGGCGACACAAGCCGTCAAGCTTCGCGTGTGATATGTTATTGTGCAGGATTCAGAGCGTGTATTTGGTGATTGGACGCGCTGGCGCTAGAAGGAGGGCTTTCAGTGCTTTATACAATTACAGTGATCTTTTTCCTGTAGGAGGCCATGGCAAGTGAAGGTACCATTGCTTCCGTCCAGGAAAAAGCAAAGACTCACCAGACCACCCAGGTGAGGGGGTCGGTGAAAGATAGACTGGGTTCCAGAATTCAGGAGGTTCAGGAGGAGCTGGCCCCTTCCCTCCGGCGTAAACTCTTCCATGACAGCCAACACATACCTAACCAGGTTAGTCATGTCGGTGAAAACCACTCTCGGGCATACGAGGGGAAAGGAAGAGACTGAGGTGAAGGCAACCGAGACCAGTGAAAGTTTATTCTGAAGAAGAAAATGCAGCAAAACAAAGACGTCATGATGGCCTTGCGTCTTCAGCAGGAGGATCTCGAGGAGCAGATGACAAAGATGGTTGGGGAACATGAAGCATCCTCAAAAAGGCGTATGCATCGGAGCCGATCCCGGTCACCTCGACGGGGAGAGGCGGAAAGAGAAAAGAGTAGGCTCGGAAGTTGCTCTCGAGACGGCAGAAGCCGAAGGAGAAGCCGTTTAGTAGACCAGAAATCAGATCACCCGGGCAGATCGGGACAGAGGAGGAGGGTCGCGTCTCCTGAATGCGAGAGGGACAGGCATAGATCGTCCCCTCGTAAAGAGGAGTTCGACCTCCTGGCTCGCAGGGTGTCGGAGTTGGAGAAACTACTGGCGGCGAAGAGCTCGATCGGAACACCTTCGGCGTGCATAGGCTCACCCTTTTCACCCGAAATAAACCACGTCACTGCCGACCCCAAGAAGATGTCCCCGATGGAGACGTATGACGGCTGGGGGTTCATATTGATAGATTTGACAGAAGCCTTCCATCGAGCCGAAGGGTTCATATCGATAGAAGAGGCTATGGGAAATTTCAAACCGCATTCCCAATCTTATGAGAAGTCTAATGATCGGGACAAGCAGACTTATCAGCGGTCGAACAGGGGAGGTCGGATAGCTCCGGAAGAAAAAACTATAACAGAGGGGGTTCGGGAAGTGGTCGACCACCTTTTCCGAGCAGAAATGTCAATAAAGTTTACACCGCCCTCAATACAGATCGGACGAACATATTGGAGGAGATGCGGAATAAGTCATTTTTCGAGCCATGTTCTACACATCCGAAGCCCGGAAAAAGAGGTCGGGACAAATATTGTGAATACCATCAAAGTCGCGGGCACACAACGGAGATGTGCAATGATCTGAAGGATTTGATAGAAAAGAACGTCTAGAACGGCCAGCTAGTTCAGTATGTGGCGGGTCAGGAGAATTCTGAGGCGCCCAGGGAGGAAAACAGAGGGCCGGCTCGAGATACACAGCCAAAACTGAACCTGCCACCCCGAGGCGTGATCGACGTAATTTCTGGCGGTTCGGTAGGGCGTGTGACCGGGAAAACGAGAAGGGGACATCTCGAGGCCGTGTTGTCAGTAGCAGGTTCGTTGCCAAGAAAAGATCGGGCTTACTCGGGAATATCCATCTCTTTCTCAGACGAAGACTATCCTACAGATCCTATAGACCCACACGATGGGGCATTGGTAATAACTGCTCAAGTCGGGCTGGTGGACATGAAGAGGATGATGATCGACAATGGGTTCTCGGTCGACATACTGTACACCCACGCTTACCAGAGATTGGATCTAGAAGGAAAGAAAATGGAGTTGGGTGGAGAAGGCCCGTTGTACGGTTTCAGTGGAGACCCGGTGTATGTATCAGGCAACATTGAATTGCCTGTCAGATTCGGCACGACTCCCCAGCAGGCAGAGATAATGGTCAGATTTTTTGTGGTACAGGTAGATTCGACATACAACGCTATACTGGGAAGGCCGACTGTAACGCCCCAGAAATTTGGATTTTCCAGAATTTAAGTTTAAAGAATTAGTTATTAATAAAATGAATTTTTATTAATAATATTATGTGCTATGTGGTTATTAATCGTTCTAGAACCTAGGATGATTATAAGTCGGGAGGATTCTGGCTACGAGCTAGACTGAACGAGTAGGAATTTTCAAGACGAAAATGAAAATTTTCCGGGAACAAAAATATTTCAGGGAAAAAGACGAAATATGCACTATTCACCTGATGAAACCTAAGGGTTAGGGTTTGAAATAACCTAAGCCATTCTGAGAGTTCGGTATGTCAAAATGACATTCCGTCAAAAGATTTGCTGATAATATATCGTGAAGAGTTAAGTAAGCCGATAAAAGTTTTTCTCGAAAAACGTGCAGAAACCGGATAAAATAAAAACGACGAAAAGTACTGCTATGTACTTTTCATTCGTTTAGCTACGTTAGGGTAAAATGTGAAGGAAAACGCTCAACGCCAAAAAGTGTTTTTCAGTTTTTCGGAAATCCGAAGAATACGTAAAAGTTAATCGGTAAAGGAAAGACGAAATATCCAAAAATATTTGGAATCCGAGAATCGCAGTTTTTAAACCTGTCGGACGAAACCCGAAAGATGGAACCACGAAGCTTCCAAGGGAAGCTACGTGAATAGTAAGGAGGTTAACTAAGGAGGTGGAAATAGAAAACTTAAGCATTAAGTAAACTTAAGTGTTAAGTAAACTTAAGTATTAAGTAAACTTAAGAGTTAAGCAAACTTAAAGGTTAAGTAGACTTAAGTGTTAAGTAAACTTAAGGAGTAAGTTAACTTAGTTGTTAGGTAATGAATAGTAAGGAGGTTAAGGGGGGTGAAATGACTATTTTACCCTAACTTTGGAAAATCTATAAATAGGAAGCTAGATTTCATTTAAATGAGATTTTTGAAAATCCTACATTAGAGAGAGAGAGAGAATTCGGATGGAGAGGGAGAAGGAAAATCATGAGCATGATTGATCAGATCAAAAATGTTCGTGAAATAGAAAAGCTAGCAAATCGCCGGTTTTGTCTAGCGGAAGAAAAATAAAGAGGAAAGGTATTAAAACCTAACTTCTATGTTAGATTTTCTTTAAGTTATATATATGTTTAAAACATAACTTAATAAGGATAATGAGTAGATGATGTTAGGGATGATTTCATATGGTTAAAATCATGAGAAATAAGGAAATAAGAATTTGAAGTTTAGTAAATAAATTTCTTAAAGAAGTATATGATTCATAATGAATTAGAACAATCTGAGTTGATTATATGAATGAGTAGATGAAATAAGTAAGGAATAATGTTCTATAACATCAAATTCCAATAAAAAGTGAAATCATAATCCAAATATCGATTAAAATTAAAGAACGAATGAAGAACGCGAAGAACGTTGTTGATGGACAAATTTAAAACCATCGTAGGATAATTGTTGTTGATGGACAAGTTTAAAACCATCGCGTATAAGTTTGATGCATATTGCTTGGTTAAGAATGATAGAAACGTTCATGAAGAACGGATTAAAACTTAGCTATAATGAAGTTATGGCGAAAATTTCGTAAAAGACAAACGAGAATTAGAAAGTTAGTAAATGAATTCCAAAAATGTAGGGTTTCATAAGGATGTAAGAAAATGTTGAAAACGTGAGTCGTGGATTCAAGAACGATCGAATTCCGAGTTCGGATGACCGAATTGCGGATGAACGAACAAAGAGCGTTAAAATTATAAAATAAACGAAGGGTGATGATCAAGCCAATCGAATGGCACATTAACAGATTTGGAATGAAGTTCTATCTGAGGGGTATTAAAGTACATAAGATAAGGAAGAGAATGACTTTGGAATGACCTCGTTCTGAGTTATAACGAAGAAGTTATGAGATTGTGAAGTTAGCGTCTCAAGCTTGTAAAATACTTAGAAAAATTTTTCTAGGGTTTTTGCTTGGCGCCGCGGCGCGGAGTTATGCCTTGCAGGCCGGCGCCGCAGCGCGAGTCCCGTCCCTTGGCTACTGCTAAGTGGCGCCGCGGCGCGAGATTAAGGAAGGAGCATGGCGCCGCAGCGCCGGTGCTGTGCAATGCCAGAAATGAGATTTTTACTGCTCAATTTCTGGGGGATGTGCAAGAAAGAAATACGAACATATAGTTCAATTAATGAAACACTTAATAAAGTGTATTAACTTTTAATGATGGTTGAACGAAAAGATTAAAAGTGATTAAAAGACAAACAATTTTTTTAAATGCGAGTTACATAACCGATGTCCGGGGACCGTAGTCGCGATGAACGAACGTGAGGGGTTGCTAGGGTTGTGATTCCTTAGACGTTGAGCGACGAGTGTAATGAATAACATTTCGATGTTATGCCATGACAGTGAGAGATAAATTTGAAGCGTTTAGACGCTGTGTACACAACGTTGTTGTGGTAAATGAGTGGTCTTAGCATACAGCGAACTGTATGGCTTCGACTTTAACGAAGAATAACGAATGGTATTAAGACAACTGTAAGGAACGGTAATAAGATTAATGGAAGCCGAATGTGATTCGGATAAGAACGTTAGATTGAAATGTAAGCGTTTAACACTTTAATCGACGTGAAGGTTGAGGGAACGTAAATATTAAACGGATAGAACCTACACCCCGTGTATGGTTTGACCGTAAGATAATGAAGGTAATGGATTGAACCATGAACGGTAAAGAAGTTGAATTAAAGATAATAGCCTTTAACGTAACAAAGCCGAGTTAAGGATTGCAGGGAATGATCGCTCTGAGTATACATAAGACTGTATGACTTAGATGTTAAAGAGTGAATACTGAGGCGTGGTATTTAGTTTCCAGGAAGCCGAAAGGAATAAGAAATTAACTTACCGAATATTATAGTTTAATAGTGCGGATAAGTTAAGATGAGTATAGGTTGTGGTACAATCGTAATCTCTGATGGTTGACATATGGGAGCTGGGCTAAACAATTCCTTCAGTGAGCGAAGGTATATACAAAACTGGCAACCGATCTAACTCACTGTTATGGGCAGTGTAGACAAGACGAGAACTTGTTTGTTGGTTGTTTGTGGGAAACCACTCAGAGTACCATATGGACTACTAGCAGAGAAGCGATGTGTGCTGTGTCTTAGAGAAGTAATAAGAAGAAGATAAAATGTAAAACATCAAAGATGATGAACGTAAAAGTAAGACATCTCCGTATGTTATGAAACTGTAGAACGATAATGAAAGTGGTCGCGTAAACTTAGGTTGCAAGAATGCGAACCCTAAGAAGTAAAGTTAAGCTAATGCATAAGTCAAATATACATGACTAATTAGTGTTTGTGCTGTTTTTCTTATGTGCTACATAGGAACCGAAATGAGCAGTTCAGCGTAGGCTGTAGCTGTGCGTAAGGCAAGTTTCCTAACTTCATTCATATTCTAAATGAATGCTAGTTTCTTAAACTTCTCAGATGTTGAACTTGAGAAGTTCTGTCTATGTGCTAATGTGCAATATTGGTGTAAAGTAGTAGAACATATGAGGCCTTGTGCCACAATGTGAACACTTCGGTGTTTCTATGATATGAACTGTTCTATGACTGAGCTGTTCAATACAAGTATGTTCTGTTTATACATGATCCGTTATTGTTAAGTCCGTGCTAATGATTCTAGCCAGACCTGATGAGTATGAAAAAGGTAGAAGAATAAAAGTATTTCAAAGTGCATGAGAATAATGTTTTAAAATGATAGGAATCGTGATTATTCCTATTATTCGAGCTGCTTCATAACCTTTGTTCGGTTATCGAAGTTATAAAGAATATTTGAATTCTTGAAGATGTTTGTTCAACTGTTATGACTTGCTGGGCAATTGAATGCTCACACTTGCTTTAAATGAAAAACATTTTCAGCGAATGATGTTAGACGAACTTAAGGATCTCGTAAAGGTCAAGCTGATGGTATCCAGATGAAGTTCCCTTCAGAGTGTGAATGAGCGAGAAGATCAAGTGAAGACTTGTAATATAGAAAGATGAAATTGAACTATAGACTAGTTTAAGGAACTGTTATGTATCCTTGGTGGCGGATTAAAAGTCACTCTTGTAAGATGAAATGAATAATGTATTTATCATTATTTGTAATGAAAAAGGTTATAAGGTTTCCAGAACCTGGGATTTGAGAGTATATTTTGTTATATTTAGCTATATAATGATGTATGTTTGGAAGAAGATGGGATCGTGATGTACTAGTGACGCACGGAATATTGGTGTGAAGATAGACCGGATTTCGGGGCGTTACACCGACTCTAGCAGCTCTGCAAGTTGTTACATCCATACCCCACTTTAAGATCAAGTTTTCGACACCGAACGAGATAGGGGAGGTAAAAGGGGATCTTGATATTGCCCGAAGGTGTTATCGGAACACATTAATTTCTTCGGGGGTCGGGGTTAGCAAGCAGAAGCAGACAATGACCATTGAAATAGAGCCTTTCACTGAAGGTGTCTACCATTCTTTGACACTCTCAAAGGGCCCAAGAATGAGAAGAGTTTTCAATGGACTTCAGAGAGTGAGGATACGTTCCAAGGGATTAAGAAATATTTGTCTTCGGCACCATTGTTGATGAATCTAATCCCTTCGGAACCATTGTACTTATACCTGGCTGCAAGCTCGATGGCAGTAGGGGCAACATTGGTGAGGGACAAGGGGGGACGACAATTCCCAGTATACTATGTCAGCCACGTTCTTCGGGATGCAGAAACAAGATACCCGAACCTGGAAAAGTTTGCTTATGCCTTGATCATTGCAAGCAGGAAACTTCAGCATTACTTCCAGGGTCGGTTGGTGGTGGTGTATACAGATCAGTCGTTAAAGATGGTTCTGCATAGGCCAGAAGTCTCGGGTCGGCTGGCAGCATGGGCGATGGAATTAACTCGGTTCGTTTTGGAATACCATCCCCGAACGTCAATCAAAGGACAGGCTCTGGCAGACTTCATAGTAGAATGTTCATTCACGGAACCGGATGTGGGGTCGGTTACTGATACACAACAAGGGCAGACGTCATGGACTCTCTATGTGGATGGGTCGTCAACCTCGGACATCAGCGGAGCAGGAGTCATCCTGACAAGTCCCGAAGGTTTCAAAGTCCAGCAAGCCATTCAGTTTCAATTCAAAGCCACCAACAATGAAGCGGAATATGAAGCCATACTAGCTGGACTTCGGTTGGCCCGAAGCTTAGAAGTGCAGAAGTTGGTCATCTACAGTGATTCGCAGCTGGTGGTTAAGCATATATCACAGGAGTATGAGGCTCGGGGAGCAAGGATGTCAAGGTATCTAGCCGAAGTGAAAGATAAACTCATGTACTTCAACTCGCATAGTTGTCGAGGAATTGATCGGTCAGACAATACAGTAGCAGATGCTTTGGCCAGATTGGCAACTACCGAAGCGAGTTCGTTCAATGGATCGGTGTACTTAGAGGTGTTGTAACAACCAAGCGTTTCGAAGGCGGATGTGTTAGCCCTGGATCAACTCGATTGCTGGCTTACACCGTACATAACGTACTTGGATGAGGGGGTGTTACCTTCGGATCGCATGTTGGCAAGAAAGATCAAGCACAAGAGTTCAAATTTTATTCTTATTGATGGAGATCTATACCGAAGGGCCTTTAGCTCCCCACTGCTCAAATGCTTGATCCCATCGGAAGCAGATTACGTACTCCGGGAAGTACATGAAGGAATTTGTGAGGATCACATGGGAGCCAAGTCACTGACACACAAGATTTTGAGGCAGGGATATTATTGGCCGACCATCTATCAGGAAGCCAAAGACTTTGTCAAAAAATGTCCCAAATGCCAGCTGAACGTTACCATCCCCCATCAGCCCCCCCGAAGAGTTGTGTTCGGTCTTATTCCCGATTCCATTTGACGTATGGGGAATCAACATTCTGGGTCCTCTACCGAAGGCCAAGGGGTAAGTATGTTTTGTGATTGTGGCCATTGACTACATGACCAAGTGGGTCGAAGCCAAACCGCTACAGAAGATCACCGAACAAGAATGTTTGAAGTTTTTTAAGGAGGGGGTTGTTTATCGATTCGGTATCCCGATGGCAGTGGTCTAGGACAATGGCCGACAATTTGTGGGGGCGAAGTTTGAAGCTTTTCTGAAAGAATTGGGAATTCAGCACTGAAAGACTTCAGTTGCCCACCCTCAGTCGAACGGTCAAGTAGAAGTCATTAACCGAACTCTGCTTAACGGAATTAAAAGGCGATTGGACGAACTAAAGGGTCGGTGGCCAGAAGAACTACTCAGTGTCTTGTGGGCTTACCGAACTACTCCGAGAACAACTGGGGATTCACCGTTTCGTTTGGCATATGGGACCGATGCCCTCATACATGTTGAGATTGGATCTCATAATCTTCGGGTCAGCCAATATAAGGAGTTATACAATGACCAGGGATAACGGTTAAATCTGGACCTTTTGGAGGAAGTTCGGGATTCAGCTCTAATAAGGTTGGCAATTTACCAGAAGAGAACAACCCGACACTATAATTAGAAGGTGAAGCAGAGGAGATTTGAAGTGGGAGATTTGGTCCTTCGGGAGTCGGAGGCATCAACCCCCCAGAATACTGGCAAGCTGATGCCTAACTGGGAGGGGCCTTATGAAGTGGTGGATGTGCAGAAGCCAGATACATACCGGCTTCGAGCAATGGATGATTCAGAAGTAAAGAATACATGGCATGCTGGAAGACTTAGAAAATTTTACCAGTAAAAGTTGTGTCCTTTCCTTTACCTATGTAGGCCATTCTAGTTATCAATGAAATAAATGAAATTTTTCTTCGGATACATTTGTACTGAATTTATATTCATAGGATCTTACCAATCCAATCAGATAAACATCGGACTTGAACCGATCATAGAGTTGGAAACGACATAACTGATCGGTAAAAGTCACGGGTATAACTGGTCGACAAAATTATAATTGCAAACCGAATCAGGCAAGCTTCGGGCTTAAACCGATCAAAAAGTCAGAAAGTCATAACTGATCGGTCAAAGCCACAAGTAAAATTGATCGGGAAAAGGGCAAATCGAATCGGATACACTTCGGGTACAAGCCGATCAGAAAGTTGGAAACGACAAAACTGATCGGCAAGTCACAAGTATAACTGATCGACAAAAATGTTATACTTCATTCATATTTATAAGCTCTTACAAAATCCGATCAGACAAGCTTCGAACAAAACCGATCAGAAAGTTCAAAACAACATCACTGATCGGTAAAGTTACAAGCATAACTGATCGAGAAAGTTACAAATAAAGAAAAGAAATGAAGATTACAAAGTTTACAAGTCCTATAAGAAGCTACTCTTGTGGGCCCCCATCTTCGGCTTCAGACTCCTCATCCGAAGAATCAAGGATAGAAGCGTCGTGCCCAGCAGCTGTTAACTTTGCTCGAGCCTTCTCCCGATAGGTTTCATAGCCATCAACTAATTGAGCCATGACCTTGTCGGTTAGGGCAAGGGACTCTTCATATTCTTCGATTGCATGCTGTTTGACCTTGGCACATTCTTCCTTCAAAGAATTACTTTCACGAATCGCGTGCCACATCCTGTCGGTCGCCTCGGAGAACTTCTTAGTAATAGCCTCGATGGCCTGTTCCCGGTCTTTGACTTCTCCGGCCAGATGCTCCTCCTCGAGAAGCTTCTTGGTGTGATTGTCCAGGCCGACGAACTCTTCTTGAAGCAGAGAATATTGTGCTCTGAGCTCGTCGGCCTGACGATCACCTTCGGTCACTTTATTTTGAGCCTCGACACGAAGCTCCTTCTCTTTCTCCAAGTCCGACCGAAGATTCTGAACCTCAGCCCTGAGTAGCTCCATCTCCGCTTTCAACCGGGACTCATTCTTAGTAGCACGTGCCACAGGCAGAACGGCTCGGGCGAGGATAACATTGGCCTACAACAGCGGATGGAATACATGAGTTATTTTACATAAAGGTTTGGCGAAATCAATTAAGTATTCGTTTTTACCTGACACTGGGCACGTATATAGGCCACTAGTAGCTCCTCGGAAGAAAACCCTCTGAACCGTTCGTCATCACCACGTAATTTAAAGTGGTCGAGCATGTTGAAGGGAAATACCTCCGAAGGGCTCTTTGGCCAGAATGTAGTAGGCGTTCCGTGGGAGGAACTCGCATCGTTGATCGGTCTGGAAGTGGGTGTGGAAGTCGGAAGAGGGTCGACGTTAGTAACCTGAAGATCCGGATCTTCTGTTAGACGGGGCCTCTTCGAACGAGGTTCGAGAGGGACCTCTTCAATTCCCTCTGAATCCTCGAGGATAACTTTCGGTGGAGGGGTTGGCTTCGGAATGACCGAAGAAGATGGCTTGGAGGGGCCCTTGGTGGAAGGTTTCCTCTTTCTCTGCTTTAACAAGGCCATCCTCTTCGATCGGTTCATCTTCATAATATTTTTACTGCCAGCTTCGGGATTAGCAGTATTCGAAGGGGTTGGATCCGAGGCAGAACCAGTCGAAAGCTCTGTGATCGGGATAGTCTCCTATTCGTCTGACTCGACAGTGATAGGAAGGCAGATCGGTTCAATTTTGATGGGAAGAGAGGTTAAGGACTTAGCGGCCCCTTCAAGTTTAAAGATTGTCACTGCACAATATGAAGCGAGTTAGAGAAACGATTATGGAAGCAAAACGAAAGACAATGGGGGAATGGAGAGGTTCGGGGTAGGATACTTACACCCATGTTTGTACAACCAGGTTTCGTTGGACAAAACCCCCAGACTCCATTCGGTCTTACTCCACTTTTTGTAGAACTCCTTGAAAGCAGCTGCCCGATCCTTCGGGAACTTGGACACTTTGGCGATAGGATCTTCGGGAAGGGCCCAGTGGGGAAGAAGTTGAAGGTCGGTCCCCTCAACATAAATCCACTGTGGATGCCACCCTTTGTTGCTCGAAGGGGTCTTGATGGGAACGGCTCGGTTGGCTTGTTTGTTTAATTGCCGAAGGCCAGGTTCTTTTGACCTGCCACCGGTGAATAAAGAGAAAAAGAAGTCGAGGCCCGGAGTGATCCCGACCTCTTGGCACATAGCTATAAAGGAGATCAAGTGGATATACGAGTTCGACACAAGTTGTGCGAACCCGATCCCCACAAAGCAATGAAAGGAAGAAATAAAATCATGGAGTGGGAACCGAACCCTCAACCCCGTACTTCAGAACATATAAGGGGAACAACAACCCACTCACCCTCGGGCCTCCAGAACATTCTCTCTTTTGATTTGGGAACCCGAAGCTTATACTCTTTCGGAATGTTGAAAAAACTTCGGATATCAGACAGTTGGGAAGAGACGACGATGGATTTGGTGTTGATATCAGACAGTTGGGAAGAGACAACGATGGATTTGGTGTTGATGTGGGAAAACTCTGTTTCAGAATGATAGATGTTTCGAATTTTGGCTTCGGTACTAATCGGAGTAGGAGGAACGGAGGAAGTGGTGGTATCAGGCAGATCCACTGGTACTAGGTCAATGGTACCAATAGAAAGGGGAATGGAGGTATCGTTGACATTCGAAGTTTGCTCGGGGGTAGAATCAGCCATTGGAGTGAGGTAAGTTGGAAATGTAGAGATTTGGAGGCAAGAATGAACAAAAACAAGCAGAATGACTGAAATCAGGGCTCGCCGGAAATCGCCTATGCCGAAAAATTTGAGGAAGGCGTTAGAAATTTGAAAATCTGGAAAAAATGACAGTGGGATGGATGGGGTTTTTATAAGCAGAGCTACACGAAACCCAAGGGCGGCTATTAAATGCAGTTGGGACCCAGACCTGGGAAGTCGTGTAGCATTTCGAGAAACGAGGAGAAACCGCTTAAGTTCCCCAGGCAACGCATCATTTCTTGGCCTGACTTTTCAAGTCCATGTCTTTTCAAGTCTCTAATTATAAATAAATTATAACAAGAGACTGGGGGGCAATGTTCGGGAGTGTTTTACCGACTTCCATGTGGGCCAAAGGCCTGACGCGAGAAGGAGTTTATAAAACCCAATGGGTCGAAACCCTCGGAGATGTTGGAGAGTCTCGGGTTAGGGAATCCGAGTCCTTTGGGCCGGACCCTTATTTTGGTATATGGAGTTCAGGGTCGGGCCTTCGAGTCCTTTGGGCCGAAGCTCAGGCTAGATTGTTAGTTCGGTAGGATTGGGTCTGTACAGTGGGCTATCCTGCGTACAGAGTCTGAAGTCTAAACCATATTTGAATAAGGCAACTCTAAAGGTAGTGTTTGGATTGGATTCCACTTCCACCTTTTAAGGAGATTGTGTTAGACCCAAATAATGGTAACTGCCATATTTAGGAGTCCTAAACCGACTCGGAAAGGGATTTTAAAGTGGTGAGAATACTATAAATACAAGGCTTGTGTTTCAATTAACAGGTAATACTTTATTGAGCACTAAACACTTAAGCCTCCATTGTTAAACCTTGTGAACGGCCTGTACTTATTCTCACACAGGATCTATCCTCCGGCGGCACAAGCCGTCAAGCTTCGCGTGTGATCTGTTATTGTGCAGGATTTAGAGCGTGGATTTGGTGATTGGACGCGCTAGCGAAACTTGGCGTTAACACTACCCATACCAAATCATAGACTAATCTACACTAATATCATAATTGTCACGGCGTCACGGCGAGTCATGGCGGTAGCCGACTGCCTGAACGCCTAGGCGACAAGGCGACCGCCATGGCGTCCGTAAGGCGACAAGTCGTTTACAATGTGCAATTTATATATTATTTATTTTACTTGACAAGTATATTGACAATAAAATTTTATATACATTAAAACTCAAAATATAACACTATGGAATAACATTAAAGGCATAATTATGTAAATACTTATCAATAACAATCCAAAAACAACACACTTGATATTAAAATTTAGTAAAAGAAATGAAGAATTCAACAAACACCACATAGAAAATAAAGTTGCAACCAACCATCACAAATATGTAGTCTAATAACTAATAAAACACCACCATAGTTCATATTATTTAGTCCAAATGATGAGTTTTACTGTCTACACAATACAATCAAAAACAAAATATAAGACAAATAACATATATATATAGTGATATCAAATAACTAATAATAGTTCATATTATTTAGTCCAAATGATGAGTTAACCATAAAGTTAAGGTCAAAATAATAACTAATAGTCATGCATTATAATTAATAGTAGTACTAATTTACATATAATTAAAAAAGTCACAATCATTATTTTTCATGTTTGATAAATTTCTTTCTTTCAGTGAAATATGTAATTGCAAAAAAAAAGAGAAAAGGATATGATATAACAAGTTAAGAACCAGTGGGTGGATACTCGTATATATATATAAAAAGTTATAAACCCAAGTACTCAAGTCTCAACAGAAAGAAACATGGTTCAGCCTTCAGCAGTAGCTGTCCAAAAAAAACAAAACGAAGCCAACAGTGACTGAAGTCACTGAACTGCCTGCTCGACGTCGACTCGAAGTAGTGACCAAGCCAGTAGCCAAGCTCAAAGCAGAAAAAGGGAAGGAAAAAGAAATACCTGCTGAACTGCCTGCTCGACGTCGACTCCTCGAATGATTCGTTCGCTGCCGACTGCCGATCGACTCTCTTGGTCGGTCGCGACTCTCTGTCGTAGCTTTTTGAAGTCCCAAGTCTCTGTCGCGACTCGCGATTCTCTTCTCTCTGTCTCAGATCTGCTCGTTGCTGTCTCTATCTGTTTTCTCTCGAGCTCGACTCGATCGATCTATCTATTGTTCGCTGCCGATTTGTTCGACTAGGTTGGTTTTCTATCCCTTCGATGCCTTTTTTTTTAACCCAGTTCAGTTTTGGATCGATCCATACCCGTCGAAACTAAGTCGGTCGATTTCCCTGTTAGTCGTCCAAGTCGTTGCCGCGGCGTCCCAGGCGACGCCTTTTTTTTCTGGTCGCTCGCCTTTCCACCATCGACCAAGTCGGTCGTTCGCCTTGCTTGAAACTTACCGCCTGGACGCCTTGGCGACGACTTAACAACTATGACTAATATATAAAAAGACAAAATGAGGGTAATCGTTGATTTGTTAGGCCTTTTAGGGCCGCCATAAATTTTCTTTGACCGCAATAAATTTTTTCCTGCAGATTTATTACATAGTTGGTTACGATTAGTATGTATTATGAGTATTAAATATGAACACATGATGAAATACAAATTGTATACTTATTTATCACACTTTAATAATAGACGATTCTATATTAAATTTGACATAAAATTAAAACCGTATTAATTTTATGATGTAACGACCGAGAAATTCGGATGTTATTGTAAAATGATTTTATTAAATTAAATAATAATAAAATTCTATTCTGTGTTATCAAGATGGTTGTCATTGTATAATTTTTTGAGGTTAGAATGTCGTAGTATTTGAGCTACGTGGATGAATTGAAGTGTTTGAATTTTCAAGACGAAAATAAAAGTTCATCGGTATTTGCTCGGGATATATTCTTGAATCTCCGAGAAATACGTAATGATGGAATAACAAGGTAAGAATGATTATGTAATAAAAATCTAGTTATGGAAAATGTAATATTTTGCTTGCGGACTTAATTTATAAACGTTAAGGAAGGCGAAGTAGTAATGAATAAGTAATAATTGTATGATACTTGGTATTGTGCAAAGTAATAAAAACAAGTATAATACGAAGTATTATACGAGTTTGTATGAAGGATGAAATATCATATATAAATTATATATGAATTAGGATACGAAAATGATACATAAACTATATGTATATGTATTAAGTAATATTAATGGACTTGGAAAGGTTGATTGAATTTACTACAAGTCCAAGTGAATAAAATGTTAAGGCCCAATTATTAATTAATGTAAAGCCCAAGGATTTATTTAATCCAAGCCCAAGCTAGAATCCATGAGTTGTAATGACCCATGGGGCAAACCATATTAATATGGTAAGTATGGTGACCAAGTTAGGAGTAATGACCAAGTAATAGAAGTAATGGCCAATCATAGGATAAGAGTGTGATTAGCAAGTAATGAATAGTAAGGAGGTGGCTTAAAGGAGGTGGGGAGATTTAATGACTAAACTACCCTAGCTTTGCAAATTCTATAAATAGAGAAGCCTTACAAGCCATTTGTTAGTTGTTCAAATAATCCAAAGTTTGTAAAGTGCTTAAGTGTTAGAGAGAATAAGCTACAATAAGTCACTTTCATAAGAAGAAGAAGAAGAAAGCTACCTTACCAAGAATTCAAAAGTAAGACTTCTTCTCTAAATTATCTTCTATCTCTACCATGATAGGTTGATAAGAAAAGATGGATTAAGAAACATGAATGATAAGAAGCAAGAAGAATGTGTAAGTCATGAACTTAAGCCACATAAGTTGACAATAAGTCATTTGAACTTATAAAAGTTATAAACTTATTATAAGTTAACTTTGAATGTTAGTATGAAAATTATGAACTTGTAATGAGTTTATTAAGAGAAGTGATACAAGAACTTATATGATTAAAAGTTATGTGTACATAAGTAAAGTTATATGTGAAGAGCATGTAAAGTATGATGATTAAGAAACTTTAATTGTCATAAGTCATGAATAATAAAATCTGAAGTAGTTTATAATTTGACAAGTTATAAGCTCATGAAGAATAAGTCAAAAATCCAACAATGAATATAGGTTGTTGAAATAAGTATATTGAGATGTTCACATGATGAATGGAATTCATTTGTACTGTTGAACAAATCATAAGAATGAAGAATTGTCGGAATTTGCACGATTGGACGATAATCGTCGAATTCGTAAAATTCTCGGAATAGGAGTCAAATTTTGTGTTTGAACTCAGAACCATTGTTTTCCAATGGAGACAAGTCATATTTGACATTTAAGAGTTGCGGACTCGAAAATGACCGGATTCCGACTTAGAATGAAGAAACGAGCGTTGAACGTTCACGGACGTTTATCGTTTTCGTTAAAAATGAATCAATAGGTGAATTTTTAGCAAACGAAGTCGAATAGATAAAATTCTTGCATGAACGCGTAGATTACATAATTTGTGAACCGTAGGCTTTTGAACGAGGCAATTCGGACTTATAACGAAGAAATTATGCGTCCGGAAAATTCACAAAATTCAAAAACTGAAATTTTTTTCTGGTGCACAGAGTTGGCGCCGCAGGCGCCAACCCTAGGCTAAATTGGTCACGCCGCAACGCGTAACAGTGTCCGAGCACACTGCAAGAGTTCGCCGTAGCGCGAACCATAGTACAATTTGTGGCGCCGCAGCGCGACCCAATAAGTAAGGACTCGCTCCGCAGCGTCAGTCTCAGAACAAGGATGGTAATGAATGTTTCTAAGTACAAAGAAAGGAAAGCTAATTGATTTAAAAGTAATCACAACTTAAGGAATGTGATGCAACATTGTTTAAACTTTGTTAAACCTTAAGGATGTTGTATAAAGGTTGAGATAACCTAGTCGAATATAAATGCAAGGATAATGATAAACCGGAACAGATAATAACTGAATCTAATACACAATTAGATTGAGATGAAGGTATGATATAGTCATATACATACTTGATTATATGTGACCTAATGTAAGGCCTTATGTGATCATGTATTGTAGAGACTTGAAAGACTTGAACATAAAGTTAATATACCGTAGCAGACGCTAAAGGCAAGTATTCTAACCCTTGTCTCAGTTCAATCTGAACAAGTTTTTGAAGTTCATGTTTTCTTTCGCATGAACTGAGGTATGTTGAAGTTAAAGCCAATTCCTTTGGCTAAACATGATGTATTGATAATCTATTCATTTATTATCAAATGTTGTTATCTTTTGTCAACTATTTGATATGGTTTTCAAAAGAAGACTGAAATGTTAAACAAATGTTTTATCGGTAAAACGACAAGCACGTGAGGTTGCCAAATGCTTAAACGTGCATACATTTAATGGATGTAGTGTTGATCAACATAGAGTACAATAGGCTGATCAACTAGAAGTGCTCGAAAGTAATATCAGGCTTACGGACTTAGTTCTGAGTTGTCCTTTTTCAATAAAGAATGAATACTCGAGGTCTTTGACCGGAGTTAATGTTTTACTAAGTAATGTCATTATTGTAAAAATTTTTGAAAGAAAGATGAAGTGCTATTTTGAATTATCAGTAGTATTTCATAACTATTGTTCAGTTATTGAAGATATACGATTCGTATCTGTCAAACATGTTATTAAATTGTTATACTTGCTGAGCTAGTTATGCTCACTCTTGCTTGAACCATATGAATGTAGCTAAGATTGAAAGTCCCGAAATATCGAAAAAGGATAAAGGAAAAGCTAAGGCAGATTGTTAAGCTGTCTTGTAATAATATAGGTCTATTGTTGTAATGTAACTGATATTATGACAAAGAACCTTTGTAATGGGAATAGAACCTGGGAAATGTAAATATTGCTTTAAATATATAGAAGTTATGTTCGTTCTTTGAGACTTTTCAATTGAATGAATGGATGAATGTTGTACAGTATAGCACCATATGTCGGGCCGGAAGATACTCGGATTTGGGGGCGCTACAAGTTGGTATCAGTGCCAAGGTTATAAAACTTAAGGGGGAAAGTAGAACCTTAAGTCATAACCTTAAGAAAGAATAAAGAAGTAAAAGATGGAAAGTAACCCTATAAAAATGCATTATATTATGTTATGTATTTCTATTATTTTACTAACGTGTACTAATTAAACTATATTGTTTTATTGTAGATGTCAAGAGAAAATGATATGTATAGAGATATACATGTAGTGAGCGAGGATTCGGTTAATCGGGTAGAGATATTACCAAATCCCGTAGCAGTAGAACCAGAGTTGGTGACAATCGAGTCTGGAGACTCGGATGATTTAGACTACATGTCTATATTTGATGGCATGCTAGAGGAGGAGGTGGACGTGATGTCCTTTGACCAGGTTCCATCTACAGAGGAGTTGTCTACAGGGGAATCAATGAAGGCACTGTTTATGTCGGTATTGGATAGGAATGTCCATTACTGCCAAGAGGTAAGGAGTTGAAAGAGGAACTCCAAGCTGTCCGTGAGGACAAGGTTAGCATGGAGGGAATGTGGGAAGAGGAGCATGATGATAGGGTTCTAGCTAAGGACAAGGCCCGAGAGCTGAAATGTGAAGTCTTTGAGCTCAAGCAGGAGCTAAAGACTAAACAGCGGAAGTTGGAGAGGATGTCCTATATTCATAGGAGTTCTCATGTGGATTTCCAGCAGCAGGTAGCTGGGCTGGGTATCAGATAGAAGCAGGACAGACCCGACATACTATCAGTAGAGATGTTATTGCCGGTCTGGCCAGCAAAGATTTTGAAAATGCTCTAAGGCAGATGTAATCTAGCAATAGCTAGAGTAAATTAGATATGTAAATATTATGTATCTAGTAGTGACATAAAACCCTCTTTTGTATAACAAAGGGTAGTCTTTTGTAAATCCCAATTTTTGGAAAGTAATTGCGGGTTGGTAATGTAATCAGCTAAGGTTGAGTAATGTAAACAATGTAGTGTTATACTACAAGTTATGAATCAATATAAGTCTTTTTATGAAATATGTTGAGTAATGAGTATGAGTTATTGTTGTATTATAAATAATAACAAACCAACAAGACTAAAGTAATAATGATGTGTTGTTTTCTTAACAGCAAAATGCCGCCAAGAAGGAGACAACGAAATGAAGGCACTAATGTTAACCAACCGGAGGGTGGTCCAGTTAATCCAATGCAGGAGTTCGTTAATCTTTTAACGGCTGCATTCAATAGAACGGGGGCTAATGTACCCGTGATTCCTGGAGTAGTATGAGTTACTACTTTTAAGGATTTTAAAAGTGTAGGTCCGCCAGAGTTCAAAGGAACTACGGACCCTATAGAAGCCCAGACTTGGGTAAAAGAAATCGAGAAAGCATTTGTAATAGCAAATGTTGAGGAGGGTCAAAAGGTTGCCTTTGCAACCTATTTGATGAAAGGAGAGGCCAACTTCTGGTGGGAGGCAAACTAGGCTAGGGCCGACATAGGAACCTAACGTGGGAGAGGTTCAAGGAGATTTTCTTCGAGAACTATTTTCCCACGAGTATGCAAGGGAGGATGGAAATGAGGTTTCTTGAATTGAAACAAGGGGAGATGACAGTTCCCCAATATGTTGCCAAGTTTAATGAACTGGCACGATTTGCTCCACATCAAGTGGACACTAAAGTGAGAAAGGTTAGAAGATTCGAGCAGGGCTTGAAACCCTGGCTCTATAGCCGAATCTCTGTGTTCCAAAGTACTTCTTTTGGAACCATTCTAGAAAAAGGCAATAATTGCCGAAGGTGGGAATGCGGCTCTCAGCCATTACCACAAGGATAAGAAAAACAAGGGCAAGGTTGATGGAGGAACCAAGACCGAGGGAGCCAGCGAAAGTGGCAACGGTCAAAAGAGGAAGGGCTTTAACTCTGGGAATACCAGAGTAAAGCAAGGGGACTCTAAGAGGAGGATGGAGGCCTGTAAAACCTGCGGGAAGACTCATTTAGTAGTCTATCTCAAAGGAAAGGCAATATGTTATAATTGTGGACGGGAAGGGCACATTTCGCCTAACTGTCCAAATCCGAAGAAAAATCACAGATGTTTTGTATGTGGATCAACTGACCACATAGCAAATAGCAAAGAACTGCCTGAAGAAGGGGACAGAAGGAAATAAGGGAACTAATAGCGGTAAGTTAGTCCAGCTCAGTCGGGGAAATCAATGGCCCGCACTTTTAATATGACGGTCCAAGATGCGGTGGCATCATGGTATGTAGTTGCAGGTATTATTCCGATCAACAATATAAATGCATACATGCTATTTGATTCGGATGCTACTTGTTCGTTTATAGCATGTGATTTTGCTAGACGACTAGAATTATTTCCCGAAAAATTGCCTATACCTTTTAACATTAAGGTAGCAAACGAAGAGATAATTCCTGTTGAAGATATTCATAGGAGTTGTTGCGTAGATGTACGTGGTTGTAAGTTATCGGCAGATTTAATACCGATAAAGTTAGGTGAATTCGACGTAATTCTCGGAATGGATTGGTTGATTAACCATGGAGCAATTATAGATTGCCAAAAGAAATGTGTGAGCATCAGGACGTTGAAGCAACCTCCTGTAGTATTTTACGGTAGTAAATTGCCGGGACGTTCGTGTTGCCTTACGATGACACAAACTAGAAAACTTTTAAGGAAGGGGTGTGTAGGTTATCTATGCCATGTTGTTGATACCCAGAGAGTGGGAGCAACCATGGAACAAATACCTATAGTAAACGAATTCATGGATGTATTTCCAAGTGAGTTACCGGGTTTACCGCCGGATAGGGAGATCGAATTTGTGATAGACATTGTGCCAGGAGCGGCACTAGTCTCAAGGGCACCGTACTGTTTGGCGCCTGTGGAAATGAAAGAACTAATGGTTCAGCTACAAGAACTATTGGACAGAAAGTACATTCAACCAAGTGTTTCTCCGTGGGGGGCACCAGTGTTGTTTGTTAAGAAGAAAGACGGATCGTTGAGACTTTGTATCGACTATCGGGAGTTGAACAAGTTAACGATAAAGAATAAATATCTATTGTCCAGGATCGATGATCTCTTTGATTAATTGAAAGGGGCAAAGTATTTTTCTAAAATAGATTTGTGGACGGGGTATCACCAGTTGAAGGTTAGGAAGGAAGATGTACCAAAGACGGCATTCAGGACTCGTTATGGTCTTTACGAGTTTCTGGTGATGTCATTTGGGTTGACGAATGCACCTGCTGCATTTATGGATATGATGAATAGAGTGTTCAAACTATATTTGGACAAGTTCGTCGTGGTGTTTATCGATGATATTCTAGTCTATTCTAAGATGCCAGAAGATCATGCTGGACACTTAAGATTAGTGTTGGAGACACTAAGGAAGAAGTTATATGCGAAATTCACCAAATGTGAATTTTGGCTGGAAAAGGTGCAGTTTTTAGGTCATGTCTTTGACCAAGAGGGGATTTCAGTGGATCCAGCGAAGGTGGAAGCAGTAATGAATTAGGAACAACCGAAAACGTCGACTGAGGTGCGGAGTTTCCTAGGGTTAGCAGGGTACTATCGAAGATTTATCCAAGATTTTTCGAAAATAGCTACCTCGTTGACTAATTTAACAAGGAAGACGGTGAAATACGTATGGACGGATAAATGTGAAGACAGTTTTCAAGAACTGAAGAAAAGATTAAGTGAAGCGCCTGTTTTGTCATTGCCAGATGACACATGAAATTTTGTAGTGTATAGTGATGCTTAGCATAGAGGACTTGGTTGTGTGCTTATGCAGCATGGCAAGGTCATTGCATATGCATCTCGGCAGTTGAAGGATTATGAGAAAGTTTATCCTACTCATGATCTGGAACTGGCCGCAGTAGTGTTTGCCCTAAAGATATGGAGACATTATCTTTATGGGAAAAAATGTGAGATATATACGGACCATAAAAGTCTAAAGTAATATCTTCACTCAGAAGGAGTTAAATATGAGACAGAGAAGATGGCTAGAGTTGATAAAGGATTATGATTGTGAAATCCTGTATCACCCTGGAAAGGCCAATGTAGTCGCCGACGCCTTAAGTAGGAAGGGTCGGGAAAAGTTGTCTATGTTAACGGCTTAAAATGAGTTAATAACAGAGATGGCTAGGATGGAAATAGAAGAAAGGATGCTGAGTGATTCGAGGCAGATACTCTTTATGACGGAGATGCAATCTGCCATCGTAGAAAGAGTCAAGGAAGTACAACTCAAGACTGAAGAGTGTAACCGAATGAAGAAGCGGTTATCTGAGAAGGAAGATACTAAGTATAGTTTTGATAATGAGGGATTATTAAGATTTGAAGGAAGAATTTGGGTTCCGAATGAGATGGAATTAAAGGAGCAAGTGTTACAAGAAGCTCATAGTTCGAGGTACTCGATACATCCTGGTAGCACTAAGATGTATCAAGACCTTCTACAGAGTTTTTGGTGGCCAAACATGAATAGAGAAATAGCAGAGTATGTATCAACGACCCAGTGGCTTATTACAGTCATTGGAGATTCCAGAATGGAAGTGAGAGCATATCACGATGGACTTTGTTGTGGGACTTCCGACGACGAATAAAGGATACGATTCGATTTGGGTAATAGTGGACCGGTTAACGAAGTTGGCTCACTTTTTGCCAATTAGGGTCAAGTATAACTTAGACCAGTTAGCTAAATTTTATGTTAAGGAAATCATTTCCAGACATGGAGTACCAGTATCGATTGTGTCAGATCGTGATCCACGATTCACATCGAACTTTTGGAGGAGTTTGCAAGAACAGTTGGGAACGCAGCTGAAGTTAAGCACAGCTTATCATCCACAAACCGATGGGCAGAGCGAGAGAACAATTTAGACGCTTGAAGACATGTTGAGGTCTTGCGTCATGGATTTCAAGGGTAGTTGGGATGATCACCTACCACTAGTAGAGTTTGCGTATAACAACAGTTATCATGCAAGCATAGGCATGCCGCCGTATGAAGCTTTGTATGGAAGGAAATGCAGAACACCATTGTGTTGGGATGAGGTTGGAGAACGCCGGATGCTAGGACCAGAATTGGAACAGCAGACAGCGGATGTGGTAAAGTTAATTCAGATGTGTCTCGTCACAGCTCAAGACAGACAGAAGAAGTATGCGGACTCACATAGACTTAGTCGAGAGTTTGAGGTGGGCTTGTATGTGTTTCTAAAGGTATCTCCCTGGAAAGGAAAAACACGCTTTGGAAAGAAAGGAAAGTTAAGTCCAAGGTTTATAGGACCTTTTGAAGTATTAAAACGGGTGGGAGAGGTAGCTTATGTGATAGCATTACCTCCAGACCTAGAACGAATACATAACGTGTTTCACGTATCTGTATTACGTCCATATAAGCCGGACTATAAGCATGTAATCGAGTATGAGCCGATTCATATCGAGAAAGACTTAACATATGAAGAATCGCCGATGCAGATCATATATAGGAAGGAACAAGTTCTGAGGAACAAGATAATACCATCAGTAAAGGTAGTATGGAAGAACCACGATGCTGAGGAAGCAACGTGGGAATTAGAAGAAAAGATGAAGAAAATTTTTTCCCATCTATTTGATTAAAAGTAAGACGAGATTCTGGGGATAGAATCTTTATAAGGGGGAAGAATGTAACGACCGAGAAATTCGGATCTTATTGTAAAATAATTTTATTAAATTAAATAATAATAAAATCCTATTCTATGTGTTATCAAGATGGTTGTCATTGTATAATCTATTGATGTTAGAATGTCGTAGTATTTGAGCTACGTGGATGAATTTAAGTTTTTGAATTTTCAAGACGAAAATAAAAGTTTTTCGAGAAATTTTCCGAAAAACACTATTCATCGGTATTTGCTCGGGCTATATTCTTGAATTTCCGAGAAATATGTAATGATGGAATAACAAGGTAAGAAGGATTATGTAATAAAAATCTAGTTATGGAAAATGTAATATTTCGCTTGCGGACTTAATTTATAAACGTTAAGGAAGGCGAAGTAGTAATGAATAAGTAATAATTGTATGATACTTGGTATTGTGCAAAGTAATAAAAACAAGTATAATACGAAGTATTATACGAGTTTGTATGAAGGATGAAATATCATATATAAATTATATATGAATTAGGATACGAAAATGATACATAAACTATATGTATATGTATTAAGTAATATTAATGGACTTGGAAAGGTTGATTGAATTTACTACAAGTCCAAGTGAATAAAATGTTAAGGCCCAATTATTAATTAATGTAAAGCCCAAGGATTTATTTAATCCAAGCCCAAGCTAGAATCCATGAGTTGTAATGACCCATGGGGCAAACCATATTAATATGATAAGTATGGTGACCAAGTAATATGGTGAGCAAGTTAGGAGTAATGACCAAGTAATAGAAGTAATGGCCAAGTATAGGATAAGAGTGTGATTACCAAGTAATGAATAGTAAGGAGGTGGCTTAAAGGAGGTAGGGAGATTTAATGACTAAACTACCCTAGCTTTGCAAATTCTATAAATAGAGAAGCCTTACAAGCCATTTGTTAGTTGTTCAAATAATCCAAAGTTTATAAAGTGCTCAAGTGTTAGAGAGAATAAGCTACAATAAGTCACTTTCATAAGAAGAAGAAGAAAGCTACCTTACCAAGAATTAAAAAGTAAGACTTCTTCTCTAAATTATCTTCTATCTCTACCATGATAGGTTGATAAGAAAAGATGGATTAAGAAACATGAATGATAAGAAGCAAGAAGAATGTGCAAGTCATGAACTTAAGCCACATAAGTTGGCAATAAGTCATTTGAACTTATAAAAGTTATAAACTTATTATAAGTTAACCTTGAATGTTAGTATGAAAATTAAGAACTTGTAATGAGTTTATTAAGAGAAGTGATACAAGAACTTATATGATTATATGTATCATGTGTACATAAGTAAAGTTATATGTGAAGAACATGTAAAGTATGATGATTAAGAAACTTTAATTGTCATAAGTCATGAATAATAAAATCTTAAGTAGTTTATAATTTGACAAGTTATAAGCTCATGAAGAATAAGTCAAAAATCCAACAATGAATATAGGTTGTTGTAATAAGTATGTTGAGATGTTCACATGATGAATGTAATTCATTTGTAATGTTGAACAAATCATAAGAATGAAGAATTGTCGGAATTTGCACGATTGGACGATAATCGTCGAATTCGTAAAATTCTCAGAATAGGAGTCAAATTTTGTGCTTGAACTCGGAACCATTGTTTTCCAATGGAGACAAGTCATATTTGGCATTTAAGAGTTGCGGACTCGAAAATGACTGGATTCCGACTTAGAACGAAGAAACGAGCGTTGAACGTTCACGAACGTTTATCGTTTTCGTTAAAAATGAACCAATAAGTGGATTTTTAGCAAACTAAGTCGAATAGATAAAATTCTTGCATGAACGGGTAGATTACGTAATTTGTGAACCGTAGGCTTTTGAACGAGCCAATTCGGACTTATAACGAAGAAGTTATGCGTCCGGGAAGTTCACAAAATTCAAAAACTAAAATTTTTTCCTGGTGCACAGAGTTGGCGCCGCGGTGCCAACCCTAGGCTAAATTGGTCACGCCGCAGCGCGTAACAGTGTCCGAGCACACTGCAAGAGTTCGCCGCAGCGCGAACCATAGTACAATTTGTGGCGCCGCAGCGCCATGTACAGTACGAAAATCTTCTGGAGTGTGGCGCCGCAGCGCGGCCCAATAAGTAAGGACTCGCGCCGCAGCGCCAGTCTCAGAACAAGGATGGTACTGAATGTTTCTAAGTACAAAGAAAGGAAAGCTAATTGATTTAAAAGTAAACACAACTTAAGGAGTGTAATGTAACATTGTTTAAACTTTGTTAAACCTTAAGGATGTTGTATAAAGGTTGAGATAACCTAGTCGAATATAAATGCAAGGATAATGATAAACCGGAACAGATAATAACTGAATCTAATACACAATTAGATTGAGATGAAGGTATGATATAGTCATATACATACTTGATTATATGTGACCTAACGTAAGGCCTTATGTGATCATGTATTGTAGAGACTTGAAAGACTTGAACATAAAGTTAATATACCGTAGCAGACGCTAAAGGCAAGTATTCTAACCCTTGTCTCAGTTTAATTTGAACAAGTTTTTGAAGTTCATGTATTCTTTCGCATGAACTGAAGTATGTTGAAGTTAAAGCCAATTCTTTTGGCTAGACATGATGTATTGATAATCTATTCATTTATTATCAAATGTTGTTATCTTTTGTCAACTATTTGATATGGTTTTCAAAAGAAGACTGAATTGTTAAACAAATGTTTTGTCGGTAAAACGACTGGCACGTGAGGTTGCCAAATGCTTAAACGTGCATACGTTTAATGGATGTAGTGTTGATCAACATAGAGTACAATAGGCTGATCACCTAGAAGTGCTCGTAAGTAATATCAGGCTTACGGACTTAGTTTCGGGTTGTCCTTTTTCAATAAAGAATGAATACTAGAGGTCTTTGACCGGAGTTAATGTTTTACTAAGTAATGTCATTATTGTAAAACATTTTGAAAGAAAGATGAAGTGCTATTTTGAATTATCAATAGTATTTCATAACTATTGTTCAGTTATTAAAGATATACGATTCGTATGTGTCAAGCATTTTATTAAATTGTTATACTTGCTGAGCTAGTTATGCTCACTCTTGCTTGGACCATATTAATGCAACTAAGACTGAACGTCCCGAAGGATCGAAAAAGGATAAAAGAAAAGCTAAGGCAGATTGTTAAGCTGTCTCGTAATAGTATAGGTCTATTGTTGTAATGTAACTGATATTATGACAAAGAACCTTTGTAATGGGAATAGAACCTGGGAAATGTAAATATTGCTTTAAATATATAGAAGTTATGTTCGTTCTTTGAGACTTTTCAATTGAATGAATGGATGAATGTTGTACAGTATAGCACCATATGTCGGATTGGAAGATACCCGGATTTGGGGGCGCTACATATGATACTAACCAAATTTGTACCTAGCGAGAGCGAGGGCGAGGGCGAGATTTGATGGGGAACGGGGTATTTGGGAACAAGGGAAATATCAATCTCACACAAAACTCAATTAATTCTTATAATTCAATGTATCAAAATAATAAAGTACATCACTATTGATCCTCCTAGACAAGTTTCCTAACCTAAATTGAACTCTAATAAGATAACTACAAATTAAATAAAGATAACTACAAATAAATGAAACTAATTAAAATACAACTTCTAACTCATGGCTTCCAAAACCTTTTATATTGTTTTAACCAACTTTTACGGGTTCGTTTTTACATCAGATCTGCTAAGAAAAACTCGACTTCGAGTTAAGAACATCATCACAAGAATAAGCATGCTAGATCACCATGGAATTCTTTGCAAGCTTCAAATTTGGCATGTCGATAGCACAAGTAAAAGCGAACTTGGTATCGCCTTTGATAATCGAATAGATATTAGCATGAGCATCATGTTGCGCATGACGATCCCATAGCATGTTCACCCTGAGATAATGTGAAAATCTTAAGGGATAGAACATCATACATAACGATATCCTTAAGCTTGCCAACAGAAAATGTAATCAAATATCTCTGGGTAGCACGCAACTTTGTATTGGTAATCCATGCAATATCATACGGTTCCGGGTGAGGCTCAACTTTTAACCCAAGTTTCTTAACTGTTTCCTCATAATAGATAACATCCTTACAATTTCCAGTATACTTGTCTCGCACATTTGACTCTCGTTTGAAAAATTTAATACTATTGTTGTACTGTTACAATAAAAAACAAACACACCCAAATTCAGATTTCGAGAAACAGCCTCATCCTTAAATTCAGACGATGCTCCATCGAAGAAGAGAGAGATGGTCAAACAAGATAAAAGAGAATGATCAAAAAGTATATCAAGTTTTTAGCCAAAAATCTACGAGTGAGTTTCATAGATCATCCCTATTTCTCCTTCTGATTGATTATTTTTGTTTGCAACCTTCCAAAAAACAATCCAAGTCCTTCAAATATTTTTTTCTTCGGCTATGCATAACCATACCGGTTTTCTAAAATACTGTCTAGCTTGCACGATTTTCTCCGATCCATTTGCAGATCCGATCTTTTGAAAGAATTGGACCTGATAGGAGTCCGGTTGGACCGGCCGGTGATAACTATGCCTTAACCCGTTTAGTTAAATGAGCCAATGTTGACAGTGTGGTGTCCGACTTAAGATAGTATTTGATTACCTCTTTTTACCTCCTTTTCTTATCATTTTTTTTTGTCAGATAGAATCTTGTTTGATATAAAATTACTCCACCTCTTCTTGGCTCTTAAAAAAAAAAGAGAATGAAATAATTCTTTTTAAAAAAGGAGGCTACTCATTACTCTTTTACCTTCACTCTACCGTAATTTCATTTTTTTAATTGTTTACTTCCCTTCTCTCGCTACAACACCCACCACCACCTGCCGCCACTCACCAGTCACCACTGCCACCCACCACCACACACCCCCACCACCACTGTGCACCCCCCATCCACCGCCACCCCCACCACCACGCTCAGCTTGCTAACAACTGTACTTTACACGTTGCTTAAAATATGTCCCCCTTAACCTGACCTCCTTCCCAAATATTTATCAAGAAAAGAAGCCCTTGTTGATCAATGATATATCTCATTGGAGTAATTGCAGAGAAAGAATAACTGAACTCAGATCCCTAACCATATTTAATTATCAGCTGTACATATTAATCGCCAGTTTTTTCTTTTTTGGCACAACAACCACATTATACATGAAATAATTATACATATATTGTTCTTGGGTTGTAAATTTGTGATTGTTGCTTTATCAAATTACTGTGCCATATTACCCTAATGATGTCATTTTAAAAAGTATAAATAAATATTCGTAGTATGTATGATATTTTTTTTACAACTTATAAATGACCAAATTAATTTCCTTGTGTAGTAATGCACTTCCTTCTTTAACAGGTGGTTGGGTTGGTTATTTCTCATATGACACTGTGCGCTATGTAGAGAAGAGGAAGCTGCCATTCTCAAATGCTCCAAAAGATGACAGAAACCTTCCTGATGTTCATCTTGGCCTTTATGATGACGTGATTGTGTTTGATCATGTAGAAAAGGTTCTCCGTTTTTTGCGACAATAGGACCTCTTTTTTCCTGCATGTTTTTTGATTCTTAATGTTTTTATTGTTTTCCACAATTCTCTGTTTAAATCAAGAAATAAAAAATTACTCCCTCCGTCCCAAATTATCTGTTGTTCTAGAGTTCCACACAGATATCAATGTGTGATAAAAATACTAAAATACCCTTATTGATGGGAATATGAAAAGACTGTTTAAAAAAGAGTGCATGAAATAGTCTGTAGAGAGGAAGAGAGAGAAAGTATGAGTGCATGAAATAGACGAAATAGTCTGCAGAGAGAAAGTATGAGTGGATATATATGTGTGGAGAGAGGAAGAGAATTGGGGAAAAGAGAGGCGTGAATCCTTATTGGTAGGAATAGGAATATGAAAAGGATGTTTAAAAAAGAGGAGAGGCATGAATGAGAGTAATGACTATCAACAATTAGGGTAATGGGGCAAACTTGGAAAATAAAGGGAAAAATGCATTGAAATCTTAAAAAAGCAGATATTTTAGGACAATTTTTTTTTGCTAAAACATCTGATAATTCGGGACAGAGGGAGTAATATTTAGGTCAAGAATCAGTTATTATGTCAGAACTGTTCACCGATAGCTTAGATTGTGAATGTATGTTTTGAAGATAGTGTCTGTTTTCCTCTAAAAGTTTTTGTTTTTGTTTTTGGATTTTTTTGGTGACTTTACGAAAACAGAAAGCCTATGTGATTCATTGGGTGCGATTGGATCAATTTGCTTCTGTTGAGGAGGCATTTAATGATGGAATGACGCGGTTGGAAACTTTAGTGTCTAGAGTGCATGGCATTGTCCCGTAAGTCATCAAATTTATTAAAAATGACCCACATCCTATTTTATGTTTATTCGTCTTTTTAGTATGTTTGATTGAATTTTCAATCTCAGCCCAAGGCTGGCTGCAGGCTCGATTAAATTATATACTAGCCTTTTTGGTTCTTCTCTGAAGAACTCATCCATGTCAAGCGAAGCATATAGGAACGCGGTGTTGCAGGCCAAAGAACATATCTTAGCTGGGGATATTTTCCAGATTGTACTTAGTCAGCGTTTTGAACGACGAACTTTTGCTGATCCGTTTGAAGTATACAGAGCATTAAGAATCGTTAATCCCAGTCCATATATGACTTATTTACAGGTCTGTCTTTTGTAAAACATTTCTGAAAAGCTCAATTTTTGTCTAATTCTATGACTTCTCATTAAGCATTCCTCCTGATCAGGCTAGAGGTTGTATTCTGGTTGCTTCAAGTCCAGAAATTCTTACTCGCGTCAAGAAGGTAAGTTAATATGACAATTTGACAACTAGATCATCATAAAACACTTTCTGTTATCTATTATTTTCTGATTTCTTATAATGGAGATTAAATGTGTATGTCAATATTCTGTTTGGCGCATGGCAATACCTTGGATTTTGGAATGATTCCAATTTTGTTATCATTAACTTTAATGCATATCATGTTAACTATTATTAACATTGTGTATGTGCATATTCTACTCTTTTGAGTTTTGACAGAGAAAGATCACTAATCGGCCGCTTGCTGGAACCATTAGAAGAGGTAAAACGCCAAAAGAAGACTATATGCTGGAAAACCAGCTTTTGCATGATGAAAAGCAATGTGCAGAGCACATTATGCTTGTTGACTTGGGAAGGAATGATGTTGGAAAGGTTTAGGTTACTACCTTTTATTACTTATTTTATACGTACAAATTTCTGCATTACTCTGAATGATGGTTTATCTCACCAAGATTGTGCTGAACTTCTATGCAAATTTATGTTGAATGATTAACTGATGCCATATAGCGAGTATCATTAAATGACCAAGCTTCGATACTTTGCTGCCTTTCCAGTATATCAAGACCTCCAGTTAATTTCCTCGGACAGATGAGTGTATAAATAGTAGCAATAGAAATAACTTCTGCTTGTGCTATAAATTTGATAATGATTACAAGTGTGGTATTAAGGTAAAGGAAAAGAACAGAAGGAAAAAGAGGGGGGATGGGGTAGGGGGCATTGATCATTCTCTCTTTATTTTTCCATCTAGAACGGAATTACTTGTACCTCTTAACTGTTAACTGTTTCTTCATATCCTGCTTGAATCTACAATTTGGACGCCCTTTGTTTTTCTAGAAAAATAAAATTTTCCTCCATGCCCTTGTTTTCTAATGCTTCATCTTATTGATTTGTGATGTCTGTTGAATGACAGAGGCTAGAAAGTTATTAGGACACCATGTCCTCGGAATTACGTGTAACAAATCTTCCATTATATTTGTAGGAGCCATGTGCCGTGTGAAATTCTGAAACGCTTCAAATGTTCAAAACATTAAACTTATTTCCTTCACTCCCAGCTTGACTCTACTTGTGCTCCGACCTTGTCCTTTGACACTCATTTCTTTGGATATAGGGTTTTGGTTGGATGATGGAGGCTCGAAACCTATTCATTGACCATGTCCTTGAACCTTCAAGGTCTTGCCAAATCTCTGTTATCTCTGTAAGGAACCAATTGCGCCTCATGAAAACCTTGGAATAAGCATTTGATAAAGAAATTATGACATGTAATTGAACTATTGAAGGCACTTATCTTGTATTTAATGTGAAGGTAATAATAAACACATGACAAATGTGCTTCTATTTGAACTAAATAGATAATTTCTTGTGTATGACTTGTCCCTTCATTAAGCTTGCATGTTCTTGGTGAATCTCGTGTAATTTTACTTAAAATATGCGTTCCCTCAGATTTCTTGCAACTAGTTGACTAGTTCATTTATAATTAACATTACCCGTAAACTAAAGCGCGTATTCGTGCAGGTATCAAAACCCGGCTCTGTAACTGTTGAAAAGCTCATGAATGTTGAGAGATATTCCCATGTCATGCACATCAGCTCCACAGTATGTGTTTTTCTTGGTTGTGTTATTGATCTTTTTTGTAGTTTTTGGAGCTCGTCTGCTTTTAATATGGACTAAGATATTTTATAGTCTGTACTGAGTTTCATACATCTTATTAATCTATACGGACAAAGATAGTGGATGCTACTAAACTAGTACAGAATTGAGAATTTGATAAATACCAAGTATTAGAGATGATACTTGTATATATATATATATATCCATTTTAAACTTTTTATGCATATTGTTATTCTCCTATCATCACAAAATACAAATCCATTTTTTTCCATTCTCTCTTTTTCTTTCTTTCTAGGATGTACTGAAATTAGATTCAAATTTCAAAATCAATTGATGAAATTTCACAGTAAATTGGGATCTTGGCCATTAATTATGTTAAAGTCAAATTTTCGCTAAAGCTCCGACTTATAAAAGGGGAGTTTTTTGGGGCCTATTAGTTTAGCATTTAAAATATGTAAGATAATTTGTGTTGGAAAAATCCTTGATGTACATGTGTAGTTGAATTTATTTTGTTGCTTCTTATACCTAACTTTGCAGGTCACAGGAGAGCTACTTGGTGATTTAACTAGTTGGGATGCCTTGCGTGCTGCTTTACCTGTTGGAACAGTTAGTGGAGCCCCAAAGGTTTTTCAATCTTTCTGCATGTTTCACTTTTAATAATGCGTGTGTTATAATCTTGGTTGTCTATGGTATGGAATCAAAGGTAAATTCTACTTTGCTTCAATATTTCATGTTATTTAAGTAGTACTATGAACAGTGTTGGAACATTGGTTGCCTGCCTGCCTTGGGGTGGGGGGTGGGAGGTGGGAGGTGGGGTGAGGGAGAAGGGGAGAGTGTGGCAGCCTGGAAGGTGGTTAAGGTCACTCAGTATTTAATATTTTAATTACATCTTCAATTCGACTCAACAGTGGCTTTTATCCCAAAGTAGCTGGTAGGTTGAAAATGAATCCCATATATAAACATACAAAAGAAATGGAAGAGATTCCATCTTAACTTCAGAGTAATTTTATTCAATTCATGCATGAATACGTAATTAATTGTTTAAGTAACATGTTTGAATCGTTATTTGAACAATCATTGCTTAAAACTTCATAATATTGTTTTTAATTGTTTAGGGAAGATAAAAGAGGAAACGGTTCACTACTTCACTGAGTATGACATTTCATTTTATGTATTTAAATAATTAAGATGCAAAACTTGTACTCCTTGAAACTTTTTACACCAATAATAGGAAAGTGTATTAGTAATCCGAGAAAATATCCAGAAGGGTTTAGAGAAGGGATAAAGGTGGAAGCTAGAAGAGGAAAGGGAAAGAAAACTCTACTGAAGGCTACAATAAGACAAACTTCAATAATCAATACTCAACTATATATTCCAACAATGGAGATTATATCACTTTATATACGGCAATGTTCAAAATAGCGCACGAGGCGCGCCTCGTAGCTAGACAGAAGAAGGCTGAGGCGAGGCGTACACCTATTCTGGAATTCCAGCAACGTGCGCCTTTTTCGGTTGAGGCTAACGCCTCGTGGCGGTTCGCCTCAAGGCATCGCGAGGCCTACGCCTCGATTTGGCTTTAAAAAACCCTAACTATCTGATTTCACTTACTGATTTGGCTTCATTGGGCTTCGATGACTTCTTCAGTTTTCCTCTGCGACTTCTTCAGGTATCTTCTTTCTTTTCTTCCTCTGTCGACTTCTTCTTCTTCTCTTCTTCTTCAATTCTTCGACAGTTCGACCGACTTCGACAGACTTCGACTCTCTGTTTTAAGCTGCTTCTTTTTTTCTGTTTGCTAAGTAACAGTGTAGTCCTCTGTTAATTTATGTTGAGGGTTTTTAATTTCTGTTAAGATTTTTTTAACTTATTACCATATATTTGTTATATATTAACATATATGATATATTAACATATATTTTATATATGTTGTGATTAACATATATTTAACATATATTGTATTCTTATATTTGGTTTTTTAACTTCTAGGATTTTATCCATTATTCAAGCCGCTAGATACAAATGATACATTACTTACATAGTGATGGATGATCACTATATAAGTACTTGATGATATTATGTTATTTTGATGTTTTGTAATGATACATTACTGTGACGTTGGTTATTTATGTCTTCTATGACCTTAATTGTAATGATGAATTATTTTATGGTTTTATTAATATTTTTTCATAATTTTTTGGGGACTTTTAGCTTTAGGTCTTTAAATCAAGGCTTCCGCCTCGCTCCGCCTCGAGGGTTACGCCTCGCATAGCCCAGAGAAAAACGCCTCGTGCCGATTTTAGTTTTTTCGAACATTGATAAACGGTGTATAAAACCCTAATTTCTATATAATTTAGGAAGCCTAATTTGACAAAGAAATAAACTCCTAATTATTACCTACTTTAATTAAAATATATATATTTATACATACTTTCTCGGTTTCAAATTATAAGATTTTTATTGACTTATGAAAGTCAATTTGAAATATTTTTAAATTCAAAGTTGATATGATTCATTAACAATCATTGTTCTAAAAATCCTCGCCTAGGCCCCGCCTAGGCGCTAGGCACCCCCTTGATGCCTTGCATAGGTGCTAGCCCCCCCTTGGCACTTCGCCTAAGCGCTATGCCCCCCCTTGACGCCTCGTCTAGGTGCTAGGCCCCCCCTTGGCTCCTCGCCTCAGCCCAAGGCGACAAAGAAATTCCTCCAGAAAATTAGGCGGGGTCTAGGCGAAGAGGTTTTTTATTTTATTTTAATAACTATCCAAACCAGATCTTAATATATTTATTTTTCTAATGATTTACCATATTCATAATACAGATTGCAGCATATCAAATCACAACAAGTTAACAATATCAATCAAAATGGATAATTTTATTATAGTTGTAATTTTTTGAACTTGTACCAACTTTAATTATATAAATGATGATACATTTGTAATATTTAGTTTCAATATAATTCTTAAATTTATGTTTAGTTTCTTAAGTTTTAATATTGAATTAAATTCTTGAAATTTTAAATTTTATTATTTAATAACAATTTTGTTTATGAATAAAACTAATACGTTAAAAATATGCTTGAATTGTGAAAAATTGTATGTTTGTGTTTGAACTTTGACATTAACAATATGGATATGTGTTTGAACTTTAAGCAAAGATCTTTATTATCTTAATTATAGATTGTTTTGCTTTATATTATTGTTTTGTTTGAATAAATGTAAGATAATAAAATATTAAAATTGGCTTAAAATAAAAAATTCCGCTCAGGCCCCGCCTATGCCTCCTAGGCGCTAGGCCCCCCCAGTCGCCCGCCTCCCGCCTTTTAGAACATTGTTAACAATTATAAAATAATCTTATAATTACTAGTGCCTTTCAACTAGTTTCCAATATTCATCATTATATTGACTAAAAATAAATGAATCTATGCCAATTTTGAATTTGAAAATGTCTCAAATTGAATTCAAAAAGTCAATAATGATCTTATATTTTTTGACTGGAGGGAGTATTATTTAGACTGAAATACAAAGTGAACCTTCGGTTTGTACCTTATTTGCAAACCAGTTCCTCCAAGATGTATAAGTTTTGCAAAAGGGACCTGAGCTACTTCTCTATTAAAAAAAGTCACGGACGTAACCTAAGCAAGGGTAGAATGGGTCTACACATATGATACATAAAAGAAAAGAAAAGCTGAAAATTAAAAGAACACAAAAATTAAAGAGAAACATAAAGAGAAAAAGATGAAAAGTAGAAAATTAAAGATAAAATGTACCAGAAAATGAAACATACAAGATAACAGAAAATGAAAAAAGGCAGGGCAACATCTGGTATTGTTCTGATGTGGTTGCACCAATGCCTTCCTTCCACCCCTCGTTGAATGCTTCCAGTTCCAACTTTCATCTCCTGAACTCCTTCAATTCTCGTAATGCTTTTGAGCGACTTCTCTATATATAATATGCCAAATTGCTAATCGAAGTTCCTTCAATACATAAAGCGTACTAAAAAGAAAGTACAAAAGTTTAGCATGGCATCACTTTGATTTTTTGTAATTATTATCTTTTACTCCTATCAAGCTTCTCAACCTGCAGATCTGAAAAGAAAATCAAAAATTGAGAAAAGAAGAAAAAAAATGAATGGCAAAGATTGAAAAATGAAGGGAGCCTAAATCAAAAAATATGAGTACAAATTTGTAGGAAAAAATGGAGCAGAAAATGAGATCAACAATCATCATAATCATGAAGTGTTATCATCTATCCATATGGGGTGATGGTTTCTCTGGATCCCGCTGATTGTGCTTATACTCTTCAGTCTTGCCACGGTTGCTGATGGGGCTGTTCATGTGGATGCTCGTCCATTTCCTACCCACTCTACGTTGCAAAAATTCTTCAAGTTTTTGTAGATTATCGTTAACACAGGTTCATCTCTGTGAGGGTAGAGATGGCTGGGCAGGCAGAAGGAGGTGGAGGGAGGGGACAAGGGCGGTGAGAGAGAGCTGACGCCTTTTTTCCGCCCCCAATACCCGTTATGAATATATGGTTAATAACTATATAATCCTTGTTTAAGGTACGTGTAACAATAAAATTTTACTTATAAGAAAAGATTAAAATTTATAGGAATTCTTCCTCACTCCTTTCTTCTGATACTGCTTTGTTGTGATCGAGGTCAGAATTTGTCATTTCTTTTTTGAAGTAATGATCCAAGAGCGTTATACTTTATTGGTCATAAAGCAGTAATAAATACATATAATATTCATAGTATTTGTTGCCTCTTGGGTGGGTTGCTTTATGTTTTCTTACTGTCAGCCTTGCTGCAATGCAGGTGAAAGCAATGGAATTGATTGATCAGTTGGAAGTCACAAGGCGTGGGCCATATAGTGGTGGATTTGGAGGCATTTCTTTTTCCGGTGATATGGACGTCGCCCTAGCTCTGAGAACCATTGTATTTCCAACTCAGATGCGTCATGACACGATGTATTCATACAAGGATGCTAATAAAAGGCGAGAGTGGGTTGCCCACCTTCAAGCTGGGGCAGGTATAGTGGCTGACAGCGATCCTGGGGACGAGCAGAGAGAGTGTGAGAACAAAGCTGCAGCTCTTGCTCGTGCCATTGACCTTGCAGAGTCCTCGTTTGTTGGGAAATGATTCAGTTATCTCAATGTAGAGTTTGTTTTCCCATACAATTGAAGATGACTTGAGAAATTCTGCATTCGAAGGGAAAGAAAAAGTTGGTATAGTTGGAGCACTCGGTAGCAAAATTAAAATTTGAAGCTGATCTTGCCTTCTGATATACTGCTTTTCGGGATGAAACCTTATGGTTACAAAGCTTTTGTATGTGGTTTTTTAGGGCATAGATAGATATGAACTGACCTGAGTTTTGTTGAGACAGCTGGTAGCTGGTCAGCTATTATGACCCACTCCCTGCTCAGTCGACTCTCACCCCAGACCCACCTTGAATATAAGGAATCGCTTTCTCAATGAACCACGAGTGAAAAAAAAATCAGCTTTTGTTGATAGTTTTTGTTATAAAAAGTCTAGATTCATATGGATGTCTAGATACATGTAACTCCTATTGAGTATTAAAATGTATGACTCTTGAGTTTTGTAACATCCTAGTAGTTATGTTAGTATTGATGTTATTATATTTATATAATAACATTTGCAAAGTGAAGGGAATATGGACATATACAATTACAAGATATGAAATGAGAATGCTCCTCCTTTGATCATCATCTTGTTTTTAGTTATTTTTCATAACATTTAATAACACGTTATCAGCACGATTTGCTTCTCACTTTCTCGTCTTAAAGCACGATTTGCTTCTCACTTTCTCGTCTTAAAGCAGATAATCATATTTGGTTTGTTGGTAAGAAGTAGAAGGTATATTTATCTATTATTTATACAAATTATTAGTATACTTTTATGCACGTCTTCAATATTAGATGTTGTAGGATTCTGGTAACTATTTTTTCCATTTGAAAGCATGGTAAATAGCAGTTGACATATGTTTCAAGCTTCACTGATTGGTTTAGTATTATTTAGTAATAGTGCAAGTCGGAAAAAAGTGAGGGGGTGGTGTTTTGTTAAGTAGTTATGCAAAAATTAATAGTGAGACAAAGACGTTTTAATAATTATTATTGGTATTTCTATTTTACTTATGCGTTGATGCATCTTGTGTTATACGTTATGTTTGAAACGAAAGTACATAGCAAACACAGTAGCATAGTTATAATATAAGCATGTTGGACACATTAAGTAATATTATTCCATATTATAAACAAGCTTTGTTTTTATTTAGATAGTTTACTTAAGTTGGTTTAAACATAAAACATTTAATTAACACTTTAGTATAATATAATGATATGTAATACAATGACACATATACGCTGATGTCGTAGTTACATGTATGCGTTGTTATAATAGTGCATGGTGGCATGATTGGTTTTGTTGATTTATTAAGAAACTTGCATTTTTTGGTGAGGAATTGTTCAAAATACAATGATTTATATGTTATCAATTCTTATGTTTTTTTGTTGATTTTTTATTACTTGCTTGAGATTCATAGCTCAATAACTTTAGCTTGTTAAGATAAACATGAATTTGGTCTAAGTGCGAACATTTCAATTTATTCAATTATTACACACTTCGTGGGGTTTCAATGTGTTATACTGCTTTTAGATGGCACTAAGCTGTTTGCACGGAATAATCATAGCAAATGTACTTAGTAGTGTTGGCTTGTTATTTAGTTTTAATAAAAAATTTAGTTTCGTATTTTACTGCATTTTTATAAATTGTTCCATTATAATTAAATCTGAACGTATATAATTATTTAATTTGATGGGGAATATGTTTAATTTTATAAATTTGAATTTGTTGTCCTTGATTTATATCGAGCAAGAATTATTTGTAATGAAATTTTGATGCTGAGATTCATATAAAGGCAAAGAACCTTGGAGATACAATTAAAGTTGGTAATCATGCATCCCTGTAGGATCATGCAAAATTAATTCGCTATCATCTCCATGAAAAATTAAAATACGAGTTAATTACAGTAAAAGACTCACTTGTCTTATGAAATGATTTTAAAGGAAAGATTTTAAAAGTGTTGAGTGAAAAACACTGATGAAGACATGTTAGAGAAAATATTTATTATATTTTCATCCCTCGAATATGCTCCTGTAGTAGCAATATTGTGAGTGTAAGTTCATAATATATTCCCTGAAGCGATAAAGGAAATTATATTCCTAGAAGTGATATCATTTTTTCTAGTGGCTGTACAAAATAATGAGTTTTTGCTGAATAATCAACAATCATGCTCGAGCGATTCTATTACATTCCTTGAAGTGAATGGAACCTCATTTGATAATCATAGAGGAAATTATGGTTGTAGTTATGGTAGTGGACTTGAAAAGAATAATCAATATATAAAAGGGAATGTACCCGTCGTACTCCTAAACACTTGGTAGATTTGTACCAAGACTCCATAAAAGAAAAGGAAATGGAATGATCCTGAAGATCCCATGAATTATTTTGACTTTTCATATGGAGTGGATATAACTAATTTTTATATCTATGGTTTCCTTAATGATATGTTGATAGAAATGTCCATACAAATTAATTATTTTTATTTCATTATAATAAGTAATTTTAAGTTTTATTTATGTTTCAAGTAAAATTTATGTTTTGCATATATAAAGTTGTATGGGCCAGAAGTACATCAAACTTAATTATAGGCTCTAAAAGAGCGATTATTCATCAAACATAATTGAAGACTCTTGAAAAGTGATTATTCATCAAATTTAATTAAAGTCTCTGGAAGAGCGATTATAATGTTTTCAAATGGCACAAAACTTTGTATTGATGATTCTTTATATTCTTTTGAGACAAGCAGAAATTTGCTCAACTTTAAGGATATACGTTATAATAGTTATTATATTGAAATCAATAACGAAGGCAGTGAAGAATTTCTTTATATTACTTCAATAGTATCGGGCCAGAAGCTCATATTAGAAAAATTGTATATTTTCTCTTATGGGTTATATATTATACTAAAATGAGAATAGTTGAAATAAATGTTGTAATACACCAGAAGTGTGCAATACACCAGAAGTGTTTAGATCCAAATATTTTTATGATTTGGCATAATCATCTAGGATCAATAATGATGAATTGAATTATTGAAAACTCCCATGAACATCCTTTAAAGAAACAGAAGATTCCTTTACCTGTTGATTATATCAAAGTAAATTAATTACCAAATTATCATATTTAATTATTGTTATTTGGTGTTCATCTTCTAAGAATGAATTCAAAGTGATATTTTTAAGGTATATTTTGAGAATTGTTATTTTAATAGTCTTCCCACAATTAGGGGGAGAAAAGTCGTTGCCTGAAGCACGACGTGAGATCATTGTCTGAAGCATGACGGGAGATTAATTGAAATGTTTCAACGTTATTTAATCTTGATCCTTATACAAATCAATATGAACTAGAAGTTCAAAGGATAATTCATTTGCAATGAATTGCAAATCAATTACCAGAATTATTCACCGATAATAAGAAAATAGTGATATCTCACATTCTAGCTGTTAATACTCTAGCAGAGATTGATGTCCCTGTAGGACAATTAATTAATGCAACAGCAAATTGAATCAAAGTCACACCTGAAACATGAAAGAATGATCGGTGTTAAAGATAGAATTTCCCAGAAGAAGAATGTACAAGAAAAACAAGTTACAGCCTATAAAGAGGCTATACCCATGAAACAGGCTACAAAATTTATCAATTTATCCAAAACTTATGAACAAAAATCTCCTGTAAATAAAACTCTTGAAGAGTTATTCCCTGAAGAGGATGAGTTATCCCCTGAAGAGGATCAGGTACCTGAAAATAACGAGATCTCGATACATTATGTATATACAGGAGATAGATATATTGGATAGAAATAAAATTGTTGTCGACAACATTTTTTGTATAAAGTTGTTCTTTATATTACCAGAAGTAATGATCATGAATATGAACCACAAATTGTTGATGAATGTAGAAATATTTGGCCAATGTGAAAAGAGGCGATTCAAGTAGAACTAAATTCACAAAGTAAACATGAAGTTTTTGGACCTGTAGTCCAAACACCTGAAGGTGTAATGCCCGTTAGATACAAATGGGTGTTTGTACGAAATAAGAAAAATGAAATTATATGGTACAAAGCGCAACTTGTAGAACAAGGTTTCTTCGCAGAGACATGGTATTAATTGTGAAGAAACATATGCTCCTGTAATTGACACAATTACATTCAGATTTTTAATTAGCTTGGTAGAAAGAGAAATTAATGGATGTTGTTCCATCATATCTGTATGGATCATTATATAATATATGAAAATCCCTGAAGGATATAAAATGCCTGAAGCATATAATTCTACATCTCGAAATATATATTATATTAAGCTACAAAGATCTTTATATGGGTTAAAGCAATCCAGATGCATATTGTTGTATAATCTCCTAAGTAGATATCTTTTGAAAGAAGGATTTGAGAATAATACAATTTGTGCATGCATTTTTATTAAAAGATCATAATCTGGATTTGCTATTATTACTGTATTTATTGATGAAAGATTTTTCTCCAGAAGAGTCGACAAAAATAACAAATTTGAGATGAAAGATATTGGTAAGACAAATTTTTGACTTGGACTACAAATTGAACTATGAAATTCTTGTTCATCAATCAACATACACAGAAAAAGTTCTGAAGTAACTTTACATGGATAATGTTAATCCTTTGAGTACTCCAATGATAGGTTGGTCACTTGATATCAAGAAATATCCGTTTTGACCACAAGAAAATGATTAATAAACTTTTGGTCCTGAAGTACCATATCTTTGTGAAATTCGTGTTTTGGTCCTGAAGTACTATATCTTAATGTAATTAGTACTTTGATGTATCTTGCAAATTTGACAAGACCTGATATAACATTTGCAGTTCACTTACTACCAATGTATAGTTATGCACCAACTCAAAGATATTGTAATGAAATTAAACATATTTTACGTTGTCTTCGTGAGACTATTGATTTGGGATTATTTAATCCAAATGGTAATAGAACTAAGCATATTTCACCAAAATTATTTTATACACATGAGCCCCAGAAGAATGACAATATTGATCATGTGATAATTTGGTTGATATATTCATTAAGTCATTACCAACTATGATTTTGAAGAAGATGGTGCACAATATTGACATACTTTGACTTAATGATATTTTTACCATGAACAATGGAAATTTTATGTACTTATGAAGGGGAGTAAAAATGATATGTGCTGATTGTACTCTTTTTCCTTTGCTAAGGTTTTTTCCCACTGGGTTTTCCTTTGCAAGGTTTTAATGAGGCAATCCCAAGGCACTAGAAGTTATACAAAAATATTGTACTCTTTTGCTTCGCCAATTTTTTTTTCCACTGGGTTTTTATTTGGTAAGGTTTTTAACGAGGCATATTCTTAGAAAATTGATACAAAAGAACTCCGTCCATTCTTTATGAGGACAATGCTGCATGTATATATCAATTAAAAAGAGGATACATCAAAGGAGATAGAACAAAACACATCTCTCCGAAATTCTTTTTCACACGTGACCTTGATAAGTATGGTTACATTGATGTTCAACAAATTCGATCAAAAGATAATCTAGCAGATTTGTTCACCAAAGCATTACCAACTGCAATGTTTAAAGGATTGCGTCACAATAATGGAATGAGACAGCTGAAGGACTTAAAGATACATTCATGAGGGGGAGCTAATACGCGCTGCACTCTTTTCCCCTTAACCAAGGTTTTTTCCCGTTGGGTTTTTCCTGATAAGGTTTTTAATGAGGCAGCTTTCAATGCGTATTGCTATACAATAGACATCCAAGGGGGAGTGTTATAAAATGTCTAGATTCATATGGATGTCTAAATACATGTAACTCCCATTGAGTATTAAAATGTATGACTCTTGAGTTTTGTAACATCCTAGTAGTTATGTTAGTATTGATGTTATTATATCTATATAATAACATTTGTAAAGTGAAGGGAATATGGACATATACAATTACAAGATATGAAATGAGAATGCTCCTCCTTTGATCATTATCTTGTTTTTAGTTATTTTTCATAACATTTCATAACAGTTTTGTATTTTCTTGGGGACTCTAATTTGTTCACAATTTTATTTTTAGTTCTTATGCTTGGTCACAAGAGAATTATGAGAAAAATGGAAAATAGGCGCTCATAAGTGTCCTTATTTAGGATGATTTTGTATGTAGATTTTTGCACAAGGTGAATGGGTTGATGTTTTTGCCTTTATTTGTTTTCCCCTTGCTACTCGATCTAAAAAATTATGGATTTTGCAACTATTTTCAAGCATTATTCTTTTTAGATAATTTTTTTTAAATAAACAAAAAACTATATGGTTCATGTGGTAGTGGTACTGTGGTAGTGTTGGCAGTGATGCGGATTCGTTGTTTTGATACCTGAGGTTTTGAAAGATTTAAAAAAGAAAAAGAAAAAGAGAAAAGAAGAAGTTACTTTGCTGCATGAGGTATATCAAAGAATGCATAAAATTTATTTTGAAAAGTCTAAAAATTATGTCCTTATTCTAGTATATCTAAAATGTTCGAAATTAACTGGAGTAATCAAAATTAAATGCCAATACGAACATTCCATCGTTATATTAATTTGCAACACAAAATAATCCTACCTTCGTCACCACCTAGGGCTAAGTTGGTTTTTTTTGTGGGAGCTGTCGTTTGACATTTCAAAATTAACTTCATTTTTACCTCAAAAATTAGCACAGTAGTAAGGATCGATCCCACAATTATTTGCAATACTCAAAAGCTTGTCCACAATTATGCATCACTAATTGCTACTTATGATCAAATATAATATTGTTCTACCCTTTATATTTCTCTATGTAATTTAAATTTATCTTTCTTAAAGGGTGAGATTTTAGGAAAAAACTGACATGTATGCCGACGATTTTGAAAAGATTGATTTTAATGACTGAGTTGAATTAGACAGAGCTGCCAGTTGATATAAGTTTAAAAGGATGTACTAACTCATCCGGAGTTTGAAAAGTTTTCACAATATGACCCAATATGTGACTCCGTTTAATTGGTCTGGAACCCGAGATTCATAGAGTTCGAGGGTTTGCTTAAGCGAGCGGAAGGTGTTAGGCTCCCCTTAATTTCCGTGAAACACGGTTACTGTAAGACCCCGAATTTTACGAAATGAAAGTATTCAATTTTCTGATAATTGTTATTCTATTAAGTAAATGGTTAAATTGATAAAAAGTTAAAGTTAAGGGTGATATTTGAAAATTTTGCAAAGTAAGCAAGTTGATATAAAATATTCGTTTGGTCGGGGAATATTCTTTTTGACAGGGGATATCCGTACGAAGACACCATCATTGGTGGACCCCACAATGGAAGTATTGTCATAGTTAAAAAACGACAGAAATATCTTTTATAAAAATAACAACGAAATTTTTATCGTTAAACTGCTGAAATACTCGGTGGTAAAATTACAGTAATACGCGTGGTTGCATAGTAGCACATGGTAATGATTATTGATGCTTACGTGAGAAGTCACTCAGTTATACTCAATTATTGCTACAATAATTACTGCATAATATCTCTCATATTATTGATTCAATTATTGTCACAGTATCATATTCATAATATTTATTATTATTAAATCAATAATTGAGATGATAAAGTTATTCATATTATTATTTGCAATATTGACAATATCTAGAAAGTTCTGTCGAGGAGAGGTTTGGTCACCTAATTGCGCGCCAATAAGGAGAAATCCTTATCGGAAAGCCTTCTCTTTCCTGGGAATGATCTGGTTGTTAAATATTATGAGTTATAATATTAATAATGAATAAGTTCGTGTTGATTAAAGATGAAATTGATATTTCCATTGTGTTGGGATTATTAGTGTTAGTGGAAATCGACATTTACTTCGATAAGGTTATATTGACCAATCTGGTAATTAATCGGACAAATGAGAAATTAATTGCTATTAATTCACATGCTTATAACTATTTATTCACATGTATGTACTATTGATTCACATACATGTACTATTAGGGGAGGTGGTGCAAGAATGATAATACTTGCATGACTAAATTAAAAATAGAGGTATAGATGAATGTACTATACTGTAACTATTTTTTTCACATGTATAGAACTATTAATTCACATGACTGAACTATTGATTCACAAAATGTACCATTAGGGGAGGTGGTGTAAGATTGATAATACTTGCATGACTAAATTAAAAATGGAGGTATAGAAGAAGGTACTATACTGTAATTATTTTTTTCACATGTATAGAACTATTGATTCACATGACTGAACTATTGATTTACATGATGTACTATTAGGGGAGGTGGTGCAAGTTTTATAATACTTGTAGGACTAAATTAAAAATAGAGGAAAAAATGAAAGTATTATACTGTAATATTTCGAGCCCTAAAACTTGCAATTATAAAACTATATTTTTCTATAAATAGAAGCTCATTCTTCTTTCATTCGCACTAATTCACTAAGACTCACAACAACAATTATAGAGAGAGATGCTATAGAGAGAGAAGCTATAGAAAAAAAGAAGAAGAGAAGTCTGTTACTTCACTTGTAAGGTCCACGAATTTGAAACTCCTTATTAATTTTAATGAGTTAGCTTTGTGAGTTTATTTAAATCTTATGTGGTTATGTAAATTTATAAAATGATTAAATGGAGTCACTAATAGTTATTTAAATTAGTGGACTAACCCTGAGAATTTGATATCAAGAATTGATAGGATTCTTAATAATTAAATATTCAATTTATTTGAATATAGTAGCAAGAGTTGAACATATTAATTAATTGCAATTATGAGTAATTAATTGATAATGTGTTAATAATTATTATTGAATAACTAATAATTAATGTGTAAAAGATTAATAATTTATAAAATGATTTTATGCGTACTTGATTAATTTGTGCAATATAGTAAACCTTTATTATATGGTAGTTAATTATATATTTTATATAATACAAGGTGGCACATTAATATGTCTATATATTATATATAGGCTATATAGTAAGAGTTATTTGCATTCATGTGAGTTGCATAATAATATTGTTATGTAAAATGAATTGTGCATACATAATAACCAAAGTTTATATTAGGTGTATATATAGTATAAGCCAATTGTAGCATTACATTTCATTTCTTTTGCAAATGCTGAGTTTTGCTCCTTCTCCCAAAATTTGTGGCACAAAGGTACAATGAATAGTAACCTAAAACTAACTTACGTATTTTCCAAATGGGCTAAGCATTGGTAATGATTTCTAGGCCAATGGCTATAACAATGGCTAGTATTGAGTTGTTCAACCACTCTCTAGTAACCATTGTTTTCCTCCATTACACCATCAACTCAACCTTAGTGCAATTTCATTATCTAGTCCAAGTTTCCATTATAAATAGAAGCTTAAATTACAATTTTTGGTTGCTTGAAATTCTAAGTTGAGTAGTTCTAAGTTGCTGAGAAATTTTTGAAACATACTTAGTATGTAAGGGATCCAATCCAACCTTAAGGAGGTATAAACTTTACTTATGTTCTTCGTTGGGTTTTGTCAAATTCTTAGGAATTTCTAGAATTATTTGTGAATCAATGTGAATTAACATGCCATGATATGTTTATGAAGTATGTTTACATGTTTGAACTTTTAAGTGATGGTTTAGAGCATGTTTGAATCAAGAAAAATTGGAGTTGGGTTGTGCTCTGCAGAACAGAGTAAGTTTCTGTTTCTGGTGCAGGCATGGCGTAGCTGCGCCCTATTTGTACTAGGGTTCAGTGCAGCTGCACCGTACCTCAGAACCAGTTGCTGGTTTCTGTTTGTGATATGTGCTACTAACTTGATGTTACGACTTAGATACATACCTATAGAGGAGTATAACATGTTATGTAAAGCTTTTGTATGTGGTATGAAGTAATCAACTTGGAGTAGTATGAAAGTTGTAGCAAAACTTAGAGTTTTCAAAACTAACTTTGAGGAAAACTTATGTTCACAAGTTCTGAACTTACGAGACCATATACATGACTGATTTGGAACCTAAATGAGCATGATGTGTGATTTATAACTATTGTATCCATGACCAACTTGATGAGCTTTGTGCTAGAACTTAGTTTGAAAGGAAAGGGTTAATACAACAAGACTAATGAACACAAATGCTAAAGAGATTCTGATCTTGAAGGGAGCTTAACATGACTTAACTCCTTATGATAAGAATTTTTGAAGTTGTCTTATATGTGCTATCTTGCATCATTCATGAATAAAATGATTTCAAAGACAACCTTGAACATGTTTTAAAACATAAGTTGCATATTATATGAGTACTTAGATACCAAAGTAGTAAGATGTCATGTTATGGCTATAATACTCCTAAACATGATTCATATGTATTAAACTTGATGATTACATGATTTTTATGTTTTAATGACATGTAACTTATAAGTTAAACTTGTGGTATTGAACTCAAGTATGATCATGTATTATATGTGAAACTCTAGCATGTATTTATGTTAAATGGTATGTGTGATTGGTGTGTTAGAGTTGGACTAAAGTCAGGAGAGTAACTGTGCCATCATGCAGTTTTCCCAGATTTTTTTTTTGGTTCTGAAATTTAAGGCATGGTTATATGATTTCTTTACCTTGTAATATATGACCAATATACCATATAATGTGTTGAGTAGCATTCTATGGGATGACTTGATTGTTGTTAGTGTAAACACATACTAGTTTACACATACTAATTGAAATGATCAACTTGATAACGTTAGGTCGTTTCAACACAAGTAATTAAAGCTAGATTTTATTATAGCTGAGCAAACATGCAAGTTCCCTAAACTCTTACTTCAATTATTATTGAGAAAGTTTCCTTAACTTCACTCTTTGGTTGTACAAGTTTCATAATTCTTACTCTTTTATTTGAGTAAATATCTAAATTATCCTTTACGTTGTGCTAGTTCCTTGAACCCTACTTTTATCGACCAAGTTTCCCTAACCTTACTCAAATTTATATTGAGCAAGTTTCCTTGAACTTCACTCTTGATTGTTAAAGTTTCTTATCCTCGTCATATCGTATTGGGCAGGTTATTGTTGAATTGAAATCTATTCGTTTAAGCTTGAAATTTATTACCAAGCACGCTATTAAGTGGTTTAATTACCTTACAATTATTCCACATCGATATTATTGATATTCGCACTTAGTGCACTTGAGTTAGTACAGTCTTGGACTTGTACTTCATTTAAAGTTCTATAATTCTTGAACTGTGTCAGATATAGTCCGAACCTTTGTTCGGTCAGACAAGAATATGAAGTTTTATAAAAGCTATCCAAACCAATTGATGGTAAGGATTCTTAGACTGAAAGAACACCCTTTCTATGATAGGGGAGTACCAGGAATCTAATATAAGATACAAAGAGCAGATTTAAATGTTATGCATATACATAGTGTACGCGAGGCTGATCCCCTCAAGTACTTATTCTGTAGCCAGTAACCAAATGGTCAATTAGCTATTGATTTCATTGGAGTGTTATAGTTCAAAGTCTACTTGACTAGCAGTTATTCTAAAATCAATCATTATCTTCGCTTCTAATATTCATATTGTTGAATCCTTCAGATGTTCATATTGTTGAATTCTTTGTCAGACATTTTCCTTTCATCATGATATATCCTTATTATTGTATTTAAACTTGTTGAGCAAACTTGTTGCTCATCCTTGCTATATCATGAATTATATTGCAGCTAAGCCCGAGACCTCGGGAAAGGACAAGGGTAAAAGAAAGATGTAGGATAGTCGCCAGGAGAAGAATTTATCTTATGCTTAATTTAAATTACTGTTATGTAATATGAACCCTAAATACTATTATAGGGCATGTTTGAAAGATTGTATTAAGGTTATTGAATTTTGGGACTAGTAACACCTTTTGAATGAACGACGTACGTTTATTATTTTCCGCATTTTAGTTATCGTATGTTGTTTAGAGGTGGATGTTTGTATTTTATCATGATGACTGAACCAGGGTCAGAGGACCCAGATTCCGGGGGCGTCACAGGTTGGTATCAAAGCCTAGGTTATAAACGTTAGGAATGCAAAACCTAGGGTGAACCTTAGTAAGAAAACTCAAGTAGAGTATGTAAGTGATGGGTTGGGGAAATCCATCGAGTTTTATTGTGATATTGAAGTGGTTTATTTAAATAAAAAATGATTGATAGACATCTTAAAATTCTTAATTCTAACATGGATAACATATCACATATAACCTAATTTTTTCTTCCTTTCCTTAGATCATGCCACCTAGGAGACTTCAGCGGAATCAGGGGGAGGAAGGATTCGTTAATAATGGTGGAGGGGAAAATGTTGATCCAATGCAGAACTTCATTAACCTGTTAACTGAGGCAATGCAAAATAGACCCCCGCCAGCAGCAAGGTAGCTAGGACAACACATGGCTAGCTTTAAGGACTTTAAATTGGTAGGACCACCGGAGTTCCAAGGAACCATGGACCCAATTGAAGCCCATATATGGATAGAAGAAATGGAGAAGGTGTTTGAGGTCGCACGAGTGGCCTAAGCACAGAAGACAAGTTTTGCCACTTTCATGATGAAGGGCGAAGCTAATTATTGGTGGAAAGCCAATAAGGGCCGAGCAGACGAAGGAGTTATTCCTTGGGACAGATTTAAGGAGCTATTCCTTGAGAATTATTTCTAGGTGAATATGCAACAGGATATGGAAGTTAAGTTTCTGGAACTGAAGCGGTAGTATGTCTGTCGCAGAGTACACGACAAGATTTAACGAGTTGGCCCGATTCGCATCACAACAAGTTGACACGGAGGCCAGGAAGGCAAGGAGGTTTGACTTAGGACTGAAACCATGGGTACAGAAAGCAGTGGCCGTATGGAAGATTTAGACTTACTCTGATCTTTTGGAAAAGGGCTATCATTGCTGAAGGAGGCAATGAAGCCATCGCTCGATTCAAACAAGACAAGAAGACCGATTAGGATGGACAAAAAGGGGGAAATAGCGGAGGAAGCAACCCCAACAAACGTAAATGGACGGAGAGCCAATCCTCAAGAGGTAATAAGTCCGGGGGGGGGGGGACGCCAAGAAAAGTATGAAGTGCAACAACTGTGGGAGGAATCACTCGGGGGAGTGTATGAAGGGAAAGAGTTTGTTATCATTGTGGACAACCGGGGCACATGGCTCCTCAGTGTCCGAATAAGCAGAGGGGATGATGTTTCTCGTGTGGAGCCACAGACCATCAAATCAAGGACTGCCCGAAGAAAAAGGGCGATACAGCTAGCGGCAACCGCAACAACAACAACAATGGGCTAAACATTGGAGGGCCAGCTAGTCAAGCCAACAGGCCAATGGCACGAATGTTTAACATGGTCGTACAGGATGCGGTGGAATCAAAGGACATGGTGTCAGGTATCATTCTGATCAATGATATGGATGCATACGTGTTATTTGATTCGGGTGCTACCTGCTATTTTATTTTCGAAGAATTTGCTAAACAGTTAGATGTACCCCGTGAGAGATTAGAACACCCTATAAACATAGAAGTAGCGAACAAGGAAATTATTCCCGTAGAATACATTTATAGAAATTGTTATGCTGAATTACGAGGATTTAAGCTCAAAGTGGATTTGATACCGATTCGTTTGGGGGAGTTCGATGTAATCCTTGGAATGGATTGGTTATCGGTTCATGGAGAAGTTATAGATTGTAAGAAGAAGTGTGTACACCTTAAGACTCCGAATAAGTCGAAGGTGGTATTTTACGGTAGTAAATTGCCGAGACAATCTCATTGTCTGACGATGGTGCAAGCTCAGAGATTTCTTAGGAAGGGTTGTATAGGTTATTTGGCTCACATAATTGATACTCGACGAGTCGAGGGTGAACTGAGTCAGATACCTATTGTAAGGGATTTCGTTGATGTCTTCCCAGAAGAGATTCCGGGATTGCCACCGGATAGAGAGATTGAGTTTGTCATTAATTTGGCACCAGGGACAGCATCGGTATACAAAGCACTGTATCGTATGGCACCGGTAGAGATGAAAGAACTGATGACTCAATTACAAGAGTTGTTAGATAAGGGATACATTTAACCGAGCGTATCACCGTGGGGAGCACCAGTCTTATTCGTAAAGAAGAAAGATGGGTCGCTAAGACTTTGTATCGACTACCGAGAGTTAAACAAGGTCACCATTAAGAATAAGTACCTATTGCCCAGGATTGACGATTTGTTTGATCAGTTGAAGGGGGAAAAGTACTTTTCAAAGATTGACTTGAGAACCGGTTATCACCAACTGAAAGTGAAGCCAGAAGATATTCCAAAGACGACATTCATAACTCGGTATGGACACTATGAGTTTTTGGTAATGTCATTTGGATTGACGAATGCGCCAACAACATTTATGTATTTGATGAATAGAGTTTTCAAACAGTATTTGGATAAGTTTGTTGTCGTATTCATAGATGACATCCTAGTGTATTCAGAGACGGAGGAAGAATACGCCGAGCATCTTCGGATAGTGTTGGAGACATTAAGAAGGGGGAAGTTGTTTGCAAAATTCTCTAAGTGTGAGTTTTGGTTGCAGAGAGTGCAGTTTTTAGGGCACGTTATCGACAAAAATGGTGTTTCGGTGGATCCAGCGAAGGTATAAGCGGTTATCAATTGGGAGCAGCCGAAGACGCCGACAAAAATCTGGAGTTCCTTAGGATTGGCGGGATACTATCGAAGATTTATTCGGGATTTTTCGAAATTAGCATCGTCGTTGACCAATCTTACCAAAAAAACAGTTAAGTTCTTTTGGAGGAAGAAGTGCGAGGAAAGTTTCCTAGAATTGAAGAAGAGGCTTAGTCAAGCACCTGTGTTGGCTTTACCGGACAACACAGGAGGGTTTGTAGTGTATAGTGATGCGTCACACAAGGGCCTTGGCTGTGTACTGATGCAACACGGTAGGGTCATTGCGTACGCGTCACGTTAGCTGAAGGATTATGAGAAGGGATATCCGACTCATGACCTGGAGTTAGCATGTGACACCCCCAAATCAGGGTACTTAATTTCCACATGATTTGGTGTTCACTGTACAAATATCATCTATCTATCTACCCATAAAAATGTAAATCATTAAATAGATAAAATAAAATCCTTCCCTTATGGGGTTACAACATCTGAATAATAAATACAATCCCAGGTCAAACTAACCTTAAACATCTGTGCGGAAACATAAACAAATAAGTCTTAACAACATCAATTCTTTACAATAACATTCTTAAAAATTAAATAACAAGTCTTCATCACTTATTAGCTTCGCCTTTGCCTTTGCTAGTAGAAGGCTCATCGTACCTTTTGTTCTTTACTGCAATGTTATTATTACACAAGAGTGAGCATGATTGCCCACAAGTATAAAAATGGAATAACAATATATAATAACATGCGAGTGAATCAAAGACTTCTGAAATAAAGCTCAACTTTTGAATCAAGAATGAATAACAAGAATCAAAAGATTTCTGAGGGTCATAAGACCTTGAACTATGTCCTAGGTTATCAAGGGTTATACTCGAAACCTTTAACAGTCAAGACTATGGACTCTTCTACTCGTACTTAGGGGGATCAACCCTTAGTACCATACTGTGCACAATATCTTAACGCTAACGCATAAGTAATTCCCCATACAGGGTTGTTCATCTCAGTTTGACATTTGAGTCCGCACCAAAAGAAGTTTGGTTTGGATAATTCATCAAGGGTTCTGAAATTTAGAATGCTCATTAACTATGGACTAGTCGAATCATAAAGGGTTCGCTAGTCTAACAAGGTTTAACAGTAATTGAATATTTAACTTGAATAAAATCTCAAAAGGTATACAATAGAATAAGTATTGTATAACAGCATCATGCTTGAAAGATTAATAGGATATGATATAACAAAACAGACTTGATCAATAATAATGAGAACTTTCTCAATGTAGAAAGGTGAACTCATCACTTATATAACGATAACAAGTAGGGTTAGGAAACTTGCCTCGTGCGTAGATTACACTTTAATAAACACCTTCCTTGAATTTAATGCTACATATCATTTCCATTCACAACTCTAGTTAATTATAATGTAATTAGTCATCACAAGTTCATTATCTTTGTCTAACTTGATTATGACCATACTTAGTCAAATTACAACATTCATTGTCATATAATTTACACTCCACGAATAACAAGATAATTATGTATTCAATAATTCAATCCACATGCAAATATGTTATTTACATGTTAAGCATCTCTTTTAACATCTCATTATACTTCTAACATATTTTTACGTTCATTAAATTAGGTTAACATCACATTTCAAAGACTTGAACACTTTAAAAATTTTGCTTCTGAACATTCTGCAGAGTGGTGCTGCGGCGTCACTTTTATACTTGTTCTTGGCACTACGACGTGGTCTTTGACGCTGAGGCGGGGTGGTGCTGTGGCGCGAGTAACAAGGTCTGGAGTCGGCGCCGCGGCGCGAGACTCCAGTTTCAGTTCTTCAATTCGCAAAAATTGCAGAACATGGCCAAAAAAACTCCAATTAAATTATTACTACATGAATTTAATCATACCCACATGTTAGAATTCGTATATAATCATTACTCAACATTTATAGAGTGATTTTAACCAATTAAAACACATAATTACGTTATTAAAATATGTAAATTTCACTGTTCTTGATGTTCTTAAGGTTTTGAAAACAAAACATAAAAATTACCACTACAGATTCGTTATAACACCGGATTCATTCATTTACAGTTTGGTCTCTTCGTATCAACATGCATAACAACATACAAGTGTAAATTTTACAAAACAATTTATGTTTGACATATTAAAATCACGTATAAGGGCCATATGGCCATATCCCATACTCTATAATTTTTGTAGTAACCATATACGATGTATTTTTATGAAACTGATGATATGGTTTGTATAATATATATAATCAAATACGATATGATACATCTGAATCCATAGACAACCCATAATCATACCCCTTTCCCATTCACAGAGTTTTTAACAAAACGTGAAGCCATTTTCCAAAAAATCTTAAACAACGTAACTTATAATTTAGGAAGAAAGAGATTACCCTGAGTGTGAATGAGTAGAGATAAAAACCCTTTTTCAAAAGCTTCTTCAATCACAGAGTTTCTCACAAAATCCTCTGAGTTCTCTCTATGAATTTCTCAAATTCTCACTAGCTATATTTCAGACTTAGAAAAATGAATTAAATAAGATGTATAAAATAAAGAACTAACGCGCATTAAGGTCAGTTAACCCAATCATGGGTAACTACTATCAACTCCCCTTAGGGCCTTGTTTGGCTAGCAACATGAATAAATTTTCTAATTATTTTAATTAATCTCTTATACTATAGTTTAATCATGTTACACCCACTTGCACAATAAATCAAATATCTTATTTAATTTAATTTAAATAAAATATAGTAATTTCTCATTAATTAACATAGTCAAATAATTAAATTCTTATTTATTAATAATGTCAAATTATTACATCTCTAATTAATTATTAAATTAATTAAAATAACATTAGGCTTATTAAATATTTCTTTTAATTCAATAAGCTCACATAATTACATACTTCGAATAATAAAATTCCCCAAATTAATTTAATAAGTATAACACATATAATTAAATTAATCTATCACAATTGCATCATTTAATTATTTAATCTAATAATTAAATCATCGAAAATATTTATTTAATTCAATAAATATTAAAATTAAATTACAAAAATCTCGTTCGTCACATAGCAGCAGTAGTTTTCGCCTTAAAGATTTAGAGGCATTATCTGTATGGTGAAAAGTGTGAGATATATATGGATCACAAGAGTCTGAAGTATATCTTCACGCAGAAGGAGTTAAGCATGAGGCAGCGCCGATGGTTAGAATTAATCAAAGATTATGATTGTGAGATTCTATACCATCCAGGCAAAGCAAATGTAGTGGCAAATGCCTTGAGCAGAAAAGGCAGAGAGAAGTTATTGAAGTTGACCATTCAAGAAGAATTGGTGAACGATTTTGAACGACTAGTCTTGGAAATTAGGTATCCGATGGAGACCGATGAGCAATTATTTACAGTGTCAGCAAGCCCGATTTTATTGGATAAGGTTAAAGAGGCACAAAAAAAGGACGAAGATTGCAATAGCATCATGAAACGATTGATTGAAGGTGATGAATTGAAATTTAAGGTTGATAGCACTGAACTGCTAAGATTTGAAGGAAGAATTTGGGTACTGTTAGTACCAAAATTGAGAGAAGAGATTTTGCAAGAAGCGCACAGTACGAGATACTCGATACACCCAGGAAGCACGAAGATGTACCAAGATTTGCGACACCACTTCTGGTGGCCAAACATGAAGAGAGAGGTTGCAGAATGCGTAAGTAGATGTCTAACGTGTCAGAAAGTCAAGGCAGAACACCAACGACCAAGCGGGTTATTACAACCATTAGAGATTCCAGAATGGAAATACGAGCACATCACAATGGACTTCGTGGTGAGACTTCCGGCAACACAAAAATGGCACGACACCATATGGGTGATTGTAGATCGTCTTACTAAGTCAGATCACTTTTTGTCGATTAAGATTAAGTATAGTTTGGACCAGTTAACCAAATTGTATGTCAAGGAAATTATCTCGAGGCATGGGGTGCCGGTATCTATTGTGACAGATAGAGATCCGCGATTCATGTTAAACTTCTGGAAGAGTCTTCAAGAAAGAATGGGGACACAACTGCGAATGAGTACCGCGTATCATCCGTAGACCGATGGGCAAAGCGAGAGGACAATTCAAACACTTGAAGACATGCTCCGAGCTTATGTGATGGACTTCAAGGGTAGTTGGGAGGATCACCTTCCATTAGTAGAGTTTGCGTATAACAATAGTTATCACTCCAGTATTGGAATGGCACAGTACGAAGCACTGTATGGGAAGAAGTGTAGAATGCCCTTATGCTGGGACGAAGTTGGAGAACTTCGACTGTTAGGACCAGAATTGGTTCAACAGACGGTAGAAATCGTCAAGGTGATAATAGCCCAACTATTAGCAGCTCAAGATTGCCAGAAGAAGTATGCGGACCTACATCGCAAGAAGAGAGATTTTGAATTAGGAAGCTATGCATTTATGAAAGTATCTCCCTGGAAAGGGAAGATTCGTTTGGGGAAGAAGGGCAAGTTGAGCCCTAGGTTCATAGGACCGTTCGAGATTTTGAGGCGAGTCAGTGAAGTGGCATACGAGGTAGCATTACCTCCTGAACTTGAGCACATTCACAACGTGTTTCATTTGTCAGTGTTGCGGCCGTATAAACCAGACTACAAGCACGTTATCTCCTATGAACTAATCCAAGTCGAGAAAGACTTATCATACGAGGAAGTTCTTATCCAAATACTAGATAGGAAGGAACATAAGTTGAGGAATAAGATTATCCATTCCGTTAAGATTTTCTGGAGGAACCATGCAGTAGAAGAAGCTACGTGGGAGCTAGAAGGGAAAATGAGAGCGAATTATCCATTTTTTTGAGTAACCTTATTTTTGCAATTCCGAGGACGGAATATTTATAAGGGGGACGGGATGTAACGTCCACGAATTTGAAACTCCTTATTAATTAAATATGTGATTTAATTTTAATGAGTTAGCTTTGTGAGTTTATTTAAACCTTATGTGGTTATGTGAATTTATGAAATGATTAAAGGGAGTCACTAATAGTTATTTAAATTAGTGGACTAACCCTAAGAGTTTGATATCAAGAATTGATAGGATTCTTAATAATTAAATATTCAATTTATTTGAATATAGTAGCAAGAGTTGAACATATTAATTAATTGCAATTATAAGTAATTAATTAATAATGTGTTAATAATTATTATTGAATAGATAATAATTAATGTGTAAAAGATTAATAATTTATAAAATGATTTTATGTGTACTTGATTAATTTGTGAAATATAGTAAACCTTTATTATATGATATTTAATTATATATTTTATATAATACAAGGTGGCACATTAATATGTCTATATATTATATATAGGCTATATAGTAAGAGTTATTTGCATTCATGTGAGTTGCACAATAATATTGTTGTGTAAAATGAATTTTGCATACATAATAACCAAAGTTTATATTAGGTGTATATATAGTATAAGCCAATTGTAGCATTACATTTCATTTCTTTTGCAAATGCTGAGTTTTGCTCCTTGTCCCAAAATTTGTGGCACAAAGGTACAATGAATAGTAACCTAAAACTAACTTACGTATTTTCCAAATGGGCTAAGCATTGGTAATGATTTCTAGGCCAATGGCTATAACAATGGCTAGTATTGAGTTGTTCAACCACTCTCTAGTAACCATTGTTTTCCTCCATTACACCATGAACTCAACCTTAGTGCAATTTCATTATCTAGTCCAAGTTTCCATTATAAATAGAAGCTTAAATTACAATTTTTGGTTGCTTGAAATTCTAAGTTGAGTAGTTCTAAGTTGCTGAGAAATTTTGGAAACATACTTAGTGTGTAAGGGATCCAATCCAAGCTTAAGGAGGTTTAAACTTTACTTATGTTCTTCGTTAGGTTTTGTCAAATTCTTAGGAATTTCTATAATTATTTGTCAATCAATATGAATTAACATGCCATGATATGTTTACATGTTTGAACTTTTAAGTGATGGTTTAGAGCATGTTTGAATCAAGAAAAATTGGAGTTGGGTTGTGCTCTGTAGAACAGAGCAAGTTTATACTTCTGGTGCATGCATGGTGCAGCTGCGCCCTATTTGTACTAGGGTTCAGCGTAGCTGCACCGTACCTCAGAACCAGTTGCTGGTTTCTGTTTGTGATATGTGCTACTAACTTGATGTTATAACTTAGATACATACCTATAGAGGAGTATAACATGTTATGTAAAGCTTTTGTATGTGGTATGAAGTAATCAACTTGGATTAGTAAGAAAGTTGTAGCAAAACTTAGAGTTTTCAAAACTAACTTTGAGGAAAACTTATGTTCACAAGTTCTGAACTTACGAGACCATATACATGACTTTTTTGGAACCTAAATGAGCATGATGTGTGATTTATAACTATTGTATCCATGACAACTTGATGAGCTTTGTGCTAGAACTTAGTTTAAAAGGAAAGGCTTAATACAACAAGACTAATGAACACAAATGCTAAAGAGATTCTGATCTTGAAGGGAGGTTAACATGACTTAACTCCTAATGATAAGAATTTTTGAAGTTGTCTTATATGTGCTATCTTGTATCATTCATGAATAAAATGATTTCAAAGACAACCTTGAACATGTTTTCAAACATAAGTTGCATATTATATGAGTACTTAGATACCAAAGTAGTAAGATGTCATGGTATGGCTATAATACTCCTAAACATGTTTCATATGTATTAAACTTGATGATTACATGATTTTTATGTTTTAATGACATGTAACTTGTAAGTTACTTGTGGTATTGAACTCAAGTATGATCATGTATTATATGTGAAACTCTAGCATGTATGTATGTTAAATGGTATGTGTGATTGGTGTGTTAGAGTTGGACTGAAGTTAGGAGAGTAGCAGCTCAACCTTGGTCTGGCCAAGGGACAACGCAGCTGCGCCGTCTTGCAGTTTTCCCAGATTCTTTTTTTGGTTCTGAAATTGAAGGCATGCTTATATGATTTCTTTAACTTGTAATATACGACCAATATGCCATATATTGTGTTGAGTAGCATGCTATTGGATGACTTGATTGTTGTTAGTGTAAACACATACTAGTTTACACATACTAATTGAAATGATCAACTTGATAACGTTAGGTCGTTTTAACACAAGTAATTAAAGCTAGATTTTATTGTAGCTGAGCATACATGCAAGTTCCATAAACTCTTACTCCAATTATTATTGAGCAAGTTTCCTTGAACTTCACTATTTAGTTGTACAAGTTTCTTAATTCTTACTCTTTTATTTGAGTAAGTATCTAAATTATCCTTTACGTTGTACAAGTTCCTTGAACCCTACTTTTATTGAGCAAGTTTCCCTAACCTTACTCAAATTTATATTGAGCAAGTTTCCTTGAACTTCACTCTTGACTATGAAAGTTTCTTATCCTCCTCATATCGTATTGGGCAGGTTATTGTTGAATTGAAATCTATTCGTTTAAGCTTGAAATTTATTACCAAGCACGCTATTAAGTGGTTTAATTACCTTACAATTATTCCACATCGATATTATTGATATTCGCACTTAGTGCACTTGAGTTAGTACAGTCTTGGACTTGTACTTCATTTAAAGTTCTATAATTCTTGAACTGTGTTAGATATAGTCCGAACCTTTGTTCGGTTAGACAAGAATATGAAGTTTTATAAAATCTATCCAAACCAATTGATGGTAAGGATTCTTAGACTGAAAGAACACCCTTTCTATGATAGGGGAGTACCAGGAATCTAATATAAGATACAAAGAGCAGATTTAAATGTTATGCATATATATGGTGAACGCGAGGCTGATCCCCTCAAGTACTTATTCTGTAGCCAGTAACCAAAGGGTCAATTAGATATTGATTTCATTGGAGTGATATAGTTCAAAGTCTACTTGACTAGCAGTTATTCTAAAAGCAATCATTATCTTTGCTTCTAATATTCATATTGTTGAATCCTTCAGATGTTCATATTGTTGAATTCTTTGTCAGACATTTTCCTTTCATCATGATATATCCTTATTGTTGTATTTAAAATTGTTGAGCAAACTTGTTGCTCATCCTTGCTATATCATGAATTATATTGCAGCTAAGCCCAAGGCCTCGGGAAAGGACAAGGGTAAAGAAAGATGTAAGATAGTCGTCAGGAGTAGAATTTATCTTATGCTTAATTTAAATTGCTGTTATGTAATATGAACCCTAAGTACTATTATAGGGTATGTTTGAAAGATTGTATTAAGGTTATCGAATCTTGGGACTACTAACACCTTTTGAATGAATGACGCACGTTTATTATTTTCCGCATTTTAGTTATCGTATATTGTTTAGAGGTGGATGTTTGTATTTTATCATGATGACCGAACCGGGCTCAGAGGACCCGGATTCTGGGGGCGTCACATCACTATTCCAGTATTCAATTTTCTTCTGAGGTAAGGGGTATTATTTATTTCATATCCAGAAGCGATATTATTGTTCGTATTCGTATGGATATTATCTTCATTCAATATTCGTATGAAATAATATTTTCTTCCATACTCTGTTGTATATAAGTAATATTATTACGTTTCATATTCCTATTTCTACACTCATTTTGTTTAAGTATTGCTTCTATACTCCGTGAAATTAGTAGACTATCATTGATATTTTCACTATCTTTTCATGGAAATATTATTCTGAGCTTTCTTGATAATTATTGATCTTTTCATGTCAGAATACTATTCATAAGTTACTATTCATGAGTTACTATTTATGGGTTACTATTCACTCGAATATTATTCACTCGGGTATTTGGGGCATTTTTTTGTCGGGGTACTATTCACGAGGTACTATTCCCGAAGTACTATTCATAGGGTACTATTGACGGGGTACTATTCACTTGAAAAATATATTTCTTTTCTGTTCAAATTATTTTTGATACATGAATATTATTCTTGAATTTTACTCCACAAAGCAGTATCATGTTGATAATTTGATTATTTTTAAACTCTGGATAAATTTAAAGTCTTTCATATTTATCCTTGATTTTGTTTGATTAATGCTTATATCATTGTCATCATCCTTATGCTTATATTGTAATAAAAGTCATCTGTGGCTTACATGCATAGATGGACTGTTGATTGGTATGATTATGACTATGAATTATTCGGTATAATCATGACCGTAATGTTACAAATGATGTGATAAAAGTCCTCATTGGCCCGTAGTGCATTGATGGACATATGTTGGTATGATCATAACCATGCGTTCTCTTCGACCAAGGGTGCAAAGATGATTTGTTGTTTGACATGATCATGACCATTGGTGAAAACACGAATATCTTTGGCCCGTAGTGAATGGATAATTCGTGGTCGTGATACTAATGAATATCCTTGGCCCGTAGTGCATGGATAATTCATGGATGTGATACTAACGAATATCTTTGGTCGTAGTGCATTGATAATTCAGTGATGTATTGAGCTGAGTCTCAGCGATAAAATATTGATAATAAACTTTTAATTCGTAGAAGATTGTAGATATCATGCTCTACTTGACTCTTTTAAAATACAGTTGTATGTCTTTGGCCTGTAGTGCAAAGATGAACTGTTAATGAATATCTTTGGTCTGTAGTGCAAAGATGAATTTATTAGTATGATTATGAACAAGAACTATGATTTGGTATAACCGTGATCTTTGATGTTTCAGCTAAAGATAGGTGATAAAAATTATCTTCGTCCTGGGTACGAAGAGAAATTTAGAATCACAATTATGATTATGAGCTATTCACATGATTGTGGACATGAACTGTTGATTGATGTTACAGGGATAAAACATTGTTGATGGACTTTTAACATGGAGAAGATAATAGACTTTATAGTTTATTTGACTCTTCTAATGGATTCCTCGTTCCGCTGCCACTATGGTTGAAAACTTTTATCATCTACCATATGTTCTAAATCTCTGATTTATTACTGACGAAGGCTATTGATGATTTAATTATCTTTAGTCATGATATTCTTTACCGGGCTAGTTGTGCTCACCCTTTTCCTTCACAATTCTTTTCAGGTAATAAGAGTGTAGCTGGGTCGAGCGGGGGTAACAGAGGAATAAAACGATGGTCTATAGCTATTGAGGTTTCCCCTAAAACAGTATGAAAATAATTTTATTGAGAATTTTAGATAAGTGTGTCATATTTTATACGTCATTTTAAACGTTGATTTTTGTGAATGGAATAGGGTGAGGTGAACCCAACTTTGGAAGGGTGTTTTGCTACTATCATACAAGATGTCTAATAACAGACGATTTCGTGTTATCATAAGACAAGGTTGTACACATGCACTTGCTGATTATATCAATGAGCACTACCTATATAATCTTGGAGTTTGGTTGAAATATAATTCTCAATTGGAGACAATGAAGATAATTATATGTCAAGAGAAGACTCACCATTGAAAAGAACATGAAAGTAGTCTTCTCATTTTTCTTTGGGGTCTATTGGGTCAACCAATGATAATTCTCGAGTCATAAGATGTCTATCATAACTTAGATGCATGGCCTCCCATGTACGAAGGTTTCTTTGAGCATTTTCCAAAGATTTTAATTTCTAAAATAGTTATTGAATGTACTTTTATGTAAAGTACCATTGTAAGGTGTCGTGGTCGAGGCAACATGAGAGTTACATATATTTGTATTAAAACTCACAGCTTATGTGTTTTCGTACTTTGCACGATAGTTCAACAGTTGTATAAATAAAGTTTGTATTTGATTTCTGTAGTGTGATATCTGGCGACTCAGAATGGGCCGTGTTGACCTATTTTGGGGGCGTCACAGTTACCGCGAATTTTTTGTTCCCTAAGCATGTGTTGTGTGTGTGATTGGATAACTAGCGAAGGAATTACCCGTCTCTCCCATCCTAGTTCTAGTCTCACATCTCAGCCAGAGATCATATCCCTAAGCTTTGATACCAACTATGACGCCCCCAAAATAGGTATACATCACCCATCTTGAGTCGGCAAATACATGGTACATAATTTAAATACAAACTTCTTTGATACAGTACGACAAAACATAGTTGAGAGTTTCAACACGGATAATGTCTCGTAGAGAGTATACAACCTTAAATAAAGTCCTCATTATAATTATTATCACACTATTTCATATAATAGTGAGGACTACTATAGCCACCTATCTGGACCGTCACTTCTTTTCCCGACTAGTCCCAACTATATTCTCATTTCCTGAAGAGAACAATGAAAGAAAAGGGTGAGCTCAACTAGCCCAGTAAGAAATATTTTGACTAAGATAATGCAGAATAAATTATCGTTAGCCTTCAATAGTGTTAAACTGATAAAATAATAAACATCAAGTTTAACTACAGCAGAACAAGCAATCCATTAGAAGAGTCATGTAAAGCATGATATCTACTATCTTCTATGATTTAATAAGTATATCAACAGTTTTATCGCTGAGACTCAACTTAATAAATAATCCACATCATCGAATCATCCCTTCACTACGGGCCAAGGATATTTATTAGTATCACCAATGGTCATGATTATACCAACAACTGTCCATCAATGCACTACGGGCCAATGATGACTTTTACCACATCATTTATAACATTACGGGTCATGATTATATCGAATAATCCATGGTCATAATCATACCAATTAACAGTCCATCTATGCACTACGGCCAAAGATGACTTTCATCACAATATAAACATGAGGATGATGACAATGATATAAGAATTCAATTTAAATTAGAGCAAGGATAAATTTTAAAGATTTATAATTCAATTTATCCAGAATTCAATAATGTCCAAATTGTCAACATGATACTGCTTTGTGGAGTAAAATTCAAGAATAATATTGTATCAAAAATAATTTGGACAAAAAAGAAATTAATTTTTGTCATGAATAGTACTCCGGGTGAATAGTAACCGAGTGAATAGTATCCTGTGAATAGTACTTCGGGAATAGTAACCTATGAATAGTACCCCGACATGAAAAGATTAAAAATTATCAAGAATGCTCAGAATAATATTTTCATGAAAAGATACTGGATGAGCGCAAATATCAAGGATATTCTAGTAATTTCATGGAGTATAAAAGCAATACTTATCAACATAAGTGTGGAATTAGAAATATGAAACGAAATAATATTATTTACATTGTAATACCCGGTAAAAATTAATTAATAAATATATATTAAATAATAAAATTTACTTTGTTTTAAAACATATTAAATTGACTTTGTCTTTTCTTTGGGTCAAAATAGTAATTTAATTTATGTGGGCTAATAAATATTAATAAGTGTAGATAAATTAAATTTAGTACAATTTGGGCCTTAAAATTTATTTGGGTTTAATTTAATTAAATGTGGGTAATAATAAATTCTATTAAAAATAAGAGAGTAAATAAGATATATTAATTAATAAATAAATAAGTACAAAACTTAATTATGGTTTATTAAGTTTGATGAGACAAATTGTGGGAATAGAACTTAAAAGGAAGGAGGAGGCGGCGGCGAGAGATAACAGAAAAGAAGAAGCAAAAGTAGGTGTCTTTTCTTTTCTTTTTCTATCATTAATTGTTGGCTCATAGACATAATTTGTTTATTCTTTAGAAAATTATTACTTTGATTCGGTCATATCATTTAATTGTGGGATTTAGAGGTCTGAACATGTGTTACATATGTATAGGTATGTTCAAAATTATAAATATATAGCATAACTATAGACAAAGTTCTGAAAAGTTTGATCGAATCTATATGTATATATAAGTTTATTAGATTTTCATGGTATATATATATATATATACTAAACTTGTTTTAAAAAAAGAAAAAAGAAAAAAAAGAAAAAAAAAGACATTTACGTTATCACAGAAAGCTACTGAACTTTTCTAGTATAACAAGGATTATTATATATATATATATATATATATATATATATATATGAAGTTTGATTTCAGGTTGCAAGATAAGATATAATATATATATATAAATATTTTATTTTAATATGTATTTGATTTATGAACCTTACGAACCGAATTAGTTAATCAAATTGAAAGTTATGTATATTAGTTTAAACTAATTAATCTTATTGATAAAATTATAAAATTTACTTGGTAATAAATTTAACAATATTATGTTGTTAATGGGTAAATTTGTAATAAAATTTTATTTTATTATTAGATCGGACGGAGGGAAATTAATGTGACAACCTAAAATCTATACGCCCGCGGTATCCGATTTGGTACTCACGACTAATCAATTAACATAACGCATTTAAATCTATACACCCATGGTATCCGATTTTATGCTTATATCTAATCGAGTGACTATACAATTATTACAAGATACAATTCCCATAGATCCAGGGTTCACAGTATCCCATAATAGATAATAGTTCTCGTCAGGACTATTGCTGTATTTGGATACCCTCACTTGGATGTATAGACTGTATCTATGAATAGTATCTATCTATCCAAAATTCAGAGTACCAGTAATAACATGAACAGTCCATATTACCAATACCCTCACTCAGATGAATATTCTATATCATACGGATTACACTATCGTATCGATAGTATCTATCTATCTGAAGTCCAGAGTATCAACAACAACATGAACAGTCCATGCCATTAATACCCTCATTCAGATAAATAGTTCCCAAGGATCTCAACTAAATTGAAAATTCTAATTACATCTATATATGTAAAGAAAACACGGTTGCAGAAATAAATGATGTTATATATATATATATCATATATTAAGATTCGATTACATGATTCTTCATAAAGAATTTCTTTATTACAAATGTCTTATTAGACAAACATTACACTAGACAGTAATTTAAACTAGTCTAGACATGGTCTCTTTCCAATACAAAAGTCATTTCGACTTAATTCAATTACACAGAATGAAGACAATAATAAAATATCTCTTCAACATTCTCTTCATCTCTAGAATTTTCTGACAATTCTTCCTTATCTATAATTTTTAAAATATAATTGCAAGAATGAGCATAAGAATGCCCAACAAGTCTAACATATATATATATATATCCCAGTAAACTTGTTGCCCAGTTTTTTCCCCCTGGATGGCATTTCCAACCTCTTGCTCCTTATAAGTCTCTTGTGTACTATAAGGATATTCTTCTTGAAACAGAGTCAGTAAATATCAAACCTATTTATGCACAGAATGATAAGTCAAAAATTCTCTATCATTCTATGTATATTAAACAATTTATTCAAATCTCTGATTGGGGAAAGCATCCCTCCGATCTCATGAATCTTTCCAATCAAGATAAACAGTTTTGTTATTATGATTACATTGAAGCCTGGTATAAGGTTCTCCTTCACCAGAACGAGTTACTCAGTCATTCATGGTTCATACAATTTGACCATAAATTCAAGAGTCCATTTCCTTATTGGTTCGTCCTTTGGTGGTATAGGTTAGGATCCTGTTATGATCTTCTTCCTGACCCTTTGAAGGTCCAGTTAAACCACTTCCATAATCACTATAAACCTTCCCAATTGAATGAAGGAGTTCCACCCACTCTTTTATTCGTCAGTAAATACAAAATTCCTTGGATTCTCAAATGGGAGTATGCACTCTCACCTCCAGGTACTCCAGTCAATAGTATTTCCAATGATCCACTTCCTAGAGTATCTCGCCTCTTTTAGATCAAGTGGTGGGATAAATTCAATGTCGATAGAATAGTTAGTCAGGTTCAACAAGAGTTTCCTGTTGCCCCGATCCCAGCTATTCCAGTCAAGGCTTGTTCCATAGCAAAAATTGAAAAAGAGTCAGAGTCAGTCTCAAAACAGTCGATATCCAAAGTCAGTCCTACTGGATCATCATGTTCCCGTAGTATTTCAGATTTTAAAGATTGTACCAGTAAAGAATTATTAAAAATTGCACAAGTTCTCAATAAAAGAATTGATGAAGCTTTGCATGAAGAGGCTTCTACTCATTCTTCCCAGGGTGATTCAGTCAGCCAGTTCACCGATGATGATGGCGATTATGATCCTTACGGCACAGTCAACCTCCAGGATGCTCAGGATCCATTCGCCTGAAATCCACAGTAATTCCAGCACCTGCTCCGGCAGCCATTTATTCAGAAGAATCTACTTTTCCACCGAAAGTAGCCCCAGTCACATGCACTTACCCGTACAATCAATCAGTCCAGAAGATGCTCGTTCTTTTCCACCGAAAGCATCTGCTAAGTCAAAAGCTGTCGGCCGCTTCGTCAAAAGTTGCCAAAAGCATCCATGAATAGTAAAAAGTCAGCACTGTTGCACTGTTCATTAATAGTAAAAGTTGTCTGTAATCATTTACTTTTACTTTTACTTTTTCTTTTATTTAAGTAACATGTTTTCACTTAAGTAACATGTTTTTTACTTTACCTCAGTGGTTGTAATAGTTATTACCCCAGTTAATGTAATAGTTCTCCTTCCTTATTCTATAAAAGGACACAGAACTCATTTGGTTATTCAAGTTTTGAAACTTAGAAAGACTCTGAGCTCTCTCTCTCAGACTAATCTTTAGTTTCTACCTCTGAATAACCTACTTAACCTCTCTTCTCTACTTCTCTAGTAAAATGTACTAAATTCTAAGTTAATTTTATATTTCTGTATGTACAAAGTTTCAGTTATCAATAAAGTTTTTAATTAGTAATTGTTTTGTGTAATCTGTATATGCACATCTGCTTCTTCTTTTAATTTATCTGCTTCCGCCCCACTATGGTATGGTATCAGAGCCATTGGTTGTTTGTTCTAGTTGCCAGTAAGATTTTAGTAATCTATCATTCATACTATTTTCAAAACTTCTTCTTTATTCTGCATCTGAAATCACCTAACTTACTGTAGTCCACCCTTGGTCGTGTCTACCCCTGTAAGTCTCTTAAGTGAGCAGTGTCAGGTATTTGGTTTAGGGTATGTGTCTACTCAAGGTAAGAGGGTCTGTATGGAAGATAAAGAGTAAAACTTCGTTTTGAAACCAGTATAATGAATAGGTTATTTAGATCTAACTCTTCAACTAGTCACATGTCAACTTTGTCTTCGGTTCCAGACATAGTTAACCAAGAAACTCATAGTTATGAAGACATAAGTCAAACCTTACATAATTGGAATATACCTAGGGTTTCTCCCAAAGAAATTTACCAGTCAACATTTTTAGATAATTTTAAAACTAATTATAATGTTAAAACAGTTGAAAAGGTTTATGCCATTAATAAAGAATATGAAAATTGTAGTCTCCTTAACCCAGATGTTATTAAAAAACATAGGAAAAAGGGTTACAATTTTATTCATATTGGTTTAGTTCAAGTAGCAGTCAAACCATTAAACATTAAGGGAATTAATTCATGCATCTATCTCTGTCTTAGAGATGCTAGATTCTTGAATTATCACCCCATTATAATTGGCGCCATGGAATCAAGTTTGCACAATGGACCTGTCCATTTTAATTGCTTTCCTGATTTCACCTGGAGCCCTAGTGATCAACACTTACTAAAAGCTTTAACATTAAATATTAAAACTACTGGCGAAATCACTCACATGATTGAGGGTTCTCAGCCTATTGCATTAATCTACAGAATTTATTATAAAACCATGAAAAAAAATTTGAATGTACATGCGTTAAATAAAAGTCCTAAAGATTTAACTGTATTAATTCAAAGTTCTACTACTGATGCTAATATTCAAGTTCCAAGAACAATTCTTTGGAAGGATATTACGCTTCCCAGTCAATGGAATTTACCTAATGAAATACCTCAACAGCCTATAATCAATAATTTATTAAATATAGAAAACATTAGACAATTCTCCGATGGAACGGTCAAAATAAGTTTTGAGCGGACCAGACGACCTGTCGTCATTGAAGATTTCACTAGTTCTTTAGCACCTTCGTCCTATACTAGAAAGGATACCGAAGTACTCAGTGATCCTTCAATTAAAGATACTAAGTTAAAAGAAGTTCTTAATCAAGGTCAAACCAGTCATCCTTGTTATGCTCACAAAGATTTTGTAGAAGAAACAAGTTGTTCTTCTCCCACTTCTTCTGTGATGCCCACTCAGTCAGATTTTGATATTCCTATTCACAATCAACTGAGAGTCATTAAAAAAGAATTCGTAGTAGATTGGGACAATCTAGTTAAGGATTTTAATTCCAAATCTAATAAAGAAAAAAGACATTTATTTAGATCTAATCACCCAACTGAAAAGGAGCGTGATAAGATAGTTAATAAATGGAAGAAATTTATTAAAAAATGAAAGTATGAACATTACATTTTATGATTGGTATGAACAATTTCAAAGTAAATGTAATGTAATCACCAAGACTCAATGGACTAAAGAAGATAAGTCAAAAGTTTCTTCTAGTCATCCTTCATTAGAAACAGTTCTTATCACAGTTAAAAACACTTCAGTTATCGCTAGTCCATTTAAAATTCCTGATACAAATAACAATGATAAAAAAATAATAGAACAATTAAACTTTAGTAATCAATTTCTATCAACTGTTGGAAAACAGCTTGACAGAATTGAAGAAAAATTCGAAGAATCTATTATTAAAAATCCCAATTTAAAAAATGAACAACCTCTAATAAAATTACCTGAAAATAGATATAAATTAGGATTACCATCTGATGATGATAAACTGGTTAAATCAATTGATAAGTTATTTAAAAAACTAAAAAATGAACCTGGTACAAGTGGTACAATAGCCACTATTGATCAAGCTGAAACTGATAATGAAAGCAGTAGTCAATCGGACGATTCTGATTCACTATCAAATTTCAATGATCAACTAAACAAGTTAACAGTTAAAAACACCAGTATAACTAGGAATTGGTACTCTAGACCTACTCCTCCAGATTTACAATTTGAAGAGAGAAATATAGACAAGCAATTCTCAGTTTCATCTAATAAAATTTATGAATGGAACATTGATGGTTTTAGTGAACAAGAAATTTTGAATAAACTTAATCACATGTCCATGGTAGCAAATAGTTACATCACTAAATTCAATAATCTGTCTCAACCAGACATTGTTGAATTAATAGTGAGTGGATTTACGGGTATTCTCAGATCGTGGTGGGAAAAACATCTCACGGAAGATACTAGAATATCGATAATCCATGCTGTCCAGTTAGACGATGAGGGCAACCCTATCTTCAATGAAGAACTTGGCGTAGGACCGCCAGATGGGGTTAATACACTTATATTTACCATAATAAAACACTTTATTGGCACTCCCAGTAATATTACAGAAAGAATTCACGATCAATTAAGCAATCTTACTTGTCCCACCCTAAGTGATTTTAGGTGGTACAAAGATGTCTTTACATCTAGAGTTATGTTACGTAATGACAGTAATAAACCTTTTTGGAAAGAAAAATTCATAAACGGTTTACCTTCTTTATTTGCCCATAAAGTTCGTGAAGAACTAGGTAAAAACCTAGGGTACATTGATTATGATAATTTAACCTACGGTGATATAATAAGTCATATTCTAAAAATAGGATTAAAAATGTGTATAGATTTTAAATTAGCCAAGCAAGCTAGTAAAGACAAGAAAAAGGCTAAATATGAATTAGGCACTTTTTGTGAACAATATGGCTTACCTCCTATTGCTCCCTCTCGAAGAAAGCATAGGCATAAACATATTGAGTCTCACAAAAATACTAAACATCATAGGAAAAGACGAACTCACCACAAAGAAAAAATACAGGATAATTATTATAATAGGCCTAAAACTACAACAAATAAAAGGCGTATTAAATCCAAAAAATATGATAAGAGTAAAATTATCTGCCACAATTGCGGGCAAAAGGGTCACTATAAAAATGAATGTAAAATTAAACAGAAATTAAATCAGTTAAACATTTCTAGTGAGGACACTGAACATATATTGGAACTTATGAGAATTGAGAAAGACATCAGTAATGATGATGGTTCTATTTCCTCCTATTCTTCCAATACTATTTGTAATAATGCATCAAGCAGTGACGCAGAAGAAGTCACTATTTGTGCAGATAATTGCAATGAAAAATGTTGCACAAAAAAAATTAATGTACTTAACAAAAATGATGAAGAAAGCTCTTTGTTAATAGAATTAATTAGTAAAATTATTGATCCTAAACTAAAAGCCCAGTACACCAAACAGTTAAAAGATTTATTGACCAAAGATAATAATAATGAAAAATTCATTAAAGCTAAAGAAAAACCAATTTTTAGTCTTAATAAAACTTTAGAAAGGTTTAAATCTCCTGTTAAAGAAATCACTCTTCCAGAATTAAATCTAGAAGTTAATAAACTAAAAAAGGAAATTACAAATTTAAAATTTGAAGTTTCCAATTTAAAAAGAGAATTTAATGATAAAAGGTCCTATCTTCAAATTAATGATTCTACATCTAGTGATGAAAATCCTGATGAACCAGAATCATCTAATGTTAAAGAAGAATCTGATCAAGTTATACAAGGACTCACACTTAAAAGAATTAAGGACATTACCATTCAAAAAATGGTATATTTCGGTTAAACTGGTTGTTGATAAAAATTTCTCTATATGGCTTTCTGCTCTTGTAGATACGGGTGCAGATCTAAACTGTATACAAGAAGGTCTTATCCCAACCAAGTATTTTAGGAAAACCAGTGAAAGATTAAATTCAGCTAATGGTAGCCAAATGGAAATTAAATATAAATTACCCAAGGTTCATATCTGTCAAGATGATATGTGTTTCAAAACATCATTTGTTTTGATTCGAAATCTTATAGATAAAGTCATCTTAGGATTACCATTTATATATTTACTCTATCCATTTACTACTAGTAATGAAGTCCTAAGCTGTCGACACTTAGGAAAGAAAATAACCTTTAAATTTCTTATTAAACCTAAAGAGAGAGATCTAAAATTCATTCAAGAAGAATCTATCTCTAACTCATTAAATTTGCTTAACAGTAAATCAACACATTTGAAATTTTTGAAAGAAGAAATTAATTATAAACGAATTGAAGAGCAGCTTTTGAGTAAAAGAGTTCAGCAACAAATTGATGAATTAAAAATATATTTAAAGGATAACCTCTGTTCGGACTCTCCCAATGCTTTTTGTTATAGGAAAAAGCATATGGTTAGGCTCCCTTATGCTAAGGAATTTAAAGAACATTTAATTCCTACTAAGGCTAGGCCTATTCAAATGAATCATGAACAGATGGAGTTATGCAAAAAAGAAATCAATGATCTCCTAAGTAAAGGACTAATTAAACCTAGTAAATCCCCTTGGTCTTGCCCTGCCTTCTATGTTAATAACGAAGCAGAGAAAGAACGTGGTGTTCCTCGTCTAGTTATCAATTACAAACCATTGAATAAGGTCTTAGAATGGATTAGATATCCCCTTCCTAATAAAGACGACCTTGTCAACAGATTGAGTCATGCAACAATATTCAGTAAATTTGACCTTAAATCCGATTTCTGGCAAATTGCCATTCATCCTGATGATAGTTACAAAACAACATTTACACTCCATTCGGTCATTATGAATGGAATGTCCAGGCATTTGGCCTAAAAAATGCTCCCAGCGAATTTCAAAATATCCTAAATGACATATTAAACCCTTTCAGTCATTTTATTGTCGTCTATATTGATGATATCCTGGTTTTTTCAATGACCATTGAAGAAAACATTAAACACTTGAAATCATTCTTCAAGACAGTTAAAGACAATGGTCTAGTTCTTTCACCTTCCAAATGCAGCCTGTTTCAGGTCAGAATAAGGTTTCTTGGTCTTAATATCTTTAGAGGACAAGTTCAGCCCATTGAACGAGCTATTCAATTCGCTGACAAGTTTCCCAATAAGATAACCAATAAAACTCAACTGTAGAGATTTCTTGGCTCGCTTAATTATATAGGCAAGTTTTACAAGAATCTCAGGAAGATCTGCAAACCTCTTTTTCAGCGTTTGCAAGACAATCCCCCACCTTGGACTGACGTTCATACTTCTGTCGTCCAACAAGTTAAAAAATACGTCAAGGCATTGCCCTGTCTTGGCATTTCCAATGATTCAGAATTTAAAATTGTTAAAACTGACGCCTCAGATATTGGATTCGGAGGCATTCTGAAACAAAAGTTAACACCTAGTTCCCCAGAACAGATTGTTCGATTTCACTCCGGTGCATGGAATACTACACAATTAAATTACAGTACTATTAAAAAAGAAATACTTTCTTTAGTTTTATGTATTACTAAATTTCAAAGTGATTTATTAAACCAAAAATTCTTAGTTCGCATTGATTGCAAATCAGCAATATATATATTAGAAAAGGACGTTCAAAATCTAGCCTCTAAGCATTCTTTCGCTAGATGGCAAGCTTTATTAAGTATTTTTGATTTCGAAATTGAATATATTAAAGGAAGTAACAATTCAGTTCCCGATTTTCTTACCCTAGAATTTATCAATACAGGTACTGTTCAATGAGCACCAGAGGAGCATCATCCTCAAGGGGACCGGGTCGCCCTTCTGGCCCTATTAACCAACCCAAAGGAACCATGATTCCTCATCCAGTTAACCCAACTGTTCAAACCAGTAATAAATTCACTGTTCTTGGCACCATGCCTAAGCCTTACAGTTCGGCTTTGGTCAGTCAGCCTATTTCGATTGATCCTTTCAGTAATCCTGCTAAGGCTTCGTCCTCAGCTCCTAGTCATCCTCCTGCTGAGTAATCTCTTTCTTTTATTTATAAACATTTAGGGAAGGGATTACAGTATATCCTAGATCTAAATGTTTGAGAAGGAAGAACGAAGTATTGAAGGACTTCGTCTTCATCTTTTAACTAAGAAGATCGAAGCTGAAAGCTTCGTCTCCGGCTAACTTCTAGATAGAAAGGAGAGCGGACCTCAGTTGAGGTTTTCTTACAAAAGAAAAGCCTGAGGAACTCTAACACTTCGAGTTCCTTAAATAAAAAATAGAAAAGTAAATTACTATTTCATTCACGTAGGAATCACTATTACATTGACTAAAGTAAAAGTAAAATGTAAGAAACATTTTACATTTACTTTTCAGGATATATATACAGAATAAGTTGACACAAAACTTCAACGATTATCAATATAATACAATGAATGGTTCGTAACCCGTAAACTAATGAATTCGTTTCTCGTCTTATCAATACTTCTACCAATGTCCAACAATTGTGCATTGTACTTTCTGACAATCAATTATTGTACTTTCTGACAATCACATTGAATGGTCATCATTGGTACCTATAGTATTGTTCGATCGGTTTACTAACACATCTTAAACTCCTGCCCATACAAGAGAGTTGTTTAACCCAGATACTAACAAGATTTTCAATTGAAATTCAACAATTACTATCACGTTGAGAATGAAAAATAACAAGCATGTTAATGCACAGGGTGCAAAAGAAACAATACTTGTATAACAATAAACTGCATAAATAAGACACGTTATGGCACGGAGTGCATTTCAACAAGTAAGTAGACTTGCCTGATTCGCCTCTATCGTTTACGCTAGTTTTGTGTCTCTCGATCCATCTATATAATTATAAATTCATGTAAACTAATTAAGTGTTAGACGATTAAATCTTTTAAATTTTATTTTAGGTATTATAACCGTTTATAAATAAGACTCCTTGTACTATATATGACAAAATTTTTACATTATAATTACTTATAAGATGAATATTAATCTACTATATTTAAAATAATTTAAGCATTATAACTGCTTGTAAAATGAATATTCGTTTACTATGTTTGAAATAAATCGAGCATTATAACCGCTTATAAAATAAATATTCAACTATTATACTTGAAGAAAATCAGACATAGTAACTACTTATAAAAGTATATTTTTTTCTTTATAAGAGAAATAAATCGGACATTATAGCTTCTTGTAAAAGCATATTTTTACTACATATATAAAGAAAGAATGAAAATAATAACCACTAAAGTAATACCTTTTGTAGTTGCTAGCTTTACTTCCAATTGCTTAGCACTTCGATGCTTCGAAAGTAATTATTTTCTCACAATATCTCTCAGAATATATAAATATAGAGTATTTTTGCTCTTGAATTGATTGTGAATTGGTAGGAAATGAATGAATTTAGCTTACTATTTATAGAAAAACATAGTTTCACTAATTGAACGTTAGGGGCTTGGCTTATTACAGTTTGCACCCGACTTATTACACTTTGGTACCTAGGATAATTACACTTTAGTACCTAGGTTAATTATGCTATTTATACTTTACACCTGGCTTATTACATTTTGGTACCTAGGTTAATTACACTTTAGTAACCAGTGTGTGCCAGCGTGTGCCGGCGTTTGCCAGGCATGTGTCAGCGTGTGCCAGACATGTGTTAGCGTGTGCCAGACATGTGTCAGCGTGTGTCAGGCGTAAGCACGACAAAGCATTTTGTCATTATAAGCATGACAAAGCATTTTTTCAGTGTAAGCACGACAAAGCAGCTTGTCAAAACAAATATATCGAAAAGCCCATAGGCGGAAGAAAAATTTTTAAGCACGACGTGTCAAGCACGACGTTTTTCAGAGAAATTTTTTATTGGACAATACAACTTTTCACGACGAATTTCCGATAGATCTTGAAATGGAAAGTCAATATGACGTACAAATTTCTCAAAAGAACCTAGGGTCAAAACCTAACTCGTATCGTTCTTCACGTGAATAGTGTTTTTACGCTAACTGTCTCAGAAATGTTTTATTTTTGTCTTCAAAATTCTTAATTATTTATTCTTGCATACAACATAAATACTACAATACTATCACCTTCCTAGGTCATAAAATGTCATTTAAACACACAATACAAATAATATTTAAAACTTAATTATTAAACTAAGTGAATTTCTAGGTCGTTACATTCTTCCCCTCTTATAAGGATTCTGTCCCCAGAATCACGATACACATTACCTATAAAAAGATGTGGATAACTATTCTTCAACTGTATCTTGATATTCCCATATGGTTTCAAAAACATTATGCTTACAATCATACTACCTTTTTAGAAGGTATATTTTACTACTCAACACTTAACTTTCTTATCAATTCTACGGATACTCCGTCTCTTTAAAGACCCAAAATTAACTTACTCTTAGCCAAAATTCATAAGAATTGAACTTAGTTCACAACTTCTTCCCTTTTTAGTGTTTCCACACTATCCTTAACTTTCAAATATGATCCTTCTACTGATCAAAAAGAACTTCTATTATAACAATTTGTACCTAGTTTTAATAGTTACTTTGTTCAACAACTTATAGTCGAACAAAAGTCTCAACATTTCACAATAATGGTGCTTCCTATATAAACACACATGATTGAATAAATTTTATACCTAATAATTCTCCATTTCTATCATCAATTTGTTCATTTATTATTTATACCTACAAAATTTTACACAGAACATAAAGTTTTTCTTTTATGTTATTTTATGTGTAAGTTAATATTTTTACGGACTATAAGACTATATACTAAGAAACCTCTTCCTTATATCTATAACCTTAACTGCTTTGATACCATTCCGTGACAACCCCAAATCTATATGCCCGCGGTATCCGATTTGGTGCTCACGACTAATCAATTAATATAACGCATTTAAATCTATACACCCATGGTATCCGATTTTATGCTTATATCTAATCGAGTGACTATACAATTATTACAAGATACAATTCCCATAGATCCAGGGTTCACAGTATCCCATAACAGATAATAGTTCTCGTCAGAACTATTGCTGTATTTGGATACCCTCACTTGGATGTATTGACTGTATCTATGAATAGTATCTATCTATCCAAAATTCAGAGTACCAGTAATAACATGAACAGTCCATATTACCAATACCCTCACTCAGATGAATAGTCTATATCATGCGGAATACACTATCGTATCGATAGTATCTATCTATCTGAAGTCCTGAGTATCAACAACAACATGAACAGTCCATGCCATTAATACCCTCATTCAGATAAATAGTTCCCAAGGATCTCAACTAAATTGAAGATTCTAATTACATCTATATATGTAAAGAAAACACGATTGCGGAAATAAATGATGTTATATATATCATATATTAAGATTCGATTACATGATTCTTCATAAAGAATTTCTTTATTACACATGTCTTATTAGACAAACATTACACTAGACAGTAATTTAAACTAGTCTAGGCATGGTCTCTTTCCAATACAAAAGTCATTTCAACTTAATTCAATTACACAGAATGAAGACAATAATAAAATATCTCTTCAACATTCTCTTCATCTCTAGAATTTTCTGACAATTCTTCCTTATCTGTAATTTTTAAAAGATAATTGCAAGAATGAGCATAAGAATGCCCAACAAGTCTAACAGATATATATATATATATATATATGTATATGTATGAGAAGAGAATCACCTTTTCAGGATATATATATACAGAATAAGTTGACACAAAACTTCAACGATTATCAATATAGTAGACTGAATGGTTCGTAACCCGTAAACTAATGAATTCGTTCCCCGTCTTATCAATACTTCTACCAATGTCCAACAATTGTGCATTGTACTTTCTGACAATCAATTATTGTACTTTCTGACAATCACATTGAATGGTCATCATTGGTACCTACAGTATTGTTCGATCGGTTTACTAACACATCTTAAACTCCTGCCCATACAAGAGAGTTGTTTAACCCAGATACTAACAAGATTTTCAATTGAAATTCAACAATTACTATCACGTTGCGAATGAAAAATAACAAGCATGTTAATGCACGGGGTGCAAAAGAAACAATACTTGTATAACAATAAACTGCATAAATAAGACACGTTATGACACAGAGTGCATTTCAACAAGTAAGTAGACTTGCCTGATTCGCCTCTATCGTTTATGCTAATTTTGTGTCTCTCGATCCATCTATATAATTATAAATTCATGTAAATTAATTAAGTGTTAGAGGATTAAATCTTTTAAATTTTATTTTAGGTATTATAACCGTTTATAAATAAGACTCCTTGTACTATATATGAATTTTTTTTTTGCATTATAATTGCTTATAAGATGAATATTAATCTACTATATTTAAAATAATTTAAGCATTATAACTGCTTGTAAAATGAATATTCGTTTACTATGTTTGAAATAAATCGAGCATTATAACTGCTTATAAAATGAATATTCGACTATTATACTTGAAGAAAATCAGACATAGTAACTGCTTATAAAAGTATATTTTTTTTTATAAGAGAAATAAATCCGACATTATAACTGCTTGTAAAAGCATATTTTTACTACATATATAAAGAAAGAATGAAAATAATAACCACTAAAGTAATACCTTTTGTAGTTGCTAGCTTTACTTCCAATTGCTTAGCACTTCGATGCTTCGAAAGTAATTATTTTCTCACAATACCTCTTAGAATATATAAATATAGAGTATTTTTGCTCTTGAATTGATTGTGAATTGGTAGGAAATGAATGAATTTAGCTTACTATTTATAGAAAAACATAGTTTCACTAATTGCACGTTAGGGGCTTGGCTTATTACAGTTTGCACCCGACTTATTACACTTTGGTACCTAGCTTAATTACACTTTAGTACCTAGGTTAATTATGCTATTTATACTTTACACCTGGCTTATTACATTTTGGTACCTAGGTTAATTACACTTTAGTACCCAGCGTGTGCCAGCGTGTGCCGGCGTTTGCCAGGCATGTGTCAGCTTGTGCCAGACATGTGTCAGCGTGTGTCAGGCGTAAGCACAACAAAGCATTTTATCATTATAAGCATGATAAAGCATTTTTTCAGTGTAAGCACGACAAAGCAGCTTGTCAAAACAAATATACCGAAAAGTCCATAGGCGGAAGAAAAATTTTTAAGCACGACGTGTCAAGCACGAAGTTTTTTGAAGAATTTTTTTTTGTTGGAAAATACGACTTTTCATGACGTATTACCGATAGATCTTGAAATGGAAAGTCAATATGATGTACAAATTTCTCAAAAGAACCTAGGGTCAAAACCTAACTCGTATCGTTCTTCACGTGAATAGTGTTTTTACGCTAACTGTCTCAGAAATTTTTTATTTTTGTCTTTAAAATTCTTAATTATTTATTCTTGCATGCAACATAAATACTATAATACTATCACCATCCTAGGTCATAAAATGACATTTAAACGCACAATACAAATAATATTTAAAACTTAATTTTTAAACTAAGTGAATTTCTAGGTCGTTACAATTAACAAGTCAAATTTGGAGTATAAACTTTGGGTATTACATTACTTAATCCAGGTACGGATTCCATACTCTTTCAGCAAGACTCTTTTGTTTTTTTTAATTTGTTCGTTTCGAAATTTAGTATTGTCTCTCATAATTGTTCCTTGTCAATTTTTTATGATAAAGTTATTTTGGCGTTGTATTAGAACTCACATTTGTACTCTTTAGGCTAGTGTGTCATGTCTAAATTTTATTTTTATATTTATAGTGATGTACCTGTTAGTATATTTTTAGAGACTTGTGTTGACGATTCATTCGATTTAACATGTACATATTAGAACCCCTTTGTGTTGATATTTTATCGCATGTGTTGTGACATTATATTTTGTTAGAATACCGTAGGGTATACTTGAGCTATAACCACAAGTGGGGGTACCACAGGCATGCCCTCTTTGCACCGAGGCATGACACCTTCCGTGGCAGTGTGATCAGTACATGGCGTCTCCGTTTTGTGCTCCGGTGGGAGTTGGCCATTTGGTGTTTTGTTGGGGGAGGAATATGGGTCGACCCTAGTTTTTTGTTCTGTTCTGTTCTGCGAATTAGTGATGTTTGTGCCAAACACGCCTTTCGATTTTACATACATTTGGATTCGCGGTCCAATGTGTGTAACTTGCCTGTGTGGCATTATTTGACTTGCCTGTGTGGCAATGTATATTTCTATTTTGTTCTGAGCTCAGTATAAAATAACACCCAGCCATTTGATTAAGCCTATTATTTCGTTGTGTTACTTTTGTTCGTTTCGTTTCAGTTCGTTTCGTTTCATTTCATTTAATTGAGTTAGTTATTTCGGTTCATTATTTGTATTCTATATCCGTACCGGGCATTTGGCTCATGCTGTGTTTTTCTTTCGGTAGGTAATCAGGGGGATTAAGGGCAAGTGTGATGAGAGCTCCATTCATTTTAATGATTTAGAAATATTCTGTTTAGACTTGATGTGTTAGTTTACTTGGAATTATAATAATTATTTTAGATTATGGTTTGAGACAGTTTGAGATTTATTATTGTTGACTTGTGGTATTTATCAATTATTAAGACCATTCTTTTGTGGCTTTGAGCCTTGTTATTAAATTCATCAATTTTGGTTATGTTTTGGGTAACCTCTCTTTCTATTTTGGGAAGGGGGTGTTACATACATACTATAGAGTATGGAAGAAAATATTATTTCTTACGAATATTGAACAAGATTAATATCACTTACGAATACGAAAGAAATAATACCCCTTACCTTAGTAGGAGATTGGATACTGCAATAGTGTAGTAACAGAATACTCTTCTTCTTTCTCTCTTATTCTCTCTATACTTTCTCTCTCTATAGCTTGAATGAATTGGTAAAAAATAATGAAGAAATGAGCTTCTATTTATAGGCTTGGCAGAGTAAGGGTAAAATAGACTTTTTGCCATAATTTATGACATCATCACTGACATCATCGATCATATTACATCATTGCTTACCTCATCGTCCGATGACATCATCGCTTACCTAATCGTCCGATGACATCATCGCTTACATCATAGGAATTCAAATTCAATTTGTTCTCCTCCACCTCCTTTTACTTTTATACCATGAATTTACTATAATAATGTTACCATTCAAATTATAAAAAACGTACTATTATATAATCACATCATACTATTATAATGTAATTTTATATGTTTGAATGAATTTTTTTATCGAAAAAGATAAAATACCAACTTTCAACAAATGTCACATGCAAAAAAATTCCTCAGTTTAACTCCACATTGAATAAATATTTTCTTATCATATATATCAATAATTAATTATTCACAAATAATATTACAAAATTACAATATCGACAACCAGGTCGTTCCTAGGAAAGAGGGGGCTTTCCGATAAGGATTTCTCCCTATTGGCGCGCAATTAGGTGACCAAACCCCTTTCCACGATAGAACTTTCTAGACATTGTCAATAATGCAAATAATAATATTATTCAAATAATATGAATTATTGATTTGATAATTTGAAATATTGTGCAATGACAATTATTGAATCAATAATATAAAATATCAATTTGGAAATTATTGAATCAATAAAATAAAATATTGAACAGTAATTACTGTAACAATTATTGAGTAGTGACTTCTTACATAAGCATCAATAATCCAAGATACTGTACAATATCGTCTGCTACTATGCAATCACGCGTATTACTGTACTTTTACCGCCGGGTATTTAAACAGTTAACGGTAAAACTTTCGCCGTTATTTTTATAAAAAGATAATTTTGTCGTTTTCTAACTCTGACAATAATTCTGTTATGGGGTCCACCAATGATTGTGTCGTCGTACCAATATTCCCAGACAAAAAGAATATTCCCCGACCAAACGAATATTTTATAACAACTTGCTTACTTTGCAAAATTTATAAATATTACCCACAACTATAACATTATAACAAATTCACACCTTAATATTCAAAAATATAATTCGAGAAAAATTAATCTTTATTTATGAAAGTTGGGGTCTTACAACCTCCCCTTCTTATGAAATTCGGTCCTCGAAATTCGGGTACATACCTGGTATATTGAAGAGGTGAGGATACCTTGATTTCATTTCAGATTCTAACTCCCAGGTCATTTCCTCAACATCATGGTTTCTCCACAAAACTTTGACTTGAGGTATAATCTTGGAGCGTAAAATATGTTCCTTCTTATCCAAGATTTTAACAGGTACCTCTTCGTACGTTAAATCTTCTGCTATCTCGTCTGGTTCCAACTCAATAATGTGGTTCGGGTCTTCCACATATTTACGTAACATGGATATGTGAAAAAAGTTATGAACACGAGATATACTTGGCGGTAAGGCGAGTCTATAAGCCACAATTCCTACTCGATCAAGGATTTCAAATGGGCCAACGAATTGAGGATTGAGCTTTCCACTCTTTCCAAATCTTGTAACTCCTTTTCATGGAGCAACACGTAACAACACATGTTCTCCAACATTGAATTCCACGTCCTTTCGATGAAGATCAACATAACTCTTTTGTCGATCTTGTGAGGTCTTTATACGTTGCCAAATCATTTGAATCTTTTTCATAGTCATACGTACAAATTCTGGTCCCAACAACATTGCTTCACCCACCTCATCCCAACATACTGGAGAACGACACTTCCTTCCATACAAGGCCTCGAACGTATCCATTCCGATACTTGCTTGATAATTGTTGTTGTAGGAGAATTCTACCAATGGTAAGAACTTGTTTCAACTTCCTTTGTAGTCAAGGACACAAAGTCTTAATAGATCTTCCAAAGTTTGAATAGTCCTCTCCGACTGCCCATCCGTCTGAGGATGATATGCCGAACTAAATCGTAAATCCATGCCCATAGCTTTTTGCAAACTAACCAAAAACCGTGAAGTGAATCTTGGGTCTCGATCAGAAACTATGGATACTAACATACCATGCAATCTTATAATCTCATTTATGTATATACGAGCAAGACGTTCCAGTGAATAAGTTTCTCGTATAGGTAAGAAATGAACAGACTTGGTCATTCTATCAACAATGACCCAAATTGCATCTATGCCTTGAGAAACCTTGGGAAGACCGGTAACGAAATCCATGGTAATGTGCTCCCACTTCCATTCAGGAATTTCAAGTGGTTGCAATGGACCTTTTGGCACTTAATGATCCGCATTGACTCGTTGACAAGTTAGACACCTTGAGATAAACTCCACGATCTCTCTTTTCATATTGATCCAACAAAATGTATGTCGAAGATCATTATACATTTTGGTACTCCCAAGATGGATTGCAAATAGTGTGTTGTGCGCCTCCATCATGATCTTATACTTCAAATCAGAGTCGTTAGGAACACAAAGTCTGGAGTTGACTCTAAGTATTCCTTCTTCATCTATTCTTACTTCTAAAATAGTACCTTCTTGCACTTTCTTCTTCATACGCATTAGCTCCAGGTCTATAGTTTGAGCAGCTTTAACTTTATCGATTAAAGTTGGTTCTACTCGTATACTTGACATCATCATGTGGGTCCCTGGAATCTTTATCTCTATCTCCATCCTTTGTGAGTCATACAGAATGGACCTTTGCGTTGATAATATTGCACTCGTACCCGTATATGATCTTCTACTCAATGTGTAACACCCCGAAATCCGGTCTATCTTCACACCCGAATTCCGTGCGTCACTAGTACATCATTCATCCAACATACATCATTATATACTGAAATATAACAACATACACTCTCAAATCCCAGGTTCTAAAAACCTTATAGCCTTTCTCATTACAAATAATGATAATTACATTATTCTTTACATCTTGCACGAGTGACTTTTATCCGCCACCAAGGATACATAATCGTTCATTAAACTATTCTATAGTTTAATTCTCATCTTTCTACATTACAAGTCTTTACTTGATCTTCTCGCTCATTCACATTCTGAATGGCACTTCATCTGGATACCGACAGCTTGATCTATACGGGATCCTTATGTTCTTCTAACATCGCTCGCTGAAAATGTTTTTCATTTAAAGCAAGTGTGAGCATTCAATTGCTCAGCAAGTATTAGCAGTTGAATAACAACTTCAAGATTTTAACATTCCTTTGGAAATTCGATAACCGAACAAAGGTTATGAAGCAGCTTGAACAATAGGAATAATCTCGATTCCTATCATTTTAAAACATCAGTTATATCCACTTTGAAATACTTTCATTCTCTACTTTCTTTCATACACATCCTGTCTGGCTAGAATCAATAGCACAGACTTAACAATAACGGTTCATGTATAAACAGAACATTCTTTTATTGAACAGTTCAATCACAGAACAGTTCATATCATAGAAACACCAAAGTGTTCACATTGTGGCACAAGGCCTCATACATTCTACCACATTGTACAAATATCACACATTCGCACATAGACAGAACTTCTCAAGTTCAACATCTGAGAAGTTTAAGAAACTAGCATTCATTTAAAATATGAATGAAGTTAGGAAACTTGCCTTACGCACAGCTACAGCTTACGCTGAACTGCTCATTCCATTCCCTATAACACATAAGGAAATAACACGTACACCAATTAGTCATATACTTGACTTACGCATTGGTTTACTTAACTTTACTTCTTAAGGTTCGCGTTCTTACAATCTAAGTTTACGCGACCAACTTTCATTACCATTCTATAGCTTCATGACATACGGAGATGTCTTACTCAAAACGTTCATCATCTTTGATGACTAACATTCTTATCTTCTTCTTATAACTTCTCTAGGACTCAGCACACATCGCTTCTCTGCTGGTAGTCCATATGGTACTCTGAGTGGTTTCCCACAAACAACCAACAAACAAGTTCCCGTCTCATCTACACTGCCATCACAGTGAGTTAGATCGGTTGCCAGTTTCGTATATACCTTCGCTCTCTAAAGGAATTGTTTAGCCCAGCTCCCATATGTCAACCATCAAAGGTTACGATTGCACCACAACCTAACTTTCTCTTAACTTATACGAATTATTAAATTATAATGTTCGTTAAGTTAATTTCTTATTCCTTTTTGGCTTTCTAGTAAGTAATTGCCATACCTCAGGATTCATTCTTATCCGATTCATATTCGGCTTTCATTAATCTCATTACCGTTCGATACGACTTTCTTGATACCATTCGTATCTTACTTACTACATTCATCAATGTCTAAGTCATACAACCAGGGTATACTTAGCACGTTCGTCAAACGCGAATACGATTCACGAGAATCGTTTACGTATTCAACGTTCACGTTGCTCGTCTCTTAATCTCTCATTCAACCTGTACTCAAGGTTTTAATTACTTTCGATCGTTATCCATCCCATTAACCCCATGTTCATTATTCTTTCTTAATGTCGAAGCCATACTGATCGTTGTATGCTAAGACCGATCATTCATTGCAACAACGTTGCATTCACAGCGTCTATACGCTTTACATTCATATCTCATTACCATGTCATAACATTGAAATGTTATACATTACTATCGTCCATCAACGTCTAAGGAATCACCATCATAGCAATCCCTCACGTTCGATTCATTACGACTACGGTCCCCGGCTATCGGTCCCGTAACCCGTAATTACATTCTTTTAATCTCGTTCAACCTTTTCATTCGATCTTCATCAAAGGTTTAAAACACTCACTTAAGTGTTACATTAGTAAAACTACATGTTCATATCTCTTTCTTGCACATCCCCAGTAGTTGAGCATTTAAAATCTCATTACTGGCTTTTTCCCTGTACCGGCGCTGCGGCGCCACTTCCCTTTACAATTCTCGCGCTGCGGCGCCACTCTGTAGTGTCAAACTGCCGAGGCTGGCGCTGCGGCGTCACTCTCTACACTAAGACTCGCGCTGCGGCGCGGGTTAGCAGTGTCTGGCTCTCCGGCCTGGCGCTGCAGTGCCACCATTCTAGGCATGCCTGGCGCCGCGGCGCCAAGACCTTCTTCCCGAAAATTTTTTCTAAGTCTTGGGTCGTTCTGAGATGCATACTTCGAAATCTCATAACTTCTTCGTTATAACTCGGAATGGAGTCGTTCCAAAGCCATTTTCTTACTTATCTTACGTACTTTGATTACTCATGGATAGAACTTTGTTCTGAATCCATTAACCTGCCATTCAATTGGCTTAATCTTCACCCTTCATTCATTTTTAACGTTTTTAACGTTCTTCGTTAGTTCGTCCGTAATTCGGTCATCCGAACTCGGAACTCGTTCTTTCTTAAGTCCACGACTCACGTTTTCAACATTTTCTTACATTATTATGAAACCCTACACATTTGGGTTCATTTACTAACTTTCAAATTATTGAACTTCTTTTACGAAATTTTCGCCATAACTTCGTTATAGCTCAATTTTAATCCGTTCTTCATGAACGTTTCTAACGTTCCTAACCAAGCAATAAGCATCTAACTTATATGTGATGGTTTTAAACTTGTCCATCAACAACAATTATACTACGATGGTTTTAAATTTGTCCATCAACAACGTTCTTCGCGTTCTTCGCGTGTTCTTCGTGTTCTTCATTCGTTCTTCATTTTTAATCGATATTTTGGATTACGATTTTACTTTTTCTTGGAATTTGATGTTATAGAACACCATTCCTTACTTATTTAACCTACTCATTCATAAGATTCATTCGGATCGCTCAAAATCCTTACGAATTTTATACTTCCTTAAGAAATTTATAAACTAAATTTCTTATTTCTTATTTCTTCTTTTTCTTACAATTTCAACCATATGAAATAATTCTTAACATCTTTACTTCTTATTCCCATTAAGTTATGTTTTTAACATAAAAACATAAAGAAAAATTATCTAGATGTTAGGTTTTTGGATTACCTTTCTTCTTTAATTTCATTCCGTCGGACAAAGCGTGCTCACGAGCAAGTTTTTCCGCTTTCTTTTTCCTTCTTCCTCCCATCCGAAATCTCTCTCTCTCTCTCTCTCAAAGTGTGGGATTTTCAATAATCCAAATAAATGAGATTAAGCTTCCTATTTATAGATTTTCAAGGTTAGGGGCATTTTAGTCATTTCGCCCCTAAAATCACTATTCACACCTCCTTACTATTCAAGACTTAAGGACTAAGTTAACTTAGCCCTTAAGTTTTCTTAGCCCTTAAGTTTCGTAGTTCCGTCTTACGATTTTCGTCCGATAGTTTTAAAAACTGCGATTCTCGGAATCCAAATATTTTTGGATATTTTGTCTTTGGCCATAACTGAAATATTATTAAATATTCCATCACGTCTCAACATTTTACGTAATCTATAACTTCTCGGAATTTCAAAATAAATCTCCGAGCAGAAACGGATGAATAGTGCCTATTTCGTCTTTTTCCCCGAAAATATTTTGTCTCCGGAAAATTTTTATTTTCGTCTTGAAAATTTCTACTCGTTCAGTCTAGTTCGTAGCCAGAATCCTCCCGATTAATAATCATTCTAGGTTATAGAACGATTAATAAACACATAGCACAGAATAGTATTAATAAAAATTCATTTTATTAATAACTAATTCTTTAAATCTTAAATTCTGAACAATCCGGACTCTCCGGGTTGTTACACAATGCGTCAACTACCACGTTCGCTTTTCTAGGATGGTATTGAATAGTATGATCATAATATTTCAGCAGTTCAAGCCAATGTCATTGCCGCATGTTGAGTTCCTTTTGAGTGAAGAAATATTTGAGGCTTTTATGATCCGTAAAGATCTCCACTTTCTCCCCATAAAGGTAATGCCTCCAGATTTTAAGTACAAAAATGACAGCTGCCAACTCTAGATCATGAGTAGGATAATTCCTCTCATATTCTTTGAGTTGTCGCGAGGCATAGGCTATTACTTTCCCATGTTGCATGAGAACACATCCTAAACCCTTGCCTTAAGCATCACTGTAGATGACATATCCCTCCGTACTAGATGATATTATCAGAACAGGTGCTGAAATGAGTCTCCTCTTAAATTCTTGAAAACTCTTCTCACATTCCTCGCTCCAACCGAATTTTGTATCTTTTCGAGTCAGCTGAGTTAATGGAGTAGCGATTCGAGAAAATCCTTCCACGAATCTCCGATAATAACTAGTTAAGCTGTAACGACCCCAAAATTCATATAATTTAATTCTTGACTTCGGTCGTTAATAATACATTCAACCTCTAATTTTATATCATTAAACGATAATACAACCATTGAAATTTATGGAATAATTAAAATTTTCTATTACAAACTATCCTCGTTCCCAAAACCTTCAACCTTTACATCTAAATATCTTAGAATTATTTTAATACTACAATAGTTTACATTCGCAAAATAATATTACAATTCAACATTAATACATTATTCGAAACATTAGACATGGTTTACAAGAATAACAACTTAGCTAGGATATTAAATCTTCATATATCACTTTTGATCCATAACAATCAAGTAGCACATAGCGTTTACCTTAAATTCTTGAATCTGCAAAAATGGTTATTTGCAAGAATAAGCTCGACAGCTCAGTAAAATCTAAAAGTTTTCATGCATCAGGTAGCATATAATAACATGCTCAACATACAAGAATAATCATAAACAAATATAGCATACATGTTATAGTTCACATAACAACTATAAAGATTGAGTTTCTTACTCAATCAACATTCATAGTTCAATCATCATAGTCATAGATTGACTTTCACATTTCATACTTTTGACATATATAATACATCATACACTAAAATTTTAAAGCAGATCATCATCAAGTTCACATAGCAAAAAGGAACTGAAAGACTTGCCTTTACCAACGTTTTACCAACACGCTAATACTTCGCGTCCTTGCACAACCTACACTTCTTCTAGCTTCTTTTTTTTTTCTTCTTCTAGCTCATCTCAATTCCTCTATTTCTCTCCATCTCTCTCAATTTCTCAATACAACTTCTACATAACAATTATCTACATTATGAAGAACATAAAAATATAATTAAAACAAGGAATTTATATTATAACTTTATTAGTATGAATTTAAGAGAGAGATGAAGATGATGGTGATGGGGCTTGTTTTGTCTTCTCAAAGCTTTCCCTTCTTCTTCTTTTTCTTCCTCTTCTTCTTCTCCTACAACTCTCTCTAACTCTCCTCTTCTTTCTTTGGTTTGTTTTCTAAAACTAACATACTAACTTGTAGTATATACATATAATATACAATACTAGTAATATATAATATATGTAACTCCTAGTAATTATTAGATATACTAATTACTAGTTAATACATAGGTTACACCAATTTGAACTTGAAAAGCCTAAGACCATGTTTGGCAAATACTCATTATTTTAATTAATCAATAGCTTAACATCAATCAATCTCATCAAATTGTCACATAATTATATTTACTTATAAATTATAATTTTTGTGTAACAATCATTACATAACTCATCTAATTTAATTATCTCAATTAAATTAGAACTATAACATAAAATTATTATATTAATTAAATTAAATACTAAATATTCATTTAATTAATCTGCTACACTTAATTATATTACTCTATAATCAAAACAAAATTTATTTATCTAACTCAATAAATAATTCAATTAAATATTTATATATATATTAAAATTAATATATAACATTCTCTTCACATCAATTCACATATTCTGCAATATATGATATACACATACTCACACCTAACATATCTCATAAATAATACTTTTATTTATAAAATTCTCATTTATAATTTCTAAAAATTTGGGATGTCACATCATTCCCTCCTTATAAGGATTCCATCATTGGAATCACCGAAACACTACCTTACTCAGGTTTTCCTCAAATCTATTCATTGAATAACTTCAACACATTACCTTAATATAGGTTTTATATTTTTTTCTCTCACCATTCTTGATAATAAATTCTTATAAGTTTTATTTCATAATATTTACTTAGACTCAATTATATTTGAGTATTACATATACTTTGACCCGTTCATTATCTTTCTCTAAGGATCATTATCATATATTATATGATCAAACTCTCGGGACATTACATTCACCCCTTCTTCTAAGAATTTCGTCCTCGAAATTTTTTTATTTTTTTATTTATTAATCTTTATTCATTCAATCTATCAAAGTAGATTTTTATATCACTACTTCATTCATTCATTGATTTCTATAACCACTTTCTTTCCACAAACATCATTCTACAATTATTATACTTTTCTATTAAAAGTTTAACACTATTCTTTGATAACTCACATCCTTCTCACTTCAAAATTTCTTTTCTCACTTATTCAACATATCCATCATTCAGTGTCGCATTTTACGACTTACTTCTTTCTAAGGAATACTTTCCTTTTTCACTTCCATCTTGCATAATAACAAAAATCTTCCATAATTGTTCAATAATTGGGAAGTAGTATGAATAACTCAGGAATTTAAAAGATTCCAAATCATGCTGAGGGTCACAAGACCATGAACTCTATTCTCTAGGTTTAATAGTGCTTCACCCTCGGTTCTTCACACTTTAAACCCTCTTTGGCAGAATGTTTATCAATCACAAAACTAAAAACACCCTCCGCAAGTACTCTAGGTGATCAACCTATTGTACATGTATTGTATACAAACATTTCAGCACAAAGTATAAAACTAAGCGCAACCCCTAATAATAGGGTTGTTCATCTCAGCTTTTCAACATCTGAATCCGCACCAAAACAATTTAGTTTGGCATAACTTCTCAAGAAACTCTTGAATTTCATGAACATCTTTCAATATTTGTCTAGCTGAATCAAATAGCATAGACCTCTACAATAATTCGAACATCAACCGAAATATACATATACATACATACATATGTATTCTCATAACTTAAAAAATGTCAAAAATCTTTTTATAACGTCATGATACCGCACTATATTTACAGTCCGTTGAGAATTCCGTCATTTGGTGATTTTATCATACTACATCATACCATAGTGGGCTGACGATCCTTAGATCACATCCAACACTAGGTAATACTGCATTGATGACTCCATCATTTTTATCATCTTTGCACCAGGTTACATGATGCATTAATGATATAAAATACATTTTGATATATTGCAAATCATTTTTGTCTAGCCGAAACAATTAGCATAGACATACGAATAACAATATTGTTGTTAAAACTCATTGGTTCCATCAGTTGATCCAATGTTTTTCAAGAAAAAAAAAGTGTAAACATCAGCACGAAGTCAATAAATTTCGAAAGTCTACCATAGCTAGTAGATTTAGAATACCTATGCTTCCACCATCAACTCCACTTTCTATAATGATCCATTGCTTAATAGGTCTATCTATTCCTATCATCCTCAATACTCCATTCACACTTATCTGTACCCAGTTCGTCAAACTTACCACACGTTATGAGTCCAGGAACTTGCCACAATCATATGAGTTTAAGAATTTATCCTAGTCAGACCATAGGCGTCCATTCGCTAAGGGGTTCAAAAACATACCATATAATTATGAGTCACGAACCTACCATAAGTATGAGTTTTAAGAACTCGCACATAACCTGATAATATTCTCTAACTATACTCTACCTATCTGTTATACACATGAGAAAAGAATCACCTTCTCAACAGGCATATAGCAAATAACGACATAAACATTCCAATGATTATCAATGTGATAAACTGAGTGCAAGCACAAAACCCTCGCCCATACAAAGGTTTGTACAACTCAGCCACCACCTGAGTCCTCAATTGAAATCCCTCCTAACTCTATCTGCTTATTACTTGCTCTTTGCTCGATACGAATTCCTCGTATCATATTATCTATAACTCCTCATGAGTTTATCGCGTACTATCATAGTACATTATCTTCATAGCATCAAGCTATAATCATTCAACCATTAAAAACCATCTTCCTTTTTAAACTTAAACAGATCACGTCGTGATCTTATTCTATAATCATCTCTCTTAAAATTCTTTTGTTAACTTGTGATCATTTTGTTTTACGATCCCCTTTCTTTCATATCATTTACGACATTATTCGTTATCTTGGCTATTGGAGTTCGGTAACTCCCATTTCTTATCAACATATCTCTTCAAGATTCTTGTTTCAATCTTCTTGTTTATATAACAATTCCTGCTTTAAGAATTTCTAACTTCATTTACATTGTTCAACATTCCAATCGAATTCCACATTTTAATCATACCTATCCATTTTATAAACTTGGTACACATCGAGTCTCTAATAGTTTCAATATGGTACGCTGAGTGGTTTCCCACAAATAACCAACAAACTAGGTTTCGAGTTGCTAGTTCGTATATACCTCCGCTCTATGAAGGAATCGTTTAGCCCAGATACCATACATCAACTATTAAAGAGTACAACTATACCATACTTAACTATAACTTTTATTCTTAACTTCTTTATCATTCTCTTCTTATAGACATTGTCTATTTATTATCACCTTACATCCATATTATTGGAGTTGGGTAACCCCATAACTCTGCGAGATTCTTATTTGAATCCTCTCACGCATGTTTTAATCCCTTCTCTATACGTTTCTTAAATTAATTCTTATTGTTCAAACTGTATCTGAGCTTATTCTTTCATTATCTTCACATTCCTTCTCTAAGGTTATAGCCTACAGTACTCCTACCTAAGGTTTATAAACTACATCTCTGATACCAACTGTAACGACCCCAAAATTCATACAATTTAATTCTCGACTTCGGTCGTTAATAATACATTCAACCTCTAATTTATATCATTAAACGATAATACAACCATTGAAATTTGCAGAATAATTAAAATTTTCTATTACAAACTATACTCGTTCCCAAAACCTTCAACCTTTACATCTAAATATCTCAGAATCATTTTAATACTACAATAGTTTACATTCGCAAAACAATATTACAATTCAATATTAATACATTATTCGAAACATTAGACATGGTTTACAAGAATAACAACTTAGCTAGGATATTAAATCTTCATATATCACTTTTGATCCATAACAATCAAGTAGCACATAGCGTTACCTTCAATTCTTGAATCTGCAAAAATGGTTATTTGCAAGAATGAGCTCGACAGCTCAGCAAAATCTAACAGTTTTTATGCATCACGTAGCATATAATAACATGCTCAACATACAAGAATAGTCATAAACAAATATAGCATACATGTTATAGTTCACATAACAACTATAAAGATTGAGTTTCTTACTCAATCAACATTCATAGTTCAATCATCATAGTCATAGATTGGCTTTCACATTTCATACTTTTGACATATATAATACATCATACACTAAAATTTTAAAGCAGATCATCATCAAGTTCACATAGCAAAAAGGAACTGAAAGACTTGCCTTTACCGACGTTTTACCAACACGCTAATACTTCGCGTCCTTGCACAATCTACACTTCTTCTAGCTTCTTCTTTTTTTTTTCTTCTTCTTCTAGCTCATCTCAATTCCTCTATTTCTCTCAATCTCTCTCAATTTCTCAATACAACTTCTACATAACAATTATCTACATTATGAAGAACATAAAAATATAATTAAAACAAGGAATTTAGATTATAACTTTATTAGTATGAATTTAAGAGAGAGATGAAGATGATGGTGATGGGGCTTGTTTTGTCTTCTCAAAGCTTTCCCTTCTTCTTCTTTTTCTTCCTCTTCTTCTTCTCCTACAACTCTCTCTAACTCTCCTCTTCTTTCTTTGGTTTGTTTTCTAAAACTAACATACTAACTTGTAGTATATACATATAATATACAATACTAGTAATATATAATATATGTAACTCCTAGTAATTATTAGATATACTAATTACTAGTTAATACATAGGTTACACCAATTTGAACTTGAAAAGCCTAAGACCATGTTTGGCAAATACTCATTATTTTAATTAATCAATAGCTTAACATCAATCAATCTCATCAAATTGTCACATAATTATATTTACTTATAAATTATAATTTTTGTGTAACAATCATTACATAACTCATCTAATTTAATTATCTCAATTAAATTAGAACTATAACATAAAATTATTATATTAATTAAATTAAATACTAAATATTCATTTAATTAATCTGCTACACTTAATTACATTACTCTATAATCAAAACAAAATTTATTTATCTAACTCAATAAATAATTCAATTAAATATATATATATATATATATATATATATATATATATATATATATTAAAATTAATATATAACAATCTCTTCACATCGATTCACATATTCTACAATATATGACATACACATACACATACTCACACCAAACATATCTCATAAATAATACTTTTATTTATAAAATTCTCATTTATAATTTTTTAAAATCTAGGATGTCACATAAGCCCAGAAAGCTACGTACTTCGGTAACTGACTTAGGTTGCTCCCAGCTTTGAATTTCTTCAATCTTTGTCGTGTCAACAGATAATCCATGATTTGATATCACGTGCCCATGGAATGCTACTTCCTCAAGCCAGAACTCACATTTCTTCAACTTGGCATATAGCTTGTTTTCACGGAGCTTTTGGAGTATTAGCTAGCCTAAAGTGTTGCTCAAGATCTTCATGACTTTTGGAGCATATGAGGATGCCATCAATATAGACAATAACAAAATTATCCAAATATTCCTTGAATACTCGGTTCATCATATCCATGAAGGCCGCATGAGCATTTGTCAATCCAAAAGACATGACTAGGAATTCGTAATGCCCGTACCGAGTTCTGAAAGTAGTCTTTGGAATGTCATCAGTTTTAACTTTTAACTTATGATATCCGGAACGAAGATCGATCTTTGAAAAGAATTTAGCACCTTGCAACTGGTCAAACAGGTCATCAATTCGTGGTAACGGGTACCTATTTTTTACGATGACATGATTTAACTCCCGATAGTCAATACAAAGTCGCATACTTCCATCTTTCTTCTTTACGAATAGAACAGGAGAACCCCAATGAGACGTACTAAGATGAATGAAACCGATGTCTAATAACTTCTGCAGTTGGGTTTTTAACTCCCGAAGTTCAATAGGAGCCATTCGATATGGGACTTTAGAAATGAGTTTTGTACCGGGTTCAAGGTCGATACAAAATTCTATTTCACGCTCTGGGGGTAGGCCAGGAAGTTCTTCAGGGAATACGTCAAGAAATTTATTAATAATAGAAATATCATTCAAATCTGACGTATTTTTGTTTAAATCTGTGACATGAGCTAAGAAAGATTGACATCCGTTTTCCAATAAACTAATAGCTTTATAGCTTGAGATGACAGTGATTGATTTTAATGGTTTGGTTGCTTGAATTCGCATAATAGGTTGGTTAGAAATATGAAAGCTAACAACCTTACGAAAATAATTAATTTTTGCAGGATGAGTAGTTAACCAATCAATCCCTAGAATCACGTTAAATCCAAGTATTTTCAATGAAATAAGATCGACATGTAATGTGAGGGTAATGATTTGAACCAAATAAGACTTATAAACAGTGGATGTAATGAAGGTTTCTCCCAACGGAGTTTCCATAGATAAGTCAAAGTCTAATTTCTCCGGAGTCAAATTTAAACGTTGAGCGCAAGTATGAGAAATAAAAGAATGGGTAGAACCAGTATCAAATAAGGTATATACTTCACTAGAGTTTATGATAAGCTTACCCATGATGACTGTAATATCCTAGATTTTTCCATGTAATTAAACAATTTCAATAAACAAACTTATGTGAAATTCTTACGTGACAATTATTTTTAATGACAATTATTTTTAGATGAATTATTTATTTTTATTATATGTTATGTGATAAGATGCATATTAATGGTTGTTACGGTTAGGCCAATTATTTAAATTGGTTAAGGATGGAATTAATTCTAATTAATTTCGTGGGATGACTTACAAATATGAGTTTGAGTTTGGAATGGAATTTAGAGACGCGGTCTGCGTATTTGAGTCTGAAATGTCGAAATTAGCCAGGATAGACTGTAACCACAAAAATGTGTCACGGTTGACTTTTTGGTCAAAGTCAACCTGTTGACTTTTTTGGGGAAAAAGTCAACTACGAATTTTTGTAGTTGAGTTTGACGAAACGGATAGTCCCATGACATTCGGGATGTCGACTTTAGTAGGAATCGATATAAGTATCGAGCACATTTGACTACGAAGGGCAAAACGGTCAAAATTATTATTTGATTAAAAGGTTAAATAATATTTTCATTTAACAAGATCAGCAGCTGGGGTACTTGGTGACCATCAAATTGGGACAAGAGAGCAGCATACGTATATTGCATGATAGCCAAGAAGGGAGTATTTCATTTTATTCCTTAAAAAAAACTCTTCAATTTCTCAAACTCCCACTTCCCCTATTTAATTAGCTAGACTAATGAAGGCAATTGATGGCTGGAATGAGTTACGAATGGGAGGGGGCTCAAGTTATATCAACTCTCATATACTTGTTTTCCTTCCCAACTACTTCTTCACTTTGCAAAGAAAATTATACGTGAGAGAAAAATATTGGGAGTTGAGACTGGTGCTAGGTGGCCTAAGAATTCTGGAGGTTGCAAAGGAGTTAGCAAGCAAAGGGGTGAGACTCTAGCAAGATTAAACCAAGAGGAAATTTCGTCCAAAAGGTAAGCTTCAAACCATTTCTTATGTTATGAGAAAACTAGTAAGAAAATTAATGTATAAACATGGTAGATGGTTTGTTTTGACTTTGTAATGTCATGCTAGGGTTTGTTTCTGATATGTGGTAGTAGAGAGTGAAAATTCTGGTTTAGTACATGCTCTAATTCATAGAAAGTCAAGAAATCATGCCATGTATGCTAGCTATTTGATAAAATGTCTCTAACATGCTAATTTGATCAAAACATGAAAAGTTAGAGAAATGAATTGTTGTAACATGTATATATATGTTATTAGAAGTGGTCTGGATAATAGGAATCAAACCCATGCATGCTAGAATCAAAATCATGAATTTCTCAAAAGTTGGGTTAAACTAGTTTGCATGATTTTTTTTAGGATTTTTGGTCACTCGAAATCATGTCTTAGATAATCCATTTGGTGCATGTAATAATTTTGTAAAATAGTATGTAGCATGAGGTATAACATGTCCAAATTTCATTCGGATCGAAGCTATATTGAGTGAGATATGAAAATCGTAAGCAAACATGTTAGAAACCAAAAAAAAACTGTGAACTGCTGACTCTAAAGACAAAATTCGGTGCTAGCGACAGTTTTCAGTAAATTTTGGGCTTTTGGGTTATTATAGTACAATGAATAAGCTTTCCATAGACTCCGGAACGGACTAATTCCGACTTCGGAGCAAGGAATTATGACTTTTCAAAGTAGTTGTGTCAAATCTGTCCAACAAATTCGGTGCAGTCCTCTTGCACGGATTTTCTGGAATTTTTTGCTTGGAATTTGAAGATGGTCCATGAACTAAAGTTGTAGCCCCAGAAGTTAGCTTCGCGTGGGCGCAAGAATCTCTCAAAAATGTTTTAAAATGAATTAGTTATGACTGTTTTAGCGAGGTATGATAAAGCTGAGAAAAAAAATGTAAAAACTGTTATGTTTGGGCATTTTTAAGTTCTGTTTTGGGGTTCCTATGATATCTAAAATGGGTGGCATATATTTTCTAAATATATTCTATTGTGATGTTTGTAGCATATCCAATAGGAGACCCTTATACTTCAAACTAGATTGTGTATGCATGGTGATTAACGAGACACATGTGATTAGGTTATGTGAAGGTTAATTGCTAGCGTTAATTGTAGCAGGTTTATCAGGCAAGTTTTCTAACCCTCATTTCTACTGGGTATTTACTAAATCCTTACTAATATTATCGCAGTAAGGGTAAGTATTGGACTTGTGTTAGTTATTTATTCGTGCAAGTTTTTTCGTTGAAAAGTCATACAAACTTCAATTATCTTGCAAGCTTATCGATGATTATTCAGTTATTATTTTAACTGCCATATGTTTAAATTTCATTTCATTATCGAACTGTTCTAAGTATGTTCTTGGCCTTTGTTTCTGGCTAGTTATTATTGATGGAAAAAGTGATTTAAAACAAATCTTTCAAAGCTATTAAATGTTTACCAATCCAAATTGCTTTGGTGCGGTCTCGCATGATTACTAAGATGAACAACCCGAATGAACGGGAAAAAAATAGATGTCGGGTAAATAGTCCCATTTATGCTTATGCATTTTAAACTTAATACATGTGCACAATGTAGGGTACAATGGGCTGATCACCTGGCGTACTTGCAGAGACCGTTTACAGTCTATTGGATTATTAAACCGTCTGATGATTTTTGATGAAAGAAAATATGTCCAGGGTATTTTACACCCCTTAGTATGATATTGAAAATTCTTAAATTTCCATTCTTGATGTTCCTATTTAACACTTGACAATCATTTCAACTGTTGAGGTTTAGCTATTCAACTACTTTCACTCCTGATGTATGTTTTCAAATTTCTGTATATACTTGCTGGGAAATTCGTGCTCATTCTTGCTTAAACCTTTTAGTTAAGGGTGAGAAGGCTGAGGGATCGGGCAAGGACAAGGGAAAGTCCAAGATGAAGTGATGATAATGGTTATGTATTAAGTTAATTATTTCCGCATATGTGTAATGTAGCGATAAACGCTAAGACTAAGTTCCAGTATGTTTTAAGGTTGTAAAGACTTGGGATTTTGTTTCGACTATTTATGTAATGGATAATATAATATTATTATTATTGTTAAAGTTTACTTAGATAGATGATGTTGTATGTTGTATCGTGAAAACCAAGTCCTATAATCGACGATACACAGATTTGGGGGCGTCACAATGACCTTGCTCGGGTTCCTTGCTTTCTGGGAGGTCACAACAAACGCTCTCCCTTTGAACTACTGGTTTTGACTTGTCTGGGACGGCATTTTGTGCCACCGTTCCAACTGGACTTGACTTTGGTGCACGACAAAATTGGGCTAGGTGACCTTCTCTTCCACAATTGTAACAAGCTTTGGACTGCTGCGTATAGTTTGGACTGATGTGTCCCTCCCCTCCGCATTTGTAATATACGACCGGCGGTCGCTCTCCTTCCTTAATAACAGGTGCTGACGTCTTCCATCATTATTGAATTTCCTCTTTTTGAAATTTCCACTTCTATTATCTTGGCCATGATTACCACCGAAGTGGTTACCATTTCTGGTATTTTGATTCCCTCCTCGTTTGTTGTTACCGCTTCGATGACTACTACCACTGATATTATCGATTTGTCGGCTGCTCTCTCTTGGTTGCGTTAACTCGTTATCACGCTCCAGTAACTGAGCCCTATTTACAACATCTGAATACAAACACAGTTTGTGAGAAATTAGGTATTGACGTATCTCAGGTTTCAAACCTCTTAGAAAAATCCACGTCATTCTCTCCTCATTATCAACCAAGTGGGACACAAACCGGGACAACTCGGAAAACTTAACTTCATATTGTGACACATTCATATTATTTTGCTCTAGTTTGATGAACTCCACTTCTTTCACGTGACGAATACTTTCGGGAAAGTACTTGTCATTGAACAGTTCTTGAAACTTCTCCCAAGACATCTTTAGTGCGGTAGGTTGGGTACGTTTTACGGATTCCAACATGTAATCTTCATCTCCTCGCAACATGAAAGCGGCAAAGGGAACCTTTTGCTCCTTGGAGCATCCCAATACATCAAATATCTTGGTGATCTGCTTTATCCACGCCTCCGCCTTAAGTGGTTTTGGCTCTCCCAAAAACTCCGGTGGTCCCAGTTCCTTGAACTGCTTAGCAGTGACCATTCGTGGGTTGCCAGTGTTTCCACCTGCATTTTGGACAGGAGTCTCTCTCGCCTGATAATGCATGAATTATAGAAAGCCTCTGAACATTCCGTCGTTCATCAGTTGGTCGTCGTCGTTGTTTACCTGAGGATTATTGCCTTCCTGATGCACATTATCCTGGGTATTGATCTGTGGTGACTCAACGGTCTCCTGTGCTCCATTGCTAATCTCAACATTCTTGGATGTCATTTTCAAACACTGCCACAAAACAAGGGTTAATTGACATGCCACGTATTATCCCTATATTCTGACCGACCAATAAAATAACAAATAAACTTAGGTAGGTCATACTAGCGAAGGAATTACCCGTCTCTCCCCTCCTAGTTCTAGTCTCACATCTCAGCCAGGGATCATATCCCTAAGCTTTGATACCAACTTTGACGCCCCCAAAATAGGTATACATCATCCATCTTGAGTCGCCAAATACATGGTACAAAATTTAAATAAAAACTTCTTTGATACAATACGACAAAACGTAGTTGAGAGTTTCAACAAGGATAATGTCTTGTAGAGAGTATACAAACTCAAATAAAGTCCTCATTATAATTATTATCACATTATTTCATATAATAGTGAAGACTACTATAGCCATTCCATTCCCCGACTAGTCCCAGCTATATTCTCATTTTCTGAAGAGAACAATGAAAGCAAAGGGTGAGCTCAACTAGCCTAGTAAGAAATATTTTGACTAAGATAATGCAAAATAAATTATCATTAGCCTTCAATAGTGTTAAACTGATAAAATATAATAAACATCAAGTTTAACTGTAGTGGAACAAGCAATCCATTAGAAGAGTCAAGTAGAGCATGATATCTACTATCTTCTATGATTTAAAAAGTTTATCAACAGTTTTATCGCTGAGACTCAGCTTAATAAATAATCCACATCATCGAATCATCCCTGCACTACGGGTCAAGGATATTCATTAGTATCACCAATGATTATGATCATACCAACAACTGTCCATCATTGCACTACGGGCCAATGATGACTTTTACCACATCATTTGTAACATTATGGGTCTTGATTATACTGAATAATCCATGGTCATAATCATACCAATCAACAGTCCATCTATGTACTACGACCAAAGATGACTTTCATCACAATATAAGCATGATGATGATGACAATGATATAAGAATTCAATTTAAATTAGAGCAAGGATAAATTTTAAAGATTTATAATTTAATTTATCCAGAATTCAATAATGTCCAAATTGTCAACATGATACTGCTTTGTGGAGTAAAATTCAAGAATAATATTGTATCAAAAATAATTTGGACAAAAAAGAAATTAATTTTTATCATGAATAGTACTCCGGGTGAATAACAACTGAGTGAATAATACCCCATGAATAGTACTTCGGGAATAGTAACACATGAATAGTACCCTGACATGAAAAGATTAAAAATTATCAAGAATGCTCAGGATAATATTTTCATGAAAAGATACTGGATGATCGCAAATATCAAGGATATTCTACTAATTTCATGGAGTATAAAAGCAATACTTATCAACATAAGTGTGGAATTAGAAATATGAAACGAAATAATATTACTTACATACTACATAGTATGGAAGAAAATATTATTTCTTACGAATATTGAACAAAAATAATATCACTTACTAATACGAAAGAAATAATACCCCTTACCTTAGTAGAAGATTGGATACTGCAATAGTGTTGTAACATGATACTTTTCTTCTCTCTATGCTTTCTTTCTCTATAGCTTGAATGAATTGGTGAAAAATAATGAAGAAGTGAACTTCTATTTATAGGCTTGACAGAGTAAGGGTAAAATAGTCTTTTCACCATAATTTATGACATCATCGCCGACATCATCGATCATATTACATCATTGCTTACCTGATTGTCCGATGACATTATTTCTTACCTCATCGTCCGATGACATCATCACTTACATCATAGGAATTCAAATTCAATTTGTTCTCATCCACCTCCTTTTACTTTTATACCATGAATTTACTATAATAATGTTACCATTCAAATTATAAAAAATTTACTATTATATAATCACATCATACTACTATAATGTAATATTATAATAATATATATGAATAATTTTTTTATCGGAAAAGATAAAATACCAACTTTCAACAAATGTCACATGCAAAAAAATTCCTCAGTTTAACTCCACATTGAATAAATATTTTCTTATCATATATATCAATAATTAATTATTCACAAATAATATTACAAAATTACAATATCGACAACCAGATCGTTTCCAAAAAAGAGGGGGCTTTCCGATAAGGATTTCTCCCTATTGGCGCACAATTAGGTGACCAAACCCCTTTCATCGACAGAACTTTCTAGACATTGTCAATAATGCAAATAATAATATTATTCAAATAATATGAATTATTGATTTGATAATTTGAAATACTGTGCAATTGTAACGAATGTGTTGTTTGAGTTGTGTATCTGGGGAGAGAATCCTTATAAGAGGGGAATGATGTAACATTCTAGATTTTTTTAAATGTAAATTATAAATATTTATTGATTTATATAAATATTTATTGGATGTGTTTATTATTGGATAAATAATTATTCAATTTGATTGATTTGATTTAGTTAATTATTTATTTATTAAATAATTAATGTGTTATGTGGATTGAGTTATGTGATTAAGTGAATTATTTAATAAATTGTTATTAAATAAAGTGTGACAAATAACTATGTTATAAAGAGTTATTAAAATAAATTAAAGTAATTTTAATTTGGTTTTTGCCAAACAAGGCTTACGTATATTAATCCTTTAATTTTTTAAATGGTTTGTCAAACAAAGCCTTATGGTTTTTGAATTTCTTTTGATTTTAAAGTATTAGTTAAATAAATAATATATATATATATATATATATATATATATATATATATATATATATATATATATATATATATATATCGATATACTATTAGGGTAATAAGTGTGGCGTCAATTTTATGCGTTTTAAAAACATACGTTTATTTTTATTTTTAGTATACGTATAATGTGAATTGGTTTGGCTATCATTTTTACGCTTTGAGTTATCTGCTAAACTGAGAGAAGAAAAGAAAAGAGTTTGAGAGAGAACATGAGAGGGAGAAAGTATCAGTGATTAACAAAGATAGCCTAAGCAAACGAAAATGTATGTTTCTCTAACCTTAATATAGGTACACACACACACACAAACACACACACACACACACACACACACACACACACATATATATATATATATATATATATATATATATATATATATATATATATATATATATATATATATATATATGGTTTCATGATGCCTAACGTCTTTGTGTTCTTCAACTTCACTGTGTATAAGGTTTTTACAAAATTCTTGTAAACTATGTTTTAGTAATTGTTATACTAGCATATATTGATAGGTGATTGTATGTTTAACATGTATATAAGATTTTATGCTAATTATGTGTTAAAGAAAAAGGAATTTGGTTTTACAGTGAGTATATATGCACGTATATGATTTGTAAAATAGAAAAATTAGTATATGTTATGGTGAAATTGTGAAATCTAACTGTGAATGGTTAATTGAGTATGATATTTAGAGAATCGTAGTTAAAGTAATCAAAATTGGTTTATAAAATTTTGGTTACCATGTTCATTGTGCTAAACAATTGTCTATACTAGAGTTTAGTTTTTAAACAGTGTTTTAAAGAATTTAGTTTTCTAAAATCGTTGTTCAAATTGTTGATAATTAGTTTATAGCTGATTGTTAACGTTTATGAGTAATTTATGGGAAGTTATACATGTCAATTTAGATGCTAGCAGTGTTGAATGGACAAAAATTTCTTTGTTCTATTCTTCTGCTTTGGTTTCTGTGAGTTTCAGCGCCCTAGCGCCAAAATCCACGCTCCAACGTCAAGTCTCACGCTTTAGCGCCAAAATCAGCGCCCCAGCCAGACTTCGCGCCGCAGCGCCGATGTCAGCGTTGGAGCGCCGGACCTCGTGCCGCAGTGCTGAGTCCTTATCTATTAATCGCGTCGAAGCGCCACCTCAATGCCGCAGCGTGGCCCATAGTTCAAACTGTGGCACCGCGTCGCCACTTTGCAGAATGTTCTGAAATGATTTTTGTCTTGCGCAGAAGTCTGAAATTTTTAGTTGTAATGCTATATGACCAAATAAATCTGTTATTATAGTATTGTAATGTCTTGAAGGAACATGGTGTTAATACGTAACGAATTTATTATCGTTTAGGAATATAATTTGATTACATGGTTAGACATTTAAACCATACGTGATGTAGTGTTGATTATGACTGATCATATCATGTTAACATATGTATATAGGGTATTGTGATTTGGATATTAACGGTTTAATCTACGAGCAAGGCAAGTTCTTTAACTCTACTTTTATACTAGCTGAGCAAGTTTTCTAATCCAAAATCTTCGTTATGCAAATTTCATAATTCTATACTTTATCGAGTAAAAGTACTTTCATTAAGCACCTTGATTGTATCTAGTTATTCATGATGATACAAGTTTCCCATCTCCACACTTCCGTCGAGATATTTATTATGGTTATGCAAGTTTTTCCTAACTCTAAACTTGTTATATTAGCATGCAAGTACCATTATTCTGTTGAATCAGTTTATCGTTCAAGTTATTATTTTTATGCATGCTAGATATTAAATTCTAAGATGTAACCTTAGCTTAATGTTATTCAAAGCATGGTATGATAGATTATTCAATTGTTCTGCTATTAGATTATTCCTAAAGCATGAACTTAGAACGAAATGTTTATTCAGTTATGATCATTCAATAACATAGTGTTATTATCTTTTATTCAACTAATCCTTAGTTGATGTCCGTTGAACTCCAAATTACCTTGAAGTGTATCCAAACCAAACCGACTTTGGTGCGGACTTGTACTCTAAATACTGAGATGAACAACCCTATTATTAGGGGTTGCACTTAGTTTTATACTTTGTGCTAAAATGTTTGTAAACAATACATGTACGAAGGATTGATCCCCCTAAGTACCTTTGAGTCCTTATAGTCGTATGACTGTTAAAGTTAAAGTTGAAAGATTACTTATAACCGTGAACATGGTTCGTGGTCATTAGACCCTTAGTGAATGTTATGATTTTTAGAATGTTAATAGAACATATTGTTCAGTTCTATTAAGCCTAGTATTTGCCAAGTGATGTAAAGGTTAAAGTTTATTTAATTATTATTCCAAGTGAGCCTTGTTTGCTCACTCTTGCCTGTAAAATCCTTACAGCTAAAGATGGAAAGGGTGACGTACCTAGCACCAGTAAGGGAATGGGAACTGAAGACTTGTAATAGTTTTGATAGTTTTATTATCAAACTTTGGTTTAAAGATTGTAATGAAGTTTATTTAATTTTCTGCATGAATGATTTTTGTAAAGTTTAGATAACCTGGGAAATTTTATTTAATGTAATCCTGTATGGACAGGTTTATTTATTCAATTATATCATGATTGGGTAGTTAGATATGAATGTTTTGATTAAGTGAACACCAAATCTTGAGGTAATGACGTACCGGGATTTGGGGGTGTCACAAGTTGGTATCAAAGCTTTAGATTATGAACCTTAGGTGGGGGAAAAGCCTTAGGAAGTAACCTTTGAAAAGATAGTGGAGATAACTCTTATCGAGTTTTAAGGAAGAAGTAATAAACACTTATGTGCTTATGTATTTATAACTTATGTGCTCATGAGTGTCGAGTAGAATGATTAATAATTAAAATTTTAAAAACTTTATTGTCAGGATGACTAATGTCGGAGAATCCAGTCAGGATAGAGAGGAAGGACCTCAGATGCCTATAGAGGAGGAGCCTCACGACATTCAGGTTGTTTGGGAACAACTACTGCCATAGGAGTCAGCCCCGTTGGTCACAGTGGTTGAAGTTGAGGATGATGATGTGGAGACGGATGAGGAGGATCCCGTGGAGTTTACACATAAGGATGAGGATGAGGATGATGAGGACGAGGAGGAAGAGACTCCACTAACTTCGATGGCTGCTCGTATATATGATGAAGTCTACGACTATATCGTGGAACTTCAGGACACAGTTGAGGAGTTGCAGGAGATAGTAGCTGAACAACAGACTGCAATGACACAGAAGGACGACGATATCTAGGATCGAGAAGAACGTCTAACTAATGTTGAAGAGAAGCTGATGCAGACTGAAGGAGAGAAGGAACAACTGATCGAGATGGTCGTGAAACTTAAGAACAAGCTGAAGGAAGAAGCTACCAAGAGGGCGAGAGCTGAAGACGCATACGAGGAAGCTTATCAATGAACTGGAAGAGCAGTAAGGGACGCACAAGCAAAGAGGATGAAGATGAAAGAGATGGCTAAAGTATTCAATACCGTGATCAATCGAGCTCAAGATCGGGTCATGGGTTATCCAATTTAGTTCGAGACTCTACAATCATACGTGTTAGATCGCCGAACAATGTTCTGAGTTATGGAAGAAGAACGTCGAAAGGCTACGGAGTATCTTAATAGATCATCATAGGAAATGTGCCTGTTATGCACGTAATAAGTGTTAAATAATTTGTAAATCCCTAGTGTTAAGTAACCATGGGATATAAGAATGATGATGTTGTCCTGTAACTTTTGTAGTTCAGGAAAGGAATGTAAATAGCAGTGATGCTATTATTTTTATGTTTTTCGAAGTAATGATGAATAAATAAAAGTTATTATTTTATTCAAAGTGTTGTGTTGTGTGGTTATTTCTTTTATGGAGGCAAGTAATTAGTAAATACTTAAAGAAGTTGAGTAATAGTCTAATAGATGTTTTTAACAGAAAATGCCTCCCAGACGTGAACCACCCCGACAGAGAACCAATGAGAGAACTAACAATAACGATGTTGAAGATAATCCCGTCCAACAACTAGTAACGTTACTAACAGGAGCGTTGCAGAATCAACCTCAGAACCAAGGCATAACGTTTAAGGATTTCAAGGCGGTTGGACCTTCTGAATTCCGTGGGTCCATGAATCCGGTAGAGGCACAGACCTGGATTATGAAAATTGAGAAGGTGTTTGAAGTTGCTAGGTAGGGGATGAATAGAAGACTGCTTTTGCAACGTTCATGTTGAAAGCAGAAGCTAGTTATTGGTGGCAGGCCAATAAAGCCCGGGAAGGACCAAGAGTGATTACCTGGGATAGGTTCAAGGAGTTATTCTTCAAGATCTATTTCCTAGAGAGTTCGAAAAGTTAGTTAGAGGTTCAGTTTTTTGAACTGAAGCAGGGAACGATGACGGTATCTGAGTATGCCGCAAAATTCAATGAATTGGCGAGGTTTGCGCCATATTAGGTCAGCACAGACGAGAGTAAGGCGAAGAGATTTGAACAGGGACTAAAGCCCTGGCTGTACAGTAGGGTTTCCCTGTTCCAGTTGAAGACGTTTGCAGTAGTGATGGAGAAGGCAGTACTCGCTGAAGGTGGAGGCGATGCAGTGACAAAATTCAATCAAGAACAGATGAAGAAGAATAATGAGGGGGAAGTGAAGAATGGTAGCGGAGGTAATGGAAATGGCAACAACAACAATTTGAAGAGGAAGTGGAACGAAAATGGGGGTACTTGAAACCAACAGGGTAACCAACAATTTAGGAAGTTTGAAGCATGTGTTACATGCGGGAGGTTTTATAAGGGGGTGTACTTGATGGGGAAACATGCATGTTTCAACTGTGGCCATGAAGGTCACATGGCCCCAAATTGCACCCAACCTAAGAAGAATGTCTGTTTCATGTGCGGATCCAAGGATCACTTTTCTCGTGAATGCCCTTAGAAGAAGATTGGAGAAACAACAAGAAGCAAAGGAGGTAGCAGTGGAGGAACATGGGCCATTGCTGGACCTACAACATCAAACAAACCCACAGCCAGAACATTCAACATGACTGTGCAGGATACTGTGCAATCAATAGATGTGGTGTCAGGTATTATCCCAATCAACGATATTAATGCTTATGTATTATTTGATTCAGGTGCTACTTACTCGTTTATATCTGATGAATTTTCTAAGAGGTTAGAATTGCCTAGAGAAGAACTGAATTTCCCTTTGAACATAGAAATTGTGAATAGGGAAGTGATTCCTATTAGGTTCGTATACAAGAAATGCAGGGTGAACATTAAAGGGAATATCTTGATGGTAAATTTAATCACAATTAGACTTAGAGAATTTAAAGTTATTTTGGGAATGGATTGACTGTTCAAATATGGAGCAGTAATTAATTGCCACAAGAATTATGTAAACCTTATGACTTTGTCAAAGATAGTTTTCTATGGTAGCAAATCGCCTAGACAAATGAAATGTCCGATGATTATGCAGGCCAAGAAGTTAATTAAGTAAAGGCTGTGTGGGTTATTTGGCTTACATAGTCGATACTCAGAAAAATGGTGTGAAACTGGAGGAGATACTAGTGGTTAGGGAATTCATAGATGTATTTCCGGAGGATTTGCCAGGACTTCCGCCTGACAGAGAGATTGAGTTCGTAATCAACTTAGCGCTAGGAAATGCACCGATATCGAAGGCCCCGTATAGAATGGATCCGGTAGAAATGAAGGAACTGATGGTGCAAATGCAAGAGCAACTGGACAAGAAATATATTCAACCAAGTGTATCACCGTGGGGAGCACCAGTATTATTCGTGAAGAAAAAGGACGGATCGATGCGTCTTTGCATTGATTATAGGGAGTTAAACAAGGTCACTATTAAGAATAGGTATCCGTTGCCTAGAATAGATAACTTGTTTGACCAGTTGAAGGGTGCTAAGTACTTCTCGAAAATAGATTTAAGAAGTGGGTATCACCAATTGAAAGTAAGAAAGGAGGATATGTAACGAATGATTTGTTTGAGTTGTGATTCTGATGACATAATCCTTGTAAGGAGGAAATGATGTAACATTTCAGAATTTTAAATTATAATATTAAATATTTATTGATTTATATAAATATTTAATGGATATGTTTATTGTTGAATTAATAATTGTTCAATTTGAGTTGATGTGGGTTAGTTAATTATTTGTTGAATAAATAATTAAGGAGCTAAGAAAAAAATTGTTATGAGGTTATATACTAATTTAATTTAATAATTAAGTTAGAGAGCTAATAATGATGAATTATAATATTTTAATTAGATTTTGTAATTAAAATAAGGTGTTAGTTGGATTAAATAAAATTATAATTATAAAGAAATTATAGTTTTGTGATAATGATTTATGTGTTAAAATAATTTAATAGATTAATATTTTAATTGATTATTTAATTAAATAGAAGTGTGACAAATAACCTTGCTATAACGGAGTTATTAAAATAAATTAAAAGAGTTTAGTTTAGTTTTGCCGAACATGTCTTAATGCATAATAAGTCTTTAATCTAATGATATTTTATGAAACAAGGTATAAGGATTAATCCATTTGTTTTAATTAGGTTTACCAAACAAGGTGTAAGGGTTAATGGGTTAATTTTTAGTTAACTAGCCAAACAAGCATTATGACTTTTGATTTTCAAAATTTTATAACTGATGTCAGTTAAAATCCTATACTTAATATCTATATTATTATTATTATACGTTATATGATAATACGTAAACTAGAGTTGGGAGAAGAGAAACTCAGAAGAAGAAGAAGAAAGAAAAGAAGAAAAGATAGAGAACTTGAGGGATTCTAAAGAGGATCTGAGAAAGAAATTGGTAAAAGAAGTTTGAGAATCCAAGATAACTATCATCTTCTTAATCAAAGGTAGGATCTTAATCCTTTTATAGTTAGTTTTCCTCTTCTAAAAAGTTCTTTGTAAAAATCTTCATAAATGATAAATTGTTTGTTATATATGGCTTTATATGATAAATTAGTGTTGTGAAACTATTTTCATTAGTTTATATATGAGCATAGTCAATGAATTGATGTATGTATACAATTTGTGAAGAAAAATATATTACAGAGTGTTCATATGAAAATATAGATGAATATGGCTTAGTTTAAAGTAAAAATAAAGGTTTAATTAGTTGTTAAATTAATAAATTGACTATTGAATTTGATAGAGTATGTATAATCATAACCATGGTATTTTGAATTTACTGTTTTGGTTGAAAAACAAAATCACAATGTTGATTTTCATTGAAAACATCAAAAATGAAGTTTTTATCAAAAACAATGAAATTGGTTGTTGTAATGTTGATGTTTATGTTATTATATGTGTTAAAACATGTTAAGAGTATCGAAATTATGTTTATATGAAGTCTATATGTGAATTACATGTTAATTAGCTTATTAGATTGGAGCTTGTAGGCCAATTTGACTTTTTGTTCATGCTGTTGCCGAGCTTGGTCGCCGAGTTCTGGATTCTGGCGCCGCAGCGCGACCCAACAGTACAAGTTTCGCATCGCAGCGCCGGCGCAACGCCGCAACGCCAATCTTTGGCCTGTGACTCGCGCCGCAGAGCCAGCTCAACGCCACAGCGCCAACCACAGTGTAAATTGTGGCGCCGCAGCGCGAGTTAGCAGAATGGTCTGGCAGTTTTAGTTTATTATACAAATTTGGAAAATAAATGTTATTTGTTAACAATAGGAATGTTAAATGATGATTTCTGTAGTATTAAACTATGAATGATCATGTTATCAAGTGTCAACTAGTATTAACATAGTTTAATTACGTGAATGGGTAATTTGACCTACATGATGTATATATTTATTTATATAGATATAAAATGTTGGTAATAACTAATTTTGTCATGATGATATATGTATATCGTATTGATTCAAGTTGTAAGGTTTAGCTTGTGCTAAAGGTAAGTTCTCTAACTCTAAAACTTCATTATGCGAGTTTGATTTTGTTGAGTACATTATTGTTTTGAATGCAATTTCAATTACACAAATGGCTAACTCTGCACTTTCGTAGAGCTAGATGGTTTATTATTGAAAAAGCTCTTGTATCTAATTGTTCATAGGGATGCATGTTGATCAATTTCATAATCAATGAATACATGCAAGTATACACAGTCAACAAGTAATAAAGTGATAAGAAAAGTATCGTTCCCACGAGGAATTATTTAATAAAAATCACCAAATACTAATTCTTAACCAAACTAATTTTATTTAAACAATCTCAAATCATGATTTTTCTAATTAAGAAAACTAAATTAACCAATTAAAACTAGGTTACTTTATCAATAAATTCAAATAAATAAAGATTAAGACTCCAATATTTCCAATTGTGAACTATAAACCAATTATCCAATTATCCCAATTATTATGCATACTGAATTGTTAATAGGAATTCTCAAGTGCCAAAAGCCCTTTCTCAAGTGATCATTTGCCTTCTATTTAATCCAGATTAATTTTGCTATATCCTTATGTAAAATAATTGAATTAAACTCACTCCAATCCCAATTCCTTATGTGTTACATGCGGCAAATAGATATTCTCATTCTGTTCACAAACCTAATTATTCACTGTGCAAATAACTAAGTCACATGTCACCATGCCCTGTTCTAACCCTAGAATTCCTTTCCCAATTCCTTCAAGAGTAACAAGATAATTATTGGCCAGATAATTAATCAATAAGCACAAAGCAAGATGAACAATTCATTTCAACATAAATAATTGGAATAAATCAAATAATCAATTCATAATCATAAAAGGTTCCATTGGAATCTTAATAAAAGAAATTAGTTCATAATTAATAAATTAAAACCAAGAATCCACAATTGAATAGACATTAAAAGATAAAAGTATGATAAGAGAAGAAAATAGAATCTGTTGTCAGCAAATCTGATGTTCCCCTCTTGCTCCTGCTCTTGATCTTCAATGATCTCCAAGTTGCTTCAATCTCCAAAACTAATAAGAACTAGGGTTTATGTTCAAATCTAATGGAGTGTATCTCTAATATAAGCTATGTAATATCCCCCTATTTTATGTCTTACATCATGTATTTATAGGTTACAAGTCCAATTTTTAGCTTAGGAACAAACCCAATCCTATTTGGAGTCAAAAAGGTGTCAAAATTTGCCAAAAACGTGTCCAGGCCATCACCAAGCCCTTCCCCAGTGCCCCAGCACTGGGCACGACGCTCAAACACTACCCCTCAGTGCCCCGGCGCTAGGCATAGGCCTATTTTGGGTGCCCCGGCGGTGGCCCCAAGTTCTGACATTTTTTGCTCTGATGTCCTTTGGGAAAACGGTCATAACTTTTGATCCGGGAGGATTTACGGGGACTGCCACCTATCAAATCGAAGATATTGACGAGATCTACAACTTTCATTCTTTGAGGATTGAGAAATTATGGGCGTATGAAGGCTGAAATTGAGCTGGAAGTAACTACTATGTAAATGACCACCCAAAACCATGACGTTCGACGTCCGTTGGTACAACGATCATAACTCTTTCATCCGAACTCCAATCGGAATGATTCAAAATGTTCTGGAAAGCTAAGATGATGCTCTTCAATTTAAGCCAAGTTCCAAACCAAGAACATGAAGTAAACATGAACGCCCAAATGATGTCCGGTTTGCTTTTCTTTGCGTTTTCTTTGCTTTTCCTTACCAATAGTCGCTCACACCGCTCCCAAACGTATAACCTACCAAATGAACACAAAATGCATGAAAAGTAACTAAGACACATAAATATAAGCAACTACTTCACGTAAAAGATACCGGATAAGTGTATATAAAATCCACTTATCAATGCAAGTATTCTAAATCGTATATTTAGTATTGAGTAAGTTTCTTTAATATGTAACTTTTTATTTAGCAGGAAATCGCTATATTTTCATATTCTAGTGTTGAATAACTCTATCATTCAAATTACTATTCATTATGCATGCTTAGTATCCAATTCTCGATAACTTTGAATTAATATTGTTCAAAGCAAATTATTATATGATTATTCAATGCTTATACTATTAGATTATTCCTAAAGGATGATGTTAATTTACAAATATCAATTCAGTTATGATTATTCCATAGCATACAATTATTTCTTTTGTAATCAACTATTCCTTAGTTGATTACCGTGAATTCTAAATTTCCCTGTAATGTATCCAAACCAAACTTACTTTGGTGCAGACTTGTATTCTAAATACTGAGATGAACAACTCTTTTAATGGAGGTTTACGCTTAGCGTTGAAATGGTTATGCATAATACATTGTACGAAGGGTTGATCCCATTAAGTACGTGGAGTCCTTATAGTCTTACGACTGTTAAAGTTAAAGTTGAAAGATTACTTATAACCGTGGACATGATTCGTGGTCATTAGACCCTTAGTAGTATGTTTAAAATGTTAATAGAAACTATCATTCAGTTCTATTGAACCTATTTCTGTCAAAGGTTGTAATGTTGTAAAGTATTTATTCTTATTTCAAGTGAGCCTTGTTTACTCACTCTTGCATATTATATACTTATTGCAGCTAAGGTTGAGAAGGTCAATGAACCGACCACTAGCAAAGAAATGGAAAAAATGTACAAGTGATGAAGACTTGTAATTTTATTTTATCGTTATGGACTTTTGAATGATGTAGTATTTTAATTTCCACATTTGAATGATTGTAATTAAAGATTAGATAACCTGGGATATTTTTATTTAAGTTTAATCCTGTATGGGCAGGTTTTATTATTCAATCTTATTATGAATGGGTAGTTAGAAATAAATTTTTGATCAAGTGAACACCAAATCTTGAGGAAATGAAGTACCAGGATTTGGGGGTGTCACAAGTTGGTATCAAAACCTTAGGTTATGAACCTTAGGTGGGGGGGGGGAATCCTTAGGAATTAACCTTTGAAAAGATAGTTGAGATAACTCTTATCGAGTTTTAAGAAAGAGTAATAAAACACTTATGTGCTTATGTGATTATAATTTATGTACTCCTGAGTGTCGAGTAGTAATGATTAATAATTAAAACTTTAAAACTTTGTTGTCAGGATGACTAATGTCGGAGAATCCAGTAAGGCTAGGGAGGAGGGACCTGAAATGCCTATAGAGGAGGAGCCTCGCGACATTCAGGTTGTTTAGGAACAACTACTACCACGGGAGTCAGCCCCGTTGGTCACAGTAGTTGAAGATGAGGATGATGACGTGGAAACAGATGAGGATGATCCCATTGAGTTACCACAGGAGGATGAGGATGACGAGGATGACGAGGAGGAGACTCCACTAACCTCGATGGCTGTTCGTATGTACGATGAAGTCTACGACTGTAATGTGGAACTTCAGGATACAGTTTAGGAGTTGCAGGAGATAGTAGCTGAACAACAGACAACAATGACACAAAAAGACGGCGAGATCCAGGATCGTGAAGAACGATTGACAAATGTCGAGGAGAAACTAGTACAGACTGAAGGAAAGAAAGAAAAACTGATCGAAGTGGTCGCTGAACTGAAGAACAAGCTGAGAGAAGAAGCTGCTAAGAGGGCAAGAGCTGAAGATGCTTACGAGGAAGCTTTTCAACGAACCAGATTAACAGCAAGAGACACGCAAACAAAGAGGATGAAGATGGAAGAGATGGATAAAGTATTTAACACTGCAATTAATCGAGCTCAAGATTGGGTCATGGGATATCCGATTCAGTTCGAGACGTTGCCATCATTCGTGTTAGATCGCAGAACAATGTTTCGAGTCATGGAGGAAGAACGTGATACGGCTAAGAAGTATCTTAATAGAACATCGTAGCTGTTGTACGATGAGTGAAAGGTTAAATAAATTGTAAATCCCAAGTGTTATGCAACCTATGGGATATGACTATGATGTTGCCTTGAAACTTTTATAGTTCAGGAAAGTAATGTATGTGAGACCCCAGATTTTACGAATAAATATTTAATTTTCTCGAATTTGTTTTTTAATATTATGGTGTTGATTTGATGTAATAGTTGTGGGTAATATTTATAAATTTTGCAAAGTAAGCAAGTGGTTATATAATATTCGATTGGTCGGGGAATATTCTTTTTGTCGGAGAATATCCGTACGATGGTACAATCATTGGTGGACCCCACAACGGAATTATTGTCTGATTGAGAAAACGACAAAAATATTTTATGGAAATAACAGCGGAAGTTTTACCGTTAATTGTTGAAACACCCGGTGTTAAAAGTACAGTAATACGCGTCGTTGCATAGTAACACACGGTATTGATTGTTGATACTTACGTGATAAGTCACTCAGTTTTGTTTTATTGGTGTTATTAATGTAATAAAACAGAATACTTTTATAAAGTTATTCTGTAAATAGAATATATTATATTCTATTATGCACAGTGTCTGCATAGTGTTTTGCATAGTAAAATCTTTTTATATAAAACAGAATAGTTTTATAAAGTTATCTGTTTTATTAGACAATAATTAGAATATATTATATTTTATTATGCATAGTATTTGCATTGTGCCTGCATAGTGTTTGTATAGTAAAATCTTTTATAAAGTTATTCGTTTTATTAGATTATAATTAGAATATATTATATTTTATTTAAAAGATTTTGCTTTAAATATGGATCGTCAGATTAAAGTAAATCAATCTGGACCGTTCATGAGTTAGTTACTATGCAGTCCATTTTTCTATAAATAGAAGCTCATTCATTCATTATTTCTTACGAATTCACTGAAACTCTAGAGAGAGAAATTATAGAGAGAAAGAAGAAAAATGTTCTGCTACTTCACTACTTCTATATTCAGTACTCTTCTTTCTAAGGTAGGGAATATTATTTGTTGTACTCATAAGGGGTATTCTTTCTTTCTTATTCATTAAGAGAACTTTTGTTAATCTATTCTTTATTATTCTATTGGAATAACCTGTATACGCGGGATGCCCTATACTTTGTAAAATTATTCTGTTATTTCATTCTTTATTATTCTGTTGGAATATCCTGTCTGTGCGTTTTACGCCGGACCTGGTTCCGTCTTTATTGGTATTCTGTTGGAATAACCTGTCTATGCGAAGTACCGCATGCATGATGATTTCTGTTATTATTCCGTTCATTATTATTCTGTTGGAACATCCTGTTGGTGTGAATTTTGCCTGACCTGGTTTTGTTACTTATTATTCTGTTGGAATAACCTGTCTATGTGAAGTACCGCATGCATGGTGATTTCTTTTGTTATTCCATTCGTTATTATACTCAGTTGGTTAAAGTTTTGACTTCTATACTCCATGAAATTAGTAGAATATCCTTGATATTTGCGCTTTATCTAGTATCTTTTCATGGAAATATTCTTCTGAGCATTCTTGAATTTTACTCTACAAAGCAGTATCATGTTTACAATTTGGACGTTATTAGTTCTTGGATAAATTAATTCTTGAACTTGTTTTATTGAATTCTTATATCATTGTCATCATCCTCATGCTTATATTATGTTGAAAGTCATCTGTGGCCTGTAGTGCATAGATGGACTTGGTATGATTATGATCAGGGATTATTCGGTATAATCATGACCGTAATGTTACAAATGATGTGGAAAAAGTCCTCATTGGCCCGTAATGCAGTGATGGATAGTTTTTGGTATGATTATGGCTATGGATTCTCTTCGGCCAAGGGTGCAAAGATGAATTTTTTATGGCATGATCAGGACCGTTGATGAAAACACAATTATCTTTGGTCCATAGTGCATGGATAATTGTGGTCGTAATACTAAATAATATCCTTGGCCGTAGTGCAGGGGTGATTCGATGATGTGGATTATTTATTAAGTTGAGTCCCAGCGATAAAAGTGATGAAAAACTTTTTAAATCATAAAAGACTCTACTTGACTCTTTTAATGGATTGCTTGTTTCGCTGCAGTTAAACTTGATGTTTGTTATATTGTATCAGTTTAACACTGTTTAAGGCTAATGATAATTTATTCTGCATTATCTTAGTCATAATATTTTTTACTGGGCTAGTTGAGCTCACCCTTTCTTTCACTGTTCTCTTCAGGAAATGAGAATATAGCTGGGACAATCGGGGAATGGAGTGATGGTCCTAGATGGTGCATTAGTAGTCCTCACTATTCTGTGAAATAGTGTGATAATAATTGTAATGAGAACTCCTTTTGAGTTTGTATACTCTCTAGTAGACAATATTTGTATTCAAACTCACAGTTTATGTTTTGTCGTATTGTACATAACAGTTGTATTATTAAGTTGTATTTGAATTCTGTATCATGTATCTGGCGAGTCAAGATGGGTGATGTATACCTAATTTTGGGGGCGTCACAATGTAGGTAGCAGTGATAATGGAGACAAGTTAAGTAGAAATTACTTAAAAGAATTGATTAATAATCTAATGAATGTACTTTTAACAGAAAATGCCTCCCAGACGTCAACCACCACGATAGAGAACCGCTGAAGGAACCAATAACGACAATGTTGACGGTAACCCCGTTCAACAACTAGTGAAACTACTGACAGGAACGTTGCAGAATTAACCACAAAACCATGGTACAACATTTAAGGATTTCAAGGCGGTTGGACCACCTAAATTCTGTGGGTCAATGAATCCAGTCGAAGCACAAACCTGGATTATGGAGATAGAAAAGGTGTTCGATGTCGCTAGGGTAGTGGATGACCAGAAGACTGCTTTAGCAACATTCAAGTTGAAAGTAGAAGCTAGTTATTGGTGGCAGGCCAATAAAACTCGTGAAAGGCCAGGAATGATGACCTGGGATAGGTTCAAGGAGTTGTTCTTCGAGACCTATTTTTCGGAGAGTTCGAATAGTCAGCTAGAAGTGCAATTTCTTGAATTAAAACAAGGAACGATGATGGTATTTGAGTATGCCGCGAAATTTAACGAATTAGCGAGGTTTGCGCCATATCAGGTCAGTACAGATGAACGCAAAGCGAAAAGGTTTAAACAGGGACTGAAGCCCTGGCTGTACAGTAGGGTTTCCCTGTTCCAGTTGAAGATGTTTACAGCAGTGATGGAGAAGGCAGTACTTGTTGAAGGTGGAGGCGAGGCTATGACAAAGTTCAATCAAGAATAGAAGAAGAAGAAGAATGAGAATGAGATTAAGAATGGAGGTGATAGAGATGGAAACAACAACAACAACAAAAACAACGTGAAGAGGAAGTGGAATGGGAACATTGGTGCTGGAAACCAACAGGGTAACTAGCAAAACAAAAAGTTTGAAGCATGTGCGACATGCGGGAAATTTCACAAGGGTGCGTGCTTGATGGGGAAACGAGTTTGCTTCAATTGTGGCCAGGAGGGTCACATCACCCCAAATTGCACTCAACCTAAGAAGAATGTGTGCTTCATGTGTGGATCCAAGGATCACTTTACTCGTGAATGCCCTAAGAAGAAGGACTGAGTGACAACCAGAAGCAATGGAGGTAACAATTATTTTTAACATTTTCAACATTTCCAACATTTCCAGATTTTTGATACCAACTGTGAGGGCCCCGAATCCGAGGTCCCAAATCACCGGGGATCTGGTTCGATCATTCTATCACTATACAACTATTTGCGAAAGATATAAACATAAATTGTTTATACATTAAACTTACACACTTTTCCCCAAGGTCGAGTAACCTTAACTTAATACACAATACATAACTTATTTATTACATAACATTATCATCATACATTACTAATACAAATCTAATCGCATACGTAAACTAAAGCTGGAACCATCTTTAACCTTTCCTTGTATCCGAAGCATTCGCCTTAATCTATAACTGAAATTATTTGAATAATTGGCTGGCTATAATTCAACAATATAATTGTGAACTAGCAGGAACAAATTTATGACTGAACAAGTAGTATACATGAACAAATATATCTGAAACAACTGGTAATAAATGTGATCAGCCTTTCATACCTGACTTATACATGCAATATGTACATAGTACAATTCATGGCAACCAGCAATGATTAACCATAAGCTTATCCGAATAAAATAACTCTTAATAGAGTTAATTAAAATAAACTTGCCTGAACCGTTGATTACCGCAACGCAATTTATAATGTTTTATCCGAAGACCTAATATTAGTAATATAGATCTCCAATATTAGAATAATATCATCACAATATAATACTATTATATATATAAGAATAGAATAACCTAAACACATAACACATAACCCTATCAGTTTATAACCCACATAAGACTCGGTATCAAGTCAAACTATTGAAGTCTGAGTTGAACCTGACACAAATCTGACGTCCCGACGGTCTAGCCGGACAATTATTCGAGTCTAAGTTCAATTAAACTCTACCTAAATACTTAACAATTAACTTAAATAATTTTAATATTAGTCAAAATATTTTTCTAAGTCTCATAATAATTTTCACATAATTATTACCATTTATCATGAATTTTCAATCTTTAAAAACGTATTTAAATAAATTAAATACCACATAATTTTTTTATCATTAATATTTATTTATTATTAAATATTAATGAAATACATGTCATAATATTATAATATATTTATAATATCACAAAGTATTTTTAATACTTTAAAATCACCTTTTTTATGATTTTTAAACCATTAAATTTATTATCCGATAATTACTATTAATATTAAAATATTAATATTTTCATGACAAAATATCAAAATTTATATTTTATAACTTAAAATATTTTTATAACACTTAAATCGTTTTTATATAATTTATAAAAAATTAATTCTATTTTTCCTTAATTTATTTAATATATTTATTAAATACACTAATTATAATTAATATTAATTAATTAATGAAATTCATCAAAAAATTATTAAAGTTACTAAAAATAACTTCAAATATTTTATTATACCATAATATTATTTTTCATGTATTAAAATCATTTTTAAATAATTTATTTAATATTATAATTAAATAAATTAAATACCATTTATATTCCAAAAATATTAAATATTTATGAAATATACTCTAAATAATTAAAAACTAATTTTTAGATTTTAAAATAATTTTTCAGAATTTATTTAGTATTTTTAATAATTAAAAATCATTTTTATCTATTTTTAATTAATTTCTGAAAAATAATAATAATAAAACTGTCGCTAAAGGGCCCTATAGCGACAGAACCGTCGCTATAGGTGTTCTTGGGCTGTTCTTGAGGAAACCGAGAATTCAATGTCAGACACCAAGGTGCCCACTTTGACCAGTGCTAGATCGTTGATAAATGCGTTTCTGGACTGGGTTAAGTGTTATACTTATAGTATAGATGTAATACTATAACTATCAACAAAGATCATGGCCAATCTACCACAAAACAGAAAGATCTGGGCAAACTAAAACCTTGTCAGACGTTACCTAGGTTCTTCAGGAACCCAGGCAGTCCGATTAGCCTTCTTGTCACTCGATTAATGTAATTTTCCGGTCATGTTTCATGTGATGGTAAGGTTTCAATATGTAGTAGATATGTCAGAATACAAATATATACCATCATATCACCACAACAACATCAAAAAAAATAAATATTAGCTGGTCAAACTACCTGACACACTTGTGTTCTTGAAAAATCTGGGTTTCCCAGATTTCTTCATAAGACAGCCGGTCAACCCAGGTTTGACCTGGTATAACTTTGATTCTGTTACTCATTTGGGTGATCTAAAAGCTTATATGTGTAGTCGATATGACAGACAACAACATAAAAACAACAACTTGGCCCAACAATTAAACCACAGCAAACTCAGAGACCTTAAAAAGCTTGTCAGACCGACCTGAAAAAATTTGGGTTTTCCAGAAATAGTTTCTATGGTCGGTCAACCATGTTTGACCACCTATATCTTGAGATCTAGACATGTTATAGATGTGATTCCACTTCTAGTCTACTTTCCTTATGACAGAGAACAAATATATAACATCTAACACGACTAAAACAAAACACAGAGAGATCTACAGGCCCTGACATATGGCTGTCAGGTCATTATTTTCAACATTTCCAGATTTTTGAAATCTTTAGATTCGAGCATCTAGATGTTATGGATCCATGATCCAACAACCCAACTCCTTAAAAGACACCCTATTACACATATATAGCCAACAAATTATAACTTTTAACATCAAATCAAAAGATTTTCGAAATTAGGGTTCTTACCTCTTAGAGTTTTTATCTTTGATTTCTGACTCTTGGATCTGTTATTAAGTTGCTATGAACTGATCATGCTTCATCTTTTCTTTCTCTCTCACTCTAGATTTCGAAATATAGAGAGAGAATGTCTTTGGGAGAAAATGAAATTAAAGTGGCTCTTTCTCTCTCTTTAATCTTTATATAATGCTTGATATGATGCTAGATGTACAAATTTCGGCTGATATAGCCTTTATTTAAGTCACATGGCTGATCTAGGTTGGTCACTAATCACATATATTGGCAAGATTTCAAGTAACCTTCAATAATGCATTAAGGGCAAAATTATCATTTGGAATTTTATTTTAATGGCATAATGGACATTGTCCAAAACCCTTAGGGTTTAGGGTTTGGTTAGTGTGATAACCCTGGATTTTGAATAATCCAAAATTTGAGAATAAATTTTTTTTAATTAATATTAATATTAATTATCAATTTGGTGACAAGTATCTGTGATACGAGTCTCGAGAAAGTCAATTTGTGTATTGACTAATAAATTTAGAGTAGAGTTGTGCTTAACAACTTTAGAAAACCCTAACCCTAATTTTCGGATAAGGATTCGATAGAAAATATAATTAAAATAATTGTATTGTTGATTATGTGTTTGTACTGTTTAGAAATGTTGACCAATAGTTTACTGGATGGGGTTTATAATTAATAAACCTTAATAAGGGATTTAAAACACTAATCTTAAATTTAGAAAATAAATTGTACAATTAAAACCCTAATTGTACGCCGGGAAACCCTAATTTCAAAACCGGGAATTGTAAACCCTAATTAGGCAACCCTAATTTTTATTAGCATGCCTAAAGTGTTTGTTAAACTTAAATATGATTAGAAAACTCTAATTATATTTTTTTATGTTAAATTTCTATTTTAGAAACCCTAAATTTTTATTTTAGAAAATTTATTTTTCTAATTAAACCCTAAATTGGACAATTGTGGAAACTAGAATTTCTAATACCTAAAGGGTTCAAATCTTAAACCCTAATCCAAGCCTAAACCCCAAGGATTTGTGAATTGTACAAGTATGCCATTAATTATGTTTTAGAAATGACTAAAATTGTCCTTTATGGAATTTTTATTAGATTACTTGAAGATCTTGCCAAATCAAGAGTTGGTGAACAACTCATTTGACTTGTGTGACAGAAAATATCAGCTCCCAGCCGAATTAGATCAGATCCAAGCAACATCAAGCATTATATAAGTGATTCAAGAGAGAGAAAGTCCATTTTATTAGTCATTTTTGCAACTTGCTCTCACCTACTCTCTCTCTCCACTAAACCGATGCCCCTCTCTTCTTCTTTCCCTCTCCTTCCCGGTTTCTCTCTTCTCTCTTTCTTTTTCTTTTTGCCGAGCTTCTTTTTCTCCTTCTTCTCTTTTCTTTTTATTCTTATCTCTTCTTCTTATTTAACAAAAAAATTCGGCCAAGTGGCCCTCTTCTAAACACATGCTAGCTTCCTTTTCTTTATCCCAAATATGCCCCTCCTTTGCCTTTTCTTGTTCAAAAATATCCTCCAAACTTGGATCAAAATTGGGCCAACAATTGGGCTAATTATATATAATCTCTTGGGCTTTCAATTAATTCCTTTGGGTCATGCAATACTTATATGGTCAAATCATTTTCAACTTGTCCCACCCTAAATATTTAATTAGGGTACCCATTCCAAATATTTAGAATTTAAATCATTACTCTAGTACACTAAATTTTTATAACCCAATCAAACTTATTTTAATTAAGTTTTAAAATTAGTAACTTTAGATAATAAAAAAAATATCTCTTAACTTAATATAATTTATTATTCTCCCACAAGTGGGCTTAGCTTGGGCTCTCAATAATTAATTTCATTGAGCTAGCCATCTTTACTTGTGTTACTTACTAACAAACACCAATTTGGGCTTTCAACCCAAAATTTAATTGGGTCATTATAATACTTGCACCATACATAATATATTGGGCTAGATTAAATAATTAATTGCCTTTAATCACTTTATCTACAAGTCACATGCTTAATTAATTAATTGGGTTTGTTTAAATAATATAATTTTCTTAGTCCATAAAATTTTAATTCTCTTGGACTCTCTTTAAATTCTTGGGCTATGACCTTATTATAGTCCATTATTTTTAATTCTATTTCAACCCAAATCATTTAATTATGGAATTCATTTTCTCAATTATAAATTAAATCCTTACTCACATGTCCAATCATTTCCTTAACCCAATTTAGACTTGCTATAATTAGGTTATAAAATTAATTAACCGAGATGTATAAAATAAATCTCTTAGAATTAGTATATAATTAAATATTATTACTCTCCCACATATTACACTTCAGCTTTTAACACTTAGCTTTTAAATTCCCATCTTATCCCACCCCAAATATATAATTAGGGTATCCACTCTAAATATTTAATTAAAGTATCCATTCTGACTAAACATGACATTTCGGACGCAACCGAGCAATCCGTACTTCAAAATTCTATCTCTAACTCAAATTTTGAGTTTTAAATTACTCCCTTCTTATTGTTAATCGTATTAACTAATGATTTTATACTTATTCAAATTCTTATTTGCCCATCAAGGCCAACACTCAAGCTATGTTAATTACTAACATAGTTTTATCTTGATCATTATATCATTAACTTAATTCATCATTCCTCTTGCTAAAATATATATAGCACATTACTAAGTATATATATATATATATATATATATATACTCATCTTCGTTTAACCTCATAGCATCTCTTCATGTGAAATCTTATCTCCAATAATAAAATTTCCATATGTACTTATAAAACATTTCTTAGACTATTTCGTTCACATCGAATTTACAGGTATCATAATACCTTATTCTTGATATTCCTTCAAGTACATATTAATTCATTCCTAGGGTTTTGAAATTTTATAACCCATATTTTCTCTATTTTTATTCGAATAGCAAACCATATAAGTTTTACTTGAAAAATTTAAACAAATCCTCAAATTCTCATCTAGGTTTTATTCTTTAACCTTTATTCTAATCATTCAAGATTTTAAAAATTTTCGGGTTGTCATATTCACCCCTCCTTATAAGAATTTCGTCCCCGAAATTCACCTTACACCTTACACCATTTATACTGAGCGATCACACAAGATCTTGATCTTATTTTCTCGGGTATCTATCAAAGATACTCAAACTTCTCGGGTATCTATCAAAGATACTCAAACTTCTCGGGTATCTATCAAAGATTTACTTTGATATATACTCAAATTTCTCGGGTATCTATTAAAGATACTCAAACTTCTCGGGTATCTATCAAAGATACTCAAAATGCGCACAAAGGTCAAATTCACACTAAGTGTTCCTGTATTTACAACTCCATCACATTTTTATCATCTCTGCACCAGGTTACATGGTACATGAGTGATAATTAAAAACAAATTTTGATATTTCAAATCATTTGCTTAATAAATCTATCTATTCTTATAATCCTCAATGCTTCATTCATAACTTTGTTATACCCCAGTTCATCAAACTTACCACACATTATGGGTTCAGTAACTTGCCACAATCATATGGGTTTAAGAACTTATCCTAGTTAGACCATAGGAGTCCATTCGCTGAGGGGTTCAAAACATACCATATGATTATGAGTCATGAACTTACCATAAGTATGAGTTTTAAGAACTCGCAACTTAACCTTATATCCTCTACCTATTCGCTATACACATGAGAAAAGAATCACCTTCTCAACATGCATATAACAAATAGCGCGACATTAGGTTCCAATGATTATCATTACCAGAAACTAAGTGGTTGTCAAACCAAACTCGACCACTAATCAATATAGGAAGCTAAGCGGACAATTCCCCGCCCATACAAAGAATTGGTCAACCTAACCACTATATCAACCAGGAAGCTAAGTGATTCTAAAACCAAGTACAAATTCCCTGCCCATACAAGGAATCATACAACTCAGCTACTGACATGAGTCCTCAATTGAAATCCCACAAAATTCTAACTTTCTCTTTTCTTAATACAAATTTTCTATAATCTGTATCTTAATATTTACCACTCTTTACTGAGTTTACATTGTACCATTTTATAGTACCTTCTCTTTATAGCATCTAGCTATATCATTCCAATCACTTAACATATCATATGTTATTCAACGATTTAATCTGATCACGTTGTGATCTTATTTTTGTAATCATTTCTCCTTATGCTTACGATCGTTTTATTTTACGATCTTCTTATTCTTCCCCTTAATCATATTATATTATGGTTTTATTTGTACTTTTCATCTTATAGACACCGTCTATTTAGTATCACTTTTCATCTCTATTACTGGAGTCAGGTAACTCCGGATTCTTATCCTTATAGCTCTTTAAGATTCTTCTTTGAATCTTCTTTATCTTCTTCTTTAATTAATAATGAATTTCCATAAATTCATCTATTATCGCTTAAACTCTATTTGAGTTTATTACTTATCATCATCTATGCGGTTATAGCCTAAGGTACCCCTACCTAAGGTTTATAACCTACAGCTTTGATACCAACTGTAGCACCCCCAAAATCGAGACTATTTTCCTTCCCGATTTCGTGCGTTAATACTACCTTGTTCTAGCTTTAAAATATTATTTAATGTTAAAATAGCTAAAATTTTGGAATAATTAATTTTTATTTTATTTTTTCTGTCATCCATTCCCTGAATCGCAACCTTTACAATTCTTTCTTATACTAAAATCATATTTATTATATGATTTGTATAATCCGTGTAAATGTATTAAAAGCTTAAGTCTCAATACTTCATATCTTTTATATCGATGATTCATTTATTTTAGATTCATATCTATTCTCATTTCAAAATAAACCTTCTTTATCCATTCAACATTTCAAACTGTAAATAGCTGCAATTACATTTGACAAAACTATCAATCATCAATTTATACCATTTCTAAATCAAGGAAATGTATTCATTTTTTTTTCATCGTTCAATCTTCATCATCCGTATAGCAAGTAATATTGCCTAACATCATTAACCTGCAAAAAGTTTGTGTTTGCAAGATTGAGCTCGACAGCCCAACAAATTTAATAGTCTATCATGTTTCACATAGCACACAAATTCCATATGCAATATATTTCCTTTATTATGCATATATGCCTGCAACATGTATTCTTTACTATGCATATCCTACATGCAACAATAATTCCTTACAAAGCATACATTCATGCATTATACATTTCTAATTTATTGAGTTACATTATACAACACGTGCTATCACATATCACATATAAATTGAGTTCCATAACCCAATTAACTTAGTCATATTTTGACTTTTAACAATTCATAGAGCATGATGTGTAATTTAACACATAACCACATTCCATCCACAAACATAATAGAACTGAAAAACTTGCCTTGATTGGAGATTACCACAAAATTTAACTTAAAATTTCTCCACAATTCCTACAGAAATATATTTACATGCACACACATATTAGATAATTGAATATATTACAAAACATGTATGTATATTCATCAATAATAATTATTAGTTTTGTACCAACTAATATTATTTATTCTTACTCAAAACGAACATTAGTTTATTCAAAAACTTAATTCATTTTAACCTTTCTAAACCAAATAAAGGTCCCTCACATTTGACTATATAAATATTTTACACTTTGAAGATTCAACTATGTTGAGAAATAACATAAATCTCTTATTTTAATCTCCCGTCGAATATCATTAATATGCAATAATATTTTATACTAAGGTTACTAACCTTTTAATAACATTCTAGTCCAATACTACTAAAAATTTCTCAATACAATATTATTAGTCACATAAAAATAATTTATGACATTAATCACATAAATAAACAATTTATTTCAATTGTTTTTTCCTTTCCGTAATTAATAAACTCGTTTAAACATTCTAAAATATCATAAACATCATAACACTATAAACCCGACCCAAAGATTCATCAAAAATATGCATAAGACATGCTCAAAGGGTCTCACATCATAAATCACATTATTCCTATTTTTGGACACTTTTGATTTTTGAAAATTTTTCCCAGCCTCGCTAAAACGGTCATAACTCTCACGTTTTAAAACATTTTTGAGTAATTCTTGAGCCCACGCGAAGATAACTTCCAGGGCTACAACTTTTGTCTCACTACATTTTTCCAAAATCAGAACACAACAGTCCAAAAATTTACATCAAGGAGGTTGTTCGGGATTTGAGAAACAGTTTTATTACTCTCCTTCCGAATGCCATAACTACCTCATCCGGAGTCGGAATTAGTCCGTTCCGGAGTCTATGGAAAGCTAAATCAGATTACTACAACATACCAAAAGCCCATAAGTTTTAAAGCAAAAAAACAGGACCAAATTGCCCTCGTTATTGACTGCCACGAATCTGCCCATTTTATTGTTATAAAAACGGGACTATTTTGGCTAAAACAGTCATTACCCCATGAAAACTCAACATTTTTGAGTCCTACCACTTGGGTTTACTAGCCAACACATATATCTAGCACTACTTTTTGACGGAACGCAAAAAGGAGCTATAGATTTAAAATGGGGAAATTTCAAAGTATATAGAAATTTCGGTTCAAAACTAGAAAATTTTATTTTTCTTTTCTTTTTAGTTTTCACCAAATCAACACCCATCATGGGTGGATCCATACATAAATCCATATATATCACATAGATCTTAGGTTTTAAACATCCAAATCAAAACCCCATTTTCTTCAATTACAAAAAGAAATAAAACTTAGAGAGAGAAAATATATACCTTGCTTTTCTTCCTCATCTTCTTCTTCACTTCCATGGAGATCCTTCTCCATCTTTTCCCCCATGAAGGGCTGCCGCCCCTCTCTTTTTCTTTCCCTCTCCTTCTCGATTTCTCTCTTCTCTCTTTCTTTTTCTTTTTGCCGAGCTTCTTTTTCTCCTTCTTCTCTTTTCTTTTTATTATTATCTCTTCTTCTTATTTAACAAAAAATTCGTCCAAGTGGCCCTCTTCTAAACACATGCTAGCTTCCTTTTCTTTATCCCAAATATGCTCCTCCTTTGCCTTTTCTTGTTCAAAAATATCCTCCAAACTTGGATCAAAATTGGGCCAACAATTGGGCTAATTATATATAATCTCTTGGGCTTTCAATTAATTCCTTTGGGCCATGCAATACTTATATGGTCCAATCATTTTCAACTTGTCTCACCCTAAATATTTAATTAGGGTACCCATTCCAAATATTTAGAATTTAAATCATTACTCTAGTACACTAAATTTTTATAACCCAATCAAACTTATTTTAATTAAGTTATAAAATTAGTAACTTGAGATAATAAAAAAAAATATCTCTTAACTTAATATAATTTATTATTCTCCCACAAGTGGGCTTAGCTTGGGCTCTCAATAATTAATTTCATTGAGCTAGCCATCTTTAATTGTGTTACTTACTAACAAACACCAATTTGGGCTTTCAACCCAAAATTTAATTGGGTCATTATAATACTTGCACCATACATAATATATTGGGCTAGATTAAATAATTAATTGCTCTTAATCACTTTATCTACAAGTCACATGCTTAATTAATTAATTGGGCTTGTTTAAATAATATAATTTTCTTAGTCCATCAAATTTTAATTCTCATGGACTCTCTTTAAATTCTTGGGCTATGACCTTATTATAGTCCATTATTTTTAATTCTATTCCAACCCAAATCATTTAATTAGAGTATTCATTTTCTCAATTATAAATTAAATCCTTACTCACATGTCTAATCATTTCCTTAACCCAATTTAGACTTGCTATAATTAGGTTATAAAATTAATTAACCGAGATGTATAAAATAAATCTCTTAGAATTAGTATATAATTAAATACTATTATTCTCCCACATATTACACTTAAGCTTTTAACACTTAGCTTTTTAATTCCCATCTTATCCCACCCCAAATATATAATTAGGGTATCCACTCTAAATATTTAATTAGAGTATCCATTCTGACTAAACATGACATTCCGGACGCAATCGAGCAATCCGTACTTCAAAATTCTATCTCTAACTCAAATTTTGAGTTTTAAATTACTCCCTTCTTATTGCTAATCGTACTAACTAACGATTTTATACTTATTCAAATTCTTATTTGCCCATCAAGGCCAACACTCAAGCTATGTTAATTACTAACATAGTTTTATCTTGATCATTATATCATTAACTTAATTCATCATTCCTCTTGCTAAAATATATATATCACATTACTAAGTATATATATATATTTCTATACATATACTCATCTTCGTTTAACCTCATAGCATCTCTTCATGTGAAATCTTATCTCTAATAATAAAATTTCCATATGTACTTATAAAACATTTCTTAGACTATTCCGTTCACATCGAATTTACAGGTATCATAATACCTTATTCTTGATATTTCTTCAAGTACATATTAATTCATTCCTAGGGTTTTGAAATTTTATAACCCATATTTTCTCTATTCTTATTCGAATAGCAAACCATATATGTTTTACTTGAAAAATTTAAACAAATCCTCAAATTCTCATCTAGGTTTTATTCTTTAACCTTTATTCTAATCATTCAAGATTTTAAAAATTTTCGGGTTGTCACAACAATTATCCTATCGAATCTTACCTAGATAAATAGGGTACTTTGCTTTGGTAAACCTACATCTATTGATCAAGGTCTTGATGAGTGTTATTCATTGGAAGGCATCTGATTTAGACTTAATATTTTATTGAGGGATTTTATAAATTAATTTAGATCTCACCAATTTTAATCTTATTAAGCATGCACATTATTTATCATATCATATCACATACAAGCATAAATAAAGTGTGAAATTAAATGTGTCACAGTTATGGCCCAATCCACTATCAATCTTCTCAAGCTAATGAAAGATTGAAGGTCAATCTAAGGTGGTAAAAGATCTTAAAATAAATAACATCCTTGGATCTTCCTCAAGCATGTGCCTCCTCTCCATCATAATTTTTCCATCTTGTTCTCCATCTTGACATCTTCATCGATTATAGATTATTACAAGACATAAAGAAACCTCGAGTTACATTCGAGGGGATTTAAATGAGAAGAGAATATTACATTAGAATTTATAGAAAGGCACGACATGAAAGCCATATTTCAAAACCAAAAACCACTAACCTATGGGTAAAAAGGCCATAAATGTGCACCATGCATATCAGAATAAGCACATGACAATTTATATATAATTAAATAAAACTATATATAACATATAGGGGACACGACCATCGTGCGCTACGACGGGGGGTCCAAGGGGGGGTCTCCCCCCTGGCGGTGGTCAGCGAGCGGGGTCGGGGGCAGCGCCCCTGGAAAAATTTTTTGAACTACAATCTGTATTGCAGAATGTTTCCATACGAATCTCTGAAACAGTTTTAGAATCATATATTTAATCCACCAAAATAGTCATAATAACAATACACCCTATACATATCATATATATCCAGTTTCAATTAATCATATTAAACTGGATCTGCATACTTCTAATCCAATTAGAACATAAGTTGTATACTGTTATTACGCCATATAACATAAAATTAGCATAACATCATATACATGCACATCTATTTCTGATATTCATAATACCATAATATGTCGATTACAGAATATAATATACTCAATTAACCGAACATTAAAATTGTATCATCATATATCATATATATCGAAAATAATACAATCAATTTCAGACCGGTAAAATTGTATCATCACATATCATATATATCGAAAGCAATTACACACATTATCTGAATTAATCATTTCGCAAGTAGCTCTGATACCACTTTTGGGATTCGGCATAGAAACACAGCGGAAATAAACCAATTTAAGGCAATTCCGAAAGCCTAAAACATGATCCATGCGAAAAATTCAATTAATTCAGAGGTTAGAAATTATACCGATTGTTAAAGCTAGAATCGATGCGGTCGAATCTCCAATGCAATTCAAACGGACTGCGTCTCTACGGTATCCACACGAACGCTCCACACGAATCATCTTACGATCTACAGAAGAAGGAAACGTGGTACTAGCCACCAAGGATGATGATTTTCTAAAACTATTGTCTCTCTAGTCTCGCTCAAAGAGCGGCTAGGGTTTTGGTTAATGAATAATACCTAAAATGGCTGCTACATATCATATATATAGTGATTAAAAGGAATTATTAAAAACCTTATTTAATAAAATCCGAATTTATATATATCTTAATTAAGTCTTACTTAATTAATATACCTATATATAAATTATCCTATTAATTTAAATTCGTAATTTAAATATTATCAATCATATTGACATATTTAAATCTTTATAATTTAAATTAATTCCTTTTTAATTACGTTCTATGTATGTGACCCTATAAGTTATTATTATGTTGACAATAATTTTAAAATCATATTATAAAATTATAAACAGTGAGCGACATCTAGTAATGCATCACTGCTACCCAAGTAATAATAAGATTGATGATTCGATGCAACCTTTTAGTGACCAATATTTTAATGTAATTTAATCCTTTTAACCTTAATATCATAGATTAAACTAGAGTAATGGAATGTGTCATACTCTTCATAATTTAATCTGAGATTTTCTTGATCAATGAGTAGACTATATGAAACAAATCACTATTTGAGCATGGTCATGCATTTCTTAGTCATACTCAATCAAGAGGCCTATGGATATCACCCCTAATACACAGGAGGGTTAATTTCCATCAAGATCACTCATATTACTCACACAATTCATGATGTACCCAATAATCACCTTTATAGTCCACCTTATTAAAGGTGACATTTGATGATATCAAAGTATATAAATTCCCGTGTAGAAATATAGTGATTTCAGGTTGGAGGACCATTACATCATTGTCACTATGAGAATTGCTAATGACACTTCGCATAATGCTCCACATAGAATTCTTATGGTGGGTCTATCCAGTACATCATTCTCTAACATGTACCTATGCATTGACTTAATATCTCATATATTTATGTCCAATGAGATTTAGTCATTAGTCAATCCACATACTAGTCTTAATGCATCATTGTTGTCCCATAAACAATGATACTCGACTAGGGACAATTAAGAACAATGATACTAATTGTAAATATATAACCTCATGTTCAAGTCACAAACTTGAAACTATATAATTTGTATCAATATTCTAAGGATTTTTATTATGTTAACATTTATATAACGTAGTAAATAAAACCATAATAAAATCATTCATTTATTCAATCAACTATAATATCAAAACGTTAAGAAATTATATCAAATAATTGGCCTCAAGGGCCTAAATTCTAACAGTCTCCCACTTGCAATAAAGCCAATCACTCATGTATCTAATACCAATGGAACTAGTGTGACCATCGTGTTTCTGCTGCGACAGAGTCTTGGTCAGTGAATTTATAACTTTATCATATATTGGCACTCTTCCTATATGTTCATCTCCTCTATTAATGATTTCAAGGATGAGATGGTACCGCCTAAGTATATGCTTGGATCATTGGTGAGATCTGGGTTCTATAGCTTGTGCAATGGCTCCATTATTATCACAGTATAGAACAACCGAATCAACAATGGTTGGAACAACACCAAGTTCAGTGATGAACTTTTTAATCCATACAGCCTCCCTGGCTCCACTAGAAGCAACAATATACTCAGGCTTTGTTGTAGAATCAGCTACTGTATCTTGTTTCGAACTTTTCCAGCTAACAGCACCACCATTAAGGCAAAACACAAAACCTGACTGAGACTTATAGTCATTATTTTCAGTCTGGAAACTAGCATCTGTGTAACCCTTTACTGCCAGTTCGTCTTCACCTCCATATACCAAGAATGAATCCTTAGTCCTTTTTAGGTACTTGAGGATATTCTTGACTACTGTCCACTGGCCTTCACCTGGATTCGAATGATATCTGGTCATCATGCTCAAATCATACGAGACATCTAGACCAGTACATATCATTGTATACATGATAGATCCAATTGTCGAAGCATAAGGGATCTTTCTCATAGACTACTCATCATCTTGTGATTTAGGACATTGGGCCTTAGAGATCTTTACACCATGAGTCACGGGTAAGTTTCCTCTTTTCACCTCTTGCATGCTGAACCGTTTCAACACTTTATCAATGTATGTACTTTGACTTAGGCCGAGCATTTTTCTCGATCTATCTCTATTGATCCTGATACCTAAAATGTAGGCAGCATCACCCAAATCTTTTATGGAGAAACATTTTCCTAACCATGTTTTTACAGCCTATAAGGAAGGAATGTCATTCCCAATAATTAATATGCCATCAACATATAATACTAGGAATACAATGTGACTCCACTAACCTTCTTATGAACCCCTCAGTGAATGGACGCCAAACGTCTGACTAGGACAAATTCTTAAACTCATATGATTGTGGCAAGTTCATGAACTCATAAGTGTGGTTTGACGAACTGGGTATAGTTGTGTGTAAATAGAGTATTAAAGATAAAAGGAATAGATAGATTATTTAAGCAAATGATTATTAGTGGAGACATAAGTTTTCCAAAACTCTTAACTATTCTAGACTTCGAAATTTTGACATCAAGCTAAATACGCACTATGTGCTTTTGGAAAAAAAATATATAGACTCGTAATTATTTTTAGAATGGTTTAAAGTATATTCTATGCTACTTATTTTGGCTAGACGCAAATGATTTGAAATATCAAAATATCTTTTATTTATCATTCATGTACCATGTAACATGGTGCAGAGATGATAAAAAGTTGATGGAGTTATAAATACAGAAATACTTAGTGTGAATTTGATCTAAAGTCGATGTTCTACTATTGTATGATGTGTTATGACAAAGTCATACGATGACGGAATTCTCAAACGGACTGTTAATACAATACGACATCATGATGTCATTCTCAAAAATATTTTCAATTTTTTTTGCCAACGAGGTTTGGCTACTGTGAGACCCCAGATTTTACGAATAAATATATAATTTTCTCGAAATAATTTTTTTTAATATTATGGTGTTGATTTGATGTAATAGTTGTGGGTAATATTTATAAATTTTGCAAAGTAAGCAAGTGGTTATATTATATTCGATTGGTCGGGGAATATTCTTTTTGTCGGGGAATATCCCTACGATGGTACAATCATTGGTGGACCCCGCAACAGAATTATTGTCTGATTGAGAAAGCGACAAAATACTTTATGAAAATAACGGCGGAAGTTTTACCGTTAATTGTTGAAACACCCGGTGTTAAAAGTACAGTAATACGCGTGGTTGCATAGTAGCACACGGTATTGATTATTGATGCTTACGTGATAAGTCACTCAGTTTTATTTTATTGGTATTATTAATGTAATAAAACAGAATACTTTTATAAAGTTATTCTATAAATAGAATATATTATATTCTATTATGCATAGTGTTGCATAGTTTCTGCATAGTGTTTTCATAGTAAAATCTTTTTATATAAAATAGAATACTTTTATAAAGTTATTCTATAAATAGAATATATTATATTTTATTATGCATAGTGTTGCATAGTGCCTGCATAGTATTTTGCGTAGTAATTTTTTTTATATAAAACAGAATAATTTTATAAAGTTATCTATTTTATTAGACAATAATTAAAATACATTATATTTTATTATGCATAGTGTTTGCATAGTGCCTGCATAGTATTTGTATAGTTAAATCTTTTATAAAGTTATTCATTTTATTAGATTATAAATAGAATATATTTTATTTTATTTAAAAGATTTTTCTTTAAATATGGACCGTCAGATTAAAGTAAATCAATCTGGACCGTTCATGAGTTAGTTACTATGCAGTCCATTTTTCTATAAATAGAAGCTCATTCCTTCATTATTTCTTACGAATTCACTAAAACTCTAGAGAGAGAAATTATATAGAAACTATAGAAAAGTATTTTACTACTTCCCTACTCTTATATTCAGTTTCTTTTACGGTAAGGGGTATTATTTCTTTTGTATTCATGAAGAGAACTTCTGTTATTCCATTATTTATTATTCTGTTGGAATAACCTGTATCCGCGGGCTACCCTATACTTGGTGAAATTCTTCTGTTATTTCATTATTTATTATTCTATCGGAATATTTTGTCAGTGCGTTTACGCCGGACCTGTTTCCATTATTTATTATTCTTTCAGAATATCTTATCTGTGCGTTTACGCCGGACCTGGTTCCATTCTTTATTATTCTGTTGGAATATCCTTTATGTGCGTTTTATGCCAGACCTGGTTCTGTTATTTATTATTCTGTTGGAATAACCTGCATGTGCAGTCTATCGCATGCATGGTGATTTCTTTTGTTTTTCCATTCTTTATTATACTCAGTTGGTTAAAACTTTGACTTCTATACTCTATGAAATTAGTGGAATATCCTTGATATCTGTGCTTCATCTAGTATCTTTTTATGGAAATATTCTTCTGAGCATTCTTGAATTTTACTCTACAAAGCAGTATCATGTTGATAATTTGAACGTTATCAGTTCCTGGATAAATTAATTTTTGAACTTGTTTTATTGAATTCTTATATCATTGTCATCATCCTCATGTTTATATTATGTTGAAAGTCATATGTGGCCTGTAGTGCATAGATGGACTTGGTATGATTATGACCAGGGATTATTCGGTATAATCATAACCGTAATGTTACAAATGATGTGGAAAAAGTCCTCATTGGCCCGTTGTGCATTGATGGACAGTTTTTGGTATGATTATGGCTATGGATTCTCTTTGCCGTAGTGTAAAGATGAATTATTTTATGGCATGATCAGGACCGTTGATGAAAACATGATTATCATAAGCCGTAGTGCATGGATAATTCGTGGTCGTGATACTAAAGAATATCCTTGGTCGTAGTGCAGGGGTGATTCGATGATGTGGATTATTTATTAAGCTGAGTCCAACGATAAAAGTGATGAAAAACCTTTTAAATCAGAGAAAATAATAGATTTTATTCCATACTTGACTCTTCTAATGGATTGCTTGTTCCGCTGCAGTTAAACTTGATAGTTATTATATTTTATACGGTTAACACTGTTTAAGAGTAACAATAAATTATTCTGCATTATCTTAGTCATAATTTTTCTTACTCGGCTAGTTGAGCTCACCCTTTCTTTCACCGTTCTCTTCAGGAAATGAGAACGTAACTGGGACAAGTCGGGGAACAGAGTGATGGTCCTAGATGGTGCATTAGTAGTCCTAACTATTCTGGGAAATAGTGTGATAATAATTGTAATGAGGACTCCTTTTGAGTTTGTATACTCTCTAGTAGACAATATTTGTATTCAAACTCACAGTTTATGTTTTGTCGTATTGTACACAACAATTGTATTATTAAGTTGTATTTGAATTATGTACCATGTATCTGGCGACTCAAGATGGGTGATGTATACCTAATTTTGGGGTCGTCACAGCTACACCTAAATAATTCGATTGAATTAAATTATTGACATGAGTTTATGCTATTCGATTCAGCTAGACTAATGTTTATGAAAACTCTAAGTGTTCATTGAAAGAAATTTCCCGAACCAAATTATTTTGGTGAGAAATTTAATAAGACTGAAGTAAATTTTTGTGCATATGGCAGTGACGAGAAACAGATTCGACCAGCAATACTTAATAAGTACATGGCATACCGGGCTAATTACCCACTATGACCTTAATTATGATGGATACCGGATGAATTTCCATATAACATTTGCGAAAATGATAGACAATAGTCTATATAATCCCTCACCACAATTGAAATTTTTTAATTCTTGTGAGGAATGTATTGGGTAGCATGTAAGGCTGAGTATGAATGGTGTATAGTGTAAGGTGTAAGGTAAATTTCGGGGATGAAATTTTTAGAAGAAGAGGTGAATGTGACAACCCGAGAATTTAGAAAATTTTTAAAATTTTAATTAATTGATTTAAGGTTCAATATTAGAACCTAGACAAAAAATAAGTGTATGCGTTTGATACTTTTGAGAAGGAATTTTGAGGATTTCAAAATTTTGTGAAGGATTTTATTGAATTATTCAGGATTAAGGGTATAAGAGTATATGTTCTGTGTATATGGTTATATATGTTTACAGTATGTGGTTAAGGGTCAAGGGTTGAACAGATAAACCCTAATATTATATTAAGAACGTCAACGTACAGTTCGAAAATTATTACGATTAACAAGAAACCCTATAAACCTGTTCTGGAAACCTTAATTTCAGTTCCGGGATTCCGAAACACTAATTCAGAAATTTAAAACCCTAGTTTGGGAATGCGAAGGCTTGTATAAGGTTTAATCGTTATTAATAATAACCTAATTAGGGATAACCCTAGTTGATTTAGAAAATCCTAATTTCTGGATTAGTAACCCTAATTTATAATTAGGCAAAACCTAATTATTAGTTTAATAATTTTAATGTTAATTATGAAACATTAATCTTAATTTTTGAGTTATAAGTAACTAGAAAACCCTAACCTAATTAGGAAACCTAATTTCTAAAATAGAAATATTATTTTTTTATTTAAAAACCTAATTATTGGGTTATAAACCTTAATGTACAATCTTATCCTAAATTGCTAAATTAGCGATTTTATTATGATATATTAATCCTAATTAGTAAGTTTGATTTATGATTAGGAAATCTTAATATAATTATCGAATCCTAATTATAATCTAGAAAAATTAATTTTCTATTTTTAAAAAAATTGAAATTCAGAAATCTTAGAAATTAAATTGTAAAGTTAAGAGTTAAACCCTAAACCCTAAGGGTCAAACTCTAAACCCTAAGGATTAAAACCTAAACCTTATAGGTTTGGACCATTGTCTAGTTTACCATTAAAATTATTTTGCAAATGACCAAAATATCCTTTTTATATTCTTTAATTAGTTAACTTGTAAAATTGCCAACAACTTTAGTTGGTGACCTAATTATTTGACTTGCATGACCAAAAATCTCAGCCACAATTTGATTTGTATGACACCTTGTGTGACGCCCCCAAAATAGGTATACATCACCCATCTTGAGTACTCAAATACATGGTACAAAATTCAAATACAACTTAATAATACAACTGTCGTGTGACATACGACAAAACACAAACTGAGAGTTTTAATACGAATATTGTCTTCGAGACAGTATTCAAATCAAATGGAGTCCTCAATACATTTATTATTACACTATTTCGTAGAATAGTGAGGACTACTAATGCTACCATCTGGACCGTCACTCCGTTCCCTGACTAGTCCCAGCTACATTCTCATTTCCTGAAGAGGACAATAAAAGCAAAAGAGTGAGCTCAACTAGTCCAGTAAGAAATATTATAACAGTAACATTCCAGAATTTTTAAATGTAATTTTAAATATTTATTGAGTTATATAAATATTTAATGGATGTGATTATCGGTAAATGAATATTTGTTTAATTGATTTAATATTATTTGGAGAATTATTTGTTAAATAAATAATTGATGAATTAAGGAAATGATTATTATTTTGATATTTCAATTAAATGATATATTATTTGTATTGTGTTATGTGATTAAAGGATTTATTTAATTAATTATGATTTGAATTAATTAAAATAAATATGAATGCTTGATTAAATATAATGTGACAAATAACTATATTATAAGGAGTTATTAAAATAAATTAAAGTAATTTAATTTAGTGTTTACCAAACAAGGCTTAATATATTAATTCTTTAATATTTTAAATGAATCGCCAAACAAGCCTTATGGCTTTTGAGATTTCTAGATAAATAATATAAATAAAACAAATAAAATAATAAATATAATATATTTATATTATATAAGTTTATGTTATAACCGTTAACATCATTAGTATTACGTATTATGTATATTGTCTAAGCCTAAACCTAAGAAGAACTACAGAGAAAAATTACAGAGAATATAGAGAGTTTGAGAGTGAAACCTGAGAATTTGTCTGCAATTGCAAGATTGTGTAAAGCTAACTTGAAGGTATGTTAACAACTTTGATATTTTATATTCATATATGGGTCTCACGGCAAAAATTGCATGTTCTGTGAAAATCAAAATTTTTGAATGGTTGCTATATAGTTGGTAATTATGATTATATATGTTTATAATGCTAGAATTTATGTTCAAACAAGAAATCGCATGCTAAATTCGTTAACAGTGGAAGAAAAAGTGTTGACAATGTATGTTTATATATACATTTTCATGTCTTCATGAAAAGCACAATTTTAGATGGTCAATTCTCATATTAAACTATAAATTGAGGCTTGCATAACGTTCAATGAGATATAAGTATAACGTGATTTGAATGAGGTGATTTGGACAAGAATTGAAATCACAGTGTTCAATTTTGTGAAGGAACTCGAAAATGGAGTTTTTATATGAAAACTTGAATTTTGAGAAAGTAAAATAGTTTTAGTTAGTGTTAAATTGTGCTAGTTGGTTGTAAATGTGAGCAATCATGTTTATGATAGTTGTATATTTATTATACGTGTTAATATTACTGTCTATTGGGTGAAATTTGTGTTTGTTGGGCTAAAGTCGGCTACTGTTCATAGCCTTCTCTTCGTCTGTCTGAACACCGGCACAGCTGCGCCGGTGCCAAGGCAAAAAATGGTGCAGCTGCGCCGGTCCCAATCCTTTGTATGGTGCAGCTGTGCCATATCCTGGTTTGAGATTCTAACTTCTGCTATTTCAGCAGACTTGGGAAAGTGTCACAACATGGTCTTAAATTGTGTTAGCATGTTAAATGTGTAATGTTAAGGTTAATATAACATAATGAGTTATGGTTAGTACGATCAAAGTTGCAAAAGTGATTAGTAAATCGAAAACGCGTTATATGATAACATAGTTTATACAATGAACGATAGTTAAGTGTTATGATGATTAAATCTTGGGAATTCTGAAATATAAAGCATAACATAAGACTTGTGTTAAAATAACAAGTTTAACTAGTAATGTATTTTATATTGAAACGTGAATATTAGTATGTCTAATAGATGTTATGGTTTTTAATACTGTGTTTAGGTGAACGTGAGTTTAATATTTTAGCTTACGCTCGAGGCAAGTCTTCTAACTCCATACTTTCATTGAGTTAGTTTGTTATGTTGATGCAAGTTTTCTAACTCTACACTTTTGCTGAGTTAGTTCATTTATTATTACTTAATGCTTTTGATTGAGCAAGCTTTTTATATTAAATGTTATTGAATAAGTAAATTGTTTCCCAAATTCATTTGAGAAAACTCTAACTCTAGTATTATTGGAAATTCTCAATTGATTGATTCATTCTAACTTGTTTATAGTTAAGCACGTTTCTTAAAGTTCAGAAATTTCATTTCTAATGTTATAAAACTTGAACCTTAGCTTATTTTATTGTTCAAGCATAGGTTAACCATTTTATTCATTCTAATGAATACTTATGCTCTATAGTTATTTCAAGCATGAGATAGATATACAGAATCAGTTCATTTATGATTCTCAAATGTTCTAAGTTATGTTGTTATTAAACAACTGTTGTATTATTCAAGCATTGTTGATTCAACTAGTTCCCTAGTTGATGATCATTAAACTTCAATTTCACTTGAAAGCATATCCAAACCAATCTTTCTTTGGCGCGGACTTGTATTCTAAAAACTGAGATAAACAACCCTATGTTTAGGGGTTTACGCTTAGCGTTGAAATGGTTGTGCATAATACATTGTACGAAGGATTGACCCCCCTAAGTACGTGAAGTCCTTATAGTCATATGACTGTTAAAGTTAAAGTTGAAAGATTACTTATAACTGTGGACATGATTCATGGTCATTTAACCCTCAGTAGTTTATTTAAGATTGTTAATAAAACAAATCATTCAGTTCTATTGAGCCTAAGAGTTGGCAAATATTGAAATGTTAATAGAACATATCATTCAATTTTATTGAGCCTATGAGTTGGCAAATGTTGAAATGTTAATAGAACATTACATTCAGTTCTATTGAGCCTATGAGTTGGCAAGTATTGAAATGTTAATAGAATATATTATTCAGTTCTATTGAGCCTATTATTTGGCAAATGTTGTAAAGATATTTATTCTTATCTCAAGTGAGCTTTGTTTGCTCACTCTTGCATATTTATACATTTATTGCAGCTATGAATGATAGACTTTTAATAATGATGTGATGTAATAATTTTATTTCCGCACTTGAATGATTGTATTAAAGGTTAGAGAACCTGGGAGATAATGTTTTTATTTAAGTAATCATGTATGGGCATGTTTTTATTATTCAATTTATTATAATTGGGTAGCTAGATATGAATGTTTTGATCACCTGAACACCAAATCTTGAGGCAATGAAGTATCGGGATTTGGGGGTGTCACAATAACTAAGATAATGCAGAATAATTTATCGTTAGCCTTCACCAATGTTAAATTAGATAAAATATAACAAACATCAAGTTTAACTGCAGCGAAACAAACAATCCATTAGAAGAGTCAAGTAGAGAATAAAATCTACTATCTTCTATGATTTAAAAGGTTTTTCATCACTTTTATCGCTGAGACTCAGCTTAATAAATAATCCACATCATACATGCACTACGGCCAAGGATATTCATTAGTATCACGACCACAAATTATCCATGCACTACGGGCCAAGGATATTCGTGTATTCATAAATGGTCATGATCATGCCAACAACTGTTCATCAATGCACTACGGGCCAATGAGGACTTTTATCACATCATTTGTAACATTACGGTCATGATTATATCGAATAATCTCTGGTCATAATCATACCAAGTTCATCTATGCACTACAGGCCACAAATGACTTTCAACATATTATAAACATGAGGATGATGACAATGATATAAGAATTCAATAAAACAAGTTCAAGGATTTTATTTTTTAAAGATTTATAATTTAATTTATCCAGAAATCAATAACGTCCAAATTGTTAACATGATACTGTTTTGTGGAGTAAAATTCAAGAATAGTATTGCATCAAAAATAATTTGGACCGAAAAGTAATCAATTTTTGCCATGAATAGTACCCCAGGTGGATAGTAACTAAGTGAATAGTACCCAGTGAATAATAACTTCAGGAATAGTAACCTGACATGAAAAAGTTAAAACTTATCAAGAATGCTCAGAATAATATTTCCATGAAAAGATACTGGATGAAACGCAAATATCAATGATATTCTACTAATTTCATGGAATATAGAAGCCAAAATTTTAACAAACGAGTATAGAATTCAAAATCTAAAACGAAATAATATTACTTACATACTACAGATTATGGAAGAAAATATTATTCCAAGCGAATATTGAACAAAAATAACATCCCTTAGCTTGAAAAGAAGAGTATTCTAACGGGTATAGCGTGGATATTCATGAAGAAAACTTTCACTATTTTCTATGCTCAAAACTTTCTAAAACTCTAAAGAAACACGCTCAAGATTATAGAAGAAGAATTATTTGATTTTGGTGTGATTTTTAATTCTAACTTAGGCGCCTATTTATAGGAAAATGCTAGAACTCTATAAGAGACTAAATTAATAAAATTATATTATTTTCAAAAACATTCTACGCACACCTCTTGGACAAAAATTCAGCCACCACAAGTGGGACCCACCAAAATTCAGATTTTCCACACCAGCAAAAAATGGGACCCACCATGTTTTTAAATAAAAACATTTAATTTTTGAAACTTTAATAATTCATAATAAATGGCCCTTTTATCAGAAAAATAAAAAATATTATATCCATTCCATACGAAATCGAATTCTCTATAACTTTGCAGAAGAAAGTTTTTCCAAATTCCACACCGAAAATATCCGAAATCCACAAACGGATGATTTTCAATACCTCATAAAATTCATAACAAATCATACGTTAATTTTTAACAGTTCAAAATTTGTGGACATATACTCAACTTATATATACATAACATATCCAAAAATCACAACAATCCAATGGTCGGATTAAAATTATAACTCACGCAATAGAGCTTTAAGAACACCGATTTGATTTTTTAATACCTCTAATCCGACAAAATACTAATATAACACCTCAACATTAATTCCTTTATTTATAACAACATAAAATAAATATTTTCCTATCTATCATTTATGTCCACTTAAAATAAATATTTCCTTATCATATAAATCAATAATTAATTATTAACAAATAATATTACAGAATCACAATAAATGGCTATCAGGCCGTTCCCAGGAAAGAGGGGGCTTTCCGATAAGGATTTCTCCTTACTAGCGCGCAATTAGGGGACCAAACCTCTCCTTGATAGAACTTTTTAGACATTGCCAATAACGCTATCTAATAATATTATTCAAATAATATGAATTATTGATTTGATAATGGGAAATATTGTGTAGTGACAATTATTGAAACAACAATAATATAAAATATCAACGCAGCAAGTATTGAATCAATAAAATAAAATATTAAATTGTAATTACTGTAACAATTATTGAGTAGTGCCTTCTTACGTAAGAATCAATAATTCAAAAATACTGTGAAATACTGTGTGCTACTGTGCAACCCCGTGTATTACTATATTTTAACCACCGGATATTCTAACAGTTAACGGTAAAACTTTCACTGTTATTTTATAAAAAGATATTTTTGTCGTTTTCTCAATCCGACAATAATTCTGTTGTGGGGTCCAACAATGATTGTGCCATCATACGAATATTCCCTGTTAAAATGAATATTCCCCGACCAATCGAATATTATATAACAACTTGTGTACTTTGCAAAATTTATAAGTATTACCCACAACTATAACATTATATCAAATTTATTCCATAGTATTCAAAAATACTATTTATAGAAAATTCATCTTTATTCATAAAAGTTGGGGTCTTACAACCTCCCCTTCTTATGATATTTTGCCCTCAAAATTAGGGTACGTACTTGGTATGTCGAAGAGGTAAGGGTACCTTGATATAATTTCAGATTCTAACTCCCAGGTCATTTCCTCAACATCGTGGTTTCTCCACAAAACTTTGACTTGAGGTATAACCTTGGAGCGTAAAATATGCTCCTTCTTATCAAAGATATTAACAGGAACCTCTTTATACGTTAAATCTTCCGTTATTTCATCCGGTTCTAATTCAATAATGTGGTTCGGGTCTTTCACATATTTACGTAACATAGATATGTGAAAAACGTTATGAACACGAGACATACTTGGCGGTAAGGAAAGTTTATAGGCCACAGTTCCTATTCGCTCAAGGATTAAAAATGGGCCAATTAATCGAGGATTGAGCTTTTCTTTCTTTCCAAATCTCGTAACTCCTTTCCATGTAGCAAGCGTAACAACACATGTTCTCCAATATTGATTTTCACGTCCTTTCGATGAAGATCATCATAACTCTTTTGTCGATCTTGTGAGGCTTTTATACGTTGTCGGATTGTTTGAATTTTTTCATAGTCATACGTACCAACTCTGGTCCCAAGAACGATACTTCACCCACCTCATCCCAGCATAATGGAGAACGACACTTTCTTCCATTTAACGCCTCAAATGGAGCCATGCCAATTCTTACTTGATAACTGTTATTGTAGGAAAACTCCACCAATGGTAAGAACTTGTCCCAACTTCTCTTGAAGTCAAGGACACAGAGTCTTAATAGATCTTCAAGAGTTTGAATAGTCCTCTTTGACTACCTGTCCGTTTGAGGATGATAAGCCGAACTAAATCGTAAATCCGTGCCCATAGCTTTTTACAAACTAACCTAAAATCTTGAAGTGAATCTTGGGTCTCGATCAGAAACAATGGTTACATGTATACCATGCAATCTTATAATCTCATTTATGTACATACGAGCAAGACGTTCAAGTCTATTGTAACGCCCGAGAATTTTGGATTTTGAATGAATTAAATTTTTATTTGATTATGTGAATTAAATGAATTTAATTGATTTATTATGTGAGTAAGATGTTTGAAGGTCGTTCTATGACCTAGAATATACAGATGCTTTCAGATAGGATTAATTATTGAGAATTATCAAGACGAAAATGAAGGTTTTTCGAGAATGTTTACGTAAAAACACTATTCATCTGATTTCGTTCGGAGCTAGGGTTTGAAATTTCGAGAAACGTGTAATGATAGAATATGAACACATTATGGAATATCCAATAATTTTTCCGTTATGGAAAACGAAGTTTTCGCCTGTGGACTTAAAACCTAAGAGTTTGTGAAAGAGGTTTTTGAAAGGTAAATGAAATACGTATAGTAATTTCAATGATTATACATATGAGATACTAGTATTTTACTAGTATAAATATGAGTATGGTATGAAGAATAGTACGACGTATAATACAAATATCGTATGAGTATTAGACGAAGAGAATACGAGAGTTAATTGCGTAAAATACGAGAAGTATTAATGGAGTATGAGTAAATAATTTTGGTATAATTCAATTGGGCTTAAACCAATAGCAAGCCCAATGAATTATACAAGCAAGCCCAAGTCAAGGCCCAATGTTAAGTTATGTTAAGCCCAATCCAAAAAGTAAACCGTGGGTCGAACCGGCGGGTCACGGGATGGGTAAAACCCTTGGGGCCACCCATGGGATGACAAAAGGGGAGGTGGGCCGGCCACTTGGCCACCAAGTAAAGTGATTACTTGGTGGCTAAGTTGCAAAGGAGGTGGAATAGTAGACCATTTTGCCCCTCATTTGGATTTCTATATATGCAAAGCTAGAGTTAGTTAATTGTTGTTTTACAAAGCTTGACCAATACATATTGAGAGAGAGAAAGAGCTCGAAACGCTTAATCATTCTACTTCCAAGCAAACCAATAGACAGTTATCAAGAATATTAATTACTTCAAAGGTAAATTCTCATAAACCAAAATCTTCATCTTTTTCGATTTCTTTCTCGTAGAAGAATCGTATATTGGTGGAGCATGTTTATTGAGGAGATATAAGTGTGCCTATTAATGACCAAATCATTGATAGGTCATGACCAAATAGAAATCATAAGTGTTTACGTGAGTTAAAATCGTAGAAAGTCTTGAACATTAACTTAGTTATGAATGAACGATTTGAAAACCGTTATAGCTAAGGAATGTGCCTATTGTTTAGTTAGGATGACTATGATGAATCAATGGAGTTTTCCATTTGATTTGGCTTATAGAACACGAGTAACGAAGTTATGTCAAATTTTGCGAAAATAGATGTTAAACGTGGAAAACGTAGAAATCTCGGATTAAAGGTCAAAATTTGTTGTGTGACTTGAAAACATTGGTTTCCAATGTCATCACGTGAGATTAGGTAATTAAGAGTCGTTGGTGCAAGAATCGTTGCATTCCAACTTAAAACGAGGAAAACGAGTATTGAACGGTCAAAAACGTTAAACGAACGCTTAAAAATGAACTCAAAGATGAAGTCTGAGTTAACGAATTCAAAAATGTGAAATTCTTATATGACCACGTAAAGGATGTAATCTGTGAGTTGTAGGCTTTCGAATGAGTCAATTCGGATATAAAATGAACAAATTAGGAAGTCGGGAGTTTAATAAGAAAAGTAAAAGTAAAACTGCAGCGCCAACCTAGTGTATAATGGTCGTGCCACAACGCCAGATCCGGCCAAGTACCCTGCTAACTCGCGCCGCAGCGCCGAGTTAGTACTAGGGATGTCGCACCGCAGCGCCGGTAGTGTAAAAATGTTGACCAAGTTAAGTTTTTGTTTCATTTGAATGTAGACCTAAAGTAAGATATTGAAGGTACTTAATGTACATACTTAAGCTGACCTTAAATCACTTATAAGGTGATAATGTAATAATATTTAGTAAGGTTTAATAAAAATTAAACGAAGAACGCGAGAACGTAATAAGTAAACAATAAATGACGTTCAACGTTGGTACTCAACTAATAAAGATCGAATGTCAGTTAGTAACGCAAAAATGTTAGCAAACCATAATGAAGTATAGAAAGTCGAATAGACTTTAATAACGAAGTTAATTAAAATAAGACATAGAAGAGAAAGAAGTTGGTTATAGACAATAAAGTTAGTTTGTTTGATAACTAATTACAGTGTGCTATATGAATATATCATGTAGATCTTGTAAAGACTGAGAATTGTTTAATTATCTATTCAAAGACGCTTGAAGGCACGTCTTTCTTTAACGCTTGTCTAACCTTCGTGTTAGCCAAGTTTTATGCAATGCATGTTATACAATGCATGAATGGTTTTAAAGAAAGAGTTGATGCCTGTTTTAACTTGGCTAGACTAATACTGAAGAGTTGATTGATTTGTTTACAAGTCTTTCGATATAGAACTGTTAACGCTATCATATGCCAAGTATTTGGTACAGATGAGAAGGTAAGTTTGTCTATGTACAAACAAAAGTAATTTTCATCGATTATTCGATGGGCACGCGAGGTTGCCAAATTGTTAAGCGTAAATACGTTTAACGTAAGAGTGTTGATCAACATAGAGTATAATAGGCTGATCACCTAGAAGTGCTCATAAGTAAAGACGGGTGGATGGCCTTAGTGCCGGATATCCTCTTCAAGTATGAAAATGAAAAGAGTATGTTCAAGGTCTATTGACCGGTTCATCATTCCTAAGCTATTATATATACTCTAGAATTGTTTTTATGAGAAGTACTAGTCAAATGTTTCATAGTGCTTCGTAGGTAATTGTTCAAATATTGAAATAAAGCATGTAATTGTTAAGGTGATATTCATATTATTCTTTGTTAAGACTTGCTGAGCTAGTTTTGCTCATTCTTGCTTGAACCATATGTTTGTAGCTAAAGTCGAACGAACTGAGAGTTCTAAGCGAGATAAAGGCAAGGCTAAGATGGACAATTAATCGTCCTGTAATAGATTAGTGTATTTGATTGTAATATACATATGAAGAACAACAAATGTATTCGGTTTATGAACCTGGGAAAGGATTTATTACAAATGTAATACAAAGATAGTAATTACACTCTTTTGTTGTTATCTCAATGGAATGATTGTATGGATTGTAATATCGTGGAGCACCACTTGTTGGGTTGGAAGATACCCGAATTTGGGGGCGTCACAGGTTGGTATCAAAGTATTAGGTTATAAAACTTAAGGGGGGGAAGAACCTTAGTTTAATAACCTCGTTAGGAAAGGAAGAGTCCGAAGAAAGTTAACTCGAGTCAAATGAGTTAATAAGGTATTGAGGAAACTCAGTACCAAAAGATTTAAAAGAAGAAAAGTAACCCTAAATGGATTAAATGTGATTTGTGCTTATATTATTGTGTATTATGTACTAATTAATTTGTTATGTGTTATTGTAGATGTCGGTCGATAACTTAATATATAGGTATATACATGTGGTCAGTGAGGAGTCCGTGAATAGAGTTGAGACAGTACCTGTGCCTATAGCAGACATACCTGTAGTGATTCTAGAAGAGTCAAAGCCCGAGGAATATTACTCGGAAGAGGACTATTTTGAGGAGACCATGGGAATAACATCATATCTGAATATGATGATATATGTAGAGGATGACGTAGAGGTGACATTGATTAATACGGTGATGTATGCCTTAGAGTTGACACCTACAGAGACTATGAGGGTGATGTACCTCTCAGTGCTTGACTGTAACGTGTAACTGCACAATATGGTCCAACACCAAAAGGAAGAGATCAGTGATCTCTACGGTGCGAAGGAGTCTGCAGAGTTAGACTATGAGATAGATCATGATGAGAAAGTGCTCATGACTGACAAGTCTAGGGACTATAAGAATGAGGTCGTAAAACTTCGTGAGAAATTGGCTGAAAAAGAACAGAAGATAGCACGAATGTCATATATAAATGACAGTGCGCATGAGGATTTCAAGCTTAAGATAGCTTGTTATTTTATTGAGTTGGGATAGATTCGACATATTATAAGTCAAGATATTGTGTCGATTCTAGCGAACGAGAAGCATGAAAAAGCTATTAGGCAGTATTAGGAGTTAGTATGGTACATACTTTTGTGTAATGACGTAAAACCCTCTTTTGTATAATTAAATGGTAGTCTTTTTGTAAATCCCAATTTTTGTGGAAGTCAATCGCGGGATATATATGTAATAGCTTTTGGGCTTTGGAAATCAACTTGTAAATAGTTCTGATCTATTAAGAAGCATTTTAATATAAGGAAGTTTTTATTTTAAATTGCTTTGTTGTGTATGAGTTATTGTTCAGTTGTTTGACGACTAATAACGAAGTAAGCAAATAAGTAATAACGAAACTTTATTTATATAATCAAAAATGCTGCCAAGAAGAAGACAACGTAACCAAGAGGCGGAATCACATAATGATAACGAGGGGGTCCTAAAAACCCAATGTAAGAGTTCGTTAATTTATTAACGGCTATTTTTAACCAAGCTGGGGGTAGAGCACCCGTAGGACCTAGGGTAGACCGAACGACTACCTTTAAAGAATTTAAGAGTGTAGGTCCACCCGAATTTAAGGGAACAACGGACCCAATGGAGGCCCGGACATGGTCAAGGAAATAGAAAAGGCATTTGTTATTACAAATGTAGCTGAGGCGCAAAAGACCTCTTTTGCGACCTACATGATTAAGGGGGAAGCCAACTACTAGTGGGAGGCTCGCCAGGTTAGGGCTGGAATAGGTGCTGTTATATGGGAACAATTCAAGAAGGTATTCTTTGAGAACTACTTCCCTACTAACATGCAAGGGAGGATGAAGATTAAGTTCCTCAAACTTAAATAGGGGGACATGACTGTTCCCCAATACGTGGCCAAATTCAATGAAATGGAAAGGTTTGCTCCACACCAAGTGGACACGGAAGAGAGGAAGGCTCGTAGGTTTAAGCAAGGCCTAAAACCATGGCTCTATAGTAGGATATCGGTTTTTCAGAGTGCTTCCTACGGGACCATTCTGGAAAAGGCGATAATAGCGGAGGGTGGTAGTGAGGCGTTGACCCAATACCACAAGGATAGAAAAAATAAGAGTAATCGAGAGGGAGGAAATAAGGCAGAGGTTGTCAGCGGCAGTGGCAATGTGCCTAAGAGGAAAAATTTTAACCATGGGGATACTGGGGTGAAACAATGGGATCCTAAAAGTAGGATGGAGGCATGCAAGACATGTGGCAAGACCCATCTAAGAGTCTATCTAAATGGGAAAACGGGTTGTTATAACTGTGGATAGGAGGGTCACATATCTCCCAATTATCCTAATCCTAAGAAAATTTGGGGCTATTTTATTTGTGGGTCGGTGGACCACATGGCAAGAAATTTCCCGAAGAAAGGGGCGGAGGGTAGTAAAGGTTCTGGTAGTGGCAATTTGGCCATTACTGGGCCAACACCATCATTGGGTAGACCCTCAGCCTGAACGTTTAATATGATCATCTAAGATATGGTTGCATCATCGGATGTAGTAGCAGGTATCATTCCAGTCAACAAAATAAATGCTTACGTGTTATTTGACTCGGGTGCTACTTGTTCTTTTATAGCATGTGGATTTTCTAAGCAATTGGGATTAAATCCTAAAAAGTTAGAAATACCTTTAGATGTTAAGGTAGCAAACGAGGAGATAATTCCCATTGATCATATTTATAGGAATTGTTTCATAGATATCAAGGGTTATAGATTATCGGTAGATCTTTTACCAATAAGGTTAAGGGACTTCGATGTGATTCTTGGTATGGATTGGTTAATTAACCATAGGGCGAAAATAGACTGTTATAGAAAGAGTGTAAACTTAAGACTTTCTAAGAAATCTGAGGTGGTGTTTTATGGTAATAAATCACCAGGACATTCTTGTTGTCTAACCATGACACAAGCTAGGAAGATGTTAAAGAATGGGTGAAAGGGTTATCTGTGTCATGTGGTTGATACCCAAAGAGTGTAAACATCATTGGAACATATAGCGGTAGTTCAAGAGTTTACAGATGTGTTTTCGGAGGAGTTACCAGGTATTCCGCCAGATAGGGATATAGAATTCGTGATTGATTTGTTGCCGGGTACGACACCAGTTTCAAAGGCACCATATAGGATGGCGCCAGTTAAGATGAAGGAGTAAATGGTTTAGTTACAAGAACTGTTAGATAAGAAGTACATTCAACTGAGTGTGTCTCCGTGGGGAGCACCGGTATTATTTGTAAATAAGAAGGACAGATCGTTACGACTTTGTATCGACTATCGAGAGTTAAAAAAGTTAACGATTTAGAATAAATACCCGTTGCCCAAGGTCAATGATCTATTTGATAAGTTAAAAGGAACAAAGTATTTTTCTAAGATAGATTTACGCACGAGTTATCATCAACTAAAGGTGAGGAAGGAGGATGTACCTAAGACGGCGTTCATAACTTGTTATGGGCATTACGAGTTTTTGGTTATGTCGTTTGGGTTGACAAATGCGCCAACCGCATTCATGGAAATGATGAACAAAGTGTTCAAACAATATTTGGACAAGTTCATTGTAGTGTTCATTTATGATATTCTAGTCTATTCTAAGACGCCAGAAGATCATGCTGAACATTTAAGAATAGTGTTGGAAACACTACGGAAGGGGAAGTTGTATGCGAAATTCACTAAGTGTGAATTTTGGCTTGAACGAGTGCAGTTTCTAGGACATGTTATAGATAAAGATGGCATAGTCATAGATCCAGCAAAGGTGGAAGCGGTAAATGAGTGGGAGCACCCAAAAACACCAACTGAGGTTAGGAGTTTTCTGGGGTTAGCGGGATACTATAGAAAGTTCATTCAGGAATTTTCTAAATTAGCTACTCCGTTGACGAATCTGACAAGGAAGTCGGTGAAGTATGAGTGAACAGAAAAGTGTGAAAATAGTTTTCAAGAACTAAAAAGGAGGTTGAGTGAGGCACCTGTATTATCTTTACCAGATGATACGGGGAATTTTGTAGTGTATAGCAATGCTTCGCATAGAGGACTAGGTTGCATTCTCATGCAGCATGACAAGGTAATTGCGTATGCATCACGTTAGTTAAAGGATTATGAGAAGGTCTATTCTACCCATAACCTAGAATTAGCAGCTGTAGTGTTTACCTTAAAAATATGGATACATTATTTATACGGGAAAAAATGTGATATATACACGGACCATAAAAGTCTGAAATATATCTTTGCACAAAAGGAGTTGAATATGAGACAGAGAAGGTGGATAAAATTGATAAAAGATTATGACTGTGATATCTTATATCATCCGGGGAAGGAAAATGTAGTAGCCGACGTGTTAAGTCGAAAGGGTAGGGAAAAGTTGTCAATGTTAACGACTCAGAATGAGTTAATAACAGAGATGGCCAGGATGGAATTAGAAGTTAAGTTGCCAAGGGAAACATCAGAGATGTTATTTTCAATAGAGACTCAACCAACGATAGTGGAACGTGTTATGAAAGTACAGATAAGTACTGAAGAATGCGAGCGAATTAAAAAGATAATGGAGGAAGACGTGAAGACTAAGTATAACCTTGATAAAGAAGGTTTACTTCAGTTTAAAGGAAGAATTTGGTTTCCAAATAATTTCGAGTTGAAAGAAGAGATTATGTGTGAGGCCCATAGTGTTAGGTACTCGGTACATCCTGGTATTACTAAGATGTATCAAGAGCTTTGTCAGAACTTTTGATGGCCAAACATGAAAAGAGAGATTACAGAATACGTTAGCAAGTGCTTAAGTTGTCCAAAAGTTAAGGCTGAACACCAAAGGCCGAGTGGATTGTTGCAGCCACTAGAGATTGTAGAGTGAAAATGGGAGCATATCACCATGGACTTTGTGGTGGGACTTCCAACGAAGAGAAAAGGATACGATGCTATTTGGGTAATAGTGGATGGGTTAACTAAATCGGCTCACTTTCTACCAATAGGAGTTAGGTATAACTTAGAGTAGTTAGCAAAGCTTTATTTTAAAGAAGTCATTTCTAGACATGGAGTACCTGTTTCAATTGTGTCCGATCGCGATCCACGATTCACGTCGAGCTTTTGGAGGAGTTTGAAAGAACAAATGAGAATGCATTTAAGATTGAGTACGACGTATCATCCACAGACTGATGGACAAAGTGAACGAACAATTCAAACACTATAAGATATGTTAAGATCTTGCTTTATGGATTTCAAGGGAAGTTGGGACGAACATCTACCTTTGGTAGAATTCGCTTACAACAATAGTTTTCACGCTAGTATAGGCATGTCGCCTTACAAAGCGTTGTATGGAAGGTGTGACGCACCTAAATCCTGGTACTTGAAACCCGAACTCGGTGCTTCACGATACCATTTCTATAAGCTTAATAATACTAATAATAATAACAATAATATAAAGTTCAAACTTAATTTACATATGCATCAAAGTTTACTCCCAGGTACGAGACCTTTAAACATTCATTACATCATAGATAATATGTATCATTGTCTTAATAAACTATAACTATTACACAACATATTATAAATCTCATTCGTACAGCTTTCCTTTCCCCATGTTCTTGCCTGAGCCTTCAGGTTGATCATACTTAACTGAAAACATTTAAATTTAAAGCAAGAATGAGCATTTAATTTGCCCAGCAAGTAGTAACAACAATATATAATAGCTGAAAGAATTAAATGTTTTCTTTGAAAGACACTTCTACAACGAATCAACAGTTGTGAAGTAAGTTGAACCAATAATAACAACATATCATTTTAATTTGAAATTTTTGAAACTACGTACAGAGTATAGCTGGAGATCTGTCAACATACTATGAACATTGTTTTCTATTTTTGAAAAGGTTAAACAGAACTACATCTGTAAACCATCATAACTTACGGGCACGGGGGGTGATAAGCCCGTTATGCCCTGTATTGATCAATACTACATGCAAGAACGATATTATCGTTCACTCTATCCACCTTAGGGGCATAAAAGTTTTCCAATATTTGGGATGTTCATACTTAGTCGGGAATCCGAACCAAAACAATCTGGTTGGATACAATAACTTCTGTCTTATTCAATAATAATTTTATGTCTAGCTGAATCAAATAGCTTAGACGGCTTTTAAGTCAACGTATACATACTTAAAATCAATAAGTATGTATCAATATATGATTAAATACAATGGTTATCCAAGTGGGGACACTTGTCTAACCCTATATACGAATTAACGAACAGAATAAATATCTGAATTATAAAATAATACAATGATTGGATAATGTAAGAACTTGTATGAATACAAAGATTGGATACATTATCAATAATATTAGAGTTAATAATCTGGCACAATAATATGATTCTGAAAGTTTCTTACTCATGTATGTTACATTAAGGAAATGCAAATGTAGAATGTGACGCCCCCAAAATAGGCCCATTCCATCCAACCCATTCTGAGTCACCAAATACATGGTACAGAAATAACTACAACTTTTATTATTACAACATATAAATTGTGAGTTTAAATATAGATATTGCCGTCTAGACAATATCCACACGCAAATAAATTCCCATCATAATTATTGATACATTATTTTACAAAAATAATGAGGACTACTAAACAACTCTCTCTAGAATCTTTATTCCATACCCCGACTAGTACTCGCTACATTCTCGCCTCCTGAGAAGAAAAATGGAAGAAAAAGAAAAAGGGTGAGCTCAACTAGCCCAGTAAAAAATATTATGACTAAGATAATATACAACAAATTATCGTTAGTCTTCAATAGGGAAAAATCTAATAGAATACAATAGACAACCAGTTTTAAATCAACAACGGCAGTGAAAACAACAATTCATTAGAAGAGTTAAGTAGAGAATGCAAACTACTATCTTCTATATATGAATTTAAAAGTTCATCGTCGATATTTTATCCTTGTAACATCAATCAATATATATCTAGAATCAAATATTCATCTTTGCACTGCAGGCCAAAGATATTCATCAGTTGGTCATGTTCATCTCAACACCTGTTCATCTTTGCACTATGGGCCAAAGATATTGATCAGTCGGTCATGTTCATCTCAACACCTGTTCATCTTTGCACTACGGCCAAAGATATTCATAATAGAATCAAACATCTTTACACTACAGGCCAAAGATATTCAAGTATATCATAATTTAGGACTGAGGATGATGAAAAATATTTTAAAAGAATCGAATCCAGTGAAACAAAAGAATAAACATTAAGGATTCGTATTTCAGCTATTTCATGTCCAAAAACACCTCATAAATAATCATAGTGGTGTAAAATTCAAGAATGATCAAAACATAGATACAATCAAAGTTAGTATCCATAATAGATATTTTGGACGAAAAGGAAAAATTTAATTTTTCTGTGAATAGTAGTGTCGTATTCGTGAATAGTGTCGTATACATGAATAGTAACTCCAACACCAAAAGATATAAATTTCACAAAAAACATCATCATGGTTCGTGAATAGTACTCGTGAATAGTAACTCATGAATAGTAACCCATGAATAGTAACTCGTGAATAGTAACTCATGAATAGTAACCCCGACATGAAAAAGTTCCAAATTTTTTAAAAATTCCAACCAATATTTCGGCATAATGATATTGAAGAAATAATATCATTTTTGAAGAAAATAACACCCCTTACCTCGAAAGACAGTACTTCTAGTTAAAACACCGGATATAGGCTATGACTTGAACTTGCACCGTATAGCAATACTCAAAGTATACTCAAAATACTCACAAGAATACGCTCGATAATATAGAGAGAGAAAACTTCAGTTTCTGGTGTAATTTTCAATTCTAACCTAAGCACCCTATTTATAGAAAAAAGCTTAGAACACCAAAGTAGAAAATTTAATAAAATAATAATATATATTATAAATTCTCTACGAACACTTTTGAATCCAGAATTCAGCAATTACGCACATGTAAGATGAGGCCCACACATTTAAAAAACGTTTTTGTTAATATAAATATTTAAAACTTCCAAAAAATCAATTATTTTGGAACTCTGAAACTTTAATAATTCATAATAAATAGCCCTTTTGTCAGAAAATTCGAATCTTACAACCTTTTATAGGAAATTCTATTCTCAACAACTTTGCAGAAGAAAGGTTTTCCAAATTCCAAACAGAAATTGACCGAAATCCACAAACGAGCAATTTTAAAAGCTATAACCAAATTTCAGTCAAGAAATGAGTCTACCGACACACAAAACCTGTTTTTAATCTTTATTGCAACAAAAATACTCTTTCTCCTCATATACTCATATATCCTACATTCATTATAAAAATATCACCATTATTATATTATTAAAAATATAATAATATATTTAAATGAATTATTTTATCAAAAAAAATAAAATTTCAATTTTCAACAATTGTCACATTAAAAATTTTCTCCATCTATATCAACATAAAATCAATATGTTCCTAATCATATAAATCAATAATTAATTATTCACAAATATTATTACAGAATCACAATACTGACAACCAGGCCGTTCCCAGGAAAGAGGGGGCTTTCCAATAAGAATTTCTCCTTACTGGCGCGCAATTAGGCGACCAAACCTCTCCTTAGACAGAACTTTTTAGACATTGCCAATAATGTTTTCTAATAATATTATTCAGATGATATGAATTATTGCTTCGATAATGGAAAATACTGTGTAGTGGCAATTATTGAAACAACAGTAATATAAAAAAATCAACGCAACAATTATTGAATCAATAAAATAAAATACTGAACAGTAACTACTGTAACAGTTATTGAGTAGTGCCTTCTTAAGTAAGAATCAATAATTGGTGCAATACCGTGTGCTACTGTGCAACAACGCGTATTACTGTGTTTTAACCACCAAGTATTTCAACAGTATTAACGATAAAAACTGCGCCGTTATTTATAAACCACTTATACTTGTCGTTTTCTTCATCCAATCGCTTTTCGTTATGGGCCCACACAAGGCTGCGCCGTCGTACGAATATTCCCTGATAGCAAGAATATTCCACGACCAAACGACTCCGACAACAATGAGTATTTTATAACCACTTGCTTATTTAAAAAAAGTATTTGCGCATTTCACCCATAACTAACCACATTAATCAAATCAACCCTTACTATTTCAAAATAATAAATAAAGAAAATTAAATTTCTTTAATAATTATTTGGGGTCTTACAACCTCCCCTCCTTATGAAATTTCATCCTCGAAATTGACGTACGTACCTGGTGGTTCGAAAAGATGAGAATACCTCACTTTCATTTCCGTTTTCAACTCCCAGGTCATTTCCCCTATAGCATAGTTTCTCCACAAAACATTAACTTTTGGTATGACCTTCGTGCGTAGGACATGCTCCTTCCTATCCAAAATCTTGAAAGGTACCTCTTTATACGTTAAGTCTTCGGCTATCTTGTCCGGTTCTAACTCAATAACATGGTTCGGGTCGTCCACATATTTACGTAACATCGATACGTGAAAAACGGTATGAACACGCGTCATACTTGGCGGTAAAACGAGTCTATAGGCCACAATTCCTATTCGATCGAGAATTTCAAATGGATTAATAAATCGAAGGTTTGAGCTTTCCTCACCTCACCGATTCTCGCTTTTTAAATAACAACTTCTTGCACCTCTTTCTTCAAATTCATCAGCTCCGGTGTATAGCTTGAACAGCTTTAAATTTATCTATTAAAGTCGATTATACTCGTATATCATCATGTGGGTACCTAGAGTTTTCATGTCCATCTCTATTATTTGTTAATTATACGAAATTAGTCTTTGACAATATCGTACTCGTACTTGTATACGATCTTCTACTCAACACGTTAGCTACCACGTTCGCTTTTCCAGGATGGCATGGTCAGAACATGTGCTGAAATGAGTCTCCTCTTGAGTTCTTCGAAGCTCTTCCCACATTCCTTGCTCCATTCGAATTTTGTATCTCTACGAGTCAGCTGCGTTAATGGAATAGTGATTCGAGAATATCCTTCAACGAATCTCCGATAATAACCAACTAAGCCTAAAAAGCAACGTATTTTGATTACCGACTTAGGTTGTTCTCAACTGTGACTCATATCCCAACCTTGGATAGCACGTTACAATGACACCTATCAGTTTACTATCGCACGAATATTGTCCCCTACGGAGAGTCTGGCTTCGGTGCATTCCACAAAGGAAGTCACTAGATAAAGGCTCAGGTACCAAATTCTATAGTTGAATTTTTAACTCCTAATGTTCAATAGGAGCCACTCGATATGAGATAATAGAAATGAGTTTTGTACCGGGTTTAAAGTCGATACAAAATTTAATATCAGGCTTTGGGAGTAAGCCAAGAAATTCTTCAGGAAAAATCAATAACAACAGGAATATTATTCATATCTGATGTGTCTTTATTCAAATCCATAACATGGACTAAGAAAATTTGACATCCGTAATAAACGAATGACCTCATGGCTTGGTATGAAAATGTTTGACTACAATGGTTTGATTGCTTGAATTTAAATAACAGGTTGCTTATGAATATGAAAACTAACAACCTTACGAAAGTAATCAATTTCGGCATGATGAGTAGTTAACCTTAAAATCACATCAAAAGCAAATATCTCTATAGAAATAAGGTTAACAGGTAATGTGATAGTGCCAACCTGAATCAAGCAAGATTTTTAAACAACGGATGTAATGAAAGTTTCTCCTAACGGAGTCTCCATAAATAGGTCAAAGTCTAATTTCTCCGTAGTCAAGTTCAAACGTTGAGCGCAAGCAAGAGAGATAAAAGAATGGGTAGAACCGGTATCTAATAAGGTATAAACTTTGCAAGAATTTATAATTAACTAACTCATGCTAACTTCGTTCGGGTTCCTCGCATTTTGACCGATCACGACAAACGCTCTTCCAGGAAACGTTGACTTTGACTTTTCTGGGACATCCTTTTGAGTCACCATTTCCGCTGGACTGGGTTTTGATACCGTACAATCTCGAGCGATATGCCCTTCTTTTCCACAATTATAGCATACCTTAAACTGTCGTGGGCAGTTTGGGCTGATATGTCCCTCTTTCCCGCATTTGCAACATACGACCGGTGGTCTTTCTCCTCCCTTGGAACCAGTTGCTACTGGCGCTGACGTCTTCATATGGTCGTTGTTGAATCTCCTCTTTTTAAAATCTCCTCCCGACTCACTTATTCTATTTTCATGGCCACGATTACCACCAGAGTGGTTACCATTTTTGTCCATCTTTTTCTTTCTCCGCTGGTTATCGTTATTTTGTTGACTGCTATCTCCGGTATCATCCTGATTGTGGTCCCTCGGTTGACCCTACTCGTTATCTCGCTCTAATAATTGAGCACTGTTTACAACATCTGAATAGAGAGAAAATTTATGAGAAATGAGATATTATAGTATACCAGGTTTCAAACCTCTCAGAAACATCCACGTCATACGTTCCTAATTTCCACCAAATGAGGTGCAAACCTGGATAACTCCGCGAACTTCGCCTCGTACTGGGACACCGTCATGGTATTCTGCTCCAGTCTAATAAACTCTACTTCCTTCATATGACGAATACTTTCAGGGAAGTATTGTCATTGAACTGTTTCTGAAACGTTTCACATGACATGCTGAGTGCAGCTGGATGAGTACGCTTTACAGATTCCTACCAGTAATCTGCCTCGTTACGGAACATAAAAGTAACGAATGGAACTTTTTGTTCCTCCGTGCATCCCAAGACATCGAATATCTTGGTAATTTATTTGACCCATGTCTCCGCCTTAATCGGATCCGGCTTTCCCCAGAATTCTGGTGGTCCCAACTCTTTGAACTGCTTGGTTGTGACCACCCGTGAATTGCTATCATTTCCTCCTGTATTTTGAACACGAGTCTCCCTCGTCTGATTTTACATGAACTGCAAAAAGCTCCTAAACATCTCGTCGTTCATCGTCTGCTCAGTGGTGTTGTTTACAGGAGGTACATTGCAAGTCTGTTGCACGTTCTCCTCGTTGGTGAGTACAGGCATCTCCACGGTCTCATTTCCACTGTTAATATTCTCAGTCGATATTCTCAAATACTGTCATAAAACAAGGGTTAATTAAGGAAATCAATATATCACATAATATCCCTATATACTGACCATCTAACAAATAAGCTTAGGTAGGACACACTAGCGAAGGATTTACTCGTCTCTCCCCTCCTAGTTCTATTCCCCGATCTCCGTCAGAGATCATATCCTAAGCTCTGTTACTAATTATGACGCCCCCAAAATAGGCTCATTCCATCCAACCCATTCTGGGTCGCCAAATACATGGTACAGAAATAACTATAACTTTTATTATTACAACATATAAACTGTGAGTTTAAATACAGATATTGTCGTCTACACAATATCCACACGCAAATAAATCTCCATCACAATTATTGATACATTATTTTATAAAAATGGTGAGGACTACTAAACAACTCTCTCTAGAACCTTCATTCCATACCCCGACTAGTACTCGCTACATTCTCGTCTCCTGAGAAGAAAAATGGAACAAAAAGAAAAAAGGTGAGATCAACTAGCTCAGTAAAGAATATTATTACTAAGATAATATACAACAAATTATCGTTAGTCTTCAACAGGGAAAAATCTAATAGAATACAATAGACAACCAGTTTTAAATCAACGACTGCAGCAAAAACAACAATTCATTAGAAGAGTTAAGTAGAGAATGCAAACTACTATCTTCTATATATGAATTTAAAAGTTTATCATCGATATTTTATCCCTGTAACATCAATCAATATATATTTGGAATCAAATATTCATCTTTGCACTACAGGCCAAAGATATTCATCAGTTGGTCATGTTCATCTCAACACCTGTTCATCTTTGCACTACGGGCCAAAGATATTAATTAGTCGGTCATGTTCATCTCAACACCTGTTCATCTTTGCAATACGGCCAAAGATATTCATAATAGAATCAACCATCTTTGCACTACAGGCCAAAGATATTCAAGTATATCATCATTTAGGACTGAGGATGATGAAAAATATTTTAAAAGAATCGAATCCAGTGAAACAAAAGAATAAACATTAAGGATTCGTATTTCAGCTATTTCATGTCCAAAAACACCTCATAAATAATCATAGTGGTGTAAAATTCAAGAATAATTAAAACATGGATACAATCAAACCTAGTATCCATAATAGATATTTTGGACAAAAAGGAAAATTTTAATTTTTTTGTGAATAGTGTCGTATTCATGAATAGTGCCGTATAAGTGAATAGTGTCGTATACATAAATAGTAACTCCGATACCAAAAGATAGAAATTTCACAAAAAATATCATCATGGTTCGTGAATAGTACTCGTGAATAGTAACTCATGAATAGTAACCCAAGAATAGTAACTCATGAATAGTAACTCATGAATAGTAACCCCGACATGAAAAAGTTCCAAATTTGATAAAAAATTCTAACCAATATTTTGGCATAATGATATTGAAGAAATAATATCATTTTTGAAGAAAATAACACCCCTTACCTCAAAAGATAGTACTTCTAGTTGAAACACCGGATATATGCTATGACTTGAACTTGCACCGTATAGCAATACTCAAAGTACACTCAAAATACTCACAAGAATACGCTCGATAATATAGAGAGAGAAAACTTCAGTTTCTGGTGTGATTTTCAATTCTAACCTAAGCACCCTATTTATAGGAAAATGCTTAGAACACCAAAATAAAAAATTTAATAAAATAATAATATATAATATAAATTCTCTATGCAAACTTTTGAATCCAGAATTCAGCAATTGCACACATACAAAATGAGGCCCACACATTAAAAAAACCTTTTTGTTAATATAAATATTTAAAACTTCCAAAAATCAATTATTTTGGAACTCCGAAATTTCAATAATTCATAATAAATAGCCATATTGTCAGAAAATTTGAATCTCGTTACTTTTTATAGGAAATTCTATTCTCAACAACTTTGCAGAAGAAAGGTTTTCCAAATTCCAAACAGAAATTGACCGAAATCCACAAACGAGCAATTTTAAAAGCTATAACCAAATTTCAGTCAAGAAATGAGTCTACCGACACACAAAACCTGTTTTTAATCTTTATTGCAACAAAAATACTCTTTCTCCTCATATACTCATATATCCTACATTCATTATAAAAATATCACCATTATTATATTATTAAAAATATAATAATATATTTAAATGAATTATTTTATCAAAAAAATAAAATTTCAATTTTCAACAATTGTCACATTAAAAATTTTCTCCATCTATATCAACATAAAATCAATATGTTCCTAATCATATAAATCAATAATTAATTATTCACAAATATTATTACAGAATCACAATACTGACAACCAGGCCGTTCCCAGGAAAGAGGGGGCTTTCCAATAAGAATTTCTCCTTACTGGCGCGCAATTAGGTGACCAAACCTCTCCTTAGACAGAACTTTCTAGACATTGCCAATAATGTTTTCTAATAATATTATTCAGATGATATGAATTATTGCTTCGATAATGGAAAATACTGTGTAGTGGCAATTATTGAAACAACAGTAATATAAAAAAATCAACGCAACAATTATTGAATCAATAAAATAAAATACTTAACAGTAACTAATGTAACAGTTATTGAGTATTGCCTTCTTAAGTAAGAATCAATAATTGGTGCAATACCGTGTGCTACTGTGCAACAACGCGTATTACTGTGTTTTAACCACCAAGTATTTCAACAGTATTAACGATAAAAACTGCGCCGTTATTTATAAACCACTTATACTTGTCGTTTTCTTCATCCAATCGCTTTTCGTTATGGGCCCACACAAGGCTGCGCCGTCGTACGAATATTCCCTGATAGCAAGAATATTCCACGACCAAACGACTCCGACAACAATGAGTATTTTATAACTACATGCTTATTTAAAAAAAGTATTTGCGCATTTCACCCATAACTAACCACATTAATCAAATCAACCCTTACTATTTCAAAATAATAAATAGAGAAAATTAAATTTCATTAATAATAAGTTGGGGTCTTACATAGAATACTTGCACAATATAAATAATAGATCATATACTTGCTCAATAATAATTGGAGTAAGTTTAGGAAACTTGCATAACATGATATACATGTTTGCACGAAATAAAAGTAGTGCATAAGGTTTAGATACTTGCTTGAGCTGCTGCTTACAATAACACAACTAAGATTAATCTTTTAAACAGCGACCTAGCAGTAATAAGATCATTCGTTCAATTAGAACAATATACTATAACACATAGTACTGCATTTCGTAGTCAGCACATAACCTAATCACATTATTACCCATGTTTAACAACCATTAAATCACAAATAATCACATATCTAATTAAATTATCTAAGTCCAGATCAATTTCTTAAATATGTCGGTGTACCAACAACTTTATTGGGTAATTATCGAGTCTAAGACTCTTTCCTATAACTTAGTACCAGTCATATTATTTTTAAACGACTTATAATAATTTTAAAACATTTATTATAATTTATCATGAATTTTTAAACATCGGAATCATCATTTTTAAATGATTTAAATATTAATCAATTCTATTATCATTAATATTTAATTATTATTAAACTATTAATGAAATCATTTTCAAAATATTAAAGTTATTTATAATAACTCAAAATACTTTTAAAGTATTACTATTACCCTTAAATGATTTTTAAAATATTTAAAATCATTCTTAAATATTTACCATTAATATTAAAGTATTAATGTTTTATTTGTCAAAATATTAAAAGTCATTAAGTATAACTTAAAATATTTTTAATTCATTTATATTCATTTTAAATGATTTTTAAATTAATAAAACCATTTATAAACTATTTATTTAATATAATTATTAAATAAATTTAATATTATTAATAATAAATTAATAATTATTATTATTAAATTTTTAATGAAATTATCATTTAAATATTAAAAGTTATATTTTATAACTTAAAATATCTTTAAACACTTTGTTTTTATTTAAAATGATTATTATTCTATTAAAACCATTTTTAAACTAAATTATTTAATATAATTATTAAATAACTTTAATATCATTAATAATAATTAATTAATGAAATTTACTTTTAAATAATAAAAGTTATATTTTATAGCTTCAAATATTTTTAAAAACTTTATTATTATTTAAAATGATTTTTGACATAATTAAATAATTTTTAATTAATTTATTTAATTCATTTAGTACATAACTTAATTATCATTAATATTAATTTATTAATGAAATTTATCAAAAAATATTAAAAGTCATTATAAATAATTAAAATATTTTATTATATCATAATATAATTTTAATTGATTTTTCATTTATTAAAATCATTTTTAAGTAATTTATTTAATAATATAATTAAATAAATAAAATACCTTTAATATTTCAAAAATATTAAATATTTTTTAAATATATTTAAAATAATTAAAAACTAATTTTCGAAATTTAAAATAATTTTTAATAATTTATTTTGTATATTTAATAATTAAAAACTAATTTTTTATAATTATTTATTAATTTCTGGTAAATAAAATACTATCTGTCGCTAAAGACTGTCTATAGCGACAGAACTGTCGCTATAGGTGTTCTTCATGTTCTTGGCCAAACCTAGAAATTCAAGTGCAGTTATCGAGTGGCCTACTTTGACCAAGTATAACTCAGTGTGTGGTGTGTTTCTGGGTAATTTCTAGCCATGATCTTGTAATCATTACACAACACTACAAGTAGAAATCAACATCTAGGCCATACTATAAACACACAAAGAGGTCTAAGTCTCCAAAGAAGATGTCAGGTGGGTTCTGGGTTTTCCAGAAACCCAGTTAATTCGACTGGCCATCTTGAAGCTCAAATATTTGCATGCTCTGGTCATTGCAATAATGATATTAAGGTTTTAATTCATAGCTCATATGTCAAGGAAGATATATCCAACAACAAATCAGTCAAAGTATAACACAATAACCAGATTCGATCTAGTCAAAACCTGTCAGAAAGTTCATACTAGATATTTCTGGAATTTCCAGAAAATCATATTCATGACCGGATGGCCTAGTTTGACCGTCAATAAAATCCCTCATGTTTGTTATTTAACAGATCTAAAGGTACAGATCTCAAGTACACATAACATACTATAAAATAAATACATTAACATAATCAAAACATAAAACACATGCAAGATCTGAGATCATGAACATCTTGTCAGACTTCTGTTCTTGGCTTTCTGGGCTGCTCAGAAAAGTCCCGGTCAATGCAGGTCAACGGTATTTGACTGTGAATAACTACCAATCTGTACACTAAATGACATATATTCTTTTTTTAGATTAAAGACAACATTGCAGGCTACCAATAACAGCTTACAAACAACACAAAACATAATCTAGAAAGGATCTGTGGCCACTGACATTCATTTTCAGACCACTGAACACAATTTTTCCAGATTTTGTAGATCTTCAAATCTGAGCTTCTAATTATTATGGATCTAACATCTAGCAACTCAGATCATCATAAGACACTATAATAAACATATTCTAACATTAAATCATAACATCTAACACATAATTTTTTGACAGATTTGAGGCTAGGGTTTTTGTACCTTTTCTAAGCTTTGATTCTGATTTTGTTCTTTTGATCTGCTACTGGTAATCGTGGGGCTTGATAATGGACTCATCTAATAAGGGAATTTCGTGGGTTTGAGCTTGAGAGAGATTGGCTAAGTGCTTGTGAATAGTTTAGGCCAAAAATGAGCACTTTCTCTTTCTTAAATCTAGCAAATCATGTGTGTATGGGATGGCTGATCATGTGATGTGTTATAGATTATAGGCTCATAGGTAGGTCTAGGATGGCTGGCCAGATTTTTGCTAGATCTTGTCTAACAATAATTCAATATATGGGACAAAAGGGCACTTTGGTAATTATTTTAAATTTCAAGGGTATTCTTGTCCAATGTTATTGAATCTAGGGTTTAATCACTAGATTTTACATCTTAATGTTTTCCAAATAATTTATAGGATTTGGACAATTAAAAATTAAAGTGTAATAAAATTTTAATTTTAAACACACTAATTAAATTAGGGTTTTTAATAGAAAATTAGGGTTTAAATAATTAGGGTTCCTTAACATCATTAGGGTTCCCAAATTAATAATTAGGGTTTCTTAATTATCATTATAATTTACTAAAACAGTAATTAGGGGTTCTAATTTTAGCAAATTAGTGTTTTCAATTAGTAATTAGAGTTTCTCCTAATTACAGAAATTAAATAATACACAGTAAAATTCATATAACACAAGTACTACAATGTCTCGAACTCATAACCAAGTTTAGCAATTAGGGTTTAATAATACGTCATGAGGGTTATGACCTAATTTACCATATTTGGCCCACCATTATCAGTCTACACATTTACAGTACATATTTATAGTACTGAAAAATTAAAATATAATTAATATTATATTATTATTCTCATCCCTTGATAAAAATCCAAATTTAGGGTTTGGATTCCATATCTGATTTATCCTTCATATACAACATCAATAATTTAGCTAAAATAATTAACTTAAATATTCTGAACAAATTCATATAATAAAATATTTATGATTATACTTCTAATAATCATTTCATATAATATTTAAATAATATAAAATCATGTTTTCATGGAAAATAATTAATAAAAACATTTCTGCTTACAAAAATTAATTACTATAGGAATATAATTTGTGGTGATTAAAAATTCTAAAATTATTTATAGGTAATAAATATATTTACTTTTATCATACATTATTTGACACATATTCTCATCATTAAAATAATAAAAAAAATTATATGTAAAATTTCTTATTTATTTACATAGAAAATATCTGGTTATTACATTCACCCTCCCTTATAAGGATTCCGTCCCCGGAATCACCTTTTTAAAACTCATATATACAAGGGTACATAGCCTACGCAATCATTGTCAATAGATCTCGATCATAATTGATCGAACAAATCTTTAACTATATATATAAAGCTTATCTTTCTGATTAAACCAAAATTTTATTTCTAAAAGAACTCAAATCCCTCCCTCAAAATTTATTTATAAAATAATTTGCTATATAAAGGAACATCAAATATATACACGAAAATAAAAGTTATTCAAATAATACCTGGAGTTCCATTTCCAGCTGCCACAGTATCCTGGACCGTCATATTGGAGACTCGTGCAGTTGGTTTGTTGGTTAAAGTCGGTCCAGTGATTGCCATAGTCCCGCTTCTTTTTCCCGTGGTTACACTCCCTGCCACCATTTTCCTCTTTGGATAATCCCTCACCTTATGTTCAGTCGATCCACATAGAAAACATACATTGTTCATCCTTGGGTTGGGGCAGTTGGGAGAGATATGACCCTCCTACCCGCACTTGTAACATACAAACTTACCCTTCAGACACTCACCAAAGTGATTCTTCCCACATTTCCCAAACTGGACTATCTGCTTCTTCACACCTTCTTGTTTCACTGAACATTCCCAAAATAATTCCCCTTTCTTTTCTCACCCCTATTCCCAGTATTAGTTTCCACCTTCACAGCTCCTACAGTCTTGCCTTTGTTCATCTTCTCCTTGTTATAGAGGCTTATAGCCTCACTCCCCTCTTCAGCTATGATAGCCTTTTCCATGAGTGCTGCAAAAGTATTGATCTGCAACACTGCCACCTTGTTGTAGAGCCAGGGTTTTAATCCCAGCTCGAACCTTCTTTCCTTCCTAGCTTCCGTATCAACTTGATGCGGAGCGAACCTAGCCAACTCATTAAACTTTGCGGCATACTCCACAACAGTCATGTTCTCCTGCTTTAACTCTAGAAATTTTACCTCCATCCTAGCCTGCATGCTAGCTGAGAGGTAGTTTTCAAAAAACAAAGTTTTAAACCTAGCCCAAGTAACTACTCCTTCTCCTGCCCTAGTTTGATTTTCTTCCCACCAACATATAAGTGGCAAAAGAGGTCTTTTGCCCCTCATCTACCCTAGCAAATACGAATGCCTTTTCTATCTCGTTAACCCATGTCTGGGATTCTATAGGGTCAGCTGTTCCCCTGAATTCTGGTGGTCCTACTGCCTTGAAGTCTTTAAAGTTTGCCAAGCGATTGTCTAGTCAGTTCCCTGCGGCTGGTATTCCCTGCTGCATAGCCTGAGCTACCATGTTCGCAAAGTTTTGTATTGGGTCTTGCTGTTGTCCCTTAGCGTTGTTGACAGATTCTTCTGCCCTTTGATTTCATGTTTGACGTCTTGGCGGGATTATCTGATTACATAAAATCATAAATTTAACTTACATTCTTAACCTTATTGTATAACTTTAACATGTAACACAAAGTTTTATCTAAAACTTATTCCATTAATGAAACATTGATTCGTATTCATCAATTCAAAGTAAATTACATCACGTAGCACATACTGTTATCCCCTTGTGACCACTAAAGTTGGGAATTAGTCTAATAACTTATACAAAAGTTTGAGAATATCTCATTACACCCGTACATTATCAAACATACAAAATCAACTACTAATCCTACTAATTTCCTAAGTCACGATCTTTCATCTTTTTTTTCCCTTTCTTGCTCGGAGCTGCACACGATTTGTTTATTCCGACTCCTATTCGATCAATTTGGATTTTAAGCTTATCTTGTTCTTCCATAGTTTCTATTAATGCCTTTCGCAATTGGTTATTTAGTAGCTTTTCTATTTCCCACAACTTCTCTAGAGAAGAAACCTTGTTCTTCAGATTCTGTACTTCAGTTGATGCTTGATCAGCTCTAACTTTAGTGTTTAAATCACTATCTGTTAATTCTACCATTTCTGGATCTAGTTCTACGTTTTCCAATACCACCACCTCATCATGGTTGTCTGCACTATGAGCCTCTATTTCAGCTTTTGGCTTTGATTTCGGCTCCTTCTTTACGATCAATGAGTATCTTAATTCTTTTCCACCTGACATCTACACACAACTTATCTTGATTAGTAAATAGTATATACACACAACAAACAATAGTTTTATAAGAATTATCTTTTATTTTGTTCAACAATGAATTTATTCAATTCATCTCCTTTTAAACTCTATATGAGTTATCTATATTTTCAACGTTTCCCTCTATTCTAAGGTTATAGCCTAAGGTCGATCCCACCTAAGGTTTCTAACCCTAAAGCTTTGATACCAACCTGTGACGCCCCCAAATCCGGGTATACTTGAAACCCGAACTCAGTGCTTCACGATACCATTTTTATAAGCTGAATAATGCTAATAATAATAACAACAATAATATAAAGTTCAAACTTAATTTACATATGCATCAAAGTTTACTCCCAGGTACGAGACCTTTAAACATTCATTACATCATAGATAATAAGTATCATTGTCTTAATAAACTATAACTATTACACAACATATTATAAATCTCATTCGTACAGCTTTCCTTTCCCCTTGTTCTTGCCTGAGCCTTCAGGTTGATCATACTTAACTAAAAACATTTAAATTTAAAGCAAGAATGAGCATTTAATTTGCCCAGCAAGTAGTAACAACAATATATATTAGCTAAAAGAATTAAATATTTTCTTTGAAAGACACATCTACAACGAATCAACAGTTGTGAAGTAAGCTGAACCAATAATAACAACATATCATTTTAATATGAAATTTTTGAAACTACGTACAGACTATAGCTGGAGATCTGTCAACATACTATGAACATTGTTTTCTATTTTCGAAAAGGTTAAACAGAACTTCATCTATAAACCGTCATAACTTACGGGCACGGGGGTTGACCAACCCGTTATGCCCTGTATTGATCAATACTACATGCAAAAACAATATTATCTTTCACTCTAATCCACCTTAGGTGCACAAAAGTTTTCCCATATTCAGGATGTTCATACTTAGTCGGGAATCCGAACAAAAACAATCTTGTTGGATACAATAACTTCTATCTAGTTCAATAATATTTTTATGTCTAGCTGAATCAAATAGCTTAGACGGCTTTTAAGTCAATGTATACATACTTGAAATCAATAAGTATGTATCAACATATGATTCAATACAATGGTTATCCAAGTGGGGACACTTGTCTAACCCTATATACGAATTAACGAACAGAATAAATATCTGAATTATACAATAATACAATGATTGGATCATGTAAGAACTTGTATGAACACAAAAATTGGATACATAAACAATAATAATAGAGTTAATAATATAGCACAATAATATGATTCTGAAACTTTCTTACTCATGTCTGTTGCATAAAGGAAATGCAAAGGTAGAATACTTGCACAATGTAAATAATAGATCAAATACTTGCTCAATAATAATTGGAGTAAGTTTAGGAAACTTGCATAACATGATATACCTTTTTGCACGAAATAAAAGTAGTGCATAAGGTTTAGATACTTGCCTGAGATGCTGCTTACAATAACACAACTTAGATTAATCTTTTATACAGCGACCTATCAGTAATAAGATCATTCGTTCAATTATAACAATATATTATAACACATAGTACTACATTTCGCAGTCAGCACATAACCTAATCACATTATTACCCATGTTTAACAACCATTGAATCACAAATAATCACATATCTAATTAAATTATCTAAGTCCAGATCAATTTCTAAAACATGTCGTTGTACCGACAACTTTATTGGGTAATTATCGAGTCTAAGACTCTTTCCTATAACTTATTATCAGTCATAGTATTTTTAAAAGACTTATAATAATTTTAAAACATTTATTATAATTTATCATGAATTTTCAAACATCGGAATCATCATTATTAAATGATTTAAATATTAATCAAGTCTATTATCATTAATATTTAATTAATATTAAACTATTAATGAAATCATTTTCAAAATATTAAAGTTATTTATAATAACTCAAAATACTTTTAAAGTATTAATATTACCCTTAAATGATTTTTAAAATATTTAAAATCATTCTTAAATATTTAACATTATTATTAAAGTATTAATGTTTTATTTGTCAAAATATTAAAAGTCATTAAGTATAACTTAAAATATTTTTAATTCATTTATATCCCTTTTAAATGATTTTTAAATTAATAAAACCATTTATAACTATTTATTTAATATAATTATTAAATAAATTTAATATTATTAATAATAAATTAATAATTATTAATATTAAAGTATTAATGAAATTATCCTTTAAATATTAAAAGTTATATTTTATAACTTAAAATATCTTTAAACACTTTATTTTTATTTAAAATGATTATTATACTATTAAAACCATTTTTAAACTAAATTATTTAATATAATTATTAAATAACTTTCATATCATTAATAATAATTAATTAATGAAATTTACTTTTAAATAATAAAATTTATATTTTTAAACTTAAAATATTTTTAAATACTTTATTATTATTTAAAATGATTTTTAATATAATAAAATTAGTTTTAATTTATTTATTTAATTCATTTAGTACATAACGTAATTATCATTAATATTAATTTATTAATGAAATTTATCACCAAATATTAAAAGTAATTATAAATAACTTAAAATATTTTATTATATCATAATATAATTTTAAATGATTTTTCAAGTATTAAAATCATTTTTAACTAATTTATTTAATAATATAATTAAATAAATAAAATACCTTTAATATTTCAAAAATATTAAATATTTATAAAATATATTTAAAATAATTAAAAACTAATTTTCAGAATTTAAAATAATTTTTAACAATTTATTTTGTAATTTTAACAATTAAAAACAGATTTTTTATAATTATTTCATAATTTCTGGAAAATAAAATACTATCTGTCGCTAAAGACTGCCTATAGCGACAGAACCATCGCTATAGGTGTTCTTCATGTTCTTGGCCAAACCCAGAAATTCAAGTGCTGTTATCGAGTGGCCTACTTTGACCAAGAGTAACTCAGTGTGTGGTGTGTTTCTGAGTAATTTCTAGTCATGATCTTGTAGTCATTATACAACACTACAAGTTCAAATCAACATCTAGGCCATACTATAAACACACAAAGAGGTCTAAGTCTCCAAAGAAGATGTCAGGTGGGTTCTGGGTTTTCCAGAAACCCAGTTAATTCGACTGGCTATCTTGAAGCTCAAATATTTACATGTCCTGGTCATTGCAATAATGATATTAAGGTTTTAATTCATAGCTCATATGTCAAGGAACATATATCCAACAACAAATCAGTCAAAGTATAACACAATAACTATATTCGATCTAGTCAAAACCTGTAAGAAAGTTCATCCTAGAAATTTCTGGAATTTCCAGAAAATCATATTCATGACCGGATGGCCTAGTTTGACCGTCCATAAAATCCCTCATGTTTGTTATTTGACAGATCTAAAGGTACAGATCTCAAGTACACATAACATACTAGAAACTAAATACATTAACACAATCAATACATAAAACACATGTAAGATCTGAGATCATGAATATTTTGTCTGACTTCTGTTCTTGGCTTTCTTGGTTGCCCAGAAAAGTCTCGGTCAATGCCGGTCAACGGTATTTGACTATGAATAACTACCAATCTGTACACTAAATGACCTCTATTATTTTTGTAGATTAGAGACAACATTGCAGGCTACCAATAACAGCTTACAAACAACACAAAACATAATCTAGAAAGGATCTGTGGCCACTGACATTCATTGTCAGACCACTGAACACAATTTTTCCAGATTTTGTAGATCTTCAAATCCGAGATTCTAAATGTTATGGATCTAACATCTAGCAACCCAGATCATCATAAGACACTATAATAAACATATTCTAACATTAAATCATAACATATAACGAATAATTTTTGAACAGATTTGAGGCTAGAGTTTTTGTACCTTTTCTAAGCTTTGATTCTGATTTTGTTCTTCTGATATGCTACTGGTAATGGTGGAGCTTAATCATGGACTGATCTAACAAGGGAATTTCGTGGGTTTGAGCTTGAGAGAGAATGGCTAAGTGCTTGTGACTAGTTTAGGCCAAAAATGAGCACTTTCTCTTTCTTAAATCTAGCAAATCATGTATGCATGTATGAGATGGCTGATCATGTGATGTGTTATAGATTATAGTCTCATAGGTAGGTCTAGGGTGGCTGGCCAGATTTTTGCTAGATCTTGTCTAACAATAATTCAACATATGGGACAAAAGGGCACTTTGGTAATTATTTTAAATTTCAAGGGTATTCTTGTCCAATGTTATTAAATCTAGGGTTTAATCACTAGATTTTACATCTTAAAGTTTCCCAAATAATTTATAGGATTTGGACAATTAAAAATTAAAGTGTAATAAAATTTTAATTTTAAACACAGTAATTAAATTAGGGTTTTTAATAGAAATTAGGGTTTTAATAGAAAATTAGGGTTTAAATAATTAGGGTTCCTTAACATCATTAGGGTTCCCAAATTAACAATTAGGATTTCCTAATTATCATTATAATTTACTAAAATAGTAATTAGGGTTTCTAATTTTAGCAATATAGGGTTTTCAATTAATAATTAGGGTTTCTCCTAATTACAAAAATTATATAATACACAGTAAAATTCATATAACACAAGTACTACAATGTCTCGAACTCATAACCAAGTTTAGCAATTAGGGTTTAATAATACGTCAAGAGGGTTATAACCTAATTTACCATATTTGGCCCACCATTATCAGTCTACACATTTACAGTATATATTTATAGCACTGAAAAATTAAAATATAATTAATATTATATTATTATTCTCATTCCTTGATAAAAATCCAAATTTAGGGTTTGGATTCCATATCTGATTTATCCTTCATATACAACATCAATAATTTAGCTAAAATAATTAACTTAAATATTCTGAACAAATTCATATAATAAAATATTTATTATTATACTTCTAATAATCATTTCATATATTATTTAAATAATATAAAATCATGTTTTCATGGAAAATAATTAATAAAAACATTTCTGCTTACAAAAATTAATTACTATAGGAATATAATTTTTGGTGATTAAAAATTCTAAAATTATTTATAGGTAATAAATATATTTGCATTTATCATACATTACTTGACACATTCTCATCATTAAAATAATAAAAAAAATTTATATGTAAAATTTCTTATTTATTTACATAGAAAATATCGGGTTATTACAGAAGGAAGTGCAGAACACCACTTTGTTGGGATGAAGTAGGTGAACGTCGAATGTTGGGACTTGAAATGGTAGAACAAACGGCAGACATGGTTGCGCTAATACGAACTTGATTGGTAGTAGCTCAAGATAGACAAAGGAAGTATGCAGATCCTCATCGAGAGAAGAAGGAGTTTGAAGTAGGTTCATATATTTTTCTAAAAATATCGCCCTGGAAAGGGAAGATACATTTTCGAAAGAAAAGGAATTTAAGTCCAAGGTTTCTAGGACCTTTGGAGATTTTACGAAGATTAAGAGAGGTAGCTTATGAAGTAGCCTTACCTCCAAAAATGGAAAGAATACACATTATGTTTCACGTGTCTGTGTTGTGTCCTTATAAACAGGACTACAAGCACGTAATAGAGTATGAATCTATTCAAGTAGAAAAAGACTTAACGTATGAAGAACTTCCGATTCAAATTATTGATAGGAAGAAGCAAGTATTGAGAAATAAAGTAATACCTTCAATAAAGGTAATTTGGAGTAACCACGATGCTGAAGAAGCAACGTGGGAGCTCGAAACTAAAATGAAGGAAAAGTTTCCTCATTTGTTTATGTAAGAATATTGAGATTCTGGGGACATAATCCTTATAAGGAGGGAAGAATGTAATGCCCGAGAATTTCGAATTTTGAATGAATTAAATTTTTATTTGATTATGTGAATTAAATGAATATAATTGATTTATTATGTGAGTAAGATGTTCGAAGGTCGCTCTATGACCTAGAATATATGGATGTGGTTAGTATTCTGGGTTTGTGCTAAGATTAATTATTGAGAATTATCAAGACGAAAATGAAGGTTTTTCGAGAATGTTTACGTAAAAACACTATTCATCCGATTTTGTTCGGAGCTATGGTTTGAAATTTCGAGAAACGTGTAATGATAGAATATGAACACATTATGGAATATCCAATAATTTTTCCGTTATGGAAAACGAAGTTTTCGCCTGTGGACTTAAAACCTAAGAGTTTGTGAAAGAGGTTTTCGAAAGGTAAATGAAATACGTATAGTAATTTCAATGATTATACATATAAGATACTAGTATTTTACTAGTATAAATATGAGTATGGTATGAAGAATAGTACGACGTATAATACAAATATCGTATGAGTATTAGACGAAGAGAATACGAGAGTTAATTGCGTAAAATACGAGAAGTATTAATGGAGTATGCGTAAATAATTTTGGTATAATTCAATTGGGCTTAAACCAATAGCAAGCCCAATGAATTATACAAGCAAGCCCAAGTCAAGGCCCAATGTTAAGTTATGTTAAGCCCAATCCAAAAAGTAAACCGTGGGTCGAACCGGCGGGTCACGGGATGGGTAAAACCCTTGGGGCCACCCATGGGATGACAAAAGGGGAGGTGGGCCGGCCACTTGGCCACCAAGTAAAGTGATTACTTGGTGGCTAAGTTGCAAAGGAGGTGGAATGTAGACCATTTTGCCCCTCATTTTGATTTCTATATACACAAAGCTAGAGTTGGTTAATTTTTGTTTTACAAAGCTTGACCAATACATATTGAGAGAGAGAAAGAGCTAGAAACGCTTAAGCATTCTATTTCCAAGCAAACCAATAGACGTTTATCAAGAACGTTAATTACTTCAAAGGTAAATTCTCATAAACCAAAATCTTCATCTTTTTTCATTTCTTTCTCGTAGAAGAATTGTAGATTGGTGGAGCATGTTTATTGAGGAGATATAAGGATGTCTATTAATGACCAAATCTTTGATAGGTCATGACCGAATAGAAATCGTAAGTGTTTACGTTAGTTAAAACCGTAGAAAATTTTGAACGTTAACTTAGTTATGAATGAACGATTTAAAAACTGTTATAGCTAAGGAATGTGCCTATTGTTTGGTTAGGATGACTATGATGAATCAATGGAGTTTTCCATTTGATTTGGATTATAGAACATGAGTAACGAATTTATGGCAAATTTTGCGAAAACAGACGTTAAACGTCAAAAACGTAAAAATCTCGGATTAAAGGTCAAAAGTTGTCGTGTGACTTGAAAATATTGGTTTCCAATGTCAACACGTGAGATAAGGTAATTAAGAGTCGTTGGCGCAAGAATCGCCGAATTCCGACTTATAACGAAGAAAACGAGTATTAAACGGTTGAAAACGTTAAACGAATACTTAAAAATGAACTCAAAGGTGAATTCGGAGTTAACGAATTCGAAAATGTGATATTCTTATATGAACACATAAAGGATGTGATTTGTGAGTTGTGTGCTTTCAAATGGGTCAATTTGGATGTAAAATGAACAAATTAGAAAGTCGTGACTTTCATAAGAAAAATAAAAGTGTTTTGGCCAACTGGTGCACAGGGGCGGCGCCGCAGCGCCAACCCAGTGTATAATGGTCGCGCCGCGGCACCAGATCCGGCCAAGTACCCTACTAAACCGCGCCGCAGTGCCGAGTTAGTACTAGGGATGTCGCGCTGCAGCACCGACAGTGTAAAAATGATGACCAAGTTAGGTTTTTGTTTCATTTGAATGTAGACCTAAAATAAGATATTGAAGGTACTTAATCTACATACTTAAGCTGACCTTAAATCACTTAAAAGGTGATAATGTAAGAAGATTTAGTAAGGTTTAATAGAAATTAAACGAAGAACACGAGAACGTAATAAGTAAACCGTAAATGACGTTCAACGTTGGTACTCAACCAATAATGATCGAATGTCTGTTAGTAACGTAAAAATGTTAACGAACCATAATGAAGTATAGAAAGTAGAATCGACTTTAATAACGAAGTTAATTCAAATAAGACATTGAAGAGAAAGAAGTTGGTTATAGACAATAAAGTTAGTTTGTTTGATAACTAATTACAGTGTGCTATATGAATATATCATGTAGATCTTGTAAAGACTGAGAATTGTTGAATTATCTATTCAAAGATGCTTGAAGGCAAGTCTTTCTTAAACGCTTTTATAACCTTCGTGTTAGCCAAGTTTTATGCAATGCATGTTATACAACGCATGAATGGTTTTAAAGAAAGAGTCGATGCCTGTTTTAACTCGGCTAGACTAATACTGAAGAGTTGATTTATTTGTTTACAAGTCTTTCGATATAGAACTGTTAACGCTATCATATGCCAAGTATTTGGTACGGATGAGAAGGTAAGTTTGTCTATGTACAAACAAAAGTATTTTTCACCAATTATTTGATGGGCACACGAGGTTGCCAAATTGTTAAGCGTAAATACATTTAACGTAAGAGTGCTGATCAACATAGAGTACAATAGGCTGATCACCTAGAAGTGATCATAAGTAAAGATGGGTGGATGGCCTTGGTGCCAAATATCCTTTTCAAGTATGAAAACGAAAAGAGTATGTTCATGGTCTATTGACCGGTTCATCATTCCTAAGCTATTATATATACTTTAGAATTGTTGTTGTGAGAAGTAATAGTCAAATAATTCAAGTGCTTTATAGTTAATTGTTCAAATATTGAAATAAATCATGTAAATGTTAAGGTGATATTCATATGATTCTTTGTTAAGACTTGCTGAGCTAGTTATGCTCATTCTTGCTTGAACCATATGTTTGCCGCTAAAGTTGATTGAACTGAGAGTTCTAAGAAAGATAATGGCAAGGCTAAGATGGACAATTAATCATCCTATAATAGATTAGTGTATCTGGTTGTAATATACTTATGAAGAACAACAACTGTATTCGGTTTATGAACCTGGGAAAGGATTTAGTACAAATGTAATACAAAGATAGTAATTACACTCATTTTGTTGTTATGTCAATGGAATGATTGTATGGATTGTAGTATCGTGGATCACCATTTTTCGGGTTGGAAGATACCCAGATTTGGGGGCGTCACATCTTTAATTTTCTCGTATAGGTAAGAAATGAGTCAACTTGGTCAATCTATCAACAATGACCCAAATCGCATCTATGCAATGTGAAACCTTGGGAAGACCGATAACGAAATCCGTGGTAATGTGCTCCCACTTCCATTCTAGAATTTCAAGTGGTTGCAATTGACATTTTGGTACTCGATGCTCTGCCTTGACTCATTGACAAGTTAAACATCTTGAGATAAACTCTGCTATCTCTCTCTTCATATTACTCCACCAAAATGTATGTCGAAGATCATGATACATTTTGGTACTCCCAGATGGATTGCAAACGGTGTGTAGTGCGCCTCCATCATGATTTTATACTTTAAATCAAGGTCGTTAGGAACACAAAGTCTGGAGTTGACTCAAAGTATTCCTTCTTCATTGGTTCTTGCCTCTGGCATAGCACCTTCTTGCACTTTCTTCCTCATACGCATCAGCTCCAGGTTTGTAGCTTGAGCAGCTTTAATTTTATCGATTAAAGTTGGTTCTACTCGTATACTTGCCATCACCACATGGGTCCCTAGAGTCTTTAACTCTATTTCCATCCTTTGCAAGTCATATAAAATGGGTCTTTGCGTTGACAATATCGAACTCGTACCCGCATATGATATTCTACTCAATACGTCAGGTACTACGTTCGCTTTACCATGATGTTATTGAATGGTATGATCATAATTTTTCAACAGTTTAAGCCAACGTCGTTGCCGCGTGTTGAGTTCCTTTTGGGTGAAGAAATATTTGAGGCTATTATGATCCGTAAAGATCTCCACTTTCTCCCCATACAAGTAATGCCTCCAAATTTTAAGTGCGAAGACAACAGCTGTCAACTCTAGATCATGAGTAAGATAATTCCTCTCATATTCTTTGAGTTATCGAGAGGCATATGCTATTACTTTCCCATGTTTCATGAGAAGACATCCTAACCCTTTGCCCGAAGCATCACTGTAAATGACAAATCCCTCCGAGCCAGATGGTATTGTCAGAACAGGTGCTAAAATGAGTCTCCTCTTGAGTTCTTGAAAACTCTTATCACATTCCACGCTCCAACTGAATTTTTTATCTTTCCGAGTCAGCTGAGTTTAACGGAGTAGCGATTTGTGAAAACCCTTCTACGAATCTCCGTTAATAACCAGCTAAGCCGAGAAAGCTACGTACTTCAGTCACTGATTCAAGTTTCTCCCAGCTTTGAATAGCTTCAATCTTTGCCGGGTCAACAGATATTCCATGACTTGATACTACGTGCCCAAGGAATTCTACTTCTTCAAGCCAGAATTCGCATTTCTTCAACTTGGCATAAAGCCTATTTTCACGAAGCTTTTGGAGTATCAGCCTCAAGTGTTGCTCATGATCTTCACCGCTTTTGTAATATATGAAGATGTCATCAATAAAGATGACCACAAAGTGATCCAAATATTCATTGAATACTCGGTTCATCATATCCATGAAGGTAGGAGGAGCATTAGTCAATCCAAAAGACATGACTAGAAATTCATAATGCCAATACCGATTTCTGAAAGCCGTCTTTGGAATGTCATCGGTTCTAATCTTTAATTGATGATATCCGGAACGAAGATCGATCTTTGAAAAGAATTTGGCGCCTTATAACTGGTCAAACAGGTCATCAATACATGGTAATGTGTACCTATTCTTGATGGTGACATGATTCAACTCTCGATAATCAATACAAAGTCGCATACTCCCATCTTTCTTCTTCACGAATTGAATAGTAGCACCCCAAGGAGACGTACTAGGACGAATGAAACCGATGTCTAACAACTCCTGCAGTTGGGTCTTTAACTTCTGAACTTAAATAGGAGCCATTTGATATGGGGCTTTGGAAATGGGTTTTGTACCAAGTTCAAGGTCGATAAAAAATTCAATTTCACGCTCTGGGGGTAGGCCAGGAAGTTCTTCAGGGAATACGTCAGGAAATTTATTAACAATAGAAATATCATTCAAAACTGACGTATTTTTGTTTAAATCCGTGACATGAGCTAAAAAAGCTTGATATTCGTTTTTCAATAAACGAAGAGCTTTATGGCTTGAGATGACAGTGATTGATTTTAATGGTTTGGTTACTTGAATTCGCATAATAGGTTGGTTAGGAATATGAAAGCTAACAACCTTACGAAAATAATCAATTTTTGCATGATGAGTAGTTAACAAATAAATCCCTAGAATCACATCAAATGCAAGTATTTTCAATGAAATAAGATCGACAGGTAATGTGAGGGTACCGATTTGAACCAAACACGACTTATAAATAGTTGATGTAATGAAGGTTTTTTCCAACAGAGTTTCAGCAGATAAGTTAAAGTCTAATTTGTCCGAAGTCAAATTTAAACGTTGAGCGCAAGTAGGAGTAAAAGAATGGGTAGAACCGGTATCGAATAAGGTATAGACTTCGCTAGAGTTTATGATAAGCTTACCCGTGATGACCTCATTCGGGTTCCTTGCTTTCTGGGAGGTCACAACAAACGCTCTCCCTTGAACTATTTGTTTTGACTTGTTTGGGACGACATTTTGTGTCACCGTTCCAACTGGACTTGGCTTCTTAGTATGATAAAATCTTGCTAGGTGACCTTCTCTTCCATAATTGTAACACGTTTTGGACTGCTGCGCACAGTTTGGACTGATGTGTTCCTACCCTCCGCATTTGAAGCATATGATAGGTGGTCGTTCTCCTTCCTGAACAACGGGTGCTGGTGATGATGTCTTTCCATCAATGTTGAATCTCCTCTTCTTGAAATGTCCACTTTTATTGTCTTGGCCATGATTGCCACAGAAGTGGTTACTATTTCTGGCATGTTGATTCCCTCCACATTTGTTGTCACCGCTTCGATGACTTCTACCACTGGTATAATCATTTTTCCAGCTGCTTTCTCTTGGTTGGGTTGACTCGTTATCGCGCTCCAATAACTGAGCCCTATTTACAACATCTGAATACAAACATAGTTTATGAGAAATTAGATATTGACGTATCTCAGGTTTCAAACCTCTTAGAAACATCCGTGTCTTTCTCTCATCATTATCAACCAAGTGAGATGCAAACTGCGATAACTCGGCAAACATAGCTTCATACTGCGACATGGTCATATTTTTTTTCTCCAACTTGATGAACTTTACCTCTTTCATGTGACTAATACTTTCGGGAAAGTACTTGTCATTGAATAGTTCTTGGAACTTCTCCCAAGACATCTTCAGTACTGTAGGTTGAGTACGCTTTACCGATTCCCACCAGTAATCTGCCTCTCCTCACAACATAAAGGTGTCAAAGGGAATCTTTTGCTCCTCGGAGCATCACAAGACATCAAATATCTTGGTGATCTGCTTTATCCACGTTTCTGCCTTAAGTGGTTTTGGCTCTCCAATAAGCTCTGGTGATCCCAGCTCCTTGAACTGTTTAGCGGTGACCGTCCGAGAGTTTCCATTGTTTCCACCTACATTTTGGACAGGAACCGCTCTCGCCTGTTGTTGCATGAATTGCATAAAGCCTCTGAAGATTCCATCATTCATCATTATATCCTTGTTGTTTACCTGAGGATTATTGTCTTCCTGTTGCACATTATCCTGGGTATTGATCTGTGGTGACTCAACGGTCTCCTATGCTCCATTGCTATTCTCAATATTCTCGGATGTCATTTTCAAATATTGCCACAAAACAAGGGTTAATTGACATGCAACATATTATCCCTATACTCTGACCGACCAAATAAACACCAAATAAACTTTGGTAGGTCATACTAGAGAAAAAATTCCCCGTCCTTCCCCTCCTAGTTCTAGTCTCATATTTTAGCCAGGGATCATATCCCTAAGCTTTGATACCAACTGTGATGCCCCCAAAATAGGTATACATCACCCATCTTGAGTCGTCAAATACATGGTACAAAATTCAAATACAACTTAATAATACAACTGTCGTGTGACATACGTAAAACATAAACTGAGAGTTTTAATACGAATATTGTCTTATAGACATTATTCAACTCAAATGGAGTCCTCAATACATTTATTATTACACTATTTCATAGGTTTGTGAGGACTACTAATGCTACCATCTGGATCGTCACTCCATTCCCCGACTAGTACCGGCTATGTTCTCATTTCCTTAAGAGGACAATGAAAGTAAAAGGGTGAGCTCAACTAGCCCAGTAAGAAATATTATAACTAAGATAATGCAGAATAATTTTTCGTTAGCCTTCAACAGTGTTAAAATGATAAAATATAACAAACATCAAGTTTAACTGCAGCTAACAAGCAATCCATTAGAAGAGTCAAGTAGAGAATAAAATCTACTATCTTCTATGATTTAAAAGATTTTTCATCACTTTTATTGCTGAGACTCAGCTTAATAAATAATCCAAATCATCCATGCACTACGCCCAAGGATATTCATTAGTATCATAACCATAAATTATCCATGCACTACGGGCCAAGGATATTCGTGTATTCATCAGTGGTCATTATCATGCCAACAACTGTCCATCAATGCACTACGGGCCAATGAGGACTTTTATCACATCATTTGTAACATTACGGCCATGATTATACAGAATAATACATGGTCATAATCATACCAAGTCCATCTATGCACTACAGGTCACAGATGACTTTCAACATATTATAAACATGAGGATGATGACAATGATATAAGAATTCAATAAAATAAGTTCAAGGAATTTTTTTGAAAGATTTATAATTTAATTTATCCAGAAATCAATAACGTCCAAATTGTTAACATGATACTGCTTTGTGGAGTAAAATTCAAGAATAGTATTGTATCAAAAATGATTTGGACCGAAAAGTAATCAATTTTTTTCTTGAATAGTACCCCGGGTGGATAGTAACTGAGTGAATAGTACCTATTGAATAGTAACTTTTGGGAATAGTAACCCGACATGAAAAAGTTAAAACTTATCAAGAATGCTCAGAATAATATTTCCATGAAAAGTTACTGGATGAAGCGCAAATATCAAGGATATTCTACTAATTTCATGGAGTATAGAAGCCAAAATTTTAACAAACGAGTATAGAATTCAAAATCTGAAACGAAATAATATTACTTACATACTACAGAGTATGAAAGAAAATCGAATATTGAACAAAAATAACATCCGTTACCTTGAAAAGAAGAGTATTCCAACTGGTATAGCGGGGATATTCTTGAAGAAAACTTTCACTTTTTTCTACGCTCAAAGCTTTCTAAAACTCTAAAGAATTACGCTAAAGATTATAGAAGAAGAAATTTCTGATTCTGGTGTGATTTTCAATTCTAACTTAAGCGCCTATTTATAGGAAAATGCTAGAACGCCATAGGAGACTAAATTAATAAAATAATATTATTTTAAAAAAATTCTACGCACACCTCTTGGACCAAAATTCAGCCACCACAAGTGGGACCTAAAAAAATTCAGATTTTCCACACAAACCAAAAGTGGAGCCCACCATGTTTTAAAATAAAAATATTTAATTTCCGAAACTTCAATAATTCATAATAAATAGCCCTTTTATCAGAAAAATACGAAATTTATGTCCATTCCACACGAAATTGAATTCTCTACAACTTTTCAGATTAAAGTTTTTTCAAATTCCACATCAAAAATATCCGAAATCCACAAACGGATGATTTTCAATACCTTATAAAATTCATAACAAATCTTACGTTAATTTTTAACGGTTAAAAATTTGTGGACATATACTCAACTTATATATGCATAACATATCCAAAAATCACAACGATCCAACGGTCGGATTAAAATTATAACTCACGCAATAGACCTTTAAGAACACCGATTTGATTTTTTAATACTTCCAATCCGACAAAATACTAATACAACACCTCAACATTAATTCCTTTATTTATAACCACATAAAATAAATATTTTCCTATCTATCATTTATGTCCACATAAAATAAATATTTCCTTATCATACAAATCAATAATTAATTATTCATAAATAATATTACAGAATCACAATATTGGGAACCACGCCGTTCCCAGGAAAGAAGGGGCTTTACTGGCGTGAAATTAGGTGACCAAACCTCTCATTGACAGAACTTTCTAGACATTGCCAATAACGCTATATAATAATATTATTCAAATAATATGAATTATTGATTTGATAATGGGAAATACTGTGCAGTGACAATTATTTAAACAACAATAATATAAAATATCACCGCAGTCATTATTGAATTAATAAAATAAAATATTAAACAGTAATTACTGTAACAATTATTGAGTAGTGCATTTTTACGTAAGAATCAATAATTCAAAATATTGTGCAATATTGTGTTCTACTGTGCAACCCCGCGTATTACTATATTTTAACTACCGGGTATTCTAACAGTTAACGGTAAAACTTTTGCCTTTATTTTATAAAAATATTTTTTTTCATTTTCTCAATCCGACAATAATTCTGTTGTGGGGTCCACCAATGATTGTGTCGTGGTACGAATATTCCCTGTTAAAATGAATATTCCCGGACCAATCGAATATTATATAACAACTTGCGTAGTTTGCAAAATTTATAAATATTACCCACAACTATAACATTATATCAAATTCACTCCATAATAGTACACGGTATTGATTATTGATCCTTACGTGAGAAGTCACTCAGTTATACTCAATTATTGCCATCATATCTCTCATATTATTTATTCAATTATTGTCACAGTATCATCTGTATAATATTTATTATTATTAAATCAATAATTTAGATAACAAAGTTCTTCATATTATTATTTTCAATATTGATAATGTCTAGAAGTTCTGTCAAGGAGAGGTTTGGTCACCTAATTGCGCGTCAGTAAGGAGAAATCCTTATCAAAAAGCCCCATCTTTCCTGGGAACGACCTGGTTGTTAAATATAGTGAGTTATAATATTAATGATGAATAAGTTGTGTTGATTAAAGATAAAATTGATAGTTCGATTGTGTTGGGATTGTTAGTGTAAGTGGAAATCGACATTTATTTCGATAATAATTGATGTCTGGAGGTTATATTGACCAATCGGGTAATTAATAGGATAAATGAGCAATTAATTGCTATTATTTCACATGCTTATAACTATGTATTCACATGTCTGTACTATTGATTCACATTCATGTACTATTAGGGGAGGTGGTGCAAGATTGATAATACTTGCATGACTAAATTAAAAATGGAGGTATAGTTGAAGGTACTATACTGTAATTAGTTTTTTTCACATGATTATACTATTGAGTCACATGAATGAACTATTAATTCACATTATTTACTATTAGGGGAGGTGGTGCAAGTTTGATAATACTTTCAGGACTAAATTAAAAATGAAGAAAAAGATGAAGGTATTATACTGTAATATTTTGAACCCTAAAATGTGCAATTATCGAAACTATATTTTCCTATAAATAGAAGCTCATTCTTCCTTCATTTTTCACCAATTCACAAAAGATTTAGAGCAATTATTATAAAGAAAAATTATAGAGAGAAAGAAGAAGAGAAGTTTACTACCTCACTATTGCAGTATCCAATTTTTTAAGGTAAGGGGTATTATTCTTTCGTATTCATGAAGAGAGTTATTTTCTTTCCATACTCGTAAGGGTTGTTATTCCATTCTTTATTATTATGTTGGAATAACATGTCTATGCGAAGTACCGCATACATGGTGAAATTCTTCTGTTATTCCATTCTTTATTATTATGTTGAAACATCCGGTCTGAGCGGATTACGTATGACCTGGTTCCATTCTTTATTATTCTGTTGGAACATCCTTTCTATGCTGATTATGTATAACCTGGTTCCATTCTTTATTATTCTTTTAAAACATCCTGTATGTGCGGATTACGCATGACCTGGTTCTATTCTTTATTATTCTATTGGAATAACCTGTCTGTGCAGATTACGCACACCTGGTGAATTCTTCTATTATTCCATTCTTTATTATTCTATTAGAATAATCTGTCTACATGGATTACCGCATGGCGGAAAAAATCCATTTGCGGTTTCATATATTTTATTATACTTAGTTGATTAAAGTTTTGGCTTCTATACTCCATGAAATTAGTGAAATATCCTTGATATTTGCTCTTCATCCAGTATCTTTTCATAAAAATATTCTTCTGAGAAATCTTGAATTTTAGTCCACAAAGCAGTATCATGTTGACAATTTGGACGTTATTGATTTCTGGATAAATTAAATTATAAATCTTTACAAATTTATCCTTGAACTTGTTTTATTGAATTCTTATATCATTGTCATCATCCTCATGTTTATAATATGTTGAAAGTCATATGTGGCCTGTAGTGCATAGATGGACTTGGTATGATTATGACCAGGGATTATTCGGTATAATCATAACCGTAAAGTCCTCATTGGCTGTAGCGCATTGATGGACAATTGTTGGCATGATTATTACCATTGATGAATACACAAATATCCTTGGCCCGTAGTGTATGGATAATTTGTGGTTGTGATACTAATGAATATCTTTTGCAGTAGTGCAGGGATAATGTGGTTTATTTATTAAGCTGAGTCTCAGCAATAAAAGTGATGAAAAACCTTTTAAATCATTGAAAATAGTAGATTTTATTATCTACTTAACTCTTCTAATGGATTGCTTGTTCCGCTGCAGTTAAACTTGATGTTTATTATATTTTATTAGTTTAACACTGTTGAAGGCTAATGATAACTTATTTTGCATTATTTTAGTTATAATATTTCTTACTGGGCTAGTTGAGCTCACCCTTTCTTTCACTGTTCTCTTCAGGAAATGAGAACGTAGCCGGGACTAGTCGGAGAACGGAGTGACGGTCCAGATGATAGCATTAGTAGTCCTCACTATTCTATTAAATAGTGTGATAATAAATGTAATGAGGACTCCGTTGAGTGTGGATATTGTCTATATGACAATATTCTTATTAAAACTCTTAAATTATGTTTTGTCGTATTTTACACGACTGTTGTATAATTAAGTTGTATTTGAATTTTGTACCATGTATTTGGCGACTTAAGATGGGTGATGTATACCTATTTTGGGGGCGTCACAGTTGGTATCAAAGCTTAGGGATATGATCTCTGGCTGAGATGTGAGACAAGAACTAAGAGGGGAGAGATGGGAAATTCCTTCGCTAGTATGACCTACCTAAGTTTATTTGGTATTTATTTGGTCGGTCAAGATATAGGGATAATATGTGACATGTCAATTAACCCTTATTTTGTGGCAGTATTTGAAAATGACATCCGAGAATGTTGAGAATAGCAATAGAGCACAGGAGACCGTTGAGTCTCCACAGATTAATAATAAGGATAATGTGCATCAGGAAGACGACAATCCTCATGCAAACAACAACACTGACCAAATGATGAATTATGGAATGTTCAGAGGCTTTAGGCAATTAATGCAACATCAGGTGAGAGCGGCTCCTGTCCAAAATATAGGTGGAAACACTAGAAACTCTCAGACGGTCACAACTAAACAGTCCAAGGAGCTAGGACCACCGGAGTTTATTGGAGAACCAAAACCACTTAAGGCGAAAGGGCGGATAAAGAAGATCACTAAGATATTTGATGTTTTGGGATGCTCCGAGGAGCAAAAGGTTCTATTTGCCACCTTTATGTTGCTAGGAGAGGCAGATTACTGTTGGGAATCGGTAAAGCATACTCAACCTGCCGCATTAAAGAGATCTTGGGAGAAGTTCCAAGAACTATTCAACGACAAGTAATTTCCCGAAAGTATTCGTCTCATAAAAGAGGTAGAGTTCATCAAGTTGGAGCAGAACAATATGACCGTGTCACAGTACGAAGCTAAGTTTATCGAGTTGTCCCTGTTTGCATCTCATTTGGTTGATAATGAGGAGAGGATGACGCGGATGTTTCTAAGAGGTTTAAAACCCGAGATACATCAATACTTAATTTCTCACAAATTGTGTTTGTATTCAGATGTTGTTAATAAGGCTCAGTTATTGGAGCGCGATAACGAGTTAACTTAACCAAGAGAAAACAGCCGGCAAAATGAAAATACCAGTGGTAGCAGTCATCGAAGCGGTGACAACAAACGTGGAGGGAATCAAAATGCCAGAAAGGGTAACAACTTCGATGGTAATCATGGCCAATACAGTAAAAATGGACATTTCAAGAAAAGGAGATTAAACAATGATGGAAAGACATCAGCACCAGAACCCTTTGTTAAGGAAGGAGAACAACCACCTATCATATGCTTCAAATGCGGAGGGGAGGGACATATCAGTCCAAACTGCGCGATGCAGTCCGGGGCGTGTTATAATTATTGAAGAGAAAGTCACCTAGCCCAATTTTGGCGTGCACCAAAGACAAGTCCAGCTAGGATGGAGTCACCAAAGGCCGTCCCAGAAAAGTCAAAGCCTGTAGTTCATGGGAGAGCGTTTGTCGTAACCTCCCAGAAAGCAAGGAACCCGAATAAGGTCATCACGGGTAAGTTTATCATAAATTCAAGCGAAGTCTATACCTTATTTGATACCGGTTCTACCCATTCTTTTATTTCTCCTACTTGCGCTCAACGTTTAAATTTGACTCCAGAGAAATTAGACTTTGACTTATCGGTTGAAACTCCGTTGGGAGAAACCTTTATTATATCCACTATTTATAAGTCTTGTTCGATTCAAATCGGTAACTGCATGTTACCTGTCGATCTTATTTCTTTAAAAATACTTGCATTTGATGTGATTCTAGGGATTGATTGGTTAACTACTCATCATGCTAAAATTGATTATTTTTGTAAGGTTGTTAGCTTTCATATTCCTAATCAACCTATTATGCGAATTCAAGCGACCAAACCAATAAAATAAATCACGGTCATCTCAAGCCATAAAGATTTTCGTTTATTGAAAAACGGATGTCAAGCTTTCTTAGCTCATGTCACAGATTTAAACAAAAATACGCCAGATTTAAAATATATTTCTATTGTTAATAAATTTCCTGACGTATTCCTTAAATAACTTCCTGGCCTACCCCCAGAGCGTGAAATTGAATTTTTTATCGACCTTAAACCCCGTACAAAACCCATTTCTAAAGCCCCATATCGAATGGCTCCTATTAAACTTCAGGAGTTAAAGACCCAATTGCAAGAATTGTTAGACATCTATTTCATTCGTCCTAGTACGTTTCCTTGGGGTGCTCCTGTTCTATTTGTGAAGAAGAAAGATAGAAGCACGTGACTTTGTATTGATTATCGGGAGTTGAATCATGTCACCATCAAAATAGGTACCCGTTGCTTCGCATTGATGACCTATTTGACCAGTTGCAAGGCGTCAATTTCTTTTCAAAGATTGGTCTTTGTTCCAGATATCATCAGTTGAAGATTAAAACTGATGACATTCCAAAGACTGCTTTCAAAACTCGGTATGGGCATTATGAATTCTTAGTCATGTCTTTTGGATTGACTAATGCTCCTGCTGCCTTCATGGATATGATGAACCGAGTATTCAAGGAATATTTGGATCACTTTGTGGTCGTCTTTATTGATGACATCCTCATATACTCCAAAACCCGTGAAGACCATGAGCAACACTTGAGGCTGATACTTCAAAAGCTTCGCGAAAACAAGCTATATGCCAAATTGAAGAAATATGAGTTCTGGCTTGAGGAAGTTGCATTCCTTGGGCACGTGATATCAAATCATGGGATATCTGTTGACCCAACAAATATTGAAGCAATTCAAAGCTTGGAGCAACCTAAATCAGTGACCGAAATACATAGCTTTCTCAGCTTAGTTGATTATTATCATAGATTCGTAGAAGGGTTTTCTCGAATCGCTACTCCATTAACTCGACTGACTCAAAAAGATACAAAATTCGGGTTGGAACGAGGAATGTGAGAATAGTTTTCAAGAACTCAAGAGGACACTCATTTCAGCACCTGTTCTGACAATACCATCTGGCTCGGAGGGATTTGTCATCTACAGTGATGCTTCAGGCAAAGGGTTGGGATATATTCTTATTCAACATGGGAAAGTCATAGCCTATGCCTCACGAAAACTCAAAGAATATGAGAGGATTATCCTACTCATGATCTAGAGTTGGCAGCAGTCATTTTTGCGCTTAAGATTTGGAGGCATTACCTTTATGGAGAGAAGGTGGAGATCTATACGGATCATAAAAGCCTCAAATATTTCTTCACTCAAAAGGAACTCAACATGAGGCAATGACGATGGCTTGAGTTGTTGAAAGATTACGATCATACCATTCAATACCATCCTGGAAAAGCGAACGTAGTAGCTGATGCATTAAGTAGAAAATCATATGCGGGTATGGCTGCATTATTGTCAACGCAAAGGCCCATTTTATATGACTTACAAAGAATGGGGATAGAGTTAAAGACTCCAGGGACCCATGTGATGATGGCGAATATACGAGTAGAACCGACTTTAATCGATAAAGTTAAAGTTGCTCAAGCTACAGACCTGAAGCTGATGCGTATGAGGAAGAAAATATAAGAAGGTGCTAGGCCGGAAGCAAGAATCGATGAAGAAGGAATACTTCGAGTCAACTCCAGACTTTGTGTTCCAACAACCTTGATTTAATTATTAAAATCATGATGGAGACGCACAACACACCATTTTTAATCCATCCTGGGAGTACCAAAATGTATCGTGATCTTCGACATACATTTTGGTGGAGCAATATGAAGAAAGAGATAGTAGAGTTTATCTCAATGTGTTTAACTTGTCAACGAGTTAAGGCAGAGCATCAAGTACCAAAAGGTCCATTGCAACCACTTGAAATTCCAGAATGGAAGTGGGAGAACATTACCATGGATTTCGTTACTGGTCTTCCCAAGGTTTCTCAAGGCATAGATGCAATTTGGGTCATTATTTACAGATTGACAAAGTCTGCTCATTTCCTACCTATACGAGAAACTTATACACTTGAACTTCTTGCTCGTATGTACATAAACGAGATTGAAAGACTGCATGGTATGCCGGTATCCATAGTTTATGATCGAGACCCAAGATTCACTTCAAGATTTTGGGTTAATTTGCAAAAAGCTATGGGCACAGATTTATGATTTAGCTCGGTATATCATCCTCAGACAGACGGGCAGTTGGAGTGGACTATTCAAACTCTTGAAGATTTATTAAGACTCTGTGTCCTTGACTTCAAAGGAAGTTGGGATAAGTTTTTACCATTAGTGGAGTTTTCCTACAATAACAGTTATCAAGCAAGTATTGGCATGACTCCATTTGAGGCGTTGTATGGAAGAAAGTGTCGTTCTCCAGTATGCTGGGATGAGGTGGGTGAAGAAACATTGTTGGGACCGAAGTTGGTACATATGACTACGGAAAAGATTCAAATGATCTGACAACGTATAAAAACCTCACAAGATCGACAAAAGAGTTATGCTGATCTTCATCTAAAGGACGTGGAATTCGATATTGGAGATCATGTGTTGTTACGTGTTGCTCCATGGAAGGGAGTTACGAGATTTAGAAAGAGAGGAAGGCTCAACCCTCGATTCATTGGCCTATTTTTAATTCTCAATTAAGTAGGAACTGTGGCCTATATAATCGCCTTACCGCCAAGTATATCTCGTGTTCATAATGTTTTTCACATATCTATGTTACGTAAATATATGAAAGACCCGAACCACATTATTGAATTAGAACCAGACGAGATAGAGGAAGATTTAACGTATGAAGAGTTACCTGTTAAAATCTTGGATAAGAAGGATCATATTCTACGCTCTAAAGTTATACCTCAAGTTAAAGTTTTGTGGAGAAACCACGATGTTGAGAAAATGACCCGAGATTTAGAATCTGAAATGAAATCAAGGTATCCTCACCTCTTCGATATACCAGGTACGTACCCTAATTTTGAGGATGAAATTTCATAAGAAGGGGAGGTTGTAAGACCCCAACTTTTATGAATAAAGAATAATTTTCTCAAAATATATTTTTGAATATTATGGTGTAGATTTGATATAATGTTATAGTTGTGGGTAATATTTACAAATTTTGCAAAGTAAGCAAGTGGTTATATAATATTTGATTTGTCTGGGAATATTCGTACGACGACACAATCATTGGTGGACCCCACAACGAAAGTATTGTCATAGTTAAAAAACGACAGAATTATCTTTTTATAAAAATAACGACGAAAATGTTACCGTTAAAACTGTTGAACTACCCGGTAGTAAAATTACAGTAATACGCATGGTTGCATAGTAGCACACGGTATTGATTATTGATGCTTACGTGAGAAGTCACTCAGTTATACTCAATTATGGCTACAATAATTATTGCATCGTATCTCTCATATTATTGATTCAATTATTGTCACAGTATCATCTGCATAATATTTATTATTATTAAATCAATAATTGAGACAACAAAGTTATTCATATTATTATTTGCAATATTGACAATGTCTAGAAGTTCTGTTAAGGAGAGGTTTGGTCACCTAATTGCGCGCCAATAAGGAGAAATCCTTATCAGAAAGCCCCCTCTTTCTTGAGAATGACCTGGTTGTTAAATATTGTGAGTTATAATATTAATAATGAATAAGTTGTGTTGATTAAAGATGAAATTGATAGTTCCATTGTGTTGGGATTATTAGTGTAAGTGGAAATCGACATTTATTTCGATAATAATTGATGTCTGGAGGTTATATTGACCAATCGGGTAATTAATTAGATAAATGAGTAATTAATTGCTATTATTTCACATGCTTATAAATATTTGTTCGCATGTGTGTACTATTGATTCACATTTATGTACTATTAGGGGAGGTGGTGCAAGATTGATAATATTTGCATGACAAAATTAATATAAGAGGTATAGTTGAAGGTACTATTATGTAATTATTTTTTTCACATGATTATACTAATGAGTCACATGAATGAAATATTAATTCACATTATTTACTATTAGGGGAGGTGGTGCAAGTTTGATAATACTTGCAGGACTAAATTAAAAATGAAGAAAAATAGGAAGGTATTATACTGTAATATTTCGAGCCCCAAAACGTGCAATTATCGAAACTATATTTTCCTATAAATAGAATCTCATTATTCCTTCATTTCTCACCAATTCACAAAAGTTTTAGAGCAATTATTATAGAGAGAAATTATAGAGAGAAAGAAGAAGAGAAGTCTGCTACCTCACTATTCCAGTATCCAGTTTTTCTGAGGTAAGGGGTATTATTCTTTCGTATTCATGAAGAGAGTTATTTTCGTTCAATACTCGTTAGGGTTATTATTCCATTCTTTATTATTATGTTGGAATAAGCTGTCTATGCGAAGTACAGCATACATGGTGAAATCCTTCTGTTATTCCATTCTTTATTATTTTGTTAGAACATCATGTCTGTGCAGATTACGCATGACCTGGTTCCATTCTTTATTATTCTGTTGGAACATCCTGTCTGTGCAGATTACGCATGACCTGGTTCCATTCTTTATTATTCTGTTGGAATAACATTTATATGTGGATTACGCACGCCTGGTGAATTCTTTTGTTATTCCATTCTTAATTATTCTGTTGGAATAATCTGTCTACGTGGATTACCGCATAGCGGCAAAATTCCATTTACGGTTTCATATATTCTATTATACTCAGTTGATTAAAGTTTTGTCTTCTATACTCCATGAAATTAGTGTAATATCCTTGATATATGCGCTTCATCCAGTATCTTTTCATGAAAATATTTTTCTGAGCATTCTTGAATTTTACTCCAAAAAGCAGTACCATGTTGACAATTTGGACGTTATTGATTTCTAGATAAATTAAATTATAAATCTTTACAAATTTATCCTTGAAGTTGTTTTATTGAATTCTTATATCATTGTCATCATCCTCATGTTTATAATATGTTGAAAGTCATTTGTGGCCTGTAGTGCACAGATGGACTTGGTATGATTATGACCAAGGATTATTTGGTATAATCATGACCGTAATGTTACAAATGATGTGGTAAAAGTCCTCATTGGCCGTAGTTTATTGATGGACAGTTGTTGACATGATCATGACCATTGATGAATACACAAATATCCTTGGCCCGTAGTGCATGGATAATTTGTGGTCGTGATACTAATGAATATACTTGGTTGTAATGCAGGGATGATGTGGTTTATTTATTAAGCTGAGTCTCAACGATAAAAGTGATGAAAAACCTTTTAAATCATAGAAGATAGTAGATTTTATTCTCTATTTGACTCTTCTGATGGATTGCTTGTTCCGCTGCAGTTAAACTTGATGTTTATTATATTTTATCAGTTTAACACTGTTGAAGGCTAATGATAATTTATTCTGCAGTATCGTAGTCATAATATTTCTTAATAGGTTAGTTGAGCTCATCCTTTATTTCACTGTTCTCTTCAGGAAATGAGAACGTAGCCTGGACTAGTCGGAGAACGGAGTGACGGTCTAGATGATAGCATTAGTAGTCCTCACTATTCTATTAAATAGTGTGACAATAAATGTAATGAGGACTCCATTGAGTGTGGATATTGTCTAGAAGACAATATTCTTATTAAAACTCTTAGATTATGTTTTGTCGTATTTTACACGACTGTTGTATAATTAAGTTGTATTTGAATTTAATATCATGTATTTGGCGACTCAAGATGGGTTATGTATATATATTTTGGGGGCGTCACATTATATACATACATTGTATCTATGTTTAAAGGATTAAAGAGAGAGAAAGTTCACAAATTTGGTTCATTTGATATCCAACACTCAACCAATTCTCTCTCTCCTTAGCCACTAAATACACATGTATTTCAGTCCCTAGATAACTTTCTAACACACCAAAATCAGTGGAGGAGAGCTAGATCAAAGATTTAGCAAGAGAAGGTATAACCCTAAACTCAACCAAGATCTTGTATGCTAAGGTAAAGTTTGTGTTTATGTGTTTAGATTGGAGCTACAATATGTTTTTTGATGATCTATGATGATTTATCATAGATCCATAGCATCAAAGGCCTTAAAAAGTGAAATTTTCAAAAACTGTCCAAGAACCCTATAGTCGTCTGATAAGCATATGTCAGTCGCTCTAGATCTTTCTTTGATTATGATTTTTGTTGTTTTAAAGTTTTAATATGTAGCTTGTCATGTGGTCTTTCATCTAGAATTGGAATCACAGCCATAACAGGTCTAGATCGTACTTTATTAACGGTCAAAACCCGTTGACCGAGCTTGACCGGCTGATTTATGGGTAACCCAGAAATCATGTAACCGGGTCTGACAACATTTTTTAATGCCTTGATCTGTTAAGTTTGATGTGCATTGTTGATTTTGTTGTAACCAAGTTGTAGTGTGCTGTCTGAACTATAGATCCATGCTTTAAGATCCCTTATATCACAAATAGGATCGAAGTAGGGGGTGGTCAAACTAGGCCACTCGGCATTTACTTGCGGTTTCTGGAAAACTTAGAAACTGGATGAACTTGTTTTCTGACAATGTTTGACCGCATCATGAATTGTGATTCTATTATTGTTGGACTGAGATGAGGATAGATTATTGGTCCTTGACATAAGGACTACATATTTGAACCATGAGACCACATTTACAATGACTGGAACATATAATTAATCGAGCATGAAAGTGTTCAGTCGACACTGTCTGGATTTCAAGGTTACCCAGAATACCCAGATTTGGTCTGACATGAGGTTTGGGGTCCAGATCTTCATGTTATAATATTATTTGAGCCAGTTGATGATTGGAGATTGTAGTGCTACATTCCTCCTACACGATCTAAGTCTTAGATTGGACAGAAATAATATAGGAAGAAAATTAAACGAGGTCAAAGTAGTAGCCTTGAGAACCGGCCTGTCAGTGTTCTTGAGGCTCAAGAACACCAACAGCGACGGATTTGTCGCCTAAAGCCCTTATAGCGACACTTAAATTCAGAAATTAATTATTTTAATTAATAAATTGATAAAAATAGTTTTTAATTATTAAAAATGCAAAATAAATTCCTAAAAATTATTTTAAAGCCTAAAAATTAGTTTTTAACTATTTTGAGTATATTTCATAAATATTTAATTTTTTTGGAATATAAATGGTATTTAATTTATTTAATTAAAATATTAAATAAATTAGTTAAAAATAATTTTAATACATGAAAAATCATAAAAAATTATATTATGGTAAAAAAAATATTTCAAGTTATTTTTAGTGACTTTTAATATTTTGTGAGCATTTTTATTAATTAATTAATATTAATGATAATTAATTTATTTAATTACTATATTAAATAAATTGTGGAAAAATAGAATTAATGTTTTAAAAATCATATAAAAATAATTTTAAGTGTTATAAAAATATTTTAAGTTCTAAAATATAACTTTTGATATTTTCTCATGAAAATATTAATATTTTAATATTAATAGCAATTATCCGATAATTAAGTTAATTGTTTAAAAATCATATAAATGTGATTTTAAAGTATTAAAAATACTTTGTGATATTATAAATATATTATAATATTATGACATGTATATCATTAATATTTGATAATAAATAGATATTAATGATAATAGAATATTGTGGTATTTATATTATATAAATATAATTTTTTAATGATTGAAAAATTATGATAAATGATAATAATTATCTTAAAATTATTATGAGGTTACCAAAAATATGTTAACTGTTAATAAAATATCTTAGATAATGGTTAAGTGTTTAGACAAAGTTTAATTGAACTTAAACTCGAAATTTTGTCCGACTAGACCATTGGGAAGTCGGAATTATATCGAACTGGACTCAGACTGTAAAAGTTTGACTTGAGGTTATGTTTTATGTGTTGTATAAACTGATAGAGTTATGTGATAATGTGTTTAGGTTATTTTATATTTTGTCATGATATTATTCTAACTTAGCAATCGATATTATTAATATTAGGTTTAGACAAAGCTTATTAAATTGCATAGTGGTAATCAACGGTTCAGGCAAGTCTTTCTTAACTCAACCTCGAGTTGTATTATTCAATTATATTTATGGTTAATCGTTTCCGATTGCTATGTCTAAGAATTATTAAATTGCACCTTGTACGTATGACATGTATTCATTAGGTATGAAAGGTTGATCACCTTCATTACCATTCGATCGAGATTTATTTGTTCATGTTAAATACTTGTTCAATCATAAAACTTGTTCCTACTAATTTGTAATTATATTGTTGAATTATAGCCAGCTTATTATTCAAATTCTTTCAATTATGATATATCGTTAAATTATTGAACTTAAACTTGCTGGGCAAACTTATGCTCACCCTCGCTATATCGTGATAAATATTGCAGATTAAGATGAATACGTCGGATACAAGAAAAGGTCAAATACAGTTCCAGCTTTAGTATACGTGTGCAGTTAGATTTGTAACAGTATTGTACCTTAATGTTCTTGTAAGTCAAATAAGTTATGAATTGTGTATTAAGTTAAGGTTACTCGACCTTGGGAATAGTGTGTAAAGTTTATTATATAAAAAATTTATGTTTATATCTTCCGCAATAGTTATAGAATGATTGTACCAGATCCGCGGTGATTTTAGACCCGAATGTGGGGCCCTCACAGCACGAGTCCCCTTTGTTACGGCCGCACTGTGGCGCTATACTCTAGTAGGTTAAACCTTTTCCTAGCCAGGCTCGGCACTGCGGCGCCACCTATTTGGCCTTGGGCTGGCACCGCGGTGCCAACTCTATGCACCAGAAAACTTGGACTGTTTTTCACCTTTGCGAAACTCCTGGGCTAGTAACTTCTTCGTTATAAGTCAGAATTGGCTCGTTCAAGAGTCTATAGTTCATAAATCACATACTCTACGTGTTCATGTAATAATTTTATCTTTGTGACTTCGTTAACATAAAATTCACCTATTAGTTCATTTTTTATCAAAAACAATAAACGTTCCTGAACGTTCAACGCTTGTTTCTTCGTTGTAAGTCAGAATCCGGTCATTTTTTAGTCCGCAACTCTATAATGCCAAATAAGACTTGTCTCCATCAAAAACCAACGTTTTCGAGCTTAAACACAAAATTCGACTTCCATTCCGAGAATTTCACAAATTCGACGATTATCGTCTAATCGTGTGAATTCCGGTAAAACTTCGTTACTTAGGATTTGTTCATTGTTCTAAATGAATTCAATTCATCCTATAGACATCACAACCTACACATCACAACAACTTATTTTTAATTTAGGTTATGGCCTATTCTTCATAAGTTTATAACATACCAAATTATAAACTATAAGATTCCATATCTTAGGACTTATTATTGATTCAAGTCCTTTAATCAATATTCTTACATCTTATTAACATATCAACTTTATTTATGTAAATATGATACAATTTTAAATATGACCACCATAAGTTCATAACTTATTTAGGTTCAAATTACTTATTCATGACTTATATGGCTTAAGTCCATTGATTATCCAATTCTTATATGTTCTTAGCATACATGAACATTAATCCACATTTCTCTTTTTACCCTATAATTGTAGAGATGGAACATATAAGATCATTTACCTTTGATGACTAGCTTTCTTCTTCTTGAAAATCTAACAATGAAAGTTTGAATTATAAGTGCTTATTCTCTCTAACACTTAAGTTGATTTATGTTGGATGAAGTTAACAAAAAAATAATGAAATTTGAGCTTGCTATTTATAGGCATTCTAAAGTTAGGGCACTTTGGTAAAAAACACATCCCACCTCCTTAACAAACTTTATTACTATTGAATACTTAAACTCTAAGTTTACTTGCTCTTCACCTTAATTACTTGGCCATCAAAACAAATCCTTAGTCACCAAGTTCACCCACGGGTTGCCCCATGGATCAAGTTTTACCCATTGGATCATTAATCGGGCGTAGGTCCACTTAGATTAACTTATTCCTTTAGGCTTGCATTACTTTAGTTTGGGCTTCACATTAACAAACACTTGGGCTTAACACTACTAAATCTTGGGCTTTCACCTTACTTCTTATTCGACTTGTACTTCATACAAGATTCCATAATTCCATTTCATTTGACTTTAATCCTAAACGTTCTATAATTAAGTCCGTATGTGAAATATTTTGTTTTCCATACTTGAATTATTATTACATAATCCATCTCACATTGTTATTCTAACGTTACGTATTTCTCAGAATTTTAAAAATAATTCTCGAGCAAAAAATGATGCATAGTATTTTTCAGAAAATTTCTCAAAAAGCTTTTATTTTCGTCTTGAAAATTCAAACACTTTAATTCCTTCACGTAGTTAAAATACTACGACGTTCCGACGTTACTAGGTTATGGAACGACATTCATCTTACTAACACATAATAATAACAAATAATATTATTTTATTCATTATAAAAGTATTTACAAAAGGTTCGATTTTCCGGGGCGTTACACTCTCTCCCCCTTAGAAGGATTCTGTCCCCCAAAATCTCGCTTAAATAAAAATTACACAAACAAATGAGGGTAATTCTTCTTCATCTTTTCCTAAAGTTCCCACGTTGCTTCTTCGACATTGTGGTTCTTCCATAACACATTTACAGACGGTATTTCTTTGTTCCGTAGAACTTGCTCTTTTCTATCAATGATTTGAATCGGCATCTCCTCATGTGTTAAGTCCTCGATATGAATATGATCATACTCTATTACGTGTTTGTAATCCGTCTTATAAGGACGTAATACAGATACGTGAAATACGTTATGTATTCGTTCAAGGTCTGGAGGTAACGCTACCACGTAAGCTACCCCTCCCACCTTTTTTAATATTTCAAAAGGTCCTATACACCTAGGACTTAACTTTCCCTTCTTTCCAAAGCGTATCTTTCCTTTCCAGGGAGATACCTTTAGAAATACATATGAACCTACTTCGAACTCCCTATTTACTCGATGCAAATCTGTAAACTTCCTTTATCTGTCTTGAGCTGCTACCAATCGCATTAGTATTAGCTTCACTATATCCGATATTTGCTGCACCAATTCTGGTCCTAGCATTCGTCGTTCTCCTACTTCATCCCAATACAACGGTGTTCTGCATTTTTTCTCGTACAAAGCTTCGTAAGGCGGCATACCTATGCTTGCATGATAACTGTTGTTATATGCAAACTCTACTAATGGTAGATAATCATCTCAACTGCCCTTGAAATCCACGACGTAAGATCTCAACATATCTTCTAATGTCTGAATTATCCTCTCGCTCTGTCCATCGATTTATGGATGATATGTCGTACTCAACTTTAGTTGCGTCCCCAACTGTTCTTGCAGACTCCTCCAAAAGTTAGACGTGAATCGTGGGTCACGATATGACACAATTGAAATTCGTACTCCATGTCTGGAAATGACTTCCATAACATAAAGTTTAGCTAACTGGTCTAAGTTATACTTGACCCTTATTGGCAAAAAGTGAGCTGACTTTTTCAACCGGTCCACTATTACCCAAATTGCATCATACCCCATCTGAGTAGTCGAAAGTCCCACCACAAAGTCCATCGTGATATGCTCCCACTTCCACTCCGAAATCTCCAATGACTGTAACAAGCCAATTGGTCGTTGATGTTCGGCCTTAACATTCTGACAAGTCAAGCACCTACTCACATACTCGGCTATTTCTCTCTTCATGTTCGGCTGCCAAAAACTTTGTCGAATGTCTTGATACATCTTAGTACTACCAGGATGAATCGAGTACCTCGAACTATGAGGCTCTTATAATACTTGTTCCTTTAATTCCGTCTCATCCAGAACCCAAATTCTTCCTTCAAATCTTAATAATCCCTCATTATCAAGACTGTACTTAATATCTTTTTCATTGGTTCACCTCTTCTTCATCTGGTCACACTCATCAGTTTTGAGTTGCACCTCCTTAACTCTCTCTACGATGGTAGATTGCATCTCCGGCGCAAACAGTCTCTGTCCCGATTCATTTGGCAACTTCACTTCTAACTCTATCCTAGCCATCTCTGTTATTAACTTAGTTTGAGCCGTTAACATAGACAACTTCTCTCGACCCTTTTCTACTTAAGGCATCAGCAACTACATTGTCTTTTCTAGAGTTATACAGGATTTCATAGTTGTAATCATTTATTAACTCTAGTCATCTCCTCTGCTTCATATTCAACTCCTTCTGTGTGAAGATATATTTTAGACTCTTGTGGTCCGTGTATATCTCGCATTTTTCCCCATAAAGATAATGTCGCCATATCTTTAAGGCAAACACTACCGCGGTCAGTTCCATATCATGTGTTGGGTAAACTTTTGCATAATCCTTCAACTACCTTGATGCATACGCAATGACCTTTCCATATTGTATGAGCACGCAACAAAGTCCTCTATGCGAAACATCGCTATAAACTATGAAATTTCATGTGTCATCGGGTAATGACAAAACAGGCACTTCACTTAACCTCTTCTTCAGTTCTTGAAAACTATCCTCGCATTTCTCCATCCATGTGAATTTCACCGTCTTCCTTGCAAGTTAGTCAACGGAGTAGCTATCTTCCAAAAATCCTTAATGAATCTCTGATAGTAACCCGCTAACCCTAGGAAAATCTGCACCTCAGTCGGCATTTTTGGTTGTTCCCAATTCATCATGTCTTCCACCTTCGCTGGATCTACTAAAATCCTTTCATGGTCAATGACATGACCTAAAATATGTACTCTCTCTAGCAAAAATTCACACTTAGTGAACTTAGCATACAACTTATCCTTCTTTAGTATTTCCAACATTATTCTTAGGTGTTCAACATGATCTTCTGGCATCTTAGAATAGACTAGATTATCATCGATAAACACCACGAAGAACATGTCCAAATATTGTCTGAAAACTCTTTTCATCATATCCATAAATGCAGCTAGTGCATTAGTCAACCCAAATGACATCACCAGAAACTTATAATGACCATAACGAGTCCTGAATGTCGTCTTCGGTACATCCCCATTTCTAACCTTCAGCTGATGATACCCCATCCTTAAATCTATTTTAGAAAAATACTCTTCCCCTTTCAAATAATCAAAAAGATCATCGATCCTGGGCAATGGGTACTTATTCTTTATCGTTAACTTGTTAAACTCTCGGTAGTGGATACAAAGTCTTAACGATCCATCCTTCTTCTTGACAAATAGTACATGTTCTCCCCGAAACACTCGGTTGAATGTACTTCATGTCCAACAATTCTTGTAACTGCACCATTAACTTCTTCATCTCCACATACGCCATTCGGTACGGTGCTCTTTAAACTGGTGCCGCTCCTGACACAATGTTTATTACAAATTCGTTCTCCCTATCCAGCGGAAGACCTGTCAACTCACATGGAAATACATCCATGAATTCACTAAATATAGGTATTTGTTTCAAGGCCGCTCCCACTCTCTGGGTATCAACAACATGGCACAGATAACCTACGCACCCCTTCCTCAATAATTTCCTAGTTTGTGTCATCGTAAAACACCAAGAACGTCCCGACGATTTATTACCATAAAATACTACCTGAGGTTGTCTTAACTTTCTAATATTCACACATTTCTTTTGACAATCTATAATTTCCCTATGGTTAACCAACCAATCCATTCCGAGACTTACGTCGAATTCTCATAACTTTATCGGTATCAAATCTACTGATAATTTATAACCCCGTATGTCTACGCAACAACTCCTATGAATATCTTCAACAGAAATTATCTCTTCGTTTGCTACCTTAATATTTAAAGGTATTGGCAACTTTTCGGGAAGTAATCCTAATCGTCTATCAAAATCGCATGTGATAAATGAACAAATAGCACCCGAATCAAAAAACACGTGTAAAAGCCCTCGAATTCGGATACTTGAAACCCAAACTAGGTGCTTCACGATACCATTTCTATGAGCTTAATAATACTAATAATAGTAACAATAATATAAATATCAAACTTTATTTACATAATTATCAAAGTCTAGCTCCCAAGTACGTAACCTTTATTACATTCATTACATAGCAAGATATATAATATATACCATTGTCTTAATAGTATTAAACTATTACATAAGATAACATTGTATTCATTCAGCAAGCTTTCCCTTTCCATTGTTCCTAGCAGAGCTTTCATGTTATTCACACTTAGCTGAAAACATTTAAATTAAGCAAGAATGAGCATTTGAGTGCCCAGCAAGTAATAACAATTATAATTACTAGCTGAAAGGATTAAATATTTTCTTTATACTACCCTTCTACAACGATTCAATAGTTGTGAAGTAATTTGTACTAATGATAATAATATATTAATTCTATACCAAAATTTTGAAACTACGTACTGACTATAAAAGGGTTAAGGTGACATACTATGAACATTGTAATTATTAATTCCTACATACTACCACATAGCCAAAAATATTACTATGTTCTGACATGTTTAGGTCATAGAACGACCTTCATCTTATTATCACATATAATATAATTTTATTTATTATTAAATCAAATAAAATTATTTTACAATTTGTTCGATTTTCTGGGGCGTTACAATAGACGGAAACATGGGCGCCAATTGCGGTAAGTTAGCTATTGGTGGTCTAGCGTAGCCGGGTAGGCCGATGGACCGTACTTTTAACATGATAGTCCAAGATGCAATGGCATCAGGGGACGTAGTCGTATGTATTATTCCGATCAACGACCTAAATGCTTACGTTTTATTAGACTCGGGTGCTACTTGTTCGTTTATAGCATGTGATTTTGCTAGATGATTAGGATTACTTCCTGAAAAGTTATCAATACCTTAAAATATTAAGGTAGCAAACAAAGAGATAATTCATGTTGAAGATATTCATAGGAGTTGTTGCGTAGACATACGGGGTTGTAAATTATCGGTAGATTTGATACCGATAAAGTTAAGAGAATTCGATGTAATTCTCGAGATGGATTGGTTGGTTAACCATGGGGAAATTATAGATTGTCAGAAGAAATGTGTGAATATTATAACGTTAAGACAACCTCATGTAGTATTTTACGGTAATAAATCGGCGGGTCGTTCGTGTTGTCTTACGATGACACAAACTAGGAAATTATTGAGGAAGGGGTGTATAGGTTATCTGTGCTGTGACAACCCGAGAATTTAGAAAATTTTTAAAATTTTAATTAATTGATTTAAGGTTCAATATTAGAACCTAAACGGAAAATAAGTGTATGAGTTTGATATTTTTGAGAAGGAATTTTGAGGATTTCAAAATTTTGTGAAGGATTTTGGTGAATTATTCAGGATTAAGGGTATAAGAGTATATGTTCTGTATATATGGTTATATATGTGTACAGTATGTGGTAAAGGGTTAAGGGTTGACCAGATAAACGATATTAGTGACAAACCCTAGGTATATATTAAGGATGTCAATGTTCGGTTAGAAAAATCTTACGACTAACAAGAAACCCTTGCAACCGGTTCTGTGAACCCTAACGGTCCAGATTGATTTACTATTAAAACCACCACCAACGGTCCAGATTGATTTACTATTAAAACCACCACTGACGGTCCAAATTGATTTACTATTAAAACCACCATCAATGGTCCAGATTGATTTACTATTAAAACCACGACCAATGGTCCAGATTGATTTAACTTATTATACTTTGGTACCCCTAAAGTTTTCCAAGTTTGCATTATTCCCCTGTAACTTTTGTAATTCACTTATCTTCAATAAACACATTCTTAATACTTCAAAAATTACTCATCACTATTATAACTCACAATATTTAACAACCAAGTCATTCTCAGGAAAGAGGGGGTTATCCAATAAGGATTTCTCTTTATTGGCACACAATTAGGTCACCAAATCTCTCCTTGACAGAACTTCTAGACATTGTCAATATTAAAAATAATAATATAAATAACTTTGTCGTCTCAATTATTGATTTAATAATATAAAATATTATGCAGATTATACTGTGATAATAATTGAATCAAATAACGTGAGATACTATGCAACAATTATTGTAAGACCCCAACTTTTATGAATAAAGATGAATTTTCTAAAAATATCATTTTTGATTATTATGGAATGAATTTGTTATAATATCATAGTTGTGGGTAATATTTATAAATTCTGCAAAGTACACAAGTTGTTATATAATATTCGATTGGTCGAGGAATATTCGTTTTAATAGGAAATATTCGTACGACGACACAATCATTGGTAGACCCCACAACGGAATTATTGTTGGATTGAGAAAACAAAAAAAATATCTTTTTTTTAAAATAACGACGAAAGTTTTACCGTTAACACTGTTGGGATACCTGGTGGTTAAAATAAAGTAATACGCGTTGTTGCACAGTAGCACACGATATTGCACAGTATTTTTGAATTATTGATTCTTAGATAAGAAGGCACTACTCAATAATTGTTACAGTAATTACTGTTCAATATTTTATTTTATTTTTTATATTTTTGTTGTTTCAATAATTGTCATTGCACAGTATTTCCCTTTATCAGATCAATAATTCATATTATTTGAATAATATTATCAGATAGTATTTGTCAAGAATAAGCATTTGAATGCTATTCCTATTTATATATGATTTGACTATGATATATATATGTATATGAATGAATAATATGCAAGTATGCTTGCATTAAGAAAAGTTGTAAAGTCCTTTGATATATAACAGAAATATATGTACAAGGACTTAGAATGTATTGATCAAATATGTTAGGTTGATCCTACATGAGCAAAACAGCTTTGTAAAGTCCTTAAAAAGAAATGATGTACAAGGACTATAAATATTGAAAGATCAAGCTTGTTAGGTTGATCTTATAATGTAATAGATAGGCCAGTCTGATCGTCGAGTACTGCACCAGAAGTCGTAGTCTGCTAGGTGAGTCAAGGTTAACTCGGGAGCTATCGAGGCAGAATAGGAGTATGCAAGATAGTAGATGTCGGAGTTCGTAGACTGCCAGGGGAAACGAAGAAGGATCGTAGTGTATCGAGAAGAGCTTCCTCGGGATCGTAGTGTGCTGAGGAAGTCATGTTCAGAATTATAGAGAAAGCCTGCTTATGAGCCGAATGATCATCTGCCGAAGCCGAGTCCGAAACGTAGACTACACTCAGAGTCGTAGAGCCTAGTGATGCTGAAGCCAAGTCAAGGATCGTAGACTACACTCTTAGTTCATAGAGTCCAATTAGTGCATACAGATATCATAGTCGGGAAAGATCAGATGAAGACAAATAGCACAAGGAGGAAATCGTAGAGTGTCATAATCTGATCTCGGGATCGTAGTGTCTGCACAGCCAAAGCTAAATCGTAGAGTACAGAACTATGACTCCAACAAAAGTGCTCACAATGCCAAGTCAGAATCGTAGAGTAGATATGGTTCTCAAAGAATGAGCACTCCCAGAATATCCAAAGGTATGGAGCCTCTAGTTGGTATTGCAAAGATACGGTTCTCAAAGAATGGCATGCAGGCTAGCAGAAGAACAAAGCACCAATCCAATCAGCATCAAGATTGAGTTGAAAGGTCATTCGTGATGAAGTCTTCCACAAGATGATTTAAAGAAGACTTCAGCAACTGACTAAGGAAAAGTCAGCTAATGCAGTTTGCTATCAAGAGAACAGAAGACAACGATCTTGGAAGCAACCAGGATTGTAGTGTTTGCTAGAAAAAGAAAGAACTGATGGAAGGTGAACCGAGATACTGGTCAGCTTCTGAAGAATAAGGCTAAAGTGATTAAGTGCAGGGTCAGTTCATTGATTATAAGTGAGCGAAAGATCACCAGGAGAAAGCAAGCTGGACGCGCAACAAATCTGAAGTGTCTTGATATTCAGAAGGGGACCAGAGCAAGGAATTAGCCCATCAGTATCTGAGAACAGACGAAGCAAACATAAGTATTGAATCACTGTACAATACAATGAAGAAGTGTTCTACATTGAAGATATAATCAACACTTTTCAAGATCGTAGTGTTAACTCTTCCAGTCAACGAGCAACACTCAAAAAAACACTACGATCAGGTCCTTGAAGACGTGCATCAGAATCATAGAGTTCGAATACCTGAAGACTGAAGCATAGGCAACGGTTCAATCTGAAGGGTATTATTTGGACAAGTGCTTATTGAGAGCATCAATGCAAAAGGACAATCTATGATCTAGAAATCAGGAGAGATAAAGTCTTCAACATGCCCAAGACAGTAAAGTGATACATCTGACGAGGTAGGTGAAACAGTAAACTGCAACATCAGAAAAAGTATGACAAGTCACATCAAGCAATCTACATCAAACAAATTGAGATCTGTGAAGATATTTGAATAGACTTCAATGGTTACTTTCCAACAGAAGGATTGGGAAGAAGTATAAATAAGAAAGAGCTTCAAAGATTCAAGGTTACTGGAGTTGTTAGTATTGGAGAGAAGGTGGACTGATCTAAACCATGTGATAGTGAGTCCGAAGGCTCACTCTACGATCCACCAAGAACACTCAGAAGTTAGATAAAGAAAGAAGTAGAAGTGTGAGTTCTACTATGTAGAAGTGAGAGATCTACTACATGAAGAGTGTTCTGAACTGCCGAGAGAAAGGAGAGCATCATGCCATCTGGATGTATAAAAGTAAAGGGAGGTGGAAGAGAACTAATTGAATTCGAATTCATGTGATACAAGCGATGATGTCATTGGACGATGAGGTAAACGATGATGTCATCGGACGATGAGGTATGCAATGATGTATTATGATCGATGACGTCAGTGGCGATGTCATAAATTATGGCAAAAGACTATTTTACCCTTATTCTACCAAGCCTATAAATAAAAGCTCATTTCTTCATTATTTTTCACCAATTCATTCAAGCTATAGAGAGAGAAAGTATAGAGAGAATAAGAGAGAAAGAAGAAGAGTATTCTATTACTACATTATTGCAGTATCCAATCTCCTACTAAGGTAAGGTGTAAGACCCCAAATTATTAATAAATGAAATTTAATTTCCTCTATTTATCATTTTGAAATAGTAAGGGTTGATTTGATTAATGTGGTTAGTTATGGGTAAAATGCACAAATATTTCAAATAAGCAAGTGGTTATAAAATACTCATTGTTGTCGGAGAATATTCGTTTGGGCGTGGAATATTCTTGTTGTGGGGGAATATTCGTACGACGGCGCAGCCTTGTGTGGGCCCCATAACGAAAAGCGATTGGATGAAGAAAACGACAATTATAAGTTGTTTATAAATAACGGCGTGGTTGTTAGCGTTAATACTGTTGGAATACCCGGTGATTAAAATACAGTAATATGCGGCGTTGTACAGTAGCACACGGTATTGCACCAATTATTGATTCTTACGTAAGAAGGCACTACTCAATAATTGTTACAGTAATTACTGTTCAGTATTTTATTTTATTGATTCAATAAATTCTACGTTGATATTTTATATTACTGCTGTTTCAATAATTGTCACTACACAATATTTACCATTATCGGAGCAATAATTCATATTATCTGAATAATATTATTAGATAGCATTATTGGCTATGTCTAGATAGTTCTGTCTAAGGAGAGGTTTGGTGTGACGCCCCCAAAATAGGTCCAATCCAACCAACATATTCTGAGTCGCCAAATACATGGTACAGAAACAAGTACAACTTCATTAATACAATTGTCGTGCAAAATACGACAACACATAAACTTTGAGTTTAAATACAAATATTGTCTTCTAGACAATATCCACACTCAAATAAGTCCTCATTACAATTATTGATACACTATTTTACAAAATAGTGAGGACTACTAAAATAACTGTCTTGAACCATCACTCCACACCCCGACTAGTTCCCGCTATATTCTCGTCTCCTGAGAAGAAAAATGGAACAAAAAGGAAAAGGGTGAGCTCAACTAGCCCAGTAAAAAATATTATGACTAAGATAATGTACAACAAATTATCCTTAGTCTTCAACAGGGAAAAATCTGATAGAATACAATAGACAATAAGTTTTAGATCAACAACTACAGCGGAAACAACAATTCATTAGAAGAGTTAAGTAGATAATGAAATCTACTATTATTTATGAATTTAAAAGTCCATCATCGATATTTTATCCTTGTAACATCAATCAATATACATCATAAATCAAATATTCATCTTTGCACTACAGACCAAAGATATTCACCAGTTGGTCATGTTCATCTAAACACATGTTCATCTTTGCACTACGGGCCAAAGATATTCATCATAAAATCATTCATCTTTGTACTACAAGCCAAAGATATTTAGTTATATCATCATTTAGGTCTGAGGATGATGATAAATATTTTAAAGAAAACGAATCCAGTGAAACAAAATAACAAATATTAAGGATTCGTACTTTAAACAATCTAAGTTCAAAAATACTTCATAAATAACCAGAGTGGAGTAAAATTCATGAATGAAGACCAAAACATAGATCCAATCCAAGATAGGAATCATAATAGACGATCTTGGACACAGAAAAGAAAATTTAATTTTTCTGTGAATAATGTTGTATTTGTGAATAGTACCGTATACGTGAATAGTAACTCCGACACTAAAAGATAGAAAATTCATAAAAAATCATCATACACCGTGAATAGTACTCGTGAATAGTAACTCGTGAATAATAACTCATAAATAGTAACTAGTGAATTGTACTTATGAATAGTAACTCATGAATAGTAACCCCGACATGAAAAAGTTTCAAATTTGATAAAAAGTTCCAACCAATATTTTGGCATAATGATATTAAAGAAATAATATCATTTTTAAAAAAATAATATCCCTTACCTCAAAAGAATAGTACTTCTGACTGGAATACTAGATATAGTGCTGAAAGAACTTGCACCGTATAGCAATACTCAAAGTACTAAAATACTCACAAAATACGCTCGATATTATCGAGAGAGAAAGAGAGAGAAAACTTCAGTTTCAGGTGTGATTTTCAATTCTAACCTAAGCACCCTATTTATAGGAAATTGCTTAGAACACCAAACCAGAAAATTTAATATAATAATATTATATAAATAAAATTTTCTACGCCAACCTTAGACTTCTGAATTCAGTAACTTAGCATGTGATTAATGAGGCTCACAACATATAAAAAATGTTTTTTATTAAAAAAATATTTAAAACTTCAAAAATTAATTATTTCGGAGCTTCGAAACTTCAATAATTCAAAATTAATAGCCCATTTATCAGAAAATTCGAATCTCGCGATTTGTTATAGGAAATTCAATTCTCTACAACTTTGCAAAAGAAAGTGTTTCCAAATTTCAAACAAAAATTGACCGAAATCCACATTCGGACGATTTTACAAGCTATAATCAAATTTCAGTCAAGAAATGGGGTCCACCGACACACAAAACATGTGTTAATCATTTAATGCAACAAAAATACTCTTCCTTCTCATATACTCATATATCCCACATTCATTGTAAAAATATCATCATTATTCTATTATAATAATATAGTAAAATATTATTTTATCAGAAAAGATAAAATATCAATTTTTAACAATTGTCACTTTAAAAATTTTCTCCATCTATATCCACATAAAATCAATATTTTCCTTGTCATATAAATCAATAATTAATTATTCACAAATAATATTACAGAATCACAGTACTGGCAACCAGGCCGTTCCTAGGAAAGAGGGGGCTTTCCAATAAAAATTTTTCCTTACTGGCGTGCAATTAGGTGACCAAACCTCTCCTTAGACAGAACTTTCTAGACATTGTCAATAATTTTTTCTAATAATATTATTCAGATAATATGAATTATTGCTTCAATAATGAAAAATATTGTGTAGTGACAATTATTGGAACAACAGTAATATAAAATATCAACATAGCAATTATTGAATCAATAAAATAATATATTAAACAGTAATTGTTGTAACCATTATTGAGTAGTGCATTCTTACGTAAGAATCAATAATTGGTGCAATACCTTGTGCTACTATACAACAATGCGTATTACCGTGTTTTAACCACTGGGTATTCCAACAGTATTAACGGTAATAACTACGTCGTTATTTATAAACAACTTATACTTGTTGTTTTCTTCATCCAATTACTTTTCGTTATGGGGCCCACACAAGGCTGCGCCGTCGTACGAATATTCTCCCACAACAAGAATATTACACGACCAAACGAATATTCTCCGACAACAATGAGTATTTTATAACCACTTGCTTATTTAAAAATATTTGCGCATTTTACCCATAACTAACCACATTAATCAAATCAACCCTTACTATTTCAAAATAATAAATAGAGAAAATTAAATCTTTATTTACAAAAAGTTGGGGCCTTACAACCTCCCTCCTTATGAAATTTCATCCTCAAAATTGATATGCATAGGACATGCTCCATCCCATCCAAGATCTTGACTGGTACCTCCTCGTACGTTAAATCTTCTGCTATCTCGTCTGATTCTAACTCAATAAAGTGGTTCGGGTCGTCTACATATTTACGTAACATCGATACACAAAAAATGTTATGAACACGCGTCATACTTGGCTATAAAGCGAGTCTATAGGCCATAGTTCCTATTCAATCGATGATTTCAAATGGAATAATAAATCAAAGGTTGTGATTTCTTCTCTTCATCAACTCTTACTTCTAGAATAATGCTTTCTTGCACCTTCTTCTTTATATTCATCAGCTCCGGTGTGTAGCTTGAGCAGTTTTAACTCTATCGATTAAAGTCGATTCTAATCGTATATTCGTTATCTTCACGCAGATTCTTAGAATCTTTAACTCTATCTCCATATTTTGTAAGTCGTACAAAATGGGTCTTTGTGTTAACAATATCGCACTCGTAACCACATACGATTTTCTACTCAACACGTCAGCTACCACGTTCATTTTTTTCCCAGGATAGTATTGAATGGTATGGCCGTAATCTTTCAACAGCTCGAGCCAACATCATTGCCGCATGTTGAGTTCTACATTCCTCACTCCATTTGAATTTTGTATCTTTTCGAGTCAGCTGAGTTAATAGAGTAGTGATTCGAGAAAATCTTTCCACAAAATCTTCGATAATAACCAGCTAAGCATAGAAAGCTACATATTTCAATTACTGACTTAGGTTGCTCTCAACTATGACTCATATCCCAATCTTGGATAGCACGTCACAATGTTACCTATCAGTTTACTATCACACAAATATGGTGTCCCCTACAGAGAGTCTGGCTTCGGTGTATTCCAGAAAGGAAGTCACCAGATAAAGGCTCGGGTACAAACTTCTACAGTTGAATTTTAAACTCCTGAAGTTCAATAGGAGCCATGAGATTTTAGAAATAGGTTTTGTACCAGGTTCAAAGTTGATACAAAATTTAATATCACACTTTGGGAGTAAGCCAAGAAATTCTTCAGGAAATTTACTAACAATAGAAATATCATTCAAATCTGACGTATTTTTGTTTAAGTCCATAACATGGGCTAAGTAAACTTGACATCCTTTTTTCAATAAAAGAATGACTCTATGGCTTGATATGAAAGTTTTTGACTTAAATGGTTTGGTTGCTTGAATTTGAATAACAGGTTGCTTAGGAATATAAAAACTAACAACCTTACGAAAGCAATTAATTTTGGCATGATAAGTAGTTAATCAATCAATCCCCAAAATCACATCAAAATGAAGTATCTTTATAGAAATAAGGTCAACAGGTAATGTGATGGTGCCAACTTGGATCAAACAAGATTTATAAATAGTGGATGTAACGAAAGTTTCTCATTACGGAGTTTTAACAAATAAGTCAAAGTCTGATTTTCTCCGGAGCCAATTTTAAACGTTGAGTATAAGCAGGAGAGATAAATAAATGGGTAGAACCAGTATCTAATAAGGTATAAACTTCGTAAGAATTTATAATTAACTAACCCGTGCAAACTTCGTTCGGGTTCCTCGCATTCTGACCAGTCACAAAAAACGCTCTTCGAGGAACCGTTGACTTTGACTTTTCTGGGACAGCCTTTTGAGTCATCATCCCCGCTGGATTGGGTTTCGCTACCATACAATCTCGAGCGATATGACCTTCTTTTCCATAATTATAACATACCTTGGAAGGCTGTGAAAAGTTTGGACTTATGTATCCCTCTTCTCTGCATCTGTAGCATCTAACTAGCGGTCATTCTCATCCTCTAAAATTCGTTGCTGGTGTTGGTGCCGACGTCTTCCCGTCATTGTTAAATCTTCTCTTCTTGAAATTTCCACTTGAATTATTTCTTCTATTATCATGGCCATGATTACCACCGAAGTGGTTACCATTTCTGGCATGATAATTTCCTCCACGATTATTATCATTGTTCTGATGACCGTTACCACCGGTATGACTATCATCGAGTTGTTCATCATTATTCTTCAGTTCAGCCGACTCATTATTGCGCTCCAATAACTGAGCCATATTCAAAACATCTGAATATAAACAAAGTTTGTGAGAAATGAGGTATTGACGTATTTTCGGTTTCAAACCTCGCAGAAACATTCGCGTCATTCTCTCCTCATTATCAACCAAATGGGATGCAAATCGGGACAACTCGGCAAACTTAGCTTTGTACTGTGACACGTTCATATTATTTGCACCAGCTTGATGAACTGTACCTCCTTCGTGTGACGAATACTTTCAGGAAAGTACTTCTCGTTGAACAATTCTTGGTACTTCTCCCAAGACATCTTCAGTGCGGTAGGCTGAGTACGCTTTACGGATTCCCACCAATAATCTGCCTCTCCTCGTAACATAAAAGTGGTGAAAGGAACCTCTTGCACCCCTGAGCATCCCAATACATTAAATATCTTAGTGATCTGCTTTATCCACGTCTCTGCCGTAAGTGGTTCTGGCTTTCCCAATAACCCTGGCGGTTCTAACTCCTTGAACTGCTTAGCGGTGACCATTCGTGAGTTACCAGTGTTTCCACCTGCATTTTGAATAGTAGTCTTTCTCGTTTGGTTTTGCATGAATTCTAGAAAGTTCCTAAACATACCATCGTTCTTCATCTTCTCAGTGATGTTGTTCACAGGAGGAACATTTCAGCCTGTTGCACGTTCTCCTCGTTGGTGAGCAAAGGTGTCTCCACGGTCTCATTTACTCCACTGTTAACATTCTCAGTCGACATTCTCAAATACTGCCATAAAATAAGGGTTAATTTAACAAATCAAAAAATCACATAATACCCCTATATTATGACCGACCAACAAATAAGCTTAGGTAGGACACACTAGCGAAGGATTTACTCGTCTTTCCCCTCCTAGTTCTATTCCCCGATCTCCGCCAGATATCATATCCCTAAGCTCTGATACCAACTGTGACGCCCCCAAAATAGGTCCAATCCAACCAACCTATTCTGAGTTGCCAAATACATGGTACCGAAACAACTACAACTTCATTAATACAATTGTCGTGCAAAATATAACAACACATAAACTTTGAGTTTAGATACAAATATTGTCTTCTAGACAATATACAAACTCAAATAAGTCCTCATTACAATTATTGATACACTATTTTACAAAATAGTGAATGAAATCTACTATCATCTATGAATTTAAAAGTCCATCATTGATATTTTATCCCTGTAACATCAATCAATATACATCATAAATCAAATATTCATCTTTGCACTACAGGCCAAAGATATTCACCAGTTGGTCATGTTCATTTAAACACATGTTCATCTTTGCATTACGGGCCAAAGATATTCATCATAAAATCATTCATATTTGCACTACAGGCCAAAGATATTCAGTTATATCATCATTTAGGACTGAGGATGATGAAAAATATTTTAAAGAAAATGAATCCAGTGAAACAAAAGAACAAATATTAAGGATTCGTACTTTAAACAATCTAAGTTCTAAAATACTTCATAAATAACCAGAGTGGAGTAAAATTCAAGAATGAAGACCAAAACATAGATCCAATCCAAGATAGGAATCATAACAGACGATCTTGGACACAGAAAAGAAAATTTAATTTTTCTGTGAATAATGTCGTATTTGTGAATAGTGATGTATACATGAATAGTGTCGTATACGTGAATAGTAACTCCGACACTAAAAGACAGAAATTTCACAAAAAAATCATCATGCTTCGTGAATAGTACTCGTGAATAGTACCTCGTGAATAGTAACTCTCGAATAGTAACCCATGAATAGTAACCACGACATGAAAAAGTTCTAAATTTGATAAAAAGTTCCAACCAATATTTCGGCATAATGATATTGAAGAAATAATATCATTTTTGAAAAAATAATATTCCTTACCTCAAAAGAATAGTACTTCTGACTGGAGTACTAGATATAGTGCTGAAAGAACTTGTACCGTATAGCAATACTCAAAGTACTAAAATACTCACAAAATACGCTCGATATTATAGAGAGAGAAAGAGAGAGACAAATTCAGTTTCTGATGTGATTTTCAATTCTAACCTAAGCACCCTATTTATAAGAAATTGCTTAGAACACCAAAGCAGAAAATTTAATATAATAATATTATATAAAACAAATTCTACGCCAACCTTAGACTTCTGAATTCAGTAACTTAGCATGTAATTAATGAGGCTCACAACATATAAAAAACATTTTTTATTAAAAAAATATTTAAAACTTCAAAAATTAATTATTTCGGAGCTTCGGAACTTCAATAATTCATAATAAATAGCTCGTTTATCAGAAAATTCGAATCTCGCTTTTTTATAGGAAATTCAATTCTCTACAACTTTGCAGAAGAAAGTTTTTTCGAATTCCAAATAGAAATTGACCGAAATCCACATACGGACGATTTTACAAGCTATAATCAAATTTCAGTCAAGAAATAGGGTCCACCGACACAAAAAAATATGTGTTAATCATTTAATGCAACAAAAATACTCTTCCTCCTCATATACTCATATATCCCACATTCATTGTAAAAATATCACTATTATTCTATTATAATAATATAATAAAATATTATTTTATCAGAAAAGATAAAATATCGATTTTCAACAATTGTCACTTTAAAAGCAACAGTTGTTTAAAACATGTTAAACATGTTGGTGGACCCATTTCTTGACTGAAATTTGATTATAGCCTTTAAAATTGTCCGTATGTGGATTTCGGTCAATTTCTGTTTGGAATTTGGAAAAACTTTCTTCTGCAAAGTTGTAGAGAATTGAATTTCCTATCAAAAGGCTCGAGATTCGAACTTTCTGATAAAAGGGCTATTTATTATGAATTATTGATGTTTCGAAGTTCCGAAATAATTGATTTTTGGAAGTTTTAATTATTTTTTATATGAAAAACATTTTTGTCATTAATTGTGGGTCTTGTATGTGATGTAGTTGCTGAATTCAGATTCAAGAAGTGTGCATAGGAAATTTGTTTATATAAAATATTATTATATTAAATTTTTTGCTTTAGTGTTTTAACACTGTTGAAGGCTAATGATAATTTATTTTGCATTATCTTAGTCATAATATTTCTTATTGGGCTAGTTGAGCTCACCCTTTTGGTTTCATTGTTCTCTTCAGGAAATGAGAATGTAGCAGGGACTAGTCGGGGAACAGAGTGATGATCCAGATGATAGCATTAATAGTCCTCACTATTCTACGAAATAGTGTGATAATAAATGTATTGAGAACTTATTTTGAGTTTGAATACTGTCCAGAAGACAATATTTATATTAAAACTCACAGCTCATGTTGTATATTTAAGGTTGTATTTGTATTCTGTACCATGTATTTGGCGACTCAGAATAAGTGATGTATACCTATTTTGTGGGTGTCACAGTTGGTATCAAAGCATAGGGATATGATCCCTGGCTAAGATGTGAGACTAGAACTAGGAGGGGAGAAACGGGGAATTCCTTCGCTAGTATGACCTACCTAAGTTTATTTGGTATTTAATTGGTCGGTTAGAGTATAGAGATAATATGTTACATGTCAATTAACCCTTGTTTTGTGGCAGTATCTGAAAATGACATCTGAGAATATTGAGAATAGCAATGGAGCACATGAGACCTTTGAGTCTCCACATATCAATAATTAGGATAATGTGCATCAGGAATGAGACAATTCTCATGCAAACAACAACACTGACCAAATGATGAATGATGGAATATTCAGAGGCTTTATGCAATTCATACAACATCAGGAGAGAGCGGTTCCGGTCCAAAATGTAGGTGGAAACACTGGAAAGTCTCGGAAGATCATCGCTAAACAGTTCAATGAGATGGGACCACCGGAGTTTATTGGAGAGCCAAACCCACTTAAGGAGGAAGCGTGGATAAAGCAGATCACCAAGATATTTGATGTCTTAGGATGCTCTGAGGAGCAAAAGGTTCCCTTTGCCACCTTTATGTTGCGAGGAGAGGCAGATTATTGGTGGGAATCGGTAAAACGTACTCAACCTGCCGCACGGAAGATGTCTTAGGAGAAGTTCCAAGAACTATTCAACGACAAGTACTTTCCTAAAAGTATTCGTCACATGAAAGAGGTAGAGAGTTCATCAAGTTGGAGCAGAACAATATGATCGGTTGTTAAGGAAGGAGAACGACCACCTATCATATGCTTCAAATGCGGAGGGGAGGGACATATCAGTCCAAACTGCGCGATGCCATCCAAAGCATGTTATAATTGTGGAAGAGAAGGTCACCTAGCCCAATTTTTTCGTGCACCGAAAACAAGTCGAGTTGGAACGGTGACACAAAATACCATCCCAGACAAGTTAAAACCAGTAGTTCAAGGGAGAGCTTTTTTTGTGACCTCCCAGAAAGCAAGGAACCCGAACGAGATCATCACGGGTAAGCTTATCATAAACTCTAGCAAAATCTATACCTTATTTGATACCGTTTCTACCCATTCTTTTATTTCTCCCACTTGCGCTCAATGATTAAATTTAACTCCAGAGAAATTAGACTTTGACTTATCTGTGGAAACTCTGTTGGGAGAAACCTTCATTACATCCACTGTTTATAAGTCTTGTTTGGTTCAAATCGGTACCCTCACATTACCTATCCATCTTATTTCATTGAAAATACTTGCATTTGATGTGACTCTAGTGATTGATTGGTTAACTACTCATCATGAAAAAATTTATTGTTTCCGTAAGGTTGTTAGCTTTCATATTCCTAACCAACCTATTATGCGAATTCAATCAACCAAACCATTAAAATCAATCACTGTCATCTCAAGCTATAAAACTATTCGTTTATTGAAAAACGGATGTCAAGCTTTCTTAGCTCATTTCACAGATTTAAACAAATATACGTCAGATTTGAATGATATTTCTATTATTAATAAATTTCCTGACGTATTCCCTGAAGAACTTCATGACCTACCCTAGAGCGTGAAATTGAATTTTGTATAGACCTTGAACCCAGTACAAAACCCATTTCCAAAGTCGCATATTGAATGGCTCCTATTGAACTTTAGGAGTTAAAGACCCAATTGCAGGAATTGTTAGACATTAGTTTGATTCGTCTTAGTACGTCTCCTTGGGGTGCTCCTATTTTATTCTTGAAGAAAAAAAGATGGGAGTATTCGACTTTGTATTGACTACCGGGAATTTAATCATGTCACCATCAAGAATAGGTATCCGTTACCTCGCATTGATGACCTGTTTTACCAGTTGCAAGGAGCATAATTCTTTTTAAAGATCGATCGTTGTTCTGGATATCATCAGCTGAAGGTTAAAACTGAGGATATTCCACAGACTGCCTTCAGAACTCGGTACGGGCATTATGAATTCTTAGTCATGTCTTTTGGATTGGCTAATGCTCCTACTGCCTTCATGGATGTTATGAACCGAGTATGCAAGGAATATTTGGATCACTTTGTGGTCGTCTTTATTGATGACATTCTCATATATTCCAAAAGTCGTGAAGATCATGAGCAACACTTGAGGCTGATACTCCAAAAGCTTCGTGAAAACAAGCTTTATGCCAAGTTAAAGAAATGCGAGTTCTGGCTTGAGGAAGTAGCATTCCTTGGGAACATAGTATTAAGTCATGGAATATCTATTGACCCGACAAAGATTGAAGCTATTCAAAGCTGGGAGCAACCTAAATCATTGACCAAAGTATGTAGCTTTCTCGGATTAGCTGGTTATTATCGGAGATTCGTGGAAGGGTTTTCTCGAATCGCTACTCCATTAACTCATCTAACTCGGAACGATATAAAACTCGGTTGGAGCATGGAATGTGAGAATATTTTTTAAGAACTCAAGAGGAGACTCATTTCAGCACCTGTTCTGACAATACTAACTGGCTCGGAGGGATTTGTCATCAACAGTGATGCATCGGGTAAAGGGTTAGGATGTGTTCTCACGCAACATGGGAAAGTCATAGCCTATGCCTCTCGACAACTCAAAGTATGAGAGGAATTATCATACTCATGATCTAGAGTTGGTAGCTGTTGTCTTCGCACTTAAATTTTGGAGGCATTACTTGTATGGGAAGAAAGTGGAGATCTTTACGGATCATAAAAGCCTCAAATATTTCTTCACCCAAAAGGAACTCAACATGCGGCAACGATGTTGGCTTGAGCTATTAAAATATTATGATCATACCATTCAATACCATACTGGAAAAACGAACGTAGTAGCTGACGCATTGAGTATAATATCATATGCGGGTACGAGTTCGATATTGTCAACGCAAAGGCCCATTTTATATGACTTGTAAAGGATGTAGATAGAGTTAAAGACTCCAGGGACCAACGTGATGATGGCGAATATACGAGTAGAACCTACTTTAATCGATAAAGTTGAAGTTGCTCATGCTACAGACCTGGAACTGATGTGTATGGGGAAGAAAGTGCAAGAAGGTGCTATGCTGGAAGCAAGAATTGATGAGGAAGGAATACTTTGAGTTAACTCTAGACTTTGTGTTCCTAACGACCTTGATTTAAAGTATAAAATCATGATGGAGGGGCACAACACAACGTTTGCAATCCATCCTGGGAGTACCAAAATGTATCATGATCTTCGATATACATTTTGGTGGAACAATATGAAGAGAGAGATCGCGGAGTTTATCTCAAGGTGTCTAACTTGTCAACGAGTCCAGGCGTAGCATCAAGTACCAAAAGGTCCATTGCAACCACTTTAAATTACAGAATGGAAGTGGGAGCACATTACCATGGATTTCTTTACCGGTCTTCCCAAAGTTTCTCAAGGCATAAATGCGATTTGGGTCATTGTTGATAGATTGACCAAGTCGGCTCATTTCTTACCTATACGAGAAACTTATACACTTGAACGTCTTGCTCGTATATACATAAATAAGATTATCAGACTGCATGGTATGCCAGTATCCATAGTTTCTGATCGAGACCCAAGACTCACTTCACAATTTTGAGTTAATTCGCAGAAAGCTATGGGCACATATTTATGATTTAGCTCGGCGTATCATCCTCAGACGGACGGGCAGTCGGAGAGGACTATTCAAACTCTTGAAGATTTATTAAGACTCAGTGTCCTTGACTTCAAGTGAAGTTGGGATAAGTTCTTACCATTGGTGGAGTTTTCCTACAACAACAGTTATCATGCAAGTATTGGCATGGCTCCATTTGAGGCGTTGTATGGAAGAAAGTGCCGTTCTCTAGTATACTGGGATGAGGTGGGTGAAGCAACGTTGTTGGGACTGGAGTTAGTACATATGACTACGGAAAAGATTCAAATGATCCGACAACGTATAAAAACCTCACAAGATCGACAAAAGAGTTATGCTGATCTTCATCGAAAGGACGTGGAATTCGATATTGGAGATCATGTGTTGTTACGTGTTGCTCCATGGAAAGGAGTTACGAGATTTGGAAAGAGAGGAAAGCTCAATCCTCGATTCATTGGCCCATTTTTAATCCTCGATTGAGTAGAAACTGCGGCCTATAGACTTGTTTTACCGCCAAGTATGTCTTGTGTTCATAACATTTTTCACATATCCATGTTACTTAATTATGTGGAAGACCCAAATCACATTATTGAGTTAGAACCAGAGGAAATAGCGGAAGATTTAACGTATGAAGAGGTTCCTGTTAAAATCTTGGATAAGAAGGAATATGTTCTACGCTCCAAGGTTATACCTCAAGTCAAAGTTTTGTGGAGAAACCACGATGTTGAGGAAATGACCTGGGAGTTAGAATCTGAAATGAAATCAAGGTATCCTTACCTCTTCGACATACCAGGTATTTACACTAATTTTGAGGGTGAAATTTTATAAGAAGGGGAGGTTGTAAGACCCCAACTTTTATAAATAAAGATGAATTTTTTATAAATATTATTTTTGATTATTATGGAATGAATTTGTTATAATATTATAGTTGTGGGTAATATATATAGATTCTACAAAGTACGCAAGTTGTTATATAATATTCGATTGGTCGGGGAATATTCGTTTTAATAGGGAATATTCGTACGACGGCACAATCATTGGTGGACCCTACAACAGAATTATTATCGAATTGAGAAAACGACAAAAATATCTTTTTATAAAATAACGGCAAAAGTTTTACTGTTAACACTGTTGGAATACGTAGTGGTTAAAATACAGTAATACGCGTTGTTGCACAGTAGCACACGGTATTGCACAGTATTTTTGAATTATTGATTCTTACGTAAGAAGGCACTACTCAATAATTATTACAGTAATTATTGTTCAATATTTTATTTTATTTGTTCAATAATTGCTGCGTTGATATTTTATATTATTGTTGTTTCAATAATTCTCACTGCATGGTATTTTCCATTATCAGATCAATAATTCATATTATTTGAATAATATTATTAGATAGCATTATTGGCAATGTCTAGAAAGTTCTGTCAATGAGAGGTTTGGTCACCTAATTGCGCGCTAGTAAGGAAAAATCCTTATTGGAAAGCCCCCTCTTTCCTGGGAATGGTCTGGTTGTCATTATTGTGATTCTGTAATATTATTTGTGAATAATTAATTATTGATTTTTATGATAAGGAAATATTTATTTTATGTGGACACAAATGATAGATAAGAAAAAATTTATTCAAAGTGGATTTAAACTGAGGAATTTTTAGCATGTGACATTTGTTGAAAGTTGGTATTTTATCTTTTCTGATAAAATAGTTCTTTCAAATATATTATTATAATATTATATTATAGTAGTATGATGTGATTATATAATACTACATTTTTTATAATTTGAATTTTAGCATTATTATATTAAATTCATGGTATAATAGTAAAAGGAGGTGGAAGAGAACAAATTGAATTTAAATTCCTTTGATGCAAACGATGTTGTCATCGGACGATGAGGTAAGCGATGATGTCATCGGAAGATGAGGTATGCAGTGATGAATTATGATTGATGACGTCAGCGGTGATGTCATAAATTATGGTAAAAAGACTATTTTACCCTTACTCTGCCAACCCTATAAATAGAAGCTCATTTCTTCATTATTTTTCACCAATTCATTCAAGCTATAGAGAGAGAAAGTATAGAGAGAATAAGAGAGAAAGAAGAAGAGTATTCTGTAACAACACTATTGCAGTTTCCAATCTCCTACTAAGGTAAGGGCTATTATTCTTTCATATTCATGAAGAGAGTTATTTTCTTTCAATACTCGTAAGGGTTGTTATTCCATTCTTTATTATTCTGTTGGAATAACCTGTCTGTGCAGTCTATCACATGCCTGGTGAATTTTGTTGTTATTCCATTCTTTATTATTATGTTGGAACATCCTGTATGTGCGGATTATGCATTACCTGGTTCCATTCTTTATTATTCTGTTGGAACATCCTGTCTATGCGGATTACATATGACCTGCTTTCATTCTTTATTACACTGTTGAAATGATCTGTTTACGTGGATTACCGCATAGCGGGCATAAATCCATTTGCGGTTTTATATATTCTATTATACTCAGTTTGTTTATGTTTTGGCTTCTATACTCCATGAAATTAGTGGAATATCCTTGATATTTGTGCTTCATCCAATATCTTTTCATGGAAATATTTTTCTGAGCTTTCTTGAATTTTACTCCACAAAATAGTATCATGTTGACAATTTGGATGTTATTGATTTCTGGATAAATTATATTATAAATCTTTAAAAATTTATCTTTGAACTTATTTTATTGAATTCTTATATCATTGTCATCATCCTCAGGTTTATAAAATGTTGAAAGTCATATGTGGCCTGTAGTGCATAGATGGACTTGGTATGATTATGACCAGTGATTATTTGGTATAATCATGACCGTAATGTTAAAAATGATGTGATAAAAATCCTCATTGGCCGTAGTGCATTGATAGACAGTTGTTGGCATGATCATGGCCATTGATGAATATCCTTGGCCGTAGTGCAAGGATGATGTGGATTATTTATTAAGCCGAGTCTCATCGATAAAAATAATGAAAAACCTTTTAAATCATAGAAGATAGTAGATTTTATTCTCTACTTGACTTTTCTAATGGATTGTTTGTTCCGCTGTAGTTAAACTTGATGTTTGTTATATTTTATCAATTTAACACTGTTGAAGGCTAACGATATTTTATTCTGCATTATCTTAATCATAATATTTCTTACTGGGCTAGTTGAGCTCACCCTTTTGCTTTCATTGTTCTCTTCAAGAAATGAGAACGTATCAGAGACTAATCAGGGAATGGAGTGACGGTCCAGATGATAGCATTAGTAGTCCTCACTATTCTATGAATAGTGTGATAATAAATGTATTGAGGACTTATTTTGAGTTTGAACACTGTCTAGAAGACAATATTTGTATTAAAACTCACAGCTCATGTTGTATATTTAAGGTTGTATTTATATTCCGTACCATGTATTTGGCGACTCAGAATAGGGGATGTATACCTATTTTGGGGGCGTCATAATTATTGTAGCAATAATTGAGTAAACTGAGTGGATTCTTACGTAAGCATCAATAATCAATACAGTGTGCTACTATGCAACCATGCCTATTACTGTATTTTTACCACCGGGTATTTCAACAGTTTAACGGTAAACTTTCGCCGTTATTTTATAAAAAGATATTTATGTCATTTTTTAACTCTGACAATTATTCCGTTGTGGGGTCCACCAATGATGGTGTTGTCGTACGGATATTCCTTGATAAAAAGAATATTCCCCGGCACAACGAATATTTTATATCAACTTGATTACTTTGCAAAATTTTTAAATATCACCCTTAAATTTAACCTTTTAACAATTTAACCATTTACTAAATAGAATAACAATTATTAGAGAATTGAATACTTTCATTTCGTAAAATTCGGGGTCTTACAATCTCCCTCCTTATGAAATTTTGCCCTTGAAATTTACGTACCTGGTAGTTCGAAGAGATGAGAATACCATGCTTTCTTTTCGGATTGTACCTTCCCAGTTATTTCCTCTGTATCATGATTTTCCCATTGCTCATCTCCTGTATTTCAGATATCATTCTAGAATATATCTTCTAAACAGAGGTTAATTGACATATCATAATATTTCTACTTATCAAGTAAAAATTTCAGCTTAGGTAAGTCACACACTAGTGAATTATATTACTCGTCTCTCCCCTCCTAGTTCTAGACTCATATCTCCGCCAACGACCATATCCCGAAGCTATAATACCATTTATGGCGCCCCCAAAATAGGTCCATAAGCTGTGAGTTTTAATACAAATATATGCAACTCTCATGGTGCCTCGACCACAACACCTTACAATGGTACCTTACACAAAGGTACAGTTAATAACTGTTTTAGAAATTAAAATCTTTGAAAAGTTACTACTACAAAATACCAAATAGACAACACTTAATAGACAACGTTTTTTTATAAAAACGTTGTGGTATTTTTTTTACTACGTTTTTAAAAAAACGTTGTAGATATATATGCAAAAACGTTATCTATTTAAAAGAATATTTTTTTTATTTTAATTAGATAACATTTTTAAAAAAAATGTTGTCTATCAAGAAAAACACGGAGCTAAAAAAAAAGACGACGAACTGAAACACGGAGTTTACGTTTTTCATTCCCTCCCTACTTTTCCCATAATTTTTCCCCGATCTAATATTCCCTCCTTCCCATTTTTCACACAAAATCATTTACCTCTCCACATAAATCATCTGGATGCTTCAGATCTTGCCATCGTCATCGCTGGTGGTAGTGAAGAGGCGGTCCCCATTAACGTTCGATGCTCTAACGGTTCCAAGTTTTCTGTGCAGTCCACCCTCAGATCCACTGTGGCTGACTTCAAAGGTGTTCTCGCCGAGAACTACGACGATCAAACCCTAGACAGCTATGCTGATCAACAGAGGCTGATTTACAAAGGTCGGATCTTGAAGGACGATCAAACCCTAGGTAATAGAAGGAATGTGATGTCGACAACTTCAGTTGTCACAACTGGGCTTGTTACAGATAGGTAAATACCTAGCTTTTTAAGGTGATAATCAAAGGTTGTTTTATTTTATTTAAATCCATAATGGATAATTTAGATGAGTTTAGTACTTATTATTATTCATTCATTCATTGTTTTATTGATTTGAATCCCGAAAATTTCATATTTGAAAATTGGTTAAACACAATACGATATTGGACTATGCCCCCAACAGCCGGTTTGGTTTGTCAAAATTTGCAATGAAAGAAGTTTGAAAGATTGGAATTCTGAAACTACACATGCTATAGAAAGGTCAAGGTAATAAAGCTACAATTCTAATGGAAAATTCCTATCATAATCTTCTTGCTTTATTATGTTACTTCTACAGTGTTTACAAGTTCGCATTTGGTGATGCAGTGGCCCTATTGAATTCTGATGGTGGTAATACTTTTATTCTCTATTTTTCTTATCTGTGAGTTATACTCTTTGTATCTGAACATTGAACATTTAAAAATCATTGGTTCTTGAATGACAATCTTATGTTTTCTGTTATTGAGTTCTATTCGAGATACATGTTTGAGCTGATATGCGACCTCTGCTGTTATTGATAACCTGATGGTTTTTCCCTCTTTATTATTTGACAATCGTTGTCAAGATGGTAAGTAACTTCTTTTTGTTTTTTTTCAACTTTCTGTGCATTTTCCTTGTTGCTTATTTTTTTTGGGTTGGTTGAACAAATATATTGTTCTTATGGCAATTTACCTGGTACCATACAGGTGAAGTTCACAGCTGATGAGCTCTGAAGGATCATGGACTATAAACAGAACATCCAATTACTTCTGATTTTCGGTTTTGCTAGGCAGTAGATTATGAAATTTCAATTTATATTAGGAGATCTAGATCTTTATTGTTTACATTTCACTTTTTTGAAGAGCTCTCTTCAATTGGTTGAATGTATGAAGTGTTGTTGTTAGACAATGTCTCCCCCAATTATTGAACGATGTGCTTACCTTATATTGTTGTTGGTTCAGGTCTTTGCAAAAGTTGTCAAGCCAAGGGCATAATTTAAGCGGTATCAGGTCAAATTTAAGAGAAGAAGAGGTAATCATTAACATTTTGCAATTTATTTTCGGTTTTAAGGCTTTATGTTATAGCGGTATATGTGGAATTCTATTTGTCAGTGACTGACTGATGGTCCTTCATTTATAAAATCTCTACAGAAGGGAAGACAGATTATCGGGCTATGATTCGTTTGATTAACCAAGATAAGAACAAGTACAACACTCCCAAGTATCGTTTCGTTGTGCGATTTGTATCCTTTCGTGTTCAGCATTTTGGACCATATCTCTTTCATTCTCTAATACCATTAAATGTCTTCTATGAGAATCTTGAGACTTATTAAGCTCCAGTATCATTCCACACAATCCATAATTTTGTACATATTTTCTTTTGCTTTGGGATTAAAATATCATTAATGAACTATATTCATTTATTGAATTGAGAAGTATCATTCTTGGACAAATTTTAAAAATTTAGCAGCATCTAAATTGGTTTCAACAGGAAAGGGGTATTTCTTTGGGGATGCTTTCATTAGTAACTATTTTATTTGATTATTATACAAGTTCAACCTTAATGTTTTGCACTAGACAAACAAGGATATTACTGCCTAAATTGTTTCTGCTAGCATTGCTGGAAATATGGTACCTGGTACTATAATTTTGATTTTGGGCTATGTTGAATTATATCTTGATTTCTCCAATTACTTGAACAAATGTAATAATACTCACAAGACTGAGAGGATTGATGTATTACTTAAAGTAGTTTTGCTGTTTGCTTTGCCTGCTTTATTTGGTTTTTGGGTGGGCCTAAGCATAGCTGTTAGTGTTCTTGTGGGAGTGGGTTATGGGTTTTTCACTCCATGGGTTTCAGCTTTTGAGTCCTTTTGTTACTGATGCCACAAGTATCTACATGTTTCAAAATAGTATATCTTCTTTGATACAGGGCCAGGATTTATATAAGTTTAAACATGTGAGAGATAAGCAAATAGTGCGCATACTCGGGAAGGTCTGGTTGTCTTCTGTCTTTATCAGTCTTTTTTCTTCATTTATATGCTGAAACAAATTAAAATGATTACAACTCATGTTAGTGCTGCATGTATTTACTATTTGGTTATATTTTCAGGCACCAACCATTGCAGCAGCAGCTTATTTGAGGATGGCAGGAAGGCCTCCTGTTCTCCCCTCCAGCAATCTGTCTTATTCAGAAAACTTCTTATACGTGCTAGATTCATTATATATTATATGGTATTAATATTCTTTGTAATTGGAATTACAAAGAATTATTGGGATGTAAACGTATTGTATGGTATTAATATTCTTTGTAATTTTAGCTATATATCATGGCATTAGCATATTGCAGGTGCATTGGTAATATAGGTGAACCACAATTTTTTTTCTTTTTTTTTAATCTACAAAATTTTAAAACCGTTGTGTGAAAGTGCCTAAACGTTGTCTGATATATTAAACTACAACGTTTTTATCCAGAAAACGTTGTAGAATCATGCATTCTACAACGTTTTTAAGCATCTGCTAATTTATGAAAAACAAATCTACAACGTTTTTTCTTAAAAAATGTTGTGGAATGTGCTTAACTACAACGTTTTAAAAACGTTGTGTAAGGGTGTCAATTAGATGACACCCTTAACCACAACGTTTTTTTGACTGAAACCACAATATTTTTTCTGCGTTGTCTATTTACTGTTTTGTAGTAGTGAGTGCTCAAGGAAACCTGCGTACATGGGAGGCCATGCTTCTAGGTTATTATAGATATCATATATCCACAAAATTATCCTTGGTTGACCCAATAGACCCCAAAGAAAAACGAGAAGATTACTATCATATTCTTTCCAATTGTGGGTCTTCTCTTGACATATCATTATCTCCACTGTCTCTAATCGAGAATTATACTTCAACCAAACACCAAGATTATATAGGTAGTGCTTGTAGATATACTCAGCAAGTGGATGTGCACAACCCTGTCTTATGATAACACGAAGTTGCATGTCCTTAGACATCTTGTATGATAGTGGCAAAACACCCTTCCAACGTTGGGTTCGCCTCACCCTATCTGATTCACCAAATATAACTACTAAATGATGTATAAAATACAAAACTATTTTAAAGTTCTCAATAAAATTATTTCCATACTATTTAGGGAGAACCTCCACAACTAGAGACTACCGTTCTATTCCCCTATTACCCCTGCTCAACCTAGCTACACTCTTATTAACTGAAAAGAATTGTGAAGCAAAAAGGGTAAGCACAACTAGCCTAGTAAAGAATATCATGACTAAAGATAATTAAATTATCAATAGCCTTCAGTAGTAATAAATTAGAGATTTAGAACATATGGTAGATGATAAAACTTTTCAACCATAGTTGCAGCGGAACGAGCAATCCATTAGAAAAGTCAAATATACTATAAGGTCTATTATCTTCTCTGTGTTAAAAGTCCATCAACAGTGTTTTATCCCGGTAACATCAATCTACAATTCATGTCCACAATCATGTGAATAACTCATAATCATAATTGTGATTCTAAATTCCTTTTCGCACCCAGGAGGAAGATAATTTTCATCACCTGTCTTTACCTTAGTAGAAGACCGGATACTACAATAGTGAAGTAGCAGAATGCTCTTCTTCTTTCTCTCTATAGTTTCTCTCTCTATAGCTTCTCTTGTGAGTCTCAGTGAATTGGTGAGAATGAAAAACAATTAAGCTTCTATTTATCGGAGAAATGACTAAATAGTAACTAATTCACGAATGGTCCAGATTGATTTACTATTAGAACGGACGGTCCATATTGGTTACTATCAGAACCACAACCGACGGTCCAGATTGATTTACTATTAAAACCACCACCGACGGTCCAGATTGATTTACTATTAAAACCACCACCGACGGTCCAGATTGATTTACTATTAAAACCACCACCGACGGTCCAAATTGATTTACTATTAAAACCACCATCAATGGTCCATATTTATTTACTATTAAAACCACCACCAATTGTCCAGATTGATTTAACTTATTACACTTTGGCACCCCTAAAGTTTTCCAAGTTTGCATTATTCCCCTCTAACTTTTGTAATTCACTTATCTTCAATAAACACATTCTTAATACTTCAACAATTACTCATCACTAATATTATAACTAACAATATTTAACAACCAGGTCGTTCCTAGGAAAAATTGGGCTTTCCGATAAGGATTTCTACTTATTGGCGCGCAATTAGGTGACCAGACATCTCATTGGCAGAAATTTTAGGCATTGTCAATATTGCAAATAATAATATGAATAACTTTGTCGTCTCAATTATTGATTTAATAATATAAAATATTATGCAGATGATACTGTGATAATAATTGAATCAAATAACGTGAGATACTATGCAACAATTATTGTAGCAATAATTGAGTAAACTGAGTGGATTCTTACGTAAGCATCACTAATCAATATCGTGTGCTACTATGCAACCACGCGTATTACTGTATTTTTACCACCGGGTATTTAAATAGTTTAATGGTAAAACTTTCGCCGTTATTTTTATAAAAAGATATTTCTTTCATTTTCTAACTCTGACAATTATTCCGTTGTGAGGTCCACCAATGATGGTGTCGTCGTACGGATATTCCCTGACAAAAAGAATATTTCCCGACACAACGAATATTTTATATCAACTTGATTACTTTGCAAAATTTTCAAATATCACCATTAACTTTAACCTTTTAATAATTTAACCATTTACTAAATAGAATAACAATTATGAGAAAACTGAATACTTTTATTTCATAAAATTTGGGGTCTTACATAAACCCTAAGGGTTCAAACCCTAAGGGTTGTAGCAAATGACAAGTACGCCATTAAAATTGTGTGCAAAATGTCTAAAGTACCCTTTTGTATATTTTTATTAGATAACTTGTCAATCTTGACAATGTTTCTGTTTGTTGTTTATATATATGTTAGAGGGTGTCACTTGTTGATATGGGTTGTGAGAACATGGATCCATAACATCAAAGTGCTCGAAATTGAAGATTTCTTGAATCTGGAAAAAAATTATAGCATCGTCTGACAAGCAAATGTCAGGCTTCATAGATCGGTGTCTGTTAATGGTTTTAGTGTTTTAAATGGTTGTACCTGTAGTATGGTATATGGTCTTTGTTTTGCAACTTGAATCAGGGTTGGATCATGTCTAGATTTCCTGTTATAAGCAGTCAAACTGCGTTGACCAGTCACAAAAATGGGTTTCTGGGTAACCCAGAAACCCAAATATAGTCTGACAGTGTATTTGCAGGTCCTTGATCTTGCTTCTCTTTGATTGTTAGGTCATGTTATTGTTTTAACCTTATAGACCGGTATATATATATATATACTACATATTCATGCTTCTAGATTGCACAGATCCATAACAGAGCCCAAGATTTAAGTGGTCAAACTTGAGTTGACCATCAGTCTTTTAAATTTTCTGGAAAACCCAGAAAATTCATGACCAAGTTCTTGACCACTACTTTGACCGTCTAGATCTCTTTGAATTGTTGTTGTTATGATAATTTAAGGTTATATAATTGTACACTGATATCTCCACTACAAATGTGAACCTTAATATCACACAAAACAAGCTTTGGATGCATGTTGAAAGAATCGAAAACTAGTCACTTGGACCGTTCTTCATTTCTGGAAAACCCAGAAATGAAGAACAGCCTCTGACATGCTTTTGTGAGAATTATAATGATCAGATCTGATATATTTTGGCTAGGGAATTAGTTTGTAGTTGTAGTATTACATGCATACTACATCATCAACACTTTATCCAGCCTAGAAAAGCTTAGGATCATAGATCAACTGATGGTCAAACCACCTACCTCGAACACTGGAAAGAATTTCTAGGCAGTCTCAAGAACACTTAAGAACACCTATAGCGATGGTTCTATCGCAATATGGCCCTTTATTAATAATTAAATTCTGAAAACTAATTATTTTAATTAAATACATCGAAATAAATGGTTTTTAATTATTAAAAATACAAAATAAATTCCTAAAAATTATTTTAAAGTCTGAAAATTAGTTTTTAATTGTTTTGAGTATATTTCATAAATATTTAATATTTTTAGAATATAAATGGTATTTAATTTGTTTAATTATAATATTAAATAAATTATTTAAAAATGATTTTAATACATGAAAAATCATGAAAAATAATATTATGGTATAAGAAAATATTTTAAATTATTTTTAGTAATTTTTAATATTTTGTGAGAAATTTCATTAATTAATCAATATTAATGATGGTTAATTTATTTAATAAATATATTAAATAAATTGTGAAAAAATAGAATTAATAATTTAAAAATCATATAAAAATGATTTAAGTGTTATAAAAATATTTTAAGTTATAAAATATAACTTTTGATATTTTGTCATGAAAATATTAATATTTTAATATTAAAAGCAATTATCAAATAATGGATTTAAGTGTTTAAAAATCATATAAATATGATTTTAAGGTAATAAAAATACTTTGATATAATATAAATATATTATAATATTATGTTTTGATTTTCATTAATATTTGATATTAAATAAATATTAGTGATAAAGAGAATAATGTGATATTTATATTAATAACAGTTATTGAATAATTTTTTTAATTACTTTAAATCATTTAAAGGAAATAATAAAGTATTAAAAATACTTTGAAATATTATAAATATATTATAATATTATGATATGTATTTCATTAGTATTTAATATTAAATAAATATGAATGATATTAGAATATTGTGGTATTTAAACCATATAAATACAATTTTAATGATTGAAAAATCAAGATAAATGATAATAATTATTTTAAAATTATTATGAGACTTGGAATATTATTTTGACTAATAATAAAATTATCTATGATGGTGGTTAAGTATTAGACATAGTTTAATTGAATTTAAACTTGATATTTGTCCGATTAGACAATCGGGGTGTTAGAATTGTACTGAACTCAACTCGGACTGCAATAGTCTGACTTAAGGCTAGGTGTTATGTGTTGTATAGACTGATATGGTTATGTGTTATGTGTTTAGGTTATTCTATGTATATATATATATATATATAATAGTAATAAATTGTGATGATATTATTCTAATTTGTATATCTATATTATTTATTTATTAGGTCTTCAGTCAAAGCTTATTAAAATGTGTAACGATAATCAACGAAACATGCAAGTTTTACTTAAATCTACTTAGATTTTTTTCATTCAGATATGTTTATGGATAATCATTGTTGATTGCCATTATAGAATTGTACTCTGTACATATTGCATGTATAAGTCATGTATGAAAGTTTGATCACCTTCATTACCATTCGGTCCAGATGTATTTGTTCATGTTTAATACTTGTTCAGTCAAATGTTTGTTCATGCTAATTCACACATATATTTTTGAAATATAGCCAGCTTATTATTCAGATTCTTTTAATCATGATATATCGTTAAATTATTGAACTTAAACTTGCTAGGAAAACTTATGCTTACCCTTGATATATCATGATAAACAATGCAGATTAAGATAAATACGTCGGATACAAGGAAAAGTCAAAGATAGTTTCAGCTTTAGTATACGTGTGCAGTAGATTTGTGACAGTATTGTATTTTAATGTTATTGTAAGTCAAATAAGTTATGAAATGTGTATTCAGTGAAGGTTACTCGACCTTGGGGAATAATGTATAAAGTTTATTGTATAAACAATTTTTGTTTATATCTTCTACAAATAGTAATAGTTATAGAATGATTGTACCGAATCCGCGGGGATTTGGGACCCGAATTCGAGGCCCTCACAGTTGGTATCAAAGCTGTAGGTTATGAACCTTAGGTAGGAATACCTAAGACTAATAACCGCAGTGATTAGGATAAGTATTAACTCAAATAGAGTTAGTTGGCCGATAAGATTCAAAGATGAATCTCGACGAGTTATAAAAGATACGGAGTTCCCTAACTCTAATAATAAAGTTGAACAGTAGTGATGAATAGATAGAGTCTAAAAGACTAAAAGCACAGTGATAGAAGATCGAAAAGAAAAATGATCAAGACATAGAAATGAATCGTAATGTATACGATGAGATCACCCCGTGATCTGATAAGGTTATGGTATGGAGAAGGATCAAGTGAATGATTAAAAAGTTTACAGCAAGATTGATGTGTGTCTATGAATGAGTATGAATTCAGGAAAGGATTATGAATACGAGTTGAATGAAATTCGTATTGAGAAAGGGAGTTAAGATTAGGTGGGGATTTCAATTGAGGACTCATGTCAGCAGCTGAGTTGTATGATTCCTTGTATGGGCGGGGAATTGTACTTGGTGTAAAAATAACTTAATTTCTGGCAATGATAATCATTGATATGTTTGTGTCGCGTTATTTACTATATGTATATTAAGAGGGTGATTTCTTTCTCATGTGTATAATAGATAGATATCTTATAGGTAGAGAATATAAGGATAAGTACGAGTTCTTAAAACTCATACTTATGTGACATTCTTGATTCATAGTTATATGAAATGTTTATGAACCCTCAAAGAATGGACGCCAAAGGTCTGACTAGGACAAGTTTGTAAACTCATATGATTGTGGCAAGTTCATGAACTCATAAGTGTGGTTTGACGAATTGGGTATAGTTTTGTGTAAATGGAGTATTAAAGATTATAGGAACAAATATATTGTAAAGCAAATGATTATTAGTGGAGACATAAGTTTTCTAAAACTCCTAGCTATGCTACACTTCAAAATTTTGACATCAAGCTAAATATGCACTATGTGCTTTTGAATATATATATATATATACCCGTAATCAATTTTGGAACGATTTAAACTATAGTCTATGCTACTTATTTTGGCTAGACGCAAATGATTTGAAATATCAAAATATCTTTTATTTATCACTCATGTACCATGTAACCTGGTGCAGAGATGATAAAAAGTTAATAGAGTTGTAAATACAGAAATAATTAGTGTGAATTTGATCTAAAGTCGTTGTTCCACTATTGTATGATGTGTTATGACAAAGTCATACAATAACGGCATCCTCAAACGGACTGTTAATACAGTACGACATCATGACGTCATTCTCAAAAATATTTTTCAAAAAAAATATAATTTGCTAATAGGGTTTGGCTACACCTAAATAATTTTATTGAATTGAATTATTGATATGAGTCTATGTTATTCGATTCAACTAGACTAGTGTTTATGAAAACTCTAAGTGTTCATTGAAAGAAATTTCTCGAACCAAATTGTTTTGGTGCGGAATCTAATAAGACTGAGGTAAATTTTTGTGCCTATGACAGTGACGGGAAACAGATTCGACCAGCAGTACTTAATAAGTACAGGGCATACCGGGCTAATTACCCACTATGACCATAAGTTATGACGGTTAGCGGATGAATTTCCATATAACCTTTGAGAAAATGATAGACAATAGTCTATATAACCCCTCAACACAATTGAATTTTTTTAATTCTTGTGAGGAATGTATTTGGTAGCATGTAAGGCTGAGTATGAATGGTGTATGGTGTATGGTGTATGGTGTATGGTGTAAGGTGTAAGGTAAATTTCGGGGACGAAAATTTTAGAAGAAGGGGTGAATGTGACAACCCGAGAATTTAGAAAATTTAAAAAATATTAATTAATTGATTTAAGGTTCAATATTAGAACCTAGACAAAAAATAAGTGTATGCGTTTGATATTTTTGAGAAGGATTCTGAGGATTCAAAATTCCGTGAAGGATTTTAGTGAATTATTCAGGATTAAGGTTATAAGAGTATATGTTCTGTGTATATAGTTATATATGTGTACAGTATGTGGTTAAGGTATAAATGATATACGTGACAAACACTAGGTATATATCAAGAACGTCAACGTTCAGTTAGAAAATTCTTACGATTAACAAGAAACCCCAGAAACCAGTTTTGGAAACCCTAATTTCAGTTCCGAGAATTTGAAACCCTAATTCGAAATTAGAAAACCTTAATTTGGTAACGCAAATGCTAGTTTATTGTTTAAAATTTATTAATAATAACCTAATTAGGGATAACCCTAATTGATTTAGAAAAACCCTAATTTCTAGATTAGAAACCCTAATTTATAATTAGGGGAAAACCTAATTGTTAATTTAATAATTTTATTTTAATTAGGAAATATTAATCCTAATTTTCAAGTTATTAGTAATTAGAAAACCCTAATCTAATTATAAAACCTAATTTCTAAATTAGAAAGATTACTTTTCTATTTAAAATCCTAATTCGTGGGTTATAAACCCTAATATATCATTTTGACCCTAATTGCTTAATTAACAATATTTTAATTAGGAAATACTAATCCTAATTAGCAAGATTTAAATTATGATTATGAAATTTTAATATAATTAGAAATTTCTAATTATAATTTAGAAATATTAATTTTTGATTTTGAAAACCTAATTTGGAAATTCTAGAATTTATTTTAAAACCTAAGGGTTCAAACCCTAAACCCTAAGGGTTGTAGCAAATAACAAGTATGCCATTAAAATTGTGTACAAAATGTCTAAAGTACCCTTTTTGTATATTTTTATTAGACAACTTGTCAATCTTGCCAAAATGAGAGTTGGTGACCAAATAAATTTTGACCATGTGTTATATATCTCAGCCAAATCTTATATTGGAGGACACCTAGCAACATTAGGTTCAATGAATCATAAAATAAGAGATTTAAAGTAAGAAAATACTTATTTTATTCCTCATTATTGTCAAGCCCATTCTCTCTCTATATTTCAGAGTTGAGAGTGAAAAGGGAGAGATAAGATAAGGTTATATCACTACTTAGCTTTCCTCTATCAGCTCATCAAGATCAGAATCAAAGCTCAAGCTTCAAAGTGGTATAAACCCTAATTCTAGAAATACTTAAAAATTTTTGTTAATGTTGTTGTTTGTTGTTTGTTGTTTATATATATGTTAGAGGGTGTCACTTGTTTATATGGGTTGCGAAAACATGGATCCATAACATCAAAGTGCTCGAAATTGAAGATTTCTTAAATCTGAAAAAAAAAATTATAGCATCGTCTGACAAGCAAATGTCAGGCTTCATAGATCGGTGTCTGTTAATGGTTTTAGTGTTTTAAATGGTTGTACTTGTAGTATGGTACATGGTCTTTGTTCTGCAACTTGAATCAGGGTTGGAACATGTCTAGATTTCCTGTTATAAGCAGTCAAACTGTGTTGACTAGGCACGAAAATGGGTTTCTGGGTAACCCAGAAACCCAGATCTTGTCTGACAGTGTATTTGCAGGTCCTTGATCATGCTTCTCTTTGATTATGAGGTCATGTTATTGTTTTAACCTTGTAGACTAGTATAGATACTACATATTCATGCTTCTAGATTGCACAGATCCATAACAGAACCCAAGATTTAAGTGGTCAAACTTGAGTTGACCATCCGTCTTTTAAATTTTCTGGAAAACCCAGAAAATTTATGACCCAGTTCTTGACCACTACTTTGACCGTCTAGATCTCTTTGAATTATTTTTGTTATGATAATTTAAGGTTATATAATTGTACACTGATATCTCCACTACAATTGTGAACCTTAATATCACACAAAATAAGCTTTGGATGCATGTTGAAAGAATCGAAAAGTAGTCACTTGGACTGTTCTTCATTTCTGGAAAACCCAGAAATGAAGAACAGCCTCTAACATGCTTTTGTGAGGATTATAATGATAAGATCTGATATATTTTGGCTAGGGAATTAGTTTCTAGTTGTAGTATTACATGCATACTATATCATCAATGCTTTATCCAGCCCAGAAAAGCTTAGGATCATAGATCAACTGATGGTTAACCCACCTACCTCAAACACTGGCAAGAATTTCTAGGCAGTCTCAAGAACACTCAAGAACATCTATAGTGACGGTTTTGTCGCTATAGGGCTCTTTATTAATAATTAAATTCCAAAAATTAATTATTTTAATTAAATAAATCAAAATAAATTGTTTTTAATTATTAAAAATACAAAATAAATTCCTAAAAATTATTTTAAAGTCTAAAAATTAGTTTTTAATTATTTTGAGTATATTTCATAAATATTTAATATTTTTGGAATATAAATGGTATTTAATTTATTTAATTATAACATTAAATAAATTATTTAAAAATGATTTTAATACATGAAAAATAATATTATTGTGATGCCCCCAAAATAGGTCCAATCCAACCAACCCATTCTGAGTCGCCAAATACATGGTATAGAAACAACTACAACTTCATTAATACAATTGTCCTGCAAAATACGACAACACATAAACTGCGAGTTTAAATACCAATATTGTCTTCTAGACAATATCCACACTCAAATAAGTCCTCATTACAATTATTGATTCACTATTTCACAAAATAGTGAGGACTAGTAAAACAACTGTCTTGAATAATTACTCCACACCCCGACTAGTTCCCGTTATATTCAGTAAAGAATATTATGACTAAAATAATGTACAACAAATTATCATTAGTCTTCAAAAGGGAAAAATCTGATAGAATACAATAGACAACAAGTTTTAGATCAACAACTGCAGCGGAAATAATAATTCATTAGAAGAGTTAAGTAGAGAATGATATCTACTATCATCTATGAATTTAAAAGTCCGTCATCGATATTTTATCCCTGTAACATCAATCAATAGACATCATAAATCAAATAGTCATCTTTGCACTACAGGCCAAAGATATTCATCTGTTGGTCATGTTCATCTCAACACCTGTTCATCTTTGCACAACGGGCCAAAGATATTCGTCAGTTGGTCATGTTCATTTAAACACCTGTTCATCTTTGCACTACGGGCCAAAGATATTCATTATAAAATCATTCACCTTTGCACTAAAGGCCAAAGATATTCAGTTATATCATCATTTAGGACTGAGGATGATGAAAAATATTTTAAAGAAAAACGAATCCAGTGAAACAAAAGAACAAATATTAAGGATTCGTACCTTAAACAATCCAAGTTCAAAAATACTTCAAAAATAACCAGAGTGGAGTAAATTTCAAGAATGATCAAAACATGGATACAATCAAAGCTAGTATCCATAATAGATGTTTTGGACGAAAAACGAAAATTTAATTTTTCTGTGAATAGTGTCGTATTCGTGAATAGTGTCGTATATGTGAATAGTGTCATATACGTGAATAGTAATTCCGACACCAAAAGATAGAAATTTCACAAAAAATATCATCATGCTTCGTGAATAGTAACTCGTGAAAAGTAACTCATGAATAGTAACTCGTGAATAGTAACCCCGACATGAAAAAGTTCCAAATTTGATAAAAAGTTCCAACCAATATTTCGGTATAAGGATATTGAAGAAATAATATAATTTGTGAAGAAAATAACATCCCTTACCTCAGAAAGAATAGTACTTCTGACTGGAATACTTGATATAGTGCTGAAAGAACTTGCACCGTATAGCAATACTAAAATTACTAAAATACTCACAAAATACGCTCAATATTATAGAGAGAGAAATAGAGAAAAAACTTCAGTTTCTGGTGTGATTTTCAATTCTAACCTAAGCACCCTATTTATAGGAAAATGCTTAGAACACCAAAGTAAAAAATTTAATATAATAATAATATATTTATAAAATTCTCAAGCCCACCTTAGACCAACTGAAATCAGCCCATTCTTATCACATGTTGAGCCCACTAAATTGTAAAAAAAACGTTTTTCATAAAATAAATAATTAAAACTTCCAAAAATCAATTATTCTAGAAATTCAGAACTTCAATAATTCATAATAAATAGCCCTTTTATCAGAAAATTCGAATCTTGCGATTTTTTATAGGAAATTCAATTCTCTACAACTTTACAGAAGAAAGTTTTTCCAAATTCCAAACAAAAATTGACCGAAATTCACATACGGACGATTTTACATACTATAATCAAATTTCTGTCAAGAAATGGGGTCCACCGACAAACAAAACATGTGTTAATCATTTAATGCAACAAAAATACTCTTCCTCCTCATATACTCATATATCCCACATTCATTGTAAAAATATCATCATTATTCTATTATAATAATATAATAAAATATTATTTTATCAGAAAAGATAAAATATCAATTTTTTAACAATTGTCACTTTAAAAATTTTCTCTATCTATATCCACATAAAATCAATATTTCAATTGTCATATAAATCAATAATTAATTATTCACAAATAATATTACAGAATTATAATACTGGCAACCAGGCCGTTTCCAGGAAAGAGGGGGCTTTCCAATAAGAATTTCTCCTTACTGGCACGCAATTAGGTGACCAAACCTCTCCTTAGATAGAACTTTCTAGACATTGCCAATAATGTTATCTAATAATATTATTCATATAATGAATTATTGCTCCAATAATGGAAAATATTGTGTAGTGACAATTATTAAAACAACAGTAATATAAAATATTAACACATCAATTATTGAATCAATAAGATAAAATACTGAACAGTAACTACTGTAACAATTATTGAGCAGTGCCTTCTTATGTAAGAATCAATAATTGGTGCAATATCGTGTGCTAATGTGCAACAACGCGTATTATTGTGTTTTATCCACCGAGTATTCCAACAGTGTTAACGGTTACAACTATGTCGTTATTCATAAAAACTCACTTTTGTTGTTTTCTTCATCCGACAGTTATTCTGTTATGGGGCCCACAAATGGCTGCGCCGTCGTACGAATATTCCCTGATAGAAAGAATATTACACGACCAAACGAATATTCCCCGATAGAAATGAGTATTTTATAACCACTTGCATATTTTAAAAAAATTCATATATCACCCTTAACTTTAACTTTTATCAATTTAACCATTTACTGAATAGTAATTATAAGAATATTGAATACTTTTATTTCATAAAATTCGGGGTCTTACAATCTCCCCTCCTTATGAAATTTCGTCCCCGAAATTTATGTACGTAGGACATGCTCCTTCCTATCCAAGATTTTGACTGGTACCTCCTCGCACGTTAAATCTTTTGCTATCTCATCTGGTTGTAACTCAATAATGTGGTTCAGGTCATCCACATATTTACGTAACATCGATACACGAACAACATTATGAACACGCGTCATACTTGGCGGTAAAACGAGTCTATAGGACACAGTTCCTATTCGATCGAGGATTTCAAATGGACTAATAAATCGAAGGTTTGAGCTTTCCTCACATCATCGATTCTCACTTTTGGAATAACAACTTCTTGCATCTTCTTCTTCATATTCATCAACTCCAGTGTGTAGCTTGAGCGATTTTAACTATCGATTAAAGTCGATTCTACTCGTATATCGTCACATGGGTTCCTATAGTCTTTAACTCTATCTCTATCAGTTGTAATTTATACGAAATGGGTCTTTGTATTCGACAATATGGCACTCGTACCCGCAAACGGTCTTCTACTCAACACGTCAGCTAACACGTTCGCTTTTTCAAAATGGTATGGTCAGAACATGTGCCGAAATGAGTCTCATCTTGAGTTCTTTAAAGCTCTTCCCACATTCCTTGCTCCATTCGAATTTTGTATATCTAAGAGTCAGCTGACTTAATGGAGTAGCGATTCGAGAATTCCTTCCACGAATCTCTGATAATAACTAATTAAGCCTAGAAAGCTACATATTTCGATTACTAACTTAGGTTACTCTCAACTATGACTTATATCCCAATCTTGGATAGCACGTCACAATAAAACCTATCATTTTACTACCGCACGAATATGGCGTCCCCTACGGAGAGTCTGGCTTCGGTGCATTCCACAAAGGAAGTCACCAGATAAAGGCTCGGGTACCAAATTCTATAGTTGAATTTTTAACTCCTGAAGTTCAATAGGAGCCATCAGATTTTAGAAATGGGTTTTGTACCGGGTTTAAAGTCGATACAAAGTTCAATATCACACTTTGGGAGTAAGCTAAGAAATTCTTCAGGAAATACATCAGGAAATTTACTAACAATAGAAATATCATTCAAATCTGACGTATTTTTGTTTAAGTCCATAACATGGGCTAAGAAAACATGACATCCGTTTTTCAATAAACGAATGACTTTACGGCTTGTTATAAAAGAGTTTGACACAATGGTTTGGTTGCTTAAATTCGAATAACAGGTTGCTTAGGAATATGAAAACTAACAAACTTACAAAAACAATCAATTCTAGCATGATGAGTGGTTGACCAATCAATCCCTAAGGTCACATCAAATGCAAGAATTTTTAAAGAAATAAGGTCAACAGGTAATGTGATGGTGTCAACTTGGATCAAACAAGATTTATAAACAGCGGATGTAACGAAATTTTCTCCTAACGGAGTTTCAACAAATAAGACAAAGTCTAATTTTCTCCAGAGTCAAGTTTAAACGTTGAGTATAAGCAGGAGAGATAAATGAATGGGTAGAACCGGTATCTAATAAGGTATAAACTTCGCAAGAATTTATAATTAACTAACTTGTGCTAACTTCGTTCGGGTTCCTCGCATTCTGACTGGTCACGACAAACGCTATTCCAAGAACCGTTGACTTTGTCTTTTTCGTATCCACCTTTGGTGCCACCATTCCAGCTGGACTTGATTTCGCTACAAGACAAAATCGAGCTATGTGACCATCTTTTTCACAACTAAAACATTCCTTGGAAGGCTGTGAACAATTTGGACTTATATGTCCCTCCTCTCCGCATTTGTAGCATCTAACTGGTGGTCGTTCTTTTCCCCTAGAATTTGTTGCTGGTGCTGGTGGTTCTGTCGATGTCTTCCCGTCATCGTTAAATCTTCTCTTCTTATATTGGACGTCTCTTTCCACAATATCAATTCGTCGTGTGGCTTTTACCCATGCATCACTCATTCTCACTCGTTCAGTTATTTCTTCTTTTAGCTCAGATTCCAGCTTTATCATCTTATACTTTGCCAAACAGTGCTTCTGTTGAAGCATCACATATCGGGTAACACAAGCTTGAATCGTTGCATCCTTTTGCTCTACGACCGCCTGTCGTTCTTCAGCCTGCTCTTCTAACTCAAGAATACGATTTTGAAATTCTACATTTTGATCATATAATACCTCTAATAAACTGTCCTCAGGTACCTCTTCTTCCTCTTCTTCCTCACTCTCAGCTGTTACCTCTGCGACTATCTCGGGTGCAACTATCAATTCTTCACTCACCACATGGATATCTCTAATTCCTTCTTCGCCTGACATCACATTAGCCTAGTTGGTGACTAAAGGTGTCTCCACAATCTCATTCACTGTATTGTTAACGTTCTTAGTTGCCATTATCAAATACTGCCATAAAACAAGGGTTAATTTAAAAAATTAACAAATCACATAATACCCCTATATTATGACCGACCAACAAATAAGCTTAGGTAGGACACACTAGCGAAGGATTTACCCGTCTCTCCCCTCCTAGTTCTATTCTGCGATCTCCGCAAGAGATCATATTCCTAAGCTCTGATACCAACTGTGACGCCCCCAAAATAGTTCCAATCCAACCAACCCATTCTGAGTCGCCAAATACAATGTACAGAAACAACTACAACTTCATTAATATAATTGTCGTGCAAAATACGACAACACATAAACTGTGAGTTTAAATATAAATATTGTCTTCTAGACAATATCCACACTCAAATAAGTCTTTATTACAATTATTGATACACTATTTCACAAAATAGTGAGGACTACTAAAACAACTGTCTTGAACCATTACTCCACACCCCGACTAGTTCCAGCTATATTCTCATCTCCTGAGAAGAAAAATAGAACAAAAAGGAAAAGGGTGAGCTCAACTAGCCTAGTAAAGAATATTATGATTAAGATAATGTACAACAAATTATCATTAGTCTTCAACAGGGAAAAATCTGATAGGATACAATAGACAACAAGTTTTATATCAACAACTGCAGTGTAAACAACAATTCATTAGAAGAGTTAAGTAGAGAATGATATCTACTATCATCTATGAATTTAAAAGTCCATCATCGATATTTTATCCCTGTAACATCAATCAATATACATCATAAATCAAATAGTCATCTTTGCACTACAGGCCAAAGATATTCATCTGTTGGTCATGTTCATCTCAACACCTGTTCATCTTTGCACTACGGGCCAAAGATATTCGTCAGTTTGTCATGTTCATTTAAACACATGTTCATCTTTGCACTACGGGCCAAAGATATTCATTATAAAATCATTCATCTTTGCACTACAGGCAAAAGATATTCAGTTATATCATCATTTAGGACTGAGGATGATGAAAAATATTTTAAAGAAAACGAATCCAGTGAAACAAAAGAACAAATATTAAGGATTCGTACCTTAAACAATCCAAGTTCAAAAATACTTCATAAATAACCAGAGTGGAGTAAAATTCAAGAATGATCAAAACATGGATACAATCAAAGCTAGTATCCATAATAGATGTTTTGGACGAAAAACGAATATTTAATTTTTCTATGAATAGTGTCGTATTCGTGAATAGTGTCGTATACGTGAATAGTGCCGTATACGTGAATAGTAACTCTGACACCAAAAGATAGAAATTTCATAAAAAACATCATCATGATTTGTGAATACTACTCGTGAATAATAACTCATGAATAGTAAATCCGATATGAAAAAGTTCTAAATTTGATAAAATGTTCCAACCAATATTTCAGCATAATGATATTGAAGAAATAATATCATTTGTGAAGAAAATAACATCCCGTACCTCAGAAAGAATAGTACTTCTGATTGGAATACTGGATATAGTGCTGAAAGAACTTGCACCATATAGCAATACTCAAAGTACTAAAATACTAACAAAATACGCACGACATTATAGAGAGAGAAAGAGAGAGAAAACTTCAGTTTCTGGTGTGATTTTTAATTCTAACCTAAGCACCATATTTATAGGAAAATGCTTAGAACACCAAAGCAGAAAATTTAATATAATAATAATATATTTATAAAATTGTCAAGACCACCTTAGTTCAACTGAAATCAGCCCATTCTTATCACATGTTGAGCCCACTAAATTGTAAAAAAAACGTTTTTCATAAAATAAATAATTAAAACTTCCAAAAATCAATTATTCTAGAACTTCAATAATTCATAATAAATAGCTCTTTTATCAGAAAATTCGAATCTCGCGATATTTTATAGGAAATTCGATTCTCTACAACTTTACAGAAGAAAGTTTTTCCAAATTCCAAACAGAAATTGACCGAAATCCACATACGGACGATTTTACAGGCTATAATCAAATTTCAGTCAAGAAATGGGATCCACCGACACACAAAATATGTGTTAATCATTTAATGCAACAAAAATACTCTTCCTCCTCATATACTCATAAATCCCACATTCATTGTAAAAATATCATCATTATTCTATTATAATAATATAATAAAATATTATTTTATCAGAAAAGATAAAATATCAATTTTTTAACACTTGTCACTTTAAAAATTTTCTCCATCTCTATCCACATAAAATCAATATTTTTCTCATCATATAAATCAATAATTAATTATTCACAAATAATATTACAGAATTATAATACTGGCAACCAGGCCGTTCCCAGGAAAGAGGGGGCTTTCCAATAAGAATTTCTCCTTACTAGCGCGCAATTAGGTGACCAAACCTCTCCTTAGACAGAACTTTCTAGACAATGCCAATAATGTTATCTAATAATATTATTCAGATAATATGAATTATTGCTCCGATAATGAAAAATACTGTGTAGTGACAATTATTGAAACAACAGTAATATAAAATATCAACACAGCAATTATTGAATCAGTAAAATAAAATACTGAACAGTAACTACTGTAACAATTATTAAGTAATGCCTTCTTACATAAGAATCAATAATTGGTGCAATACCATGTGCTACTGTGCAACAATGCGTATTACTATGTTTTAAGCACCGGGTATTCCAACAGTGTTAACGGTAACAACTACGTCGTTATTTATAAAAACTCCCTTTTTTTTTTTTCTTCATCCGACAGTTATTCTGTTATGGGGCCCACAAATGGCTGCGCCGTCGTACAAATATTCCCCGACAGAAAGAATATTCCATGATCAAATGAATATTCCCCGGTAGAAATGAGTATTTTATAACCACTTGCATATTTTGAAAAAAATTCATATATCACTCTTAACTTTAAGTTTTATCAATTTAACCATTTACTGAATAGTTGATGAGTGCATAATATTTATTTATTTTGATTCCATTATATTTAGTTTTATTGCATGTTTCATGTGTATATGAGCTTATTAAGGTGTTTAATGATTTCAGGAAGAATTGGAGCTGAAATGAGGAAAAGAGAAAAATTGCAGGATTTTTAGCATTACGTTGGATGCATGTTCTTGGCTTGGGACTTGAATTTTATTGTAGAGCTCTTCCTTAGCTTTCCGGAACATCTTGAATCGTCCCAATCGGAGTTCATATGAAAATGTTATGATATTTTTACTAAACGGACATTGAACCTCAAAGTTTGGAAGTTGCAATTTACACAACAGTCACTTGGAGCCCAATTTCGACCTTGATTCAGAGCGATTCTGTCGATTCTCAAAGAATGAAAGTTGTAGATCTCGTCGATATCTTCGTTTTGATAGGTAGCAGGCCCCGTAACTCCTCCTGGATCAAAAGTTATGCTCGTTTTACCAAAGGACGTCGTAACAGGAAATTGGAAATTCGCCCCAGCGAATTTGAGCGCGAAAATTAAGAAATCTTGAATTTTTGGAAAGTTTCTAAATGCAGATTTTGGCATACTTCTACATGGAATTGGATTGATATTTCTATTAGCTTTAGGATTTCCTTTAGACTAAGATTTATTTCCAAATTGGATTCTATTTCTTTATGGAAACTAGTTATGATATGTAAATTCCTTTTAGGATTTGGATTTCTACATCCTATAGGATTTAGGACTTTATCTAGCACTATAAATAGAGGATGCTAGTAAGGGTTTTATACATTCAATCATCTACTACATTCTCTCTTCTACAACATTGGAGGATTGAAGACATGAGCTAAGTTATTTTTATTCAGTTCTAAGGGATGTTGAACCTTATTTATAATTAATGGTTAATTGAGTATTCATTATTTATTCCTTCTCACATGAAATTCATTCTTGATAATCTGATTTAATTTTTGAATGCTATTTGGCTTAACTGATTTGATTTCTGCAGGATTGAGTTGGTTAACAGATATCATATGCTAGATCAAGGAATAATATTACGTGTAATTGATATTGTTTCTAATCATAAGTAGTAATTAGTAATACAAGATTGTGGACAAGCTTTTGAGTATTGCTATGATTATCAGAAGACAAGTTAAACAATCCGAGCTTATGTGTTTGTTGCTTGGAATAGTCTAATTCCCTAGTTCTTAATGCTGCTATTATATTAAATCTAGAGAGCTTGTTCTAGGTTATATAATTGTTAAAATCTTATGAAGAGCTTGTTTCATTGAGTGACAATCTAAGGGGAGTTTCGAGTAGCAGAGCTTGTTGTTACCTAGGGCTATTAGTTTCATTGAAGGGTAAATAATGTTGCATTTTATTAATCTATTGTTATAAAAAGGTGATACTGAACTGAAGAACTGAAGCTTTTTATTCATTGTTTATTCTTATTAGTTTATTCTTGTTAATTTAATTAATTAATTCAAAATCCCCTTTTCATTAGAAATCATAGGATAAATATAAAACAAATCACTCTCTGTGGGATCGATCCTTGCTTACTACTGTGCTAATTGTTTAAATTTATAAAGTGAAAGTGAGGTTAATTTAGGAGTGTAAACGACAGCTCCCAAATTTTGGCGCCGTTGCCGGGGAGTGTTATTTATTTTGTTTATTCTTTGTTTTTGTTTATTTTTATTATTTATTATTTTGTTTTTGTTTTTATTTTATAACGTAATCCTCTCACTCTATTGACTAAAATTTTGATCAAGAGATAGAGAAAACTGCAAATATAAAAGAAGCTCTTGTTCCATCATTTGAAGTGGAAGAGATGGCGGTGCCACAAAATAACAGAACTTTGAAAGAACTGACTACTCCTGATTTGACTCAACCATCTTTTTGTATTGAGTATCCTACTTTAGATGTTGCTTTTGAACTTAACTCTAGACTAATTCATCTTTTGCCTACTTTTCGTGGTCTTACAGGTGAAAATCCATATAAGCATCTAAAGGAGTTCCACGTGGTGTGTTCCACGATGAAAGCACAAGGAGTGGCAGAGGAGCATATCAAGATTAGACTTTTTCCATTCTCATTAGCAGATTTGGCTAAAGACTGGTTATACTATCTACCTTCTGGATCAATACGATCATGGACTGATATGCAAAGGTTGTTCTTGGAGAGGTATTTTCCTGCATCAAGAGTTACCTATATAAGGAAGGAGATTTGTGGAATCAGGCAGTTCAATGGAGAGAATCTCTATGAGTATTGGGAAAGGTTCAAGAAATTGTGTTCCAGCTGTCCACCTCATGGAATTGATGAACATTACTTGATCCAGTACTTCTATGAGGGGTTGCTACCAATGGAAAGAAGCATGATTGATGCAGCAAGTGGAGGAGCACTGATAGACAAGACTCCAGAAGCGGCAAGGAACTTAATTGCAAACATGGCAGCTAACTCACAGCAGTATGAAACTAAGATGGATCACACACTACAAAGGGTAAATGGGGTAAACACGAGAGACTTGGAGCAGCAGATTTCTGATTTAACTGCTTTGGTTCGACAAATGGCTACAAAGAATACGCAAGGTATTCAGCAAGCTCAACCTCAGTACCACACAGAAAATCAAGAAGTACCTGTTAATTCTGGGACATCTATGGAGAATATGTTCAAGGAATTCATGAACCAAACACAACAGTTCATGTGTCAGACACAACAATTCCAGCAGGAGACAAGAACTTCTGTTCAAGATCTGAGGGACCAAGTTGGTCAACTTGCAACCATAGTAGGAAGATCACTTTCTCACACTGTTGAAAATGTAAGTTCTATAACATTGAGATGTGGTGCAGAGGATCAACAACAAGAGAAGTTAATACAAAGCAAGTCCGACAATAGTGAAATAGGCAGCACTGATGTACTCAGGCACAAATTTCCACCTCTTTCTGCTTATGAACCGAAACTACCTTTTCCCCAAGTTCTAACAAGGAATTGGAAAGTTGGAAAGAATTCAACGTGGTATAGAGAGTCTAATAAAAAATTCCTAGAAGAAATGGCGAATAGGGAACAAGAACTTAAAGATGATGAGGTGTTCACTAGTGGAAACCATTTGGAAGTGCTCAAGACTACTGCTAAATTTGAAGAAAAAATCAGGTATTCAAAGTCTGAAAAGAATGAAAAAGAGGTAGAGATGGAAGAATTAATAATTCCTGCAGATTTCTATAAGGATGACATAGAAGATTATACTTTCCTTGTACCAGCAACAACACAGAATGATAAACACCATGGGTCCTTACACATGGAATTTGACGACGCGCATGTCCAGTTCGGCATATATGAAGTTAAGAGGTATCTGGGTAATGTTAATTCTATTTTTACTATTGATGTTGTTGAGTCTATAGTGCAGGAATCTCTTGAGCAAATATATAAGGAGGATTTAAGGGCTGGAATGGAGCAAAATCAGGATCTGAAAGATGCTCCTAATGAAGAATTGAAATTGTTACCAGTCCACTTGAAGTACACAAGTCCAATTACATAGGATGAGAAAGATGATGTCAAGCCAATGACAATAAACAAGGGCAGCTGCTTGGGAGGCAACCCAAGATTCCAGATTTGATTTTTCTAACCCTTTACTTTTTAATTTTTTTTTTATTGCATGTTAGGTAGTAGCATTTTCTTCTTTACATGATTTTCTTACATTGGGGACAATGTAAGGTTTGAGTGTGGGGGGAAGATTTAGGTTTTTATTTTATTTAGGAATATTGATCCGATTTTGATGGGGAATTTAAAAAAAATTAATGATTTTGAAAATTTGATTTCATGATTCTATCTAGCTATGTGTTAAAAGATTAAAGTCAAAGATTGAAAATTAATGCTACATTTCAAAATCTATTTAATGCTTAGTTGGTTAATGAATGATGAAAACTAAGCCACGATCCATAGTAATTGATTTAAATTGAATTTGTGATACATGAGTACTTGAATATGAGAAACATGTTTATTTGGCTATGTTATTTGTGGAGTTGTCTATGTGCACTGATTTCATGACTTAGAACTGTTTAACTTGCTTATGTTGTTGCAGAACCATGTGAAATAATGATGAATGAAAAAAAAAGAAAAAAAATAGAAAAAAAATGAAAATTAAAAATCTGCTTCAATGTCCATTGTGCGAAATAACTGGGTATCTAAGCCTCGGGAAGCATCGGTATTCACGCTGAAAAGTGCGATGGATAAAAGCAGCTTGACTAGTCAACTTTTGTGGCCTTTGTTACTTGAATAAGTAAGCCCTTAGGGGTGTCTCTACACCTAGCGCCCTAAGATCATCTGGTTTGGGAGTCGTTGGTGGAAAGTTCGCTAATGGGTAACTCTGAAAAGCCTAAGAAAAGGAGGCATTGCACATGTCAAGAAAAAAAATACGAAAAAAAAGAAGAAGCATGAAAATACATTCATCTGTGCTAAAAAGAAGGTTCTATGAAAAAAATTAAAAAGCAAGAAAAATTTGTTCTTGGGTATAAGTCAGTGTTCATTGTTTTTGCTCCATGGTAACTAAGTTGAGTAAGTATGATGATTTTGGGAAAGTTACTTATGTGGCTATAATTTGATTTAATGAAATTCATTGGTGAAATGATAAAGTTGGTAATTGTGAGTTAATTGATAAGGCGTTGATTAGATTTTTGCAAATTTAGTGTCGATAGTCATTATTTGTATCTTGAAATCTTTTGACACTATGGTTGAATAGAATTTTTTGGAAATCAAACTTTTGGTTTACACGAGGACGTGTAAAAGGCTAAGTGTGGGGGAATTTGATGAGTGCATAATATTTATTTATTTTGATTCCATTATATTTAGTTTTATTGCATGTTTCATGTGTATATGAGCTTATTAAGGTGTTTAATGATTTCAGGAAGAATTGGAGCTGAAATGAGGAAAAGAGAAAAATTGCAGGATTTTTAGCATTACGTTGGATGCATGTTCTTGGCTTGGGACTTGAATTTTATTGTAGAGCTCTTCCTTAGCTTTCCGAAACATCTTGAATCGTCCCAATCGGAGTTCATATGAAAATGTTATGATATTTTTACTAAACGGACATTGAACCTCAAAGTTTGGAAGTTGCAATTTACACAACAGTCACTTGGAGCCCGATTTCGACCTTGATGCAGAGCGATTCTGTCGATTCTCAAAGAATGAAAGTTGTAGATCTCGTCGATATCTTCGTTTTGATAGGTAGCAGGCCCCGTAACTCCTCCTGGATCAAAAGTTATGCTCGTTTTACCAAAGGATGTCGCAACAGGAAATTGGAAATTCGCCCCAGCGAATTTGAGCGCGAAAATTAAGAAATCTTGAATTTTTGGAAAGTTTCTAAATGCAGATTTTGGCATACTTCTACATGGAATTGGATTGATATTTCTATTAGCTTTAGGATTTCCTTTAGACTAAGATTTATTTCCAAATTGGATTCTATTTCTTTATGGAAACTAGTTATGATATGTAAATTCCTTTTAGGATTTGGATTTCTACATCCTATAGGATTTAGGACTTTATCTAGCACTATAAATAGAGGATGCTAGTAAGGGTTTTATACATTCAATCATCTACTACATTCTCTCTTCTACAACATTGGAGGATTGAAGACATGAGCTAAGTTATTTTTATTCAGTTCTAAGGGTTGTTGAACCTTATTTATAATTAATGGTTAATTGAGTATTCATTATTTATTCCTTCTCACATGAAATTCATTCTTGATAATCTGATTTAATTTTTGAATGCTATTTGGCTTAACTGATTTGATTTCTGCAGGATTGAGTTGGTTAACAGATATCATATGCTAGATCAAGGAATAATATTACGTGTAATTGATATTGTTTCTAATCATAAGTAGTAATTAGTAATACAAGATTGTGGACAAGCTTTTGAGTATTGCTATGATTATCAGAAGACAAGTTAAACAATCCGAGCTTATGTGTTTGTTGCTTGGAATAGTCTAATTCCCTAGTTCTTAATGCTGCTATTATATTAAATCTAGAGAGCTTGTTCTAGGTTATATAATTGTTAGAATCTTATGAAGAGCTTGTTTCATTGAGTGACAATCTAAGGGGAGTTTCGGGTAGCAGAGCTTGTTGTTACCTAGGGCTATTAGTTTCATTGAAGGGTAAATAATGTTGCATTTTATTAATCTATTGTTATAAAAAGGTGATACTGAACTGAAGAACTGAAGCTTTTTATTCATTGTTTATTCTTATTAGTTTATTCTTGTTAATTTAATTAATTAATTCAAAATCCCCTTTTCATTAGAAATCATAGGATAAATATAAAACAAATCACTCTCTGTGGGATCGATCCTTGCTTACTACTGTGCTAATTGTTTAAATTTATAAAGTGAAAGTGAGGTTAATTTAGGAGTGTAAACGACAGCTCCCAATAGTAATTATAAGAAAATTGAATACTTTTATTTCATAAAATTCGGGGTCTTACAATTATGGTATAAGAAAATATTTTAAGTTATTTTTAGTAATTTTTAATATTTTGTGAGAAATTTCATTTATTAATCAATATTAATGATAGTCAATTTATTTAATAAATATATTAAATAAATTGTGAAAAAAATAGAATTAATAATTTAAAAATCATATGAAAATGATTTAAGTGTTATAAAAATATTTTAAGATATAAAATATAACAATTGATATTTTGTCATGAAATTATTAATATTTTAATATTAAAAGCAATTATCGGATAATGGATTTAAGTGCTTAAAAATTATATAAACATGATTTTAAGGTATTAAAAATACTTTGATATAATATAATTATATTATAATATTATGTTATGAATTTGATTAATATTTGATATTAAATAAATATTAGTGATAAAGAGAATAATGTGATATTTATATTAAGAACATTTATTGAATAATATTTTTAATTACTTTAAAAACATTTAAAGGAAATAATAAAGTATTAAAAATACTTTAAAAAATTATAAATATGTTATAATGTTTTGACATGTATTTCATTAGTATTTAATATTAAATAAATATGAATGATATTAGAATATTGTGGTATTTAAAACATATAAATACGATTTTAATGATTTAAAAATCAAGATAAATGATAATAATTCTTTGAAAATTATTATGAGACTTGGAATATTATTTTGACTAATAATACAATTATCTATGATGGTGGTTAAGTATTAGACAATGTTTAATTGAACTTAAACTCGATATTTGTCCGATTAGACAATCGGAATGTTAGAATTATACCGAAGTCAACTCGGACTGCAATAGTTTGACTTGAAGTTAGGTGTTATGTGTATAGACTGATAGGGTTATGTGTTATGTGTTTAGGTTATTCTATGTATATATTTATAATAGTATTAAATTGTGATGATATTATTTTAATTTGTTTATTTATATTATTTATATATTAGGTCTTCAGTCAAAGCTTATTAAAATGCGTAAGGATAATCAACGAAACATGCAAGTTTTACTTAACTCTACTTAAAGTTGTTTCATTCACATATACTTATGGATAATCATTGATTGCCATTGTATAACTGTACTATGTACATATTGCATGTATAAGTCAGGTATAAAAGGCTGATCACCTTCATTACCATTCGGTCCAGATATTTTTGTTCATGTTTAATACTTGTTCAGTCAAAAGTTTGTTCGTGCTAATTCACAACTATATTATCGAATTATAGCAAGCTTATTATTCAGATTCTTTCAATCATGATATATCGTTAAATTATTGAACTTAAACTTGCTGGGAAAACTTATGCCCACCCTTGTTATATCATGATAAACATTGCAGATTAAGACAAATACGTCGGATACAATTAAGGAAAGGTGAAAGACAGTTCTAGCTTTAGTATACATGTGCAGTATATTTGTAACAGTATTGTATCTTAATGTTATTGTAAGTCAAATAAATTATGAATTGTGTATTAAGTGAAGGTTACTCGACCTTGGAGAATAGTGTGTAAAGTTTATTGTATAAACAATTTATGTTTATATCTTCCGCAAATAGTAATAGTAATAGAATGGTTGTATCAAATCCGCGGTGATTTGGGACCCAGATTCGGGGCTCTCACATGTGCCATGTTGTTGATACCCAGAGAGTGGGAGCGACTATGGAACATGTCGACGTCGGGATTTTAGTTGTCCCTTTTCGTTACTTGTTCTTTGGTGTTCTCAAGTTAGGTGAGATTTGTTTGAAAAAATAAGTGAAAAAGCTCTGACGTGTATAATGTTGACGATGGAATGTTAAGAGTTGCCAATTGGTTTTTTAAATGGTTGTACCAACACAATCGAGAAAAGGTTTGCACAATGATCCAGTGATGTGACACTGTTGAACGGGCCAGTGAAACCGAGATTCATTAAGGTCCGGGGACTTGATTATGTGAATGGAAGGTGTTAGGCACCCTGTGATATCCCCGAATCCGGGCCCCGAATCGCCGCGGACTCGGTACGCTATTTTCTATAACTAATTACGGAAGATATAAACATAAATTGTTTATACATTACATTACACACAATTCCCCAAGGTCGAGTAACCTTAACTTAAACACAATTCATAAACTTTCTAACACAAAACTTTTATCAAACTATACTATTACAAAATAGCAGCATTTTTATCCCAAGCTGAACTTGGCATTAATCTTTTTCTGTATCCGAACGCATTCGTCTTATCTGCAATGTTTTATCATGATATAGCAAGGGTGAGCATGAAAGTTGCCCAGCAAGTTTATATACAACAATATAACGATATATCATGATTGAAGAGTATGAATAATGAGCTTGCTATAATTCATCAATATAATTGAGAACTAGCACGAACAAATTTTTAACTGAACAAGTTTTAAACATGAACAAACATTTCTGAACCAACTGGTAATGAAGGTGATCAGCCTTTCATACCTGACTTATACATGCAAGATGTACAGAGTACAATTTTCATGGTAATCAACAATGATTAACCATGATTAGCCATAAGCTTGAATAAAATACTCTTTTTAGAGTTAAGTACAAAGAAACTTGCCTGAACCGTTGATTACCGCAACATAATTTATAACGCTTTACCCGAAGACCTAATATTAATAATATAGATCTTCAATAATTAGAATAATATCATCACAGTATAATACTGTTATATTTATATCCACAGAATAACCTAAACACATTACCACATAACCATATCAGTCTATAATTCACATAAGACTTAGTATCAGTTAGACTATTAAGTTTGAGTTGATACCGACACAATTTTATCATCCCGACGGTCTAGTCGGACAAATATCGAGTTTAAGTTCAATTAAACTCTTCCTAAGCGCTTAATCATGCCATACAGTCACATTCATAAGTTATTCGTTAACACCTAGTAAGTTAAATACTAATCCAGCAACCTGGATTCTAAATCTAGCAACCAAAATTTTTAATTCATCAACCAGAATTCACCAATCCATCAATCTAAACCTCAATCCAACAAACCGATTTCAACAAATTTTTCAATTTCAGTAAACTATTTCTCAATCCAGCAAACTGGAATCACAAATTATATAATCCAGCAAGCTGTATTCTAAATTCGTATCACGAAAATACCAAATCAATTTATTATTTTCCAATCCTTTGGCCAAACATATATACATGTATTTCATACACAAAAATTATTTTTTCATAATTTTCTAACTTCCTTTAGTATTTTTTCAAAAATCATTTCTAGTGTGTAGCTTAAGAAATTAGCTACCTCGTGCTTAACTCCAAACATTCCCATCTCTTGGGATAACCTTATATATGTTAACGTGATGCTCCATTTTAAATTTCGTGGCAATCGGAGTTGTAAACTTCGTTTATAGCGATTTCCGTCGAAAAATCACAAAAATTGTAATGGTCATAACTTGGTCGTTTTAACTCGGAATCAGCTCATATTTGGACACGAGCTACTTAATACCATATATTTTCATTTCCCAAAAGCCTGGAATTTTTCTCATTAAATAAATGTCCAAAACAACCCCCAGAAAAATATGGGCAGCAACTTTTTGTCATTTGGCAGTTTTGGAGTCCTTCACTAAATCTTAAATAAAATGAAATCTATAACTCCGATTAATGATCCATCAATTTTGTTGGATTCTTATCTTTCTGAACTACAGTTTTCATCTATCATAATCCATATTTGGACATTTTAAGCTCCCGGAAATTAGCCCGGAAGTGGCTGTTCAAAACTGACCTTCTAACAGTTTTTCTTATCTTTGAGTAGTTTGGTAGAAATCCCATAACTCTCTCCTCCGATGTCGGATTTAGTCCGTTTTGGAGTCTATGGAAAGCTTATTGAGAGTACTATAACATATCACAAGTCCAGAATTTTTAGAGTACCTTAACAAATCCTAAATTTTCTGTTTAGGGCAGCAGTCCACTAATTCATTTAAAACAAATAAAACTGTTTTGGTTCCTCTTCTTTGTTCAAGCTTATCAACCCTAAAAAATGGCAAGATCTAACCACAAAATATCATATATCATGTAGATCTTCCCTCATATGATTCAAAATCATAAGTTCAACACTTGATCTAAAACACCATATCAAAACACTTTTTAAAAGTTTAACTTTTTCCAGAAAATTTCCATTTTTCTATTCCTTTTAATTCCAACCAAATTAACACCCAATAAGGGTAAATCCATACTTGAATCAATGGAAAACACATAGATCATAGGGTTTTATACACCCAAATCAAAAACCCTCATCATCAATTACAAAAAGAAAAGAATAAAGCTTGGGAAGAAAAATAGTTTTATACCTTTGCTTGATTTCTTTCTTCTTCCTTCTTCCTTCCATGGATGGCCTCACTCTCTTCTCCCTTCTTCCTCAAGGGCTGTCGAACTCTCCCTCTCTCTCTCTTATCCGTTCCTCCCTTCTCTCTCTCTCTTTCTTTAGTTTTCTTTTTGCAAAGAAAATAAAAGATGAAAGAGAATAACCAAATAGATTAAATGTATAGATATGATATGTATATCTATATTCATTCCCCCAACTTATCTCTTCTTCTCTTCCTTAATAATGATAAGGTTGCTTGCAAGCTTTGCCAAATGTGTTGGTTAAATTAGAAATTGACACCTAAGGAGGTTAGGTAGGAGTTGGTTCACCAACTATAGCAAATAATCATAACATTCATCCCCCCTTTTTGTTGCTCTCTTGGCCGGCCATGTGGCCTTATATTTGTCCAAGTCTTGCTTCCTTTTTAATGCAATATCTAGTATCTTCAATGACTAAAATGCCCCTCCTTACAAGGATCAAATTTTGGGTCTTTTTAAATAATGATTGGGCCACCATATTTAATCCCTTTGGACTTTAAGTTGGGCTTGAAATTAATCTATTGGACATAGCGAATTTAATTCTTTGGGCCAAGTAAATCAATCATAGTCCAACACTATTAATATTACCAAATGTCCATCATGCCCTTCCTTCAATTGGGCTCCAGGTTTGGGCCACTCTTAAATCTTTGGGCTTAACAATAAAAATATTTAGGCCACTCAATTAATATATTGCTTGGGCCTCTAACAAATTTCATTGGCCAACTCTTGGGCTATAAATATGCATAATCCAATACCTTAAATTCTTATCCAACCCAATTCATTTAATTAGGGTTTCAATTTCCTCAATTATAACATAAATCCTTACTCACAAGTCCATTCATTTCCTTAACCCAATTAGACTTGCTATAATTAGGTTATAAAATTAATTATTTGAGATATATAAAATAAATCTCCTAGAATTAGTAAGTATTCTAAATACCACAATTCTCTTTTTCCATAACCCTTAAGTTATTAAATCCTTCATTCCTAATATATAATTAGGGTTACACTAGTTTCTTTTGTTTGTTTATATAATAAACAAATATAAACCATCACCTAATGTTCATATTCCTCACACAAAACTTTTTAACCCTTATGGTTTAATACTTTGCATTAGGATTCCCAAATTAGGGTTTAAATTCTCGATACTGAAATTAGGGTTTCCGAACATATCGTTAGAGTTTTCTAACTTAATCACCATATTCATATCATGAATTTTGGGTTTCGGATTCCTGGAACTGAAACTAGGGTTTCAGAACCGATTTCTATGGTTTTTCATCCATTGTTAGGGTTTTCTAACAGAACGTTGACGTTCTTAATATTTACTTAGGGTTTGACACATATATAATTAATCTGGTCAACCCTTAACCCTTAACCACATTCAGTACACATACCTAACCATATTCACAGAACATAGTCACATAAACACTTAATCCTGAATAATTCACCTATTTCCTTTACCGAATTTTGAAATCCTCAAAATTCAATCCCAATAACATCAAACGCATACACTTATTTTTTGTCTAGGTCTATTATTTGACCTTAAATCAATCATTTAAGATTTTAATAAATTGTCTAATTTCTCGGGTTGTCACATTCCCCCCCCCCCCCGACATCTGTGTTACCAGGGTGACTGCCACTTTTCAAGAAACTGTTATCTAAATTTGTGTGTGTGTGGATCAATGTGCTATTTATTTGGAAGTAGTGCGAGGCTTCGTTCGCACCTATATACACAAGTTTGATTTTATGTAAAAATTCAATTTTTAGCAAGATATGGTAATGACATTTTGTAAAAGAGGTTTTTTAAACCCTTATGCTCAATTGTAATTGAGACCTTTTACACTCCCATTTTATTAAGTGCTCGGCTTGATTGTTTTTATTTTCTAGATGTGAAGCATCTATAAGAAAATAATATACAAGATAATGCCGACTTCCTCGTGGGTATGAAAACCATCTAAGGAAATTCAGACATTGGAAATAAATTTACAAGCTGCTTATAGCTAAAAATGTCCATCACGGGAACCAAATCTATATCCAAAAGACTGAATCTGTAATCACATAATTCCTAGGCTCACATGATGCTGCAATTTGTATGAAAGCAGTAAATAGGTATATATATATATATAAGCTGTAAATATATATATATATATATATATATATATATATATATATATATATATATATATATATATATATATACAGACATGATCAGCCACCACTAAGCACTTACATGGGGGATCAGAAAATGTAAATAAAGCTGTAAAAGCCATCAACCGCCACGGAGGAAACTCCAGGCGGGACGAAACGTAAATAAAGTTGTAAAAGCGATCAACTGCTACAAAATAAACTCCAGACAGGACGAAACATAAAGAAAGATGTAAAAGCGATCAACCACCACGAAGTAAACTCCAGGTGAGATGAAATATATATATATATATATATATATATATATATATATATATATATATATATATATATATATAAAAGCAAGTAAACGCACCGGATGTAAAATCGAAGCTCATCGAACAGAGTTTGACAACAGTACATATATATAAATATATATATATAGTATAGCAGTAAATACTTCAGACCGAAGTTTAGGCTCATCGAACAAAGTTTGACACACAGTTCATATATATAAGTGTATATATATATAAGGCAATAAACGCTCCAGGCCGAAGTCTAGGCTCAATCGAGGCATAACTCGATAATGCTAGTCCATATATATATATATATATATATATATATATATATATATATATATATATATATATGCATATACAAACTGAAATAAAACCACAAACCGATGTTCGGACAAACACACGCAACACGACTCTCAACGTGAAGAAGGGTGTGTGCAAAGATGAAGAGAAAGACTTTAAAGTGTGTGAGAAGGCTTACAGTGGGCTGCCAAAGAAGACTTCTATATCTTTAAAGGGATGAACACTCGGCTCCCGCCGGTACAAAAGTAGCTATATGTGAGCTCACAAGTGTTTAAAATGAGAAAGCACTCAGTATAGAGATAGTACGGAGCAAATTTGACAAGGCTTCCTCGCCTTTTTTTCTCTTAAAAATGGCCACCCCAAGCCCTCTATTTATAGGGGGGGAGCCGCAGTCGCTGATGTACCTGCGGCTACCCGGGTTGCCCCGGGCATTCCAGGTTACGTTGTCTCGCTGTACGTGCATGCAGGCACTATAATGTTCGCTCGAACTTTCAGAATTGCAATCCGAGCATCCGAATGAGGTATGTAGGACCTATTTCGGACCACCGTTGTCGAGAGTTACACAATTGCATGGGATTAGAGGTTGTACGAAGTCAGAAAGATGGGACAGTGCCCTCCAGACTTCAAGCTTCAAATTCTATTCCTTACCCTGCATAATAGTCACTCGGGATTGGTTTTCCTTGATTCTCGTGGGACATTGTTGTGTATAAATGTATGTTTGAGATGTTAAGACGACGTGATGTGGCATTAAGGTGGCGAGATGATGACTTTGCCCCTCACCGGGGTTATCACCAGTATAGGCTAATAAAGCAGACTTTGCTCAGGGTTATCACTGAGATTGGACGGGTACAAGTGTTGAAGGTCCTCAGTGTTATCTCTGAGGTTTGCCTGTCTTCCCGGAGTTATCTCTGGGCTTTGTACTGAGCGCCGCGGTGTGAGTATCGAGGTTAAAACTGATTGCATGCATTTGAAACAAGGCTTTCTGGGGTTTTCGCTGGAACTACATTCCTTGGGGTTATCACCAAGGTTGGTAGCTACTACTCCCAGTGTAGGGACTGAGACTGGATACCTCGGGGTTATCTCCAAGATTAATCGATCTTCTCCGGTGGATTTTCAGGTGTTGGAACTGCATGCCTCGGGGTTATCTCTGAGGTTGGAACTGTTACTCCCGGTGTGTGTTCCGGGGTTGAGACTGAACTTTCGGTAGTATCCGGACTGGATGTGAACTGTCTTCGATGGCTATCTCTGAAAGACGAATCTGCATTCCTAAAAAGTCAGTGACAGGTATGCAGAAAATTTCGAGTGTCTACAGATGCCCCTCTTTATCATATTCATGCAATGCGATGCATGGGTAGGATAAAGAATCATAGACACTTGGAATGCAATATTATATATGATGTATGTGCGCGAGGTTTTTGTCCAACATGATGGGGATGATCGCCGGCTCCTTGTAGCTTCTACCGAGGATGGGCAACTATGACCTGATTTGGATGTGTGATCCAAATCTTGTAGGATGTTGACGTTGGGGCTATCACCAAAGTCATTAATCCTTTATACAGACTTGATTCCGAAGATGTGCCTCTTATGTGTAAGAGATCTATGGGGATACAGCTTTGTCTGTGACACCCCCAAATCCGGGTTACCTGACCCCTGAGTTTAGTGTTCACGGTCCACAATATAAATAACATTTAACTACCCATAATATATATAGATAGTAACTTTCATAAGTTTTTATCAGAGTTTAATAATACATCACCCAGGTTTTCTAACCTTAACTTTACAAACATACCCTTTAGATATACAAAAAGGGTTTACAATACAACAATATAAATAATACTGTTCATAAAACTAATTTATTACGACGCCTTTGCCCTTATTCTTCTTCGCAACACCTTCTGCAACTTCGTCCCTAGCTGAAAAGTTTTATTTAGCAAGGGTGAGCAACTAATTTTCCCCGCAAGTTAAGTCATACAATAAATGTATAAGAATTCAAAACAACAGACTATCTATTTTGATAGAATGAAACCAAAGTTCGGGGAACTTTGAAATAGCTGAACAAATCGTTATTAAATAACAAGTCTTCTCGTATTCTATTCAACACAATAATTCAATAATGAAAGAGTACAATGCTTTCAAAGTTTCTACGATATTCTAATGAATAATCAAAAATCAGTTCTACAAAATAGCAAAGTGGAATGTTTTCCAGATTTATACTGAGCGATCACACAAGATCTTTGAACTTATTTTCTCGGGTATGTATCAAAGATTTACTTTGATAAATATTCAGGTGTATCAGACAACCATAAAGATTAAATCATACCCCTCTACAAGTACTCAGAGCCGGCCACCTCTTTGTACCCTATATTATGCATAATACTTAAACGCGCGCAAAGATCGAATTCACGACCAATAAAATGTTCCCTTTATATAAAAGGTTGTTCTTCTCAGTCTTAGAATCAAGATTTTGATTTTACAATGAAAATTTAATTTTTCTGTGAATAGTGTCATATTCGTGAATAGTGCCGTATATGTGAATAGTGTCATATACGTGAATAGTAATTCCGACACCAAAAGATAGAAATTTCACAAAAAACATCATCATGCTTCGTGAATAGTAACTCGTGAAAAGTAACTCATAAATAGTAACTCGTGAATAGTAACCCCGACATGAAAAAGTTCCAAATTTGATAAAAAGTTTCAACCAATATTTCGGTATAAGGATATTGAAGAAATAATATAATTTGAGAAGAAAATAACATCACTTACCTCAGAAAGAATAGTACTTCCGACTGGAATACTTGATATAGTGCTGAAAGAACTTGCACCGTATAGCAATACTCAAATTACTAAAATACTCACAAAATACGCTCAATATTATAGAGAGAGAAATAGAGAAAAAACTTCAGTTTCTGGTGTGATTTTCAATTCTAACCTAAGCACCCTATTTATAGGAAAATGCTTAGAACACCAAAGTAAAAAATTTAATATAATAATAATATATTTATAAAATTGTCAAGCCCACCTTAGACCAACTGAAATCAGCCCATTCTTATCACATGTTGAGCCCACTAAATTGTAAAAAAACGTTTTTCATAAAATAAATAATTAAAACTTCCAAAAATCAATTATTCTGGAACTTCGGAACTTCAACAATTCATAATAAATAGCCCTTTTATCAGAAAATTTGAATCTCGCGAATTTTATAGGAAATTCAATTCTCTACAACTTTACAGAAGAAAGTTTTTCCAAATTCCAAACAAAAATTGACCGAAATTCACATACGGACTATTTTACATACTATAATCAAATTTCTGTCAAGAAATGGGGTCCACCGACAAACAAAACATGTGTTAATCATTTAATGCAACAAAAATACTCTTCCTCCTCATATACTCATATATCCCACATTCATTGTAAAAATATCATCATTATTCTATTATAATAATATAATAAAATATTATTTTATCAGAAAAGATAAAATATCATTTTTTTAACAATTGTCACTTTAAAAATTTTCTCTATCTATATCCACATAAAATCAATATTTCCATTGTCATATAAATCAATAATTAATTATTCACAAATAATATTACATAATCATAGTACTGGCAACCAGGCCGTTCCCAGGAAAAAGGGGGCTTTCCAATAAGAATTTCTCCTTACTGGCACGCAATTAGGTGACCAAACCTCTCCTTAGATAGAACTTTCTAGACATTGCCAATAATGTTATCTAATAATATTATTCATATAATGAATTATTGCTCCGATAATGGAAAATATTGTGTAGTGACAATTATTAAAACAATAGTAATATAAAATATTAACACAACAATTATTGAATCAATAAGATAAAATACTGAACAGTAACTACTGTAACAATTATTGAGCAGTGCCTTCTTATGTAAGAATCAATAATTGGTGCAATACTGTGTGCTACTGTGCAACAACGCGTATTATTGTGTTTTATCCACCGAGTATTCCAACAGTGTTAACGGTTACAACTATGTCGTTATTCATAAAAACTCACTTTTGTCATTTTCTTCATCCGACAGTTATTCTGTTATGGGGCCCACAAATGGCTGCGCCGTTGTACGAATATTCCCTGACGGAAAGAATATTACACGACCAAACGAATATTCCCCGATAGAAATGAGTATTTTATAACCACTTGCATATTTAAAAAAAATTCATATATCACCCTTAACTTTAACTTTTATCAATTTAACCATTTACTGAATAGTAATTATAAGAATATTGAATACTTTTATTTCATAAAATTCGGGATCTTACAATCTCCCCTCCTTATAAAATTTCGTCCCCGAAATTTATGTACGTAGGACATGCTCCTTCCTATCCAAGATTTTGACTGGTACCTCCTCGCACGTTAAATCTTTTGCTATCTCATCTGGTTCTAACTCAATAATGTGGTTCGGGTCATCCACATATTTACGTAACATCGATACACGAACAACGTTATGAACAAGCGTCATACTTGGCTGTAAAACGAGTCTATAGGACACAGTTCCTATTCGATCGAGGATTTCAAATGGACTAATAAATCGAAGGTTTGAGCTTTCCTCACATCATCGATTCTCATTTTTGGAATAACAACTTCTTGCATCTTCTTCTTCATATTCATCAACTCCGGTGTGTAGCTTGAGCGATTTTAACAATCGATTAAAGTCGATTCTACTCGTATATCGTCACATGGGTTCCTATAGTCTTTAACTCTATCTCTATCAGTTGTAATTTATACGAAATGGGTCTTTGTATTCGACAATATGGCACTCGTACCCGCAAACGGTCTTCTACTCAACACGTCAGCTAACACGTTCGCTTTTTCAGAATAGTATGGTCAGAACATGTGCCGAAATGAGTCTCATCTTGAGTTCTTTAAAGCTCTTCCCACATTCCTTGCTCCATTCGAATTTTGTATATCTAAGAGTCAGCTGACTTAATGGAGTAGCGATTCGAGAATTCCTTCCACGAATCTCTGATAATAACTAATTAAGCCTAAAAAGATACATATTTCGATTACTAACTTAGGTTACTCTCAACTGTGACTTATATCCCAATCTTGGATAGCACGTCACAATAACATCTATCATTTTACTACCGCACGAATATGGCGTCCCCTACGGAGATTCTGGCTTCGGTGCATTCCACAAAGGAAGTCACCAGATAAAGGCTCGGGTACCAAATTCTATAGTTGAATTTTTAACTCCTGAAGTTCAATAGGAGCCATGAGATTTTAGAAATGGGTTTTGTACCGGATTTAAAGTCGATACAAAATTCAATATCACACTTTGGGAGTAAGCTAAGAAATTCTTCAGGAAATACATCAGGAAATTTACTAACAATAGAAATATCATTCAAATCTGACGTATTTTTGTTTAAGTCCATAACATGGGCTAAGAAAACATGACATCCGTTTTTCAATAAACGAATGAATTTACGGCTTGTTATAAAAGAGTTTGACTCAATGGTTTGGTTGCTTAAATTCGAATAACAGGTTGCTTAGGAATATGAAAACTAACAAACTTACAAAAGCAATCAATTCTAGCATGATGAGTGGTTGACCAATCAATCCCTAAGGTCACATCAAATGCAAGAATTTTTAAAGAAATAAGGTCAACAGGTAATGTGATGGTGTCAACTTGGATCAAACAAGATTAATAAACAGCGGATGTAACGAAATTTTCTCCTAACGGAGTTTCAACAAATAAGACAAAGTCTAATTTTCTCCAGAGTCAAGTTTAAACGTTGAGTATAAGCAGGAGAGATAAATGAATGGGTAGAACCGGTATCTAATAAGGTATAAACTTCGCAAGAATTTATAATTAACTAACCTGTGCTAACTTCGTTTGGGTTCCTCGCATTCTGACTGGTCACGACAAACGATCTTCCAAGAACCGTTGACTTTGTCTTTTCCGTATCCACCTTTGGTGCCACCATTCCAGCTGGACTTGATTTCGCTACAGGACAAAATCGAGCTATGTGACCATCTTTTTCACAACTAAAACATTCCTTGGAAGGCTGTAAACAGTTTGGACTTATATGTCCCTCCTCTCCGCATTTGTAGCATCTAACTGGTGGTCGTTCTTTTCTCCTAGAATTTGTTGCTGGTGCTGGTGGTTCTGTCGATGTCTTCCCGTCATCGTTAAATCTTCTCTTCTTAGATTGGACGTCTCTTTCCACAATATCAATTCGTCGTGTGGCTTTTACCCATGCATCACTCATTCTCACTCGTTCAGTTATTTCTTCTTTTAGCTCAGATTCCAGCTTTATCATCTTATACTTTGCCAAACAGTGCTTCTGTTGAATCATCACATATCGGGTAACACAAGCTTGAATCGTTGCATCCTTTTGCTCTACGACCGCCTGTCGTTCTTCAGCCTGCTCTTCAAACTCAAGAATACGATTTTGAAATTCTACATTTTGATCATATAATACCTCTAATAAATTGTCCTCAAGTACCTCTTCTTCCTCTTCTTCCTCACTCTCAGCTGTTACCTCTGCGACTATCTCGGGTGCAACTATCAATTCTTCACTCACTACATGGATATCTCTAATTCCTTCTTCGCCTGACATCACATTAGCCTAGTTGGTGACTAAAGGTGTCTCCATAATCTCATTCATTGTATTGTTAACGTTCTTAGTTGCCATTCTCAAATACTGCCATAAAACAAGGGTTAATTTAAAAAATTAACAAATCACATAATACCCCTATATTATGACCGACCAACAAATAAGCTTAGGTAGGACACACTAGCGAAGGATTTACCCGTCTCTCCCCTCCTAGTTCTATTCTGCGATCTCCGCAAGAGATCATATTCCTAAGCTCTGATACCAACTGTGACGCCCCCAAAATAGTTCCAATCCAACCAACCCATTCTGAGTCGCTAAATACATTGTACAGAAACAACTACAACTTCATTAATACAATTGTCGTGCAAAATACGACAACACATAAACTGTGAGTTTAGATATAAATATTGTCTTCTAGACAATATCCACACTCAAATAAGTCTTTATTACAATTATTGATACACTATTTCACAAAATAGTGAGGACTACTAAAACAACTGTCTTGAACCATTACTCCACACCCCGACTAGTTCCCGCTATATTCTCATCTCCTGAGAAGAAAAATAGAACAAAAAGGAAAAGGGTGAGCTCAACTAGCCCAGTAAAGAATATTATGATTAAGATAATGTACAACAAATTATCATTAGTCTTCAACAGGGAAAAATCTGATAGGATACAATAGACAACAAGTTTTATATCAACAACTGCAGCGAAAACAACAATTCCTTAGAAGAGTTAAGTACAGAATGATATCTACTATCATCTATGAATTTAAAAGTCCATCATCGATATTTTATCCCTGTAACATCAATCAATATACATCATAAATCAAATAGTCATCTTTGCACTACAGGCCAAAGATATTCATCTGTTGGTCATGTTCATCTCAACACCTGTTCATCTTTGCACTACGGGCCAAAGATATTCATTATAAAATCATTCATCTTTGCACTACAGGCAAAAGATATTCAGTTATATCATCATTTAGGACTGAGGATGATAAAAAATATTTTAAAGAAAACGAATTCAGTGAAACAAAAGAACAAATATTAAGGATTCGTACCTTAAACAATCCAAGTTCAAAAATACTTCATAAATAACCAGAGTGGAGTAAAATTCAAGAATGATCAAAACATGGATACAATCAAAGCTAGTATCCATAATAGATGTTTAGGACGAAAAACGAATATTTAATTTTTCTATGAATAGTGTCGTATTCGTGAATAGTGTTGTATACGTGAATAGTGCCGTATACGTGAATAGTAACTCCGACACCAAAAGATAGAAATTTCATAAAAAAACATCATCATGATTTGTGAATACTACTCGTGAATAATAACTCATGAATAGTAACTCCGATATGAAAAATTTCCAAATTTGATAAAAAGTTCCAACCAATATTTCGGCATAATGATATTGAAGAAATAATATCATTTGAGAAGAAAATAACATCCCGTACCTCATAAAGAATAGTACTTCTGATTGGAATACTGGATATAGTGCTGAAAGAACTTGTACCATATAACAATACTCAAAGTACTAAAATACTCACAAAATACGCACGACATTATAGAGAGAGAAAGAGAGAGAAAACTTCAGTTTCTGGTGTGATTTTTAATTCTAACCTAATCACCATATTTATAGGAAAATGCTTAGAACACCAAAGCAGAAAATTTAATATAATAATAATATATTTATAAAATTGTCAAGCCCACCTTAGATCAACTGAAATCAGCCCATTCTTATCACATGTTGAGCCCACTAAATTGTAAAAAAACGTTTTTCATAAAATAAATAATTAAAACTTCCAAAAATCAATTATTCTAGAACATCAGAACTTCAATAATTCATAATAAATAGCCCTTTTATCAGAAAATTTGAATCTCGAGACTATTTATAGGAAATTCAATTTTCTACAACTTTACAGAAGAAAGTTTTTCCAAATTCCAAACAGAAATTGACCGAAATCCACATATGGACGATTTTACATGCTATAATCAAATTTCAGTCAAGAAATGGGATTCACCGACACACAAAATATGTGTTAATCATTTAATGCAACAAAAATACTCTTCCTCCTCATATACTCATAAATCCCACATTCATTGTAAAAATATCATCATTATTCTATTATAATAATATAATAAAATATTATTTTATCAGAAAAGATAAAATATCAATTTTTTAACACTTGTCACTTTAAAATTTTTCTCCATCTCTATCCACATAAAATCAATATTTCCATTGTCATATAAATCAATAATTAATTATTCACAAATAATATTACAGAATTACAATACAGGCAACCAGGCCGTTCCAAAGAAAGAGGGGGCTTTTCAATAAGAATTTCTCCTTACTAGCGCGCAATTAGGTGACCAAACCTCTCCTTAGACAGAACTTTCTAGACATTGCCAATAATGTTATCTAATAATATTATTCAGATAATATGAATTATTGCTCCGATAATGAAAAATACTGTGTAGTGACAATTATTGAAACAACAGTAATATAAAATATCAACACAGCAATTATTGAATCAATAAAATAAAATACTGAATAGTAACTACTGTAACAATTATTGAGTAGTGCCTTCTTACATAAGAATCAATAATTGGTGCAATACCATGTGCTACTGTGCAACAATGCGTATTACTATGTTTTAAGCACCGGGTATTCCAACAGTGTTAACGGTAACAACTACGTCGTTATTTATAAAAACTCCCTTTTTTCGTTTTCTTCATCCGACAGTTATTCTGTTATGGAGCCCACAAATGGCTGCGCCGTCGTACAAATATTCCCCGACAGAAAGAATATTCCATGACCAAACGAATATTCTCCGGTAGAAATGAGTATTTTATAACCACTTGCATATTTTGAAAAAAATTCATATATCACTCTTAACTTTAAGTTTTATCAATTTAACCATTTACTGAATAGTAATTATAAAAAAATTGAATACTTTTATTTCATAAAATTCGGGGTCTTACAATTATGGTATAAGAAAATATTTTAAGTTATTTTTAGTAATTTTTAATATTTTGTGAGAAATTTCATTTATTAATCAATATTAATGATAGTCAATTTATTTAATAAATATATTAAATAAATTGTGAAAAAAATAGAATTAATGATTTAAAAATCATATAAAAATGATTTAAAAATCATATAAAAATGATTTAAGTGTTATAAAAATATTTTAAGATATAAAATATAACAATTGATATTTTGTCATGAAAATATTAATATTTTAATATTAAAAGCAATTATTGGATAATGGATTTAAGTGCTTAAAAATTATATAAACATGATTTTAAGGTATTAAAAATACTTTGATATAATATAATTATATTATAATATTATGTTATGAATTTGATTAATATTTGATATTAAATAAATATTAGTGATAAAGAGAATAATGTGATATTTATATTAAGAACATTTATTGAATAATATTTTTAATTACTTTAAAAACATTTAAAGGAAATAATAAAGTATTAAAAATACTTTGAAATATTATAAATATGTTATAATGTTATGACATGTATTTCATTAGTATTTAATATTAAATAAATATGAATGATATTAGAATATTGTGGTATTTAAACCATATAAATACGATTTTAATGATTTAAAAATCAAGATAAATGATAATAATTCTTTGAAAATTATTATGAGACTTGGAATATTATTTTGACTAATAATACAATTATCTATGATGGTGGATATGTATTAGACAATGTTTAATTGAACTTAAACTCGATATTTGTCCGATTAGACAATCGGAATGTTAGAATTATACCGAAGTCAACTCGGACTGCAATAGTTTGACTTGAAGTTAGGTGTTATGTGTATAGACTGATAGGGTTATGTGTTATGTGTTTAGGTTATTCTATGTATATATTTATAATAGTATTAAATTGTGATGATATTATTTTAATTTGTTTATTTATATTATTTATATATTAGGTCTTCAGTCAAAGCTTATTAAAATGCGTAATGATAATCAACGAAACATGTAAGTTTTACTTAACTCTACTTAAAGTTGTTTCATTCACATATACTTATGGTTAATCATTGCTGATTGCCATTGTATAACTGTACTATGTACATATTGCATGTATAAGTCAGGTATAAAAGGCTGATCACCTTCATTACCATTCGGTCCATATATTTTTGTTCATGTTTAATACTTGTTCAGTCAAAAGTTTGTTCGTGCTAATTCACAACTATATTATTGAATTATAGCAAGCTTATTATTCAGATTCTTTCAATCATGATATATCGTTAAATTATTGAACTTAAACTTGCTGGGAACACTTATGCCCACCCTTGTTATATCATGATAAACATTGCAGATTAAGACAAATACGTCGGATACAATTAAGGAAAGGTGAAAGACAGTTCTAGCTTTAGTATACATGTGCAGTATATTTGTAACAGTATTGTATCTTAATGTTATTGTAAGTTAAATAAATTATGAATTGTGTATTAAGTGAAGGTTACTCGACCTTGGGGAATAATGTGTAAAGTTTATTGTATAAACAATTTATGTTTATATCTTCCGCAAATAGTAATAGTAATAGAATGGTTGTATCAAATCCGCGGTGATTTGGGACCCAGATTCGGGGCTCTCACATGTGCCATGTTGTTGATACCCAGAGAGTGGGAACGACTATGGAACATGTCGACGTCGGGATTTTAGTTGTCCCTTTTCGTTACTTGTTCTTTGGTGTTCTCAAGTTAGGTGAGATTTGTTTGAAAAAACAAGTGAAAAAGGTCCGACGTGTATAATGTTGACGATAGAATGTTAAGAGTTGCCAATTGGTTTTTTAAATGGTTGTACCAACACAACCGAGAAAAGGTTTGCACAATGACCCAGTGATGTGACACTGTTGAACGGGCCAGTGAAACCGAGATTCATTAAGGTCCGGGGACTTGATTATGTGAATGGAAGGTGTTAGGCACCCTGTGATATCCCCGAATCCAGGCCCCGAATCGCCGCGGACTCGGTACGCTATTTCTATAACTAATTGCGGAAGATATAAACATAAATTGTTTATACATTACATTACACACAATTCCCCAAGGTCGAGTAACCTTAACTTAAACACAATTCATAAAACTTTCTAACACAAAACATTTATCAAACTATACTATTACAAAATAACAGCATTTTTTATCCCAAGCTGAACTTGGCATTAATCTTTTTCTGTATCCGAACGCATTCGCCTTATCTGCAATGTTTTATCATGATATAGCAAGGGTGAGCATGAAAGTTGCCCAACAAGTTTATATACAACAATATAACGATATATCATGATTGAAGAGTATGAATAATGAGCTTGCTATAATTCATCAATATAATTGAGAACTAGCACGAACAAATTTTTGACTGAACAAGTTTTAAACATGAACAAACATTTCTGAACCAACTGGTAATGAAGGTGATCAGCCTTTCATACCTGACTTTTACATGCAAGATGTACAGAGTATCTTTTTCATGGCAATCAGCAATGATTAACCATAAGCTTGAATAAAATACTCTTATTAGAGTTAAGTACAAAGAAACTTGCCTGAACCGTTGATTACCGCAACGCAATTTATAACGCTTTACCCGAAGACCTAATATTAATAATATAGATCTTCAATAATTAGAATAATATCATCACAGTATAATACTGTTATATTTATATCCACAGAATAACCTAAACACATTACCACATAACCATATCAGTCTATAATTCACATAAGACTTAGTATCAGTTAGACTATTAAGTTTGAGTTGATACCGACACAATTTTATCATCCCGACGGTCTAGTCGGACAAATATCGAGTTTAAGTTCAATTAAACTCTTCCTAAGCGCTTAATCATGCCATACAGTCACATTTATATGATTTAACACTCGCTTTTTCATTTCATAAGTTATTCGTTAACACCTAGTAAGTTAAATACTAATCCAACAACCTGGATTCTAAATCTAGCAATCAAAATTTTTAATTCATCAACCTGGATTGACCAATCCATCAATCTAAACCTCAATCCAACAAACCGATTTCAACAAATTTTTAAATTTCAGTAAACTATTTCTCAATCCAGCAAACTGGAATCACAAATTATATAATCCAGCAAGCTGTATTCTAAATTCGTATCACAAAAATACCAAATCAATTTATTATTTTACAATCCTTTGGCCAAACATATATACATGTATTTCATACACAAAAATTATTTTTTCATAATTTTCTAACTTCCTTTAGTATTTTTTCAAAAATCATTTCTAGTGCGTAGCTTAAGAAATTAGCTACCTTGTGCTTAACTCCAAACATTCCCATCTCTTGGGATAACCTTATATATGTTAACGAGATGCTCCATTTTAAATTTCGTGGCAATCGGAGTTGTAAAACTCTGTTTATAACGATTTCCGTCGAAAAATCACAAAAATTGTAATGGTCATAACTTGGTCGTTTTAACTCGGAAACAGCTCATTTTTGGACACGAGCTACTTAATACCATATATTTTCATTTCCCAAAAGTCTGGAATTTTTCTCATTAAATAAATGTCCAAAACAACCCCCAGAAAAATATGGGCAGCAACTTTTTGTCATTTGGCAGTTTTGGAGTCCTTCACTAAATCTTAAATAAAATGAAATCTATAACTCCGATTAATGATCCGTCAATTTTGTTGGATTCTTATCTTTCTGAACTACAGTTTTCATCTATAACAATCCATATTTGGACATTTTAAGCTCCCGGAATTTAGCCCGGAAGTGGCTGTTCAAAACTGACCTTCTAACAGTTTTTCTTATCTTTGAGTAGTTTGGTAGAAATCCCATAACTCTCTCCTCCGATGTCGGATTTAGTCCGTTTTGGAGTCTATGGAAAGCTTATTAAGAGTACTATAACATATCACGAGTCCAGAATTTTTAGAGTACCTTGACAAATCCTAAATTTTCTGTTTAGGGCAGCAATCCACTAATTCATTTAAAACAAATAAAACTGTTTTGGTTCCTCTTCTTTGTTCAAGCTTATCAACCCTAAAAAATGGCCAGATCTAACCACAAAATATCATATATCATATAGATCTTCCCTCATATGGTTCAAAATCATAAGTTCAACACTTGATCTAAAACACCATATCAAAACACTTTTTAAAAGTTTAACTTTTTCCAGAAAATTTCCATTTTTCTATTCCTTTTAATTCCAACCAAATTAACACCCAATAAGGGTAAATCCATGGAAAACACATAGATCATAGGGTTTTATACACCCAAATCAAAAACCCTCATCATCAATTACAAAAAGAAAAGAATAAAGCTTGGAAAGAAAAATAGTTTTATACCTTTGCTTGATTTCTTTCTTCTTCCTTCTTCCTTCCATGAATGACCTCACTCTCTTCTCCCTTCTTCCTCAAGGGCTGCCGAACTCCCCCTCTCTCTCTCTCTCTTATCCGTTCCTCCCTTCTCTCTCTCTCTCTCTCTCTCTCTCTCTCTCTTTAGTTTTCTTTTTGGAAAGAAAATAAAAGATGAAAGAGAATAACCAAATAGATTAAATGTATAGATATGATATGTATATCTATATTCATTCCCCAAACTTATCTCTTCTTCTCTTCCTTAATAATGATAAGGTTGCTTGCAAGCTTTGCCAAATGTGTTGGTTAAATTAGAAATTGACACCTAAGGAGGTTAGGTAGGAGTTGGTTCACCAACTAAAGCAAATAATCATAACATTCATCCCCCATTTTTGTTGCTCTCTTGGCCGGCCATGTGGCCTTATATTTGTCCAAGTCTTGCTTCCTTTTTAATGCAATATCTAGTGTCTTCAATGACAAAAATGCCCCTCCTTACAAGGATCAAATTTTGGGTCTTTTTAAATAATGATTGGGCCACCATATTTAATCCCTTTGGACTTTAAGTTGGGCTTGAAATTAATCTATTGGACATAGCGAATTTAATTCTTTGGGCCAAGTAAATCAATTATAGTCCAACACTATTAATATTACCAAATGTCCATCATGCCCTTCCTTCAATTGGGCTCCAGGTTTGGGCCACTCTTAAATCTTTAGGCTTAACAATAAAAATATTTAGGCCACTCAATTAATGTATTGCTTGGGCCTCTAACAAATTTCATTGGCTAACTCTTGGGCTATAAATATACATAATCCAATACCTTAAATTCTTATCCAACCCAATTCATTTAATTAGGGTTTCACTTTTCTCAATTATAACATAAATCGTTACTCACAAGCCCATTCATTTCCTTAACCCAATTAGACTTGCTATAATTAGGTTATAAAATTAATCATTTGAGATATATAGAATAAATCTCCTAGAATTAGTAAGTATTCTAAATACCACAATTTTCTTTTTCCATAACCCTTAAGTTATTAAATCCTTCATTCCTAATATATAATTAGGGTTACACTAGTTTCTTTTGTTTGTTTATATAATAAACAAATATAAACCATCACCTAATGTTCATATTTCTTACACACAACTTTTTAACCCTTAGGGTTTAATACTTCGCATTAGGATTCTCAAATTAGGGTTTAAATTCTCGATACTGAAATTAGGGTTTCGGAACATATCGTTAGAGTTTTCTAACTTAATCACCATATTCATATCATGAATTTTGGGTTTCGAATTCCCGGAACTGAAACTAGGGTTTCAGAACCGATTTCTATGGTTTGTCATCCATTGTTATGGTTTTCTAACAGAACGTTGACGTTCTTAATATTTACTTAGGGTTTGACACATATATAATTAATCTGGTCAACCCTTGACCCTTAACAGCATTCAGTACACATACCTAACCATATTCGCAGAACATAGTCACATAAACACTTAATCCTGAATAATTCACCTATTTCCTTTACCGAATTTTGAAATCCTCAAAATTCAATCCCAATAACATCAAACGCACACTTATTTTCTGTCTAGGTCTATTATTTGACCTTAAATCAATCATTTAAGATTTTAATAATTTGTCTAATTTCTCGGGTTGTCACATTCACCCCTCCTTATAAGAATTTCGTCCCCGAAATTCACCTTACACCTTACACCGTGCACCTTACACCATTTATACTGAGCGATCACACAAGACCTTGAACTTATTTTCTCAGGTATCTATCAAAGATATTCAAACTTCTCGGGTATCTATTAAAGATACTCAAACTTCTTGGGTATCTATCAAAGATACTCAAACTTCTCGGGTATCTATCAAAGATACTCAAACTTCTCGGGTATCTATCAAAGATACTCAAATTTCTCGGGTATCTATCAAAGATACTCAAACTTCTCGGGTATCTATCAAAGATACTCAAATTTCTCGTGTATCTATCAAAGATACTCAAACTTCTCGGGTATCTATCAAAGATACTCAAACTTCTCGGGTATCTATCAAAGATTTACTTTGATACATACGCAAATTTCTCGGGTATCTATCAAAGATACTCAAAACACTCGCAAAGGTCAAATTCACACTAAGTATTCCTGTATTTACGACTCCATCACATTTTTATCATCTCTGCACCAGGTTACATGGTACATGAGTGATAATTAAATAAAAATAATTTTTTTTAAAAGGCACATAGTGCGTATTTAGCTTGATGCCAAAAACTTCGAAGTCTAGCATAGCTAGAAGATTTGGAATACCTATGTTTCCATCATCAACTTCACTTTCTCTACTGATCCATTGCTTAATAATTCTATCTATTTCTATAATCCTCAATTCTCCATTCACAACTTAGCTATACCCCAGTTCATCAAACTTACCACACATTATGAGTTCTGTAACTTGCAACAATCATATGAGTTTAAGAACTTATCCTAGTCAGACCATAAGCGTCCATTCGCTAAGGGGTTCAAAACATACCATATGATTATGAGTCATGAACTTACCATAAGTATGAGTTTTAAGAACTCGCAACTTAACCTTATATTCTCTAAATATTCGTTATACACATGAGAAAAGAATCACCTTCTCAACATGCATATAGCAAATAGCGTGACACAAACATTTCAATGATTATCAGTGCCAGAAACTAAGTAGTTGTCAAACCAAACTCAACCACTAATCAATATAGGAAGCTAAGCATACAATTTCCCGCCCATACAAAGAATTGGTCAACCTAACCACTATATCGACCAGGAAGCTAAGTGATTCTAAAACCAAGTACAAATTCCCCGCCCATACAAAGAATCATACAACTCAGCAACTGACATGAGTCCTCAATTGAAATCCAACATAATTCTTGCTCCAAACTTACTCCATACAAATTTTATTTAATCCGTATTTACAATTCATAACTCTTTCATGAGTTTTTATAGTACAATTTCATAGTACAACTGCCACACAGCATCTTGCTGTAAACTTTTCAATCATCAGATTGATTCTTTTCCCACATCATAACTTTATTAGATCACGGGGTGATCTTATCGTATATATTACAATTTATTTCTATGCCTTGATCGTTTTGTTTTACGATCTTCTATCCCTGCACTTTCAGTCCTTTAGACTTGATCTATTCACCATTACTGTTCAACTTTATTATCAGAGTTAGGGAACTCTGTGTTTTACACTCGCCGAGATTCATCTTTGAATCTTACCGACCAACTAACTCTATGTGAGTTAGATCTTATCCTAATCACTGCGGTTATTGGTCTCAGGTATTCCTACCTAAGCTTCATAACCAACATCTTTGATACCAACTGTGATATCCCCGAATCCGGGCCCCGAATCGCCGCGGACTCGGTACGCTATTTCTATAACTAATTGCGGAAGATATAAACATAAATTGTTTATACATTACATTACACACAATTCCCCAAGGTCGAGTAACCTTAACTTAAACATAATTCATAAAATTTCTAACACAAAACATTTATCAAACTATACTATTACAAAATAGCAGCATTTTTTATCCCAAGCTGAACTTGGCATTAATCTTTTTCTGTATCCGAACGCATTCGACTTATCTGCAATGTTTTATCATGATATAGCAAGGGTGAGCATGAAAGTTGCCCAGCGAGTTTATATACAACAATATAACGATATATCATGATTGAAGAGTATGAATAATGAGCTTGCTATAATTCATCAATATAATTGAGAACTAGCACGAACAAATTTTTGACTGAACAAGTTTTAAACATGAACAAACATTTCTGAACCAACTGGTAATGAAGGTGATCAGCCTTTCATACCTGACTTTTACATGCAAGATGTACAGAGTACAATTTTCATGGCAATCAGCAATGATTAACCATAAGCTTGAATAAAATACTCTTATTAGAGTTAAGTACAAAGAAACTTGCCTGAACCGTTGATTACCGCAACGCAATTTATAACGCTTTACCCGAAGACCTAATATTAATAATATAGATCTTCAATAATTAGAATAATATCATCACAGTATAATACTGTTATATTTATATCCACAGAATAACCTAAACACATTACCACATAACCATATCAGTCTATAATTCACATAAGACTTAGTATCAGTTAGACTATTAAGTTTGAGTTGATACCGACACAATTTTATCATCCCGACGGTCTAGTCGGACAAATATCGAGTTTAAGTTCAATTAAACTCTTCCTAAGCGCTTAATCATGCCATACAGTCACATTTATATGATTTAACACTCGCTTTTTCATTTCATAAGTTATTCGTTAACACCTAGTAAGTTAAATACTAATCCAGCAACCTGAATTCTAAATCTAGCAACCAAATTTTTAATTCATCAACCTGGATTCACCAATCCATCAATCTAAACCTCAATCCAACAAACCGATTTCAACAAATTTTTCAATTTCAGTAAACTATTTCTCAATCCAGCAAACTGGAATCACAAATTATATAATCCAGCAAGCTGTATTCTAAATTCGTATCACGAAAATACCAAATCAATTTACTATTTTCCAATCCTTTGGCCAAACATATATACATGTATTTCATACACAAAAATTATTTTTTCATAATTTACTAACTTCCTTTAGTATTTTTTCAAAAATCATTTCTAGTGCGTAGCTTAAGAAATTAGCTACATCGTGCTTAACTCCAAACATTCCCATCTCTTGGTATAACTTTATATATGTTAACGTATTTTAAATTTCGTGGCAATCGGAGTTGTAAAACTCCGTTTATAGCGATTTCCGTCGGAAAATCACAAAAATTGTAATGGTCATAACTTGGTCGTTTTAACTCGGAATCATCTCATTTTTGGACACGAGCTACATAATACCATATATTTTTATTTCCCAAAATCCTGGAATTTTTCTCATTAACTAAATGTCCAAAACAACCCCCGGAAAAATATGGGCAGCAATTTTTTGTCATTTGGCAGTTTTGGAGTCCTTCACTAAATCTTAAATAAAATGAAATCTATAACTCCGATTAATGATCCGTCAATTTTTTTGGATTATTATCTTTCTGAACTACAGTTTTTATCTATCGTAATCCATATTTGGACATTTTAAACTCCCGGAATTTAGCCCGGAAGTGGCTGTTCAAAACTGTCCTTCTAACAGTTTTTCTTATCTTTGAGTAGTTTGGTAGAAATCCCATAACTCTCTCCTCCGATGTCAGATTTAGTCCGTTTTGGAGTCTATGGAAAGCTTATTGAGAGTACTATAACATATCACAAGTCCAGAATTTTTAGACTACCTTAACAAATCCGAAATTTTCTGTTTAAGGCAGCAGTCCACTAATTCATTAAAAACAAATAAAACTGTTTTGGTTCCTCTTCTTTGTTCAAGCTTATCAACCCTAAAAAATGGCAAGATCTAACCACAAAATATCATATATTATGTAGATCTTCCCTCATATGGTTCAAAATCATAAGTTCAACACTTGATCTAAAACACCATATCAAAACACTTTTTAAAAGTTTAACTTTTTCCAGAAAATTTCCATTTTTCTATTCCTTTTAATTCCAACCAAATTAACACCCAATAAGGGTAAATCCATACTTGAATCAATGGAAAACACATAGATCATAGGGTTTTATACACCCAAATCAAAAACCCTCATCATCAATTACAAAAAGAAAAGAATAAAGCTTGGGAAGGAAAATAGTTTTATACCTTTGCTTGATTTCTTTCTTCTTCCTTCTTCCTTCCATGGATGGCCTCACTCTCTTCTCCCTTCTTCCTCAAGGGCTGTCGAACTCCCCCTCTCTCTCTCTCTTATCCGTTCCTCCCTTCTCTCTCTCTCTCTCTCTCTTTAGTTTTCTTTTTGGAAAGAAAATAAAAGATGAAAGAGAATAACCAAATAGATTAAATGTATAGATATGATATGTATATCTATATTCATTCCCCTAACTTATCTCTTCTTCTCTTCCTTAATAATGATAAGGTTGCTTGCAAGCTTTGCCAAATGTGTTGGTTAAATTAGAAATCGATACCTAAGGAGGTTAGGTAGGAGTTGGTTCACCAACTATAGCAAATAATCATAACATTCATCCCCCCTTTTTGTTGCTCTCTTGGCCGGCCATGTGTCCCTATATTTGTCCAAGTCTTGCTTCCTTTTTAATGCAATATCTAGGTTCTTCAATGACAAAAATGCCCCTCCTTACAAGGATCAAATTTTGGGTCTTTTTAAATAATGATTGGGCCACCATATTTAATCCCTTTGGACTTTAAGTTGGGCTTGAAATTAATCTATTGGACATAGCGAATTTAATTCTTTGGGCCAAGTAAATCAATCATAGTCCAACACTATTAATATTACCAAATGTCCATCATGCCCTTCCTTCAATTGGGCTCCAGGTTTGGGCCACTCTTAAATCTTTGGGCTTAACAATAAAAATATTTAGGCCACTCAATTAATGTATTGCTTGGGCCTCTAACAAATTTCATTGGCCAACTCTTGGGCTATAAATATACATAATCCAATACTTTAAATTCTTATCCAACCCAATTCATTTAATTAGGGTTTCAATTTCCTCAATTATAACATAAATCCTTACTCACAAGTCCATTCATTTTCTTAACCCAATTAGACTTGCTATAATTAGGTTATAAAATTAATCATTTGAGATATATAGAATAAATCTCCTAGAATTAGTAAGTATTCTAAATACCACAATTCTCTTTTTCCATAACCTTTAAGTTATTAAATCCTTCATTCCTAATATATAATTAGGGTTACACTAGTTTCTTTTGTTTGTTTATATAATAAACAAATATAAACCATTACCTAATGTTCATATTCCTCACAAACAACTTTTTAACCCTTATGGTTTAATACTTTGCATTAGGATTCCCAAATTAGGGCTTAAATTCTCGATACTAAAATTAGGGTTTCCGAACATATCGTTAGAGTTTTCTAACTTAATCGCCATATTCATATCATGAATTTTGGGTTTCGGATTCCCGGAACTGAAACTAGGGTTTCAGAACCGATTTCTATGGTTTTTCATCCATTGTTATGGTTTTCTAACAGAACGTTGACGTTCTTAATATTTACTTAGGGTTTGACACATATATAATTAATCTGGTCAACCCTTAACCCTTAACCACATTCAGTACACATACCTAACCATATTCACAGAACATAGTCACATAAACACTTAATCCTGAATAATTCACCTATTTCCTTTACCGAATTTTGAAATCCTCAAAATTCAATCCCAATAACATCAAACGCATACACTTATTTTCTGTCTAGGTCTATTATTTGACCTTAAATCAATCATTTAAGATTTTAATAAATTGTCTAATTTCTCGGGTTGTCACATTCCCCCCCCCCCTCCCGACATCTGTGTTACCAGGGTGACTACCACTTTTCAAGAAACTGTTATCTAAATTTGTGTGTGTGTGGATCAATGTGCTATTTATTTGGAAGTAGTGCGAGGCCTCGTTCGCACCTATATACACAGGTTTGATTTTATGTAAAAATTCAATTTTTAGCAAGATATGGTAGTGACATTTTGTAAAAGAGGTTTTTTAAACCCTTATGCTCAATTGTAATTGAGACCTTTTACACTCCCATTTTATTAAGTGCTCGGCTTGATTGTTTTTATTTTCTAGATGTGAAGCATCTATAAGAAAATAATATACAAGATAATGTCGACTTCCTCGTGGGTATGAAAACCATCTAAGGAAATTCAGACATTGCAAATAAATTTACAAGCTGCTTATAGCTAAAAATGTCCATCATGGGAACCAAATCTAGATCCAAAAGACTGAATCTGTAATCACATAATTCCTAGGCTCACATGATGCTGCAATTTGTATGAAAACAGTAAATAGGTATATATATATATATATATACAGACATGATCAGCCACCACTAAGCACTTAAATGGGGGATCAGAAAATGTAAATAAAGCTGTAAAAGCCATCAACCGCCACGGAGGAAACTCCAGGCGGGACGAAACGTAAATAAAGTTGTAAAAGCGATCAACTGCCACGAAATAAACTCCAGACAGGACGAAACATAAAGAAAGATGTAAAAGCGATCAACCACCATGAAGTAAACTCCAGGTGGGATGAAATATATATATATATATATATATATATATATATATATATATATAAGCAAGTAAACGCACCGGATGTAAAATCCAAGCTCATCGAACAGAGTTTGACAAAAGTAAATATATATATATATATATATATATATATATATATATATATATATATATATATATATATATATATATATATATATATATATATATATATAGTAAAGTAGTAAACGCTTCAGACCGAAGTTTAGGCTCATCGAACAAAGTTTGACACACAGTTCATATATATAAGTGTATATATATATATAAGCCAATAAACGCTCCAGGCCGAAGTCTAGGCTCAATCGAGGCATAACTCGATAATGCTAGTCCATATATATATATATATATATATATATATATATATATATATATATATGCATATACAAACTGAAATAAAACCACGAACCGATGTCAGGACAAACACACGCAACACGACTATCAACGTGAAGAAGGGTGTGTACAAAGATGAAGAGAAAGACTTTAAAGTGTGTGAGAAGGCTTACATTGGGCTGCCAAAGAAGACTTCTATATCTTTAAAGGGATGAACACTCGGCTCCCGCCGGTACAAAAGTAGCTATATGTGAGCTCACAAGTGTTTAAAATGAGAAAGAACTCAGTATAGAGATAGTACGGAGCAAATTTGACAAGGCTTCCTCGCCTTTTTTTCTCTTAAAAATGGCCACCCCAAGCCCTCTATTTATAGGGGGGGAGCCGCAGCCGCTGATGTACCTGCGGCTACCCGGGTTGCCCCGGGCTTTCTAGGATACGTTGTCTCGCAGTACGTGCATGCAGGCACTATAATGTCCGCTCGAACTTTCAGAATTGCAATCCGAGCATCCGAATGAGGTATGTAGGACCTATTTCGGACCACCGTTGTCGAGAGTTACACAATGGCATGGGATTAGAGGTTGTACGAAGTCAGAAAGATGGGACAGTGCCCTCCAGACTTCAAGCTTTAAATTCTATTCCTTACCCTGCATAATAGTCACTCGGGATTGGTTTTCCTTGATTCTCGTGGGACATTGTTGTGTATAAATGTATGTTTGAGATGTTAAGACGAAGTGATGTGGCATTAAGGTGGCGAGATGATGACTTTGCCCCTCACCGGGGTTATCGCCAGTATAGGCTAATAAAGCAGACTTTGCTTAGGGTTATCACTGAGATTGGACGGCTACAAGTGTTGAAGGTCCTCAGTGTTATCTCTGAGGTTTGCCTGTCTTCCCGAAGTTATCTCTGGGCTTTGTACAGAGCGCCTCGGTGTGAGTATCGAGGTTAAAACTGATTGAATGCATTTGAAACAAGGCTTTCTGGGGTTATCGCTGGAACTACATTCCTTGGGGTTATCACCAAGGTTGGTAGCTATTACTCCCAGTGTTGGGACTGAGACTGGATACCTCGGGGTTATCTCTAAGATTAATCGGTCTTCTCCGGTGGATTTTTAGGTGTTGGAACTGCATGCCTCGAGGTTATCTCCGAGGTTGGAACTATTACTCCCGGTGTGTGTTCCAGGGTTGAGACTGAACTTTTGGTAGTATCCGAACTGGATGTGAACTGTCTTCGAGGGCTATCTCTGAAAGACGAATCTGAATTCCTAAAAAGTCAGTGACAGGTATGCAAAAAATTTCGAGTGTCTACAGATGCCCCTCTTTATCATATTCATGCAATGCGATGCATGGGTAGGATAAAGAATCATAGACACTTGGAATGCACTATTATATATGATGTATGTGCGCGAGGTTTTTGCCCAACATGATGGGGATGATCGCCGGCTCCTTGTAGCTTCTACCGAGGATGGGCAACTATGACCTGATTTGGATGTGTGATCCAAATCTTGTAGGATGTTGACGTTGGGGCTATCACCAAAGTCATTAATCCTTTATACAGACTTGATTCCGAAGATGTGCCTCTTATGTGTAAGAGATCTATGGGGATACAGCTTTGTCTGTGACACCCCCAAATCCGGGTTACCTGACCCCTGAGTTTAGTGTTCACGGTCCACAATATAAATAACATTTAACTACCCATAATATATATAGATAGTAACTTTCATAAGTTTTTATCAGAGTTTAATAATACATCACCTAGGTTTTCTAACCTTAACTTTACAAACATACCCTTTAGATATACAAAAAAGGTTTACAATACAACAATATAAATAATACTGTTCATAAAACTAATTTATTACGACGCCTTTGCCCTTATTCTTCTTCGCAACACCTTCTGCAACTTCGTCCCTAGCTGAAAAGTTTTATTTAGCAAGGGTGAGCAACTAATTTGCCCCGCAAGTTAAGTCATACAATAAATGTATAAGAATTCAAAATAACAGACTATCTATTTTGATAGAATGAAACCAAAGTTCGGGGAACTTTGAAATAGCTGAACAAATCGTTATTCAATAACAAGTCTTCTCGTATTCTATTCAACACAATAATTCAATAATGAAAGAGTACAATGCTTTCAAAGTTTCTACGATATTCTAATGAATAATCAAAAATCAGTTCTACGAAATAGCAAAGTGGAATGTTTTCCAGATTTATACTGAGCGATCACACAAGATCTTTGAACTTATTTTCTCGGGTATCTATCAAAGATTTACTTTGATAAATAATCAGGTGTATCAGATAACCATAAAGATTAAATCATACCCCTCTGCAAGTACTCAGAGCCGGCCAACTCTTTGTACCCTATATTATGCATAATACTTAAAACGCGCGCAAAGATCGAATTCACGACCAATAAAATGTTCCCTTTATATAAAAGGTTGTTCTTCTCAATCTTAGAATCAAGATTTTGATTTTTCAACGAAATACTGTGATTTCAAATTCTATTTACTTATCGATCTTGCCGAAATAATTGACATCGATCTACCAATAACAATTGAATTCTTTTCTTGAATTTATCAAGTTCTAACAAATATTCGTCTAGCTAGAATAATTAGCTAAGACATTTCTCAGTATAATTTGACAATAAACAGGAATTATCTGTATTGTCAATTCTAACTTCTACAGATATGAATATCCAACAGCGGTAATTCTACGAATATATATATATTCTAATTCAATAATTTAATTTCAACAATAAATCCCTGGACGTGGTATAATTAGCAATAATTATCCACCAATAATAATTGAATGAAATAACTCAAGGTTGAGTTAGGGAACTTGCCTCTTCCGCTGATTACAGCTACACAAAATACTTATCTGAGTTTGAAAGACCTATAACCAATAATATCGGTCTAACCATTAGCATAATATTTCATAACAAACAACACTGTATTTCACAGTCAAACTTCTCATAAACACATTAGCACATAACCACATCAGTGTTTATAACCCATATAAACACTTAACAAGTCAAACTAGTTCAGTTTGGTTGGACTTCGGTCCATTCTCGGTGTTCTGGTCATCCTATCCGACAATTAACACAGTTATTGTCAATCAAATTTGGTTTCTAAGCTTCAATATTATATTTAGATAAGTCAAATATCATTAATAATATTAACTTGTCTAACCTTCACTCACAAAGTCAAGAATTAGACACTACACCTTAGTCTTAGCATTATCAATATACTTTGATAATCTTTTCATCACTTAAAACTTATACTTATAAGTTTTCCCCTTTATATGTTATCTTAGTAAACTAAATAACCTCATAGTAAACTGAAATATCATTTCAATAAACTGGATTACATTTCAGCATCCTGAAATTACTATTTCAGTAGACCAAATCATTTCAGCAACCTGAATTCAACAAATCAATTTATTATTTTTCTATCCTTTGGTCAAACACATATACATGTATTTCATGCATAAAAGTATTTTTCCATAATTTTCCAACTTCCTTTGGTATTTTTCAAAAATTAATTTGTAGTGCGTAGCTTAAGAAATTAGCTACCTCGCGCTTAACTCCAGTAATGCCCATCTTTTGACATTATCTTATACGTGTTAACGTGATTCCCCATTTTAAATTTTGTGGCAATCGTAGTTGTAGATCTCCGTTTATAGCGATTTCCGTCGGAAAATCACAAAAATTGTAATGGGCATAACTTGGTTGTTTTAACTCGGAATTAGCTCATTTTTGGACACGAGCTACATAATACCATATATTTTCATTTCCCAAAAGCCTGGAATTTTTCTCATAAAATAAATTTCCGAAACAGCCCCTACCATTTTTTTGGACAGCAACTTGTTGACATTTTGCAGTTTCGGAGTCCTTTACCAAAACGTAAATAAAATGAAATCTATAACTCCGATTAATGATCCGTCAATTTTGTTGGATTCGTATCTTTCCGAACTACAGTTCTCATCTATCAGAATCCATATTTGGACATATTAATCTCCCAGAATTTAGCTCGGAAGTTGCTGTTACCAACTGTTACTTTAACAGTTTTTTCTAGCTTGGAGTAGTTTGGGGTAAACTCCATAACTTGTTCAATATTCAACCTAATTGAGTAATTCCAAAGGGATTTTACCCTTAACACATATATCTAGCATCCCAAAAATATAAATCACAAATATCCATCATAGATTTCAAAAAAAATAAAAACCTAGCTCACACTTTAAAAGTTCAAACTTTTCCGGAAAAATTCCATTTTTCTCTTCCTTTGATTCCAACCAAATTAACACCCAATATGGGTTATTCTAAACATGAAACACTCATAAACACATATATCGAAGGTTTTAAACCTCAAGATCATAACTTCATATTGTCAAAAAAATCAAATCAAACCACAAAGGAAAATAAACTACATAAGTAGAATTTTTTGCTATACCTTAGCTTGATTTCTTTCTCCTTCTAAGATATGGAATGGATCTTGGTTTTATGAAAGTCAAAATCTCCCCTCCCTCTTCTCTCTCTATCTATTCCGTTCCTTCCTTCTCTCTCTCTCTCTCTTTAGTGTTCAAGCAAGAATAATAAAAGAGATGAAAGAGAAAATGAGATAGATTTTTTTTATGAAGTGTAGTTTATAACTATTATCAAACCCACTCTCCTTCCTTCTCAAATCATCCGGCCAAGTGCCTTATTCCTCCACCAATACTCTCTTTCTCTCTTAATCAATTATCAAAGGATTGCTTGCAAGAAAGAACATAAGTGCTGGACAAAATAAAAAATGACACATAAGAGGAGTTGTTCACCTAATAAAGTGAGCAAATAATAAATTCTTCCCCCCTCCTTTACCTCATCCAATGACCTGCCACTTGGCCTTAGAATGCACCAAGTTTGGATTTTTACTTTATGTAATATTCAATATATCACATGACTATAATGCCCCTCTCCCATTGGGCTAAAAATTGGGCTTTTCTTATAATGTTTTGGGCTTTCCAAATTAACCTATTGGACATAAAAAAAAAAATTAATTCTTGGGGCCATGTAAATCAATCATAGTCCAACACTCTTAATATAACCAAAATGTCCGTCATGCCCTTCCTTCAATTGGGCTCCAAGTTTGGGTCACTCTTAAATCTTTTGGGCTTATCAATAAAAATATTTGGGCCACTCAATTAATGTATTGCTTGGGCCTCTAACCAATTTAATTGGCCAACACTTGGGCTATAATTTATACATAGTCCAATACCTTTAATTCTTATCCAACCCAATTATTTTAATTAGGGTTTTCACTTCTCAATTATAACACCAATCCTTGCTCATGAACATTTATTTCCTTAACCCAATTAGACTTGCTATAATTAGGTTATAAAATTAATTAATCGAGATATATAAAATAAATCCCTTAGAATTAGTATATATCTTATATACTAATATTCTCACATATCATAACCCTTAGGTTATTCAAATTTTCATTCCTAATTTATAATTAGGTTACCTTGGCTTCACTTATTGCAATAAATTGCAATTTCTGTCGAATCCCTATCCGGACTTAGGGTTAGGGTTTCTTAAGCTGTTAAGCACAACTCTACTCTAATTTCTCAGTCAATACACAAATTGACTAATTCTCAATACTCGTATTACAAATACACAATACAATATTAACATTCAATGTCAATATTAAATAAAAAAAAATTTATTCGCAAATTTTGGATTAATAAAAATCTCGGGTTATCACATTCACCCCTCCTTAAAAGGATTCCGTCCTCGGAATCACCGATTTCTTATTCTCTACAATCTTTTAAAGTTGTAGCATCAAGTCATTCTTATCAACACAATGTTAATTTGTGTCCCAAATTCTAACCTGTGACTTGAATCTATAAAAGAAAACAATTCACAGCCATATTTACCTAGAATTACTCGCGTAATAAATATTAAGCGAAATCGTTACCTACTACTACCTCCTGAGTAGCCACTGAATCTAGCACCGTCATGTTAAATGTGCGGGCTGTTGGTCTCCCTGACTGTGCAGGTCCTCAAATTGCCAAGGTTCCACTACTGGGTCCCTTGTTGCCATTCTCTTTCTCCGCATTCTTCTTCGAACAATTTTAAACCAGATGATTAGTTGATCCACAGGCATAACAACCATGTATCTTCTTCGGACTGGGACAATTAGGCGACATGTACCCCTCTTACCCGCAGTTGTAACAAACTCCCTTCTTCTTTAAATAAACACCAGCATGGTTCTTTCCATAATTTGCACAAGGCTTTCCTCCTTTCTTATACCCTTCTATCTTGCTACCCGATTGGCTATTCTCACTCCACTTCCTTTTGTTTTGGTTACTACCACCACTACTTCCACCATCATTGGTCTTCTTCTTCTTCTTCTTCTTTTCCTGATGAAAATGAGATGCAGCCTCGCTTCCTCCTTCAGCAATTAATGCCTTCTCCAGTAAAGCCGCGAACTTATTGATTTGTAACACAGCTACTTTGTTGTAAATCCCTGGCTCCAATCCATTCTCGAATCTTCTCGCTTTTTTAGCTTCTGTGTCCACCTGATGAGGTTCAAATCGCGCCAATTCGTTGAATTTAGCAGCATACTCCAAAACAGACATGTTCTCCTGCTTAAGTTCTAGAAACTTGACTTCCATCCGAGCATGCATACTCGGCGAGAAGTAGTTCTCAAAGAAAAACTCCTTAAATCTTGTCCAAGTAACCACAGCTATACCGGCTCTTGTTTGATTAGTTTTCCACCAAAAATTAGCTTCTCCCTTCATCAAGTATGTCGCAAAAGCCGTCTTTTGCTCTTCTGCTACACGCGCAATTTACGAACGCTTTCTCCATCTCCTTCACCCAAGTTTGGGCTTCAATTGGATCCGTAGTCCCCTTGAATTCAGGTGGTCCTACCGATTTAAAGTCCTTAAAATTTGCCAATCTATCAGTTGGCTGATGTCTCGCTCTTCCTCTTGCAATTGGAGCTCTATTCTCCATAGATTGGGCTAGTATATCCACAAAGTTCTACATCGGGTCAGATTTAAAAAATCTTATATTAATTCTCCTATTCTACACAAATTCTTAACATAACAACACATATTTCTCATGTAATCGCATATTTATTCAAATAGCACATAGTACTTATAGTAATTTAACACATATTACTACCCTTTTTTTAAAAATGTTAGGGTTAACAACACAACTTTACACAAAAAGTTGCAATTCTCCAACTTTACACAAAAAGTCGTAATTCTCCATTTACACAACACTATTCCCAGTTCATCACACTCACCACACCTAGGGGTTCAGGAACTTGCCACAACTATATAAGTTTGTGAACTTATCCTAGTCAGACCTTTGGCGTCCATTCGCTGAGGGGTTTAAAATAGCTCATATAACTATGAGTCATGAACTTACCATAAGTATGAGTTTTAAGAACTCACAAATTAATCATAATCTTATATTCATATAGAAAATAAAGATTTTATTCATATAAACATATATATTTACATATGTTCAAACATCATTCTCGATATTACATAACCTAATACCAGAAACTTCTACCAAAAGATACTACAACTTATATCTAAGTTGTCTAACGACCACTCCCTTCCCCAATCTTCTTCTTGCTAGGACACTTGTTAAATCCATGCCCCGTTTGCCCACAGGAAAAACACTTCCTCATATTTGGTTTAGGACAATGCAAAAAGATATGTCCTTCCTGCTTACAGTTGAAGCACACGTTCTTCTACATCATACATTCTCCCAAGTGAGTCTTTCCATACTTTCCACAGACTTGCTTCTTCTTCGAGTTTGATTTTTCAGAATTATTGTTGTGGTTGTTCCTTTTTCTCTTCTTCTTGCCCTTCTTGCTGGTTCCTTCAGACAATCCACCACATTCAGTCTTCATCCCTCCACCTGCGTTTTCAGCTCATTCCGTTCTTCAATCATTTCACGTAACGCTCGCTCCGTCTTCCACAACTCCTCCAAAAGAAATACTTTGCTTCGGAGTTCTTGGACTTCCACAGATAGCTGATCTTGTTCACCAACCTTTATCTTATTCTTTAGTTCCACCGTAGCTTCTTCAAACTCCGCCTCCTCATCACCACTTAGATACATCTCAGGATAATCGTCATGATCACTCCCAAGATTGATCATTGGTTCATCTTTCCCCACTTCTTCAACCGATTCGCTCTGTGCTGGCACCTCGGCTACTAGCATTGGTGCGACAGCTGCTGGCATCTCCGTACTTATCTTATCTTCTTCCGACATCCTACAATTAATTTTAACAACTTGATTAGCACTTTTCTAGTACAAACTTCTCACCCTATGTGTCCACATTTCTCACTATCGTTGCACTTCGGCAATCTCTCACTTAGTACTCTAAATGAGTATTCTCTATCTCGCTATGGTTATAATCCTAGGGTTTTTCCCCACCCCACTTAAGGTTTATAACCTACAGCTCCACTACCAGCTGGTGACACCTTGGTCACTACAGCTCTGATACCAACCTGTGACACCCCCAAATCTGGGTTACCTGACCCCCGAGTTTAGTGTTCATGATCTACAATATAAATAACATTTAACTACGAGTAGAGCATGATTTCTACTATCTTCTACGAATTAAAAGTGTATAATCAATATTTTATCACTGAGATTCAGCTTAATAAATAATTCACATCATCGAAACATCCCTGTACTACGGTCAAGGATATTCATTAGTTTTATGACCACGAATTATCCATGCACTACAGGACAAGGATATTCGTATTTTCAATAATTGTCATGATTATACCGAATAATCCCTGGTTATAATCATATCAATAACTGTCCATTAATGCACTATGGGCCAATGAGGACTTTTAACCACATAATTTGTAACATTACGGGTCATGATTATACCGAATGATCTCTGGTCATAATCATACCAATCAACAGTTCATCTATGCACATAAACCAAAGATATACAACTGTAAAACCAATAATCAACAGTCCATCTTTGCCCGTAAGCCAAAGATATACAATTGTAAAACCAATAATCAACAGTCCATCTTTGCACGTAAGCCAAAGATATACAACCGTAAAACCAATAATCAATAGTCCATTTTTGCACGTAAGTCAAAGATGACTTTCAACACAATATAAATATGAGAATGGTGACAATGATATAAAGATTCAATTATGTGAGATCAACGATAAATATTAAAGACTTTAAATTTATCCAGAGTTTTAAAATATCCAAATTGTCAACATGATACTACTTTGTGGAGTAAAATTCATGAATAATATCCATGTATCAAAATAATTTGTATAGAAAAGAAATAAATTTTTCAGGTGAATAGTACTTCGGGAATAGTACCCCGTGAATAGTAACCCCAACATGAAAAGTGCCACAAATATTCGAGTGAATAATACTAGAGTGAATAGTAATTTGGTAAATAGTAACCTGTGAATTGTAACTCGTGAATAGTACCCCGGCATGAAAAGTGCCCCAAATACCCGAGTGAATAATATTATAGTGAATAGTAACTGGGTGAATAGTAACTCGTGAATAGTACCCCGTGTGAAAATATTGATATTTAATAAGAAAGTTCATATCAATAATCTAATAAAAAGATACTGGATGCAGTGCAAAACTCAAGAATATTCCACTAATTTCAAGGATTATAGAAGCAATACTTACTATAGTAAGTTTAGATTTAAGAATATGAAAAGAAATAACATACGAAACTGCAAATGGATTTTTACCCGTCATACGGTACGTAATCCGTGTAAACAGGTTATTCCGACATATTAAAGGATGAATACAAAAAATTAGTATTCCTTATGAATACGAAAGAAATAATACCCCTTACGAATACAACAAATAATATCCCTCACCAAACGAAAATAACATCCCTTACCTTAGTAGAAGACCGGATATTGCAATAGTGAAGTAACAGAATACTCTTCTTCTTTCTCTCTATAGTTTCTCTCTCTATAGCTTCTCTTGTGAGTTTCAGTAAATTGGTGAAAATAAAAGAAGAATTAAGCTTCTATTTATAGGTGAATGGACTAAATACTAACTTATTCATAAACGGTCCAAATTGATTTACTATTAAAACGGACGGTCCATATTGATTACTATTAAAACCATAACCAACGGTCCAGATTGATTTATTTTTAATACCACCACCGACGGTCCAGATTGATTACTTTTAAAACCACCACCGACGGTCCAGATTGATTACTTTTAAAACAACCATCAACGATCCAGATTGATTTATTATTAAAACTACCACCGATAGTCCAGATTGATTTACTATTAAAACCACCATCAATGGTCCAGATTGATTTACTATTAAAACCACCACCAATGGTCCAGATTGATTTAGCTTATTACACTTTGGTACCCCTAAAGTTTTCCAAGTTTGCATTATTCCCCTCTAACTTTTGTAATTCACATATCTTCAATAAACACATTCTTAATACTTTAACAACTATTCATCACTAATATTATAACTCACAATATTTAACAAACAGATCATTCCCAGGAAAGAGGGGGCTTTCTAATAAAGATTTCTCTCTATTGGCGCGCAATTAGGTGACCAAACCTCTCCTCGACAGAACTTTCTAGACATTGTCAATATTGCAAATAATAATATGAATAACTTTGTTGTCTAAATCATTGATTTAATAATATAAAATATTATGCAGATGATACTGTGATAATAATTGAATCAAATAATGTGAGATACTATGCAATAATTATTGTACCAATAATTGAGTAAACTGAGTGGATTCTTACGTAAGCATCAATAATCAATACCGTGTGCTACTATGCAAAAAAGCGTATTACTGTATTTTTACCACTGGGTATTTCAACAGTTTAATGGTAAAACTTTTGCCTTTATTTTTATAAAAAGATATTTCTGTCGTTTTCTTACTCCGACAATTATTTCGTTGTGGGGTCCACCAATGATGGTGTCATCGTACAAATATTCCCTGACAAAAAGAATATTCCCCGACACAACAAATATTTTATATCAACTTGATTATTTTGTAAGATTTTCAAATATCACCTTTAACTTTAATATTTTAACAATTTAACCATTTACTAAATAGAATAAAAATTATCAGAAATTTGAATACTTTTATTTCGTAAAATTTGGGGTCTTATAACCCATTCTTGAATTTCTAGTATAAACAATTTATGTTTATATCTTCCGCAAATAGTAATAGTGATAGAATGATTGAACCTGATCCGTGGTGATTCGAGACACGAATTTGGGGCTCTCACAGTTGGTATCAAAGATGTAGGTTATAAACCTAGGGTAGTGATACCTTAGACTAATAACCGCAATTATTAGGATAAGTACTAACTCAAATAGAGTTAGTCAGTCGGTAAGATTCAAAGACGAATCTCGGTGATTTAAAAGAAATAGAGTTTCCTAACTCTGATAATAAATGTGAAAGTAGTGATAAATAGATAGAGTCTAAAAGACTAAAAGTATAGGGATAGAAGATCAAAAAACAAAACGATCATAGAATAGAAATGAATCGTAATATATAAGATGAGATCACCCCGTGATCGGATAAGGTTATAGTATGGAGAAGATCAAGTGAATAATTGAAAAGTTTACAACAAAGATTGTTGTGTGTCAATAGTACTATGAATTGATACAGATTCAGGAAAGGATTATGAATATGAGTTGAATGAAATTCGTATTAAAAAGGGAGTTAAGATTAGGCTTGTGTCACGCTATTTTCTATATGTGTGTTGAGAGGGTGATTCTTTTCTCATGTGTATAACAGATAGATAGAATATAGGTAGAGAATATCAGGTTAAGTATGAGTTCTTAAAACTCATACTTGTGGTACGTTCGTAACTCATGATTATATGAAATGTTTATGAATCCCTTAGCGAATGGACGACAAAGGTCTGACTAGAACAAGTTCTTATACTCATATGATTGTGAAAAGTTCCTGAACTCTTGAGTGTGGTTTGACGAACTGGGAATAGTTATGTGTATTGATGATAATAGGAATAGATAGATTACTAAGCAATTAATTATTAGTGGAGATATAAGTTTTCCAAATCTTCTAGCTGTGCTAGACTCGAAATTTTTGACATCAAGCTAAAAATGCACTATGTGCTTTTTGAAATGAATTTTTATTCTCAACTCCCGGTGACCATTGTGTATGAGTGGACTTCGGGCCACCGACACATCGTTACATATTGAGGTAATAAAATAGATTTGTAATGATTTTTGAACGGTTTAAAGTATAATCTATGCTACTTGTTTCAGCTAGACGATAATGATTTGAAATATCAAAATATATTTTTATTTATCACTTATGTACAATGTAACCTGGTGCAGAGATGATAAAAAGTTGATAGAGTTGTAAATATAGGAATACTTAGTGTTGAATTTGATCTAAAATCATTATTCCACTATTGTATGATGGGTTATGACAAAGTCACTCGATGAAGGCATCCTCAAACGGGTTGTTAATACAGTACGACATCATGACTTCATTTTCAAACAATTTTAAAAAATTTAATTTGTCAACGGGGTTTCGGCTACACACATTTGTATTTCGATTGAAGTTGATTATTGATATGAGTCCAAGCTATTCGATGCGGTTAGACCAACTTTTATGAAAACTCTAAGCGTTCTTTGAAAATTTTTCCTGAACCAAATTATTTTGGTGTGGATTTCGATAAAGACTGAGGTAAGAAAAAGTTTATGCGCCCAAGGCGGATACGATTAACAGATCAGACCAGCAGTATTTTATAAGTACAGGGCATACCGGGCTAATTACCCACTATGTCCGTAAGTTATGTCGGTTTACGGGTGAATTTTCATATCACCTTTGCGAAAATGACAGACAATGGTCTATATAACTTAGTAATATTTGAAAAAAATTACTCTTGTGAGGAATGTATTGGGTAGCATACGACGATGTGTATGAATGGTGTATGGTGCATGGTATAAGATGTAAGGTAAATTTTGGGGACGAAATTTTTAGAAGGGGTGAATGTGACAATCCAAGAATTTGGATATTTATAAAATCTTAAAATATTTAATTAAGGTTAAAAAAAATCTAGACATAAAATAAGTGAATCTTGAATTATGATTAGTATATTTTATTATAATTATAGAATCCTAATTAAATTTAGAAATATTAATTTTCTATTTTAAAAACTGAAATTTAGAAATCTTAGAAATTAAATTTCAAAAATCTAAGGGTTAAACCCTAAATCCTAAGGGTTATGGCAAATGACAAGTATTCCTTTAAAATTAAATGCAAAATGATCAAAATGCATTTTCTTACTTTTTAAGTAAAAGATCACACCAAATCTTGGTGACTCACCCCATTTGATATTGTCATGTGATAAAATCTCCCAAGATCAGATTTGTAGTGCCACCTTGCACATATAGATACATGAATCTAAAAATCAAAAACTTAAGTAAAAATCTTACTTTATCTCTCATTCATGCCCAACCCATTCTCTCTCTAGAATTTTGAGATTTAGAGTGAAAGAGAGAGAGAGAAGATGAGCCATGATTAATTCATAGCAAGCCAATGATCAGAATCACAAGTTAGATTAAAGATCAAAACTAGAAAAGGTATAAAATACAAAATTTTAGAAATATTATGATCAGATATTATATGTTGTAATTGGTTGTTTAATATTATGTATTAAGGTGTCATTTAGTGATCTGGGTTGATAGATCATGGATCTATAACACATAGATGGACAAAATAGCATTTTTAGAAATCTGAAAAAGTTGAAAAATATGGTATGGCAGTCAAATGTCAGGGCCTCTAGATTCTTCTGTCTTAATGATTTATGGTGTTTGAAGTTTTGTATGTGTAGTATGCCATGTAGGCTTTGATCTGGAACTGGAAACAGGGTCAGATCATTTATAGATCGTAAGTTATAAGCAGTCAAAACCCGTTGACTAAACACGAATTCTATTTCTAGGCAGCCCAGATCTTGCCTAGAAAGTCTGACAACATTTTTATGGCCTTGAATCTTCCTGTATGTTAATGTTTGGGCCAAGTTGTTTCTTGATCTTTGTAGTCTTACATGTAGATTGTATATTAAAGTCACTAGATAACTTAGATCATAACCATAATAAAAGAGAATCAGGGTCAAGCTAGCGTTGACAATCACGCCAGATGAAGATTATGGGCAACCTAAAAATCTTCAAAGGGAGTTCTTGGCATGCATTTTGTGACAACCCGAATTTTCTTAAGTTATTAAAATAAGAATTTAATCATTAAATTTCTTATTGTGAGGTGTATATATTTTGAATTATGTGATTTGGTGTGAAGAGAATTATATATTCATATGTTGGAGAATGGGAGATTTAATAGTTAATTAAACTATTAAAGAAATTAAATAATGTTAGTTAATTTAATTAAGTTGAAATTATGTTATGAGATAATATAATTTTAATTGTTATGCCTTGTGGGAAATAGAAATTATTATGAGTTAAGTTTCATAAATAGTGTGAATAAATCACTTAATTAAAATAGTGAATTAATACAAGTATAACTTATTTAACAAAGTGAGAAGGTAATATATTGCATGAAAATATAAATGTTAGTATAATGCGAGTAAAATATTTATTAAGTACATTAAATATTTTAGTTGGAAACTTTATGGAATAAAATAAATATTTATGGTATAAAATAAATATTTGATGAAAATTGTTATGGGATAGTTTATTTAAGTGTGATAAAATAGATGAGATTTATACATATTTTATTATGCGAGTATACTGGTGATATTCTAATTTAATTAAATAATTAAATTAGAGGAGTGAGAATTTGTTAAATAATTTTATGATTATAATGGGTGAATAGAAATTATAATTTTACTGATAAGGTTAATTTTATTTCTTAAGGAATTAAAGGTACATAATCTAGTTTATATTTCTAGTTTATGTGTTCTTGAGTTTCTTTTAAAATTGGGGTTTTGGTTAATGAATTTGTGGGTTATGATGTTATATATGTTATTAGATTTTATAATTTCATAATGGTCATCTAAAAACGATTTTTCATAAATCAAATTCAGGTATTTATGCTAAAGAAGAGGAATTTGGGCCTTGACGGCAATGTGTATTTTGGTGTACTTTGAGACTAAAATTGATGATGAATTCGTGATTGAAACTTAAAATTAATGGATGATTGTTGTTCTCCTCTTTAAAACGAAAACAACGTAACTTGAACGGATCATATTGGTTAAGAAACGAATTCGTGATGAATGATTTCGTTTAACATGTTGAAAATATGAAAAATTAGTATAAACAAATTAGAATTAGTATAAACCAAGTCTCACATCAACTAAATTGAGAACTTTACCCTTTGCTAAACCTATAAATAAAAGGGCTTGATCATTTGTTTCATTCACCAACAATAAGACCTCCAATTTTGAGAAAGACTTTGTTGTGGGAGGACTTTTTATAAAGACCTCCTTAGTTAAATTTTGACGTGAAAGTGCGTATTCAGTTTGTGGAACTCGTATTTTCGGGTATGTTTCTTATTTAATTTTTGGTAATTTTATTATTTTAAATATTGTATTTGGTTTGTTAGTTAAAGTTGAATTTTGGAAGTTTAGTTACTTTTGTTAGTAAACTAGTTAGTTGACTATGTTTATTTTGGCTTGAAATGTATTATGTAAATGAGTTCTAATAATTGAAATTAGAGATATGGAGCCAAGACCTTATACGAGTCTGATTATGTTAAATAATACTTATTTTTAAAGAAAGTTGGGTTGGAACGAGTCGAGGCGAGTTTTGGATGTCAAAACGAGAAGTACAAAAAACTAGTGGACTGCTTATCCAAAAACAAAAATTCGGGGTTAGCTAGATTATTTATAAAATTCTGGGCTTTTGGTATGTTATATTACACTTAATAAGCTTTCCATAGATTCTGGAACGGACTAATTTAGACTTCGGAGCAAAGAGTTATGACCATTCAAATTAGTTGTGTCAAAGTTGTCTAACCAACTCAGGGTAGTCACCTTGAACTAAGTTTCTGGAATTCTGTGTTTAGAATTTGGAAAAGGTCAAACAATAAAAGTTGTAGTCCCGGACGTTAGCTTCGTGTGGGCTCAAAATTACTCCAAAATATTTTGAAACGGAAAAGTTATGACTATTTTAGCGAGAGAGGGTAAAGCTGGGAAAGAATGAAAAATAGTTTTGAACGCCCCTTTTTGAACACTATTGTGCACTGTCTAGCTTATTCGAAATGGGTGTCCAATAACTTTTAAAAATAGGTTAATATATTGTTTACAGCATATCCAAAGTTGGATGTCATCGGACTTATGAGATTTAGAGTAAAGTTTACATTACAACTACTATGTGTTGTTATGTGACTAATAGTTGATGTGTATGATTATATAATTGTGTAGGGAACGTGAAGTGCAGATAACTGTAAGCTGTTAAACTGTTATTGGTAAACAATGATCAAGGCAAGTCTTTTAGTTCCTATTTGCTATATGAATTTGATGATGAACTGTTTGAAATCATTATTGCAAATAGCATGGTGTGTTATATTAATGTTGAAAGTATGAAATGTTAAAGTCAATTTATGACTACGTTGATTAAGTAATGAATGTTGATTGAGTAAGGAACTCAATCTTTATACTTTTTATATGAATTACAGCATGTATGTTATGTTAGTCCAATGTTTATGAGATTTATATCTAGCATGTTATTATGTGCTATGTGATGCATGAAAATTGTTAGATTTTGCTGGGTTGTCGAGCTCAACCTTGCAAATAACCACTTTTGCAGGTTAAAGATTTAAGGTAAAGTTATGTGCTACTTGAAAGATATGAATCAGATGTGATACTTGAAGATTTATATACTTTGGCAGAGTTATTATTATTTGAACCATGTTTAAGGTTCCGAATAATGTATTAATATTGAAATGTAATATCGTTTTGCAATGTAAACTCTTGTAGTATTAAAATGATTATGAGATATTTAGATGTAAACTTTGAAAGTTTTGGGAACGAGAATAGTTTGTAATAGAAAATTTTAATTATTTCATAAATTTCAATGGTTGTATTATCGTTTAAAGATATAAAATTAGAGGTTGAATGTACTGTTAACGACCGAAGTCGATAGTTGAATTGTATGAATTTTAGGGTCGTTACAGTTGGTATCAAAGCTGATAGGTTAGAAACCTTAGGTAGGAGTACCTTAGGCTATAACCATAGAGAAGAGAGGTGAAGATAATGAACGAATAAGCTCAAATAGAGTTTGAACAATAAGAAGTAATTTAAGAAATTTATAAATAAGGGATTAAAACTTGCGTGAGAGGATTCAAAGAAGAATCTCGCAGAGTTATAAGGAATATGAATGTGGAGTTACCCAACTCCAATAATAACGATGTAAGGTGATAATAAATAGACAATGTCTATAAAAAGAGAATGATAAAGAAGTTAAGAATAAAATGTTATATCTAAGTATGGTACAATTGTACTCTTTAATAGTTGATGTATGTTATCTGGGCTAAACGATTCCTTCATAGAGCGGAGGTATATACGAAATAGTAACTCAGAACCTAGTTTGTTGGTTGTTTTTGGGAAACCACTCAGCGTACCATATTGAAACTATTAGAGACTCGATGTGTACCAAGTATAGAAAATGGATACGTATGATGAAAATGTGAAACTCGAATGAAATGTTGAGAAATGTAAATGAAGTTAGAAATTCTTAAAGGAAGAATTGTTACATAAACAAGAAAATTCAAAGAAGAATCTTGAAGAGATATAAATATAAGAAATGGGAGTTACCTAACTTCAATAGCCAAGATAACGAATAATGATGAATAGACAAAGTCTGTAAGATTAAAAGCATAAATGAAATCATAAATGATGAAAAAGGAAAGAAAGAGGATCGTAAAACAAAACAATCATGAGTTAAGAAAAGAATTATAAGGGAGATGATTATAAAATAAGATCACGACGTGATCTGTTTAAGTTATAAAAGGAAGATGGTATGTAATGTTTGAATAATTATAGCTTGATGCTATGAAGATGATGTACTATGAAATAGTACAAGATAAACTCATGAGAAGTTATAGATAATGTGATACGAGGAATTCGTATCGAGCAAAGAGCAAGTTATAAGCAAGATAGAGTTAGGTGGAATTTTAATTGAGGACTCATTTGATGGCTGAGTTGTACAAACATTTGTATGGGCGTTGGTTTTGTGCTTGCACTCAGTTTACCACATTGATAATCATTGGAATATTGGTGTCGCGCTATCAATGTATATGTGGCGAAAAGGTGATTCTTTTCTCATGTGTATATTTGATAGTTAGAAACTATTAAAATTAGTTAGATATTATTAGGGTTAGGTTTGAGTTCTTAAAACTTATACATATGGTAAGTTCCTGACTCATAATAATATGGTATGTTTTGAACCACTCGGCAAATGGACGCCTATGGTCTGACTAGGATAAGTTCTTAAACTCATATTATTGTGGCAAGTTCTTGAACTTCCGATGTGTAGTAAGTTTGATAAATTATATTGGGGGTATAGGAAGATTGTAAGGTGAAATACAAGAATATTTAGTATAAGGGTATTGGTGATGCTAGAAATAAAAAGAATTGGTTAAGTAATGAAGTAATGGAGTAAAGATTGAAGTTGATGGATACCTGGATATTCTAAATCTACTAGTTATGCTAGACTTTCGAAATTTATTGACTTCGTGCTGATGTTTGTACATCTATTTTCTTGAAAAACATTAGATCAAATGATTAAACCAGTGAGTTTTAAAAACAATACCATTATTCGTATGTCTATGCTAATTGCTTCGGCTAGACAAAAATGATTTGAAATATACCAAAATGTATTTTTTTTATATCATCAATGTATCATGGAAACTAGTGCAGAGATGATAAAAAAATAATAGAGTCATCAATGAAATATTACTTAGTGTTGGATGTGATCTAAGGATCGTGAGCCCACTATAGTATGATGTAGTATGATAAAATCACCAAATGACAGAATCCTCAAATAGAATGTAAATACAGTGCGGTATCATGACGTCATAAAAAGAATTTTGAGATTGCTTTAAGATATGAGAATATATATATATATATATATATATGTATATTTCGATTGATGTCCGAATTGTTGTAGAAGTCTATGCTATTTGATTCAGCTAGATGAATGTTAAAAGATGTTCATGAAATTCAAGCGTTTCTTGAGAAGTTATGCCAAACTAAATTTTTTAGGTGCGGATTCAGACGTTGAAAAGTTGAGATGAACAACCCTTTTATAGGGGATTACGCGAAGGCGCTTAGATGTTTGTGCACAATACATTGTATGAAGGGTTGATCCCCCTAAGTACGAGGAGTCCCTATAGTCTTATGACTGTTAAAGTTTAAGTTAAAAGATTACTTATAACTATGGACATAGTGAACAACCCTGTTCCAAGGGATAATTTACGCATAGCGTTTAAATGTTTGTGCATAATACATCGTACGAAGGGCTTAACACCCTAAGTACGGGAGTCCCTATTGTTTAATGATTGTTAAGGTTTAAGTTCAAAGAATACTTATAACCGTGGACGTAATTCAAGGTCTTATATATGACCCCTCAGTATGATTTGGAATCTTTTAAATTCCTGAGTTATTAATATTGCTTCCCAATTATTGATCAATTGTGGAAGATTTTTGCTATTCTAAAAGGCAAATGTGGTAAGGATGATATTCCTTAGAAAAAAGTAAGTCGTAGAATGTGACACTGAATGACGAGTATAATTAATAAGTGAGAAAAGAAATTTTGAAATGAGAAGGAGATGAGTTACGAAAGAATAATGTAAATTTTTTAATAGAAAAGTTAATAATTGTAGAAAGATCTTTGTGGAAAGAAAGTGGTTATAGAACCCAATGAATGAATAAAGTATTAACGTAAAATCTACTTTGATAGATTGAATGAATAAAGATTAATAGATAAAATTTTGATGATGAAATTTTTAGAAGAAACGGTGAATGTAATATCCCGAGTGTTTATGATAACTATCCTTAGAAAAAGAAATGAATAGGTTAAAGAATATATAATACTCAAAATATAATTGAGTTCAAGTGAAAGTTATGAAACAAAACCTAGAATTTGTTGAAGTAATGAATAGTAGGAAATATAAAACCTATATTAAGGTAATGTGTTGAAGATATTCAACGATAAATTTTGAAAAAAAAGATTTGGTGAAAACCGAGTAAGGGAGGTTTCTTTGATTCCGAGGACGGAATCCTTATAAGGAGGGAAGTATGTGACAACCCGAATTTTCATAAGTTATTAAAATAAGAATTTAATAATTAAAATTTTTATTATGGGGTGTATATATTTTGAATTATGTGATTTGGTGTGAAGAGAATTATATATTCATATGTTGGAGAATGTCAGATTTAATAGTTAATTAAACTATTAAAGAAATTAAATAATATTAGTTAATTTAATTAAGTTGAAATTATGTTATGAGATAATATAATTTTAATTGTTATGTCTTGTGGGCAATGGAAATTATTATGAGTAAAGTTTCATAAATATTGTTAATAATTAACTTAATTAAAATAGTGACTTAATACAAGTATAATTAATTTAATAAAGTGAGAAGGTAATATATTGCATGAAAATATAAATTTTAGTATAATGCGAGTAAAATATTTATTACGTACAATAAATATTTTTGTTGGAAACTTTATGGAATAAAATGAATATTTATGATATTAAATAAATATTTGATGAAAATTATTATGGGATAGTTTATTTAAGTGTGATAAAATAGATGAGATTTATACATATTTTATTATGCGAGTATAATGGTGATACTCTAATTTAATTAAATAATTAAATTAGAAGAGTGAGAATTTGTTAAATAATGTTATGATTATAATGGTTGAATAGAAATTATAATTTTACTGATAAGGTTAATTTTATTTCTTAAGAAATTAAAGGTACATAATCTAGTTTATATTTCTAGTTTATGTGTTCTAGAGTTTCTTTTAAAATTGGGGTTTTGGTTAATGAATTTGTGGGTTATGATGTTATAAATGTTAATAGATTTTATAATTTCATAATGGTCATCTAAAACCGATTTTTTAGAAATCAAATTAAGGTATTTATGCTAAAGAAGAGGAATTTGAGTGTTGACGGCAATGTGTGTTTTGGTATAATTTGAGATTAAAATTGATGAAGAATTCGTGATTGAAACTTTAAATTGATGGATGATTGTTGTTCTCCTCTATAAAATGAAAACAACGCAACTTGAAAGGATCGAATTGGTTAAGAAATGAATTTGTGGTGAATGATTTCGCTTAACATGTTAAAATAGAAAAAAATCGTATAAATAAATTAGAATTAGTATAAACCAAGTCCCACATCAACTAATTTGAGAACTTTACCTTTGCTAAACCTATAAATAGAAGGGCTTGATCATTTGTTTCATTAACCAACAATAAGACCTCCAATTTTGAGAAAGACTTTGTTGTGGGAGGACTTTTTATATATACCTCCTTAGTTAAATTTTGGTGTGGAAGTGCGTATTCAGTTTGAAGAACTCGTATTTTTGGGTATGTTTCTTATTTAATTTTTGGTAATGTTATTATTTTAAATATTGTATTTAGTTTGTTAGTTAAAGTTGAATTTTGGAAGTTTAGTTAGTTTTGTTAGTAAACTAGTTAGTTTACTATGTTTATTTTGGCTTGAAATTTATTATGTACATGAGTTCTAATAATTGTAATTAGAGATACGAAGTCAAGACCTTAGATGAATCTGATTATGTTAAATAAGACTTATTTGTAAAGAAAGTTGGGTTGGAATGTGTCCAGGCGAATTTTGGTTGTCAAAACGAGAAGTCCAAAAAACTAGTGGACTACTGATCCAAAAACAAAAATTCAGGGTTAGCTAGATTGTTTAGAAAATTCTTGGCTTTTGGTATGTTATATTACACTGAATAAGCTTTCCATAGACTCCGGAACGAACTAATTCAGACTTCAGAGCAAAGAGTTATGACCATTCAAAGTAGTCGCGTCAAAACTATCTAACCAACTCGGGGCCGTCACCTTGAACTAAGTTTCTGGAATTCTGTGTTTAGAATTTGGAAAAGGTCAAAGAATAAAAGTTGTAGTCCCGGAAGTTAGCTTCGCGTGAGCTCAAGAATCGCTCAAAAATATTTTGAAACCGAAAAGTTATGACTGTTTTAGAGAGAGAGGGTAAAGCTGGGAAAGAATGAAAAATAGTTTTGAACGCATTTTTTTGAACATTGTTTTGGACTGTCAATCTTATTCGAAATGGGTATCCAATAACTTTTAAAAATAGGTTAATATAATGTTTATAGCATATCAAAAGTTGGATATCATCGGACTTATGAGATTTAGACTAAAGTTTACATTAAAACAACTATGCGTTGCTATGTGACTAATAGTTGATGTGTATGATTATATAATTGAGTAGGGCACGTGAAGTGCAGATAATTATAAGCTGTTAAACTGTTATTGGTAAACAACGATCAAGACAAGTCTTTCAGTTCCTATTTGCTATGTGAATTTAATGATGATTGTTTGAAATCTTTATAGCAAATAGCATGGTGTGTTATATTAATGTTGAAAGTATGTAATGTTAAAGTCAATTTATAAGTACGTTGATTGAGTAATGAATGTTGATCGAGTAAAGAACTCAATCTTTATACATGTTATATGAATTATAGCATGTATGTTATGTTAGTCCAATGTTTATGAGATGTATATCTAGCATGTTATTATGTGTTATGTGATGCATGAAAACTGTTAGATTTTGATGGGCTGTCGAGCTCAACCTTGCAAATAACCACTTTTACATGTTAAAGATTTAAGGTAAAGTTATGTGCTACTTGAAAGATATGAATCAGATGTGATACTTGAAGATTTATATACTTTGGCTGAGTTATTATTATTTGAACCATGTTTAAGGTTCCGAATAATGTATTAATATTGAATTGTAATATCGTTTTGCGATGTAAACTCTTGTAGTATTAAAATGATTATGAGATATTTAGATGTAAATGTTGAAAGTTTTGGGAACGAGAATAGTTTGTAATAGAAAATATTTATTATTCCACAAATTTCAATGGTTGTATTATCGTTTAATGATGTAAAATTAGAGATCGAATGTATTGTTAACGACCGAAGTCGATTATTGAATTGTATGAATTTTGAGGTCGTTACACATTTTGACCAGCCCTGATCTGTCATTTTTGTTGTTGTTAAGATGATTTTGTGATATGTTGTTGTTCTAGGATATCAGAACTACAAGTGAGCACCTTTATATTGCACTTATCAAACTCAGGATGCAAGATAAAGAGATCAGAAGTGGCCAACTCGGACTGTTCTTCATTTTTGGAAAACCCAGAAATGAAGAACAACTTCTGACAGATTTTCTGGAGCTTTGATCTCTCTGTTGTGATATGTCTGGGCTATAATTCTTGGTTGTGGTTTTAGTGCTACATAAGTACCACAACTCTAACACCATTACAAGCCCAAATATCAACTAGAACCTAGATCTAGTTACGATCAAACATACCACCTTGTCCACTGACATGGGTTTCTGGGTTTGGCCAAGAACAGCTCAAAAACACCTATAGCGACTGTTTCGTCGCTATAGGGCCCTTTAGCGACAATTAATTTCGGAAATTAAATTTTTTATTAAATAAATAGAAAAAATGGTTTTTAATTATTAAAATTACATAATAAATTCCTAAAAATTATTTTAAAGCCTGAAAATTAGTTTTTAATTATTCTGAATATATTTTATAAATATTTAATATTTTTGGAAAATTAATTGTATTTAATTATAATATTAAATAAATTATTTAAAAATGATTTTAATACATGAAAAATTATATTATGGTATAAGAAAATATTTTAAGTTATTTTTAATGACTTTTAATATTTTGTGATGAATTTCATTAATTAATTAATGTTAATGGTAATGAATTTATGAAATGAATATAAAAAATTAGAATTAATGATTTAAAAATCATATAAAAATGATTCAAGTGTTATAAAAATATTTTTAAGTTATAAAATATAACTTTGATATTTTGTCATGAAAATATTAATATTTTAATATTAAAAGGAATTATCGGATAATAAAATTAAATGTTTAAAAATCATATAAATGTGATTTTAAGATATTAAAAATACTTTGATATATTATAAATATATTATAATATTATGTTATGATTTTCATTAATATCTAGTATTAAATAAATATTAGTGATAAGGGAATTATGTTGTATTTAATTCATATAAATACGTTATTAATGATTGAAAATTCATGATAAATGATAATAATTATCTGAAAGTTATTACGACCTTATGAAAAATATTTTGACTGATAATATAATTATCTAAGATAATTGTTAAGTGTTTAGACAAAGTTTAATTGAACTTAAACTCGATATTTATCCGACTAAGCTGTCGGGATGTCAGAATTGTACTGAATTCAACTTAGACTGAAATAGTTTAACTTGATACTAGATTTTATGTGTGGTATAGACTGATAGGATTATGTCATAATGTATTTAGGTTATTTTAAATATTGGGATGATATTATTCTAATGTGTAGATCGGTATTATTTATATTAGGTTTTCATACAAAGTAAATAATTTGCATAACGATAATCAACGGAACATGCAAGTTTTTCTTAACTCGACCTCGAGTTGTATTATTCAAATATACTTGTGGTTAATCATTGTTGATTGCCATGTCTAAGAATTATTAAATCGCACTCTGTGTATACTGCATGTATTCATCAGTTATGAAAGGCTGATCACCTTCATTACCATTCGGTCCAGATATATATATATGTTCATGTTCAATGTTCGTTCAGCTATGTAAAATTTGTTCATTCTAGTTCACAATTATATTGTAGAACTTTAGCCAGCTTATTGTTCAATTCTTTCTATTATGATATATCTTTAATTTATTGAACTTAAAATGCTGGGAAAACTTATTGCTCACCCTTACTGTATCATGATTAACATTATAGATTAAAATGAATACGTCAGATACAGGAAAGGACAAGACCAAGTCCAGCTTGGGATAATATGTGTAGCTTATTTGTAACAGTTATGTATGATAATAATGTTATATGTTAGATAGTTTATGAATTGTGTATAAGTTAAGGTTACTCGACCTTGGGGAATAGTGTGTAAAGTTTATTATATAAATAATTTATGTTTATATCTTCCGCAAATAGTAATAGTGATAGAATAATTGAACCTGATCCGCGGAGATTCGAGACCCGAATTTTGGGTTCTCACATCATACCTGGAACTTCATCTCCAGTTGTAATTATATCTTGGACCGTCATATTAAAGGTCATTGGGGTTAGTTTATTTGGTGGAGTTGGACAATTTATTGCGAGTCTTCCGCTATTATTCTCAACATTAGTATTTCCCCCATTGTTTCTCCTTTTCGTACAATCCCTCACCATATGATTGGTTGATCCACAAATAAAACACCAACTATTTTTCCTTGGATGCGGCTGTTAGGAGAGATGTGTCCCTCCTGCCCGCATTTAAAACACACAAATTTTTTTTTTCAGACACTACCCCGAGTGAGTTTTCCCATAATTATTGCACTGCTCAACCTTCTTCTTTGTACCCCATGTATATTACCAGTATTTCCAGAATTGTTCAACTTCCTTTTTCCACTACTTTTTTCTACAGCTTCTATCAACCTTGACAGCTCCCTCGATTTTTACCTTATTCTTCTTTTCCTAATTGTAGAGGCTCATGGCCTCACTTCCTCCTTCGGCTATAATAACCTTTTTCCAACAGTGATCCAAAAGAATCAATTTGCAACACTGCCTCCTTATTGTAAAGCCAGGGTTTTAGGCCCCGCTCAAAACTTCTTGCCTTCCTTACTTCTGTCTCCACTTAGTGTGGAGTGAACCTAGCTAACTCATTAAACTTAGCGGTGTATCCTGAAACTGTCATATTCTCTTGCTTCAATTCTAAAAACCTAACCTTCATCCTGGCCTGCATACTGGATGAGAAATAATTCTCTAAGAAAAGTTCTTTGAACCTAGTCCATGTCACCTCTCCTTCTCCGGCTCTAGTTTGATTTTCCTCCCACCAGAAATTTGTCTTCCCCTTCATCATATAGGTAGAAAAAGTATCTTTTACTCCTCCGCTACCCTAGCAATAACAAATGCTTTATCCATCTCCTTTACCAAAGCTTAGGCTTCTATAAGGTCAGTTGTCCCTCTAAATTCTGGTGGTCCTACTACCTTGAAATCTTTGAAGTTTGCCTATTAATTGTTTATCCAATTTTTTGTTGTTGGTGCTATAATCTGCATTGATTGTGCCAACATATTAGAAAAAAATTTCATGGGACCCACATTAGCTCTTCCATCATTAACAGGTTCTTCTACACTTGGGTTTCAAATTCGTCTTCTTGGTGACATTATCTGGTTAAACAAAACCTTAAATTATTTTAAATTCTATGCTTTATCGTATAAGTGTTAACATTGAAATGTGTAATTTCAAACTCAAACAATCATAAATCAAAATATTGGATTTTAAAATTTCAGTTTATAAAGATAGACATTTACTATCTTAATTTTCAAAACTTATTTAATTATCAAACATATATTCATATTCAGTCAACTATTTCATAGTAATTTACCTTGTATAACACATATTTCTATAAACATCTATTATCCCTTTATGAAAACAAAAGTCGGGAATCCCTGCTATAACTTATATAAAAGTTGGGGGTAATACATTACACATATATGCATATCATATACACATCATAAATGTTCATAAAATTATTTATCATATTTGTCTCCTACACCCTCCCTTGATTCTGGAAAACCTTTCGCATGGTGACCTACCAGCCCATATATAAAACACCCACATTGCTTCGGATTGGGACAATGAGAAGAGATATGTCCCTCATGTCCACAATTATAGCATACATTTTGCACTCTCTTGCATACGCCTTCATATTTTCTTTTATAGTTTGTACACTTTTCTATTTTTTTAAAGTTCCCTTGGTTATAATTAGAATTTCCTAGATCACGATCATTCATCTTTCTTTTCCCTTTTTGGCTTGGAGCTTCACATGACATGTTGCATTTGGCTCCCATCTCAATAATTTACAATTTTAGCTTATCTTGTTCTTCCATTATTTTGATTAACGCCTTTTGCAATTGACTATTTAATAACATTTCTATTTCCCACAACTTTTTCAGAGAAGAAATCATATTCTTCAAATTCTACACTTTAGTTGATGCCTGATCAGCTCAAACTTCCATGTGTGAATCACTATGTATCAGTATCACTGTTATTGGTTCTGGTACTATATTCTCCAAAATTATCACCTCATCAGGTTTACTTTCAATGTGAGCCTCCATTTCAGCTATTGACTTAGATATTGACTTGGATGAATTGATTTGCTCTTTCTTCACGATATGAAAGTCTCCTAATCCTTTTTCGCCTAGCATCTACACATAATTTATTCTCATTAGTACATATTATATACACATAGAAAATAATAGTTTCATATAAGTTATTTTTATTTTATTTTATGATGAATTTCTTTAATTCATCTCCTTTAAAGTTTATTTGAGTTATTTGTTTTTCAACACTTCTATCTAGCCTAAGGTTATAGCCTAAGGTATCACCACCTAAGGTTTCCAACCTAAAGATCTTATACCAACCTGTAATGCCCCAAATTCGAGTACTTAAACCCCATACTTGGTGCTACATGATACCATTCATTCGAACTACTTAATATATTACAAACTTAAAAATTATATTAGAGTTGTCTAATCCTTAGGTACGGTGACCTTTAAGTACATTATTACATGATAGATAACATATTATCATAATATATAACTCTAGTTATTACAAATAACACTTTATAACTATTTCTTCAGCTTCCCATTTCCCTCGCCCTTGCCAGAACATTCTGGTCGATCACGTTTAGCTGAAAACATTTAATTTTAAAGTAAGAATGAGAATTAAATTGCTCAGCAAGTAATAGAAGTTAATAAGCATCGGCATAAAGAAATATATGTTTTCTTTGAGGTATACTTCTACAACGAATCAATAGCTATGAAGTAAATTGAAACAATTCTGAATAACATGTCAAATCGTTTCCATTTTTGAAACTACGTACTAACCATATGTTGAGCGGTCAATAGACCTTGAACCATTGTTTTCAAGTTTGAAAAAGTTTGTACAGAAATTCATCTATAAATCGTCATGACTTACGGGCACGATGGGTGATCAGCCCTTTATGCCCTGTATTGATCAACACTACATAATAGAATGAAATATACGTCCGTCATATCCACCTATGGTGCATAAAAATTTCCCATTTTGGGATGTTCATACTCAATTTGGAGTTCGAACCAAAGCAATTCAGTTGGACAACTTTATCATAAATAATAATAGTCAATTATACATTTACAACTATGTCTAGCCGAGTTAAATAGCTTAGACATCTTTTAAACAATGTATACATACTGAAATTCAATAATATATATCAAAAATTGTTCAAATACATAATTTATACAAGTGAGGACACTTGCATAACCAAACTTAGCTCATAAAGAAAAGAAAAAATCTTTATCATATATGGAACACATGTTAACAATATTGAGATACATGTATTCAATGAATAAATTGAATATTGTTCAAAAATTAGCTTGTACATAATTTAAAAGTTATATATAGGATATTTGATTACACAAATATTTAGATACTTGCCCAATAAAAGATAGAGTTAAGAAACTCGCTTACAAAGATCCATTGCATAAAGTAAATGTAAGGATTAGGATACTTGCCTTGATCGCTACTTACTTCTACACAATTTAGTTTTAGCTTATATAAAGACATCATTAATAAGATTATTCTTTCAATTAGAATATTATATAATGACGCACAATACTGCTATTTACAGTCATCATGCAGTCTAAACACATAATCACGTATTCACATCAGTCACTAGAACATATAAAAATGATTATCAAGTCAAACTATTTCAATCTAGTTTGATTTTGGTATCAATTCGGTGTCCCGATTGCGTTATCTGATAACTATTGAATTTATTTACAATAAAACTCTATTTAAAAGCTTCAATATTATTTTAGATAATTTAATTATCGTTTATAATATTTTTCAGAAGCTCATAATAATTTTCAAATAATTATTATCATTTATAATGATTTTTCAAACATTATTATCATTTATAATGATTTAATTAATAAATAATTTCATTATCATTAATATTTCAATAATTTAAAATATTAATGAAATTCATGTCAAAATAGTAAAAGTTATTTATCATAACTTATAACATTTTTTAAAACCTTAATATCACCTTTAAATGATTTTTAAAAATATTAAAATTATTTGTAAATAATTATCATTAATATTAAAATATTATTTTAGTTCATGTCAAATTTTAAAAGTTATTTATTATAACTTCAAATATTTTTAAAACCTTAATATCATTTTTAAATGATTTTTAAAATATCAAAATCATCTTTAACCAATTTATTTAATATAAAAATTAAATAAATTTATTATTAATATTTAAATAAATTAAAATATTAATGAAATCTATGTCAAAATCTTAATAGTTAATTTTTATAACTTCAAATAATGTTTAAAATTTAATTATTAATTATTAATAATTATTTAATATTTATTTCTAATTATTTAAATTAATTTTATTAAAAACTGTCACTAAATGGTTTTAGTGACAGAAACTGTCGCTATAGGTGTTCTTCATCAATGAAGAACAATCTTGGTCAATGCCTTGGGGGTTGGTTTGACCATCAATGATTTCCATTTTAATAATTGTGATCATGTGTATAGTATAAGTTGTATAATGTCACAAACAAGAAGTATACATGTCAAAGTTCAAAATTGGTACATTGGTTAGGCTTAATAACATCACACATGCAAGATCTAGCTTGGTCAAATAGCATGTCAGAAGTTGTTCATGAGTTTTTTGGAATTTCCTGAAAACCAAAATACTTGGTATACCACTTTTGACCATGAATAACTTTCATCCTTGTTGTTTACTATGTGATATATTGTCAGGGTTTTGTATTACATATGTCAGGGTATAAAAGTAATACACTTACATGAGCTAACAACATCACATGCAAGATCTAAGCTTTACAAAGAAGGACAGCAATTACAGCAGCCAGGAGCAAATGAATGATCTATGCTACAACTGCAAGAAGTCTGGCCACTTCATTGCCAACTGCAACAAACCTCTAAGAGAAGAACTAAAGAAGAAATCACAAGCAAAGAGGAAATACAAAGGCAACAAAAGGCCTCAGAAGAGAGACAAAGGCCTGGTAGCTGGAGGATCGTGTAACGCCCGAGAATTTTGAATTTTCAATGAATTAAATTTTTATTTGATTATGTGGATTAAATGAATTTTATTGAGTTATTATATGAGTAAGATGTTCGAAGGTCGTTGTATGACCTAGAATGTGTGGATGTGGTTAGTATTCTGATTTTGTGATATAATTAATTATTCTTAATTATCAAGACGAGAACGAAAGTTTTCTGAGATTGTTTGCATAAAAACACTATTCATCCAATGACGTTCGGAGCTAGGGTTTGAGATTCTGAGAAATGAGTAATGGTAGAATATGACAATATTATAGAATATCCAATAATATTTCCGTTTTGGCAAATGAAGTTTTCGCCTGTGGACTTAAAACCTAAGGGTTTGTGAAAGAGATTTTCGAAAGGGAAATATAATGCGTATAGTCGTTTCGATTATTATACGTAAGGAATATGAGTATTATACTAGTATGTATACGAGTATGGTATGAAGAATAGTACGACGTATAATACGATTATTATATGAGTATTATATAAAGAGAATACGTGAGTAATACGTGTAGAATACGAGTTGTATTATTAGAGTATGAGTTAAGGATTTTATCCAATCCAATTGGACTTGGATTAATAAACAAGCCCAATGAATTAGTATACAAGCCCAAGTCAAGGCCCGATATTAGATTGGTTAAAGTCCAATGTTTTTATGTCAAGCCCAATCCAAAAAGTAAATCGCGGGTCAAACTGGTGGGTCAAGGGATGGGTAAAACCCATGGGGCAACCCATGGGGATGACCAAAAGGGATGGTGGGCCGGCCACTTGGTGTGAAAGCCAAGTGTATCACTTGGTCACCAAGTAATTTACTTGGTGACAAAGTGGTAATTAAGTAAGGAGGTGGAAAATTGGACATTTTTGCCTTCATTTGGTTTTCTATAAATAGAAAGCTAAGAGTTGAATTTTTGTTATTTTACAAAGTTTGTCCAACATATTTGAGATGGAGAAAAGAGTTAGAATCCTATAATCCTTCTATTTCCAAGCAAACCAAAAGACGTTTATCAAGAACGTTAACTACTTCAAAGGTAAATTCCTATAAACCGTAATCTTCATCCTTTTCGATTTCTTTCTCATAGAAGAATCGTAGATGAGTGGAGAATGTTTATGGAGAAGATATAAGAATGCCTTTTAATGACCAAATCATTGATAGGTCATGACCAAATAGAAATCGTAAGTGTTTACGTGAGTTAAAACCATAGAAAGTCTTGAAAGTTAACTTAGTTATAATTGAACGTTTTGGAAACCGTTGTAGCTAAGATATGTGTATCTTGATTAGTTAGGATGTAGATATGAAGTCCATGGATTATTCCATGTGATTTAGCTTAGAGAACATTAGTAACGAAGTTATGGCGGATTTTGCAGAAATAGACATTAAACGTCGAAAACGCATAAAGTCCGGATTAAAGGTCAAAAGTTATCGTGTGACTTGAAAACGTCGGTTTCTAATTTCAACACGTGAGATAAGGTAATTAAGATTCGTTGGCAAAGGAATTGTCGCATTCCGACTTATAACGAAGAAAACGAGTATTGAACGGGCGAAAACATTAAACGAACGCTTGAAAATGAACTTAAAGGTGAATTCCGAGTTAACGGATTCGAAAATATGAAATTCTTATGTGAACATGTAAAGGATGTAATTCCTGACTTGTAGGAATTCGAATGGGTCAATTCGGATGTAAAACGAACAAATTAGGAAGTCGGGAGTTTCGTTAAGAAACCAAATCTGTTTTGGCTAACTGGTGCACAGACTCGGCGCCGCAGAGCCAAAACCAGTACAAAGCGGTGGCGCCGCAGCGCCAGACTCGACCGAGTCCCCTACTAAATCGTGCCGCAGCGCCACTAATATACAAAGGATGCCGCGCCGCAGCGCCGGCAGTGGAAAAAAGTTAACCAAGTTAGGTTTAATTCCCTTTTGAATGTAGACCTAAAGTAAGATGTTAAAGGTACTTAAAGTACATAATGAGACTTACTTTAAAACACTTATAAGATGTTAATGTAAGAAGAGTGGGTAAGGTTTAATGGAAATTAAATGAAGAATGCAAATACGTAATGAGTGAACCGTGAACGACGTTCAACATTGGTAATTAACCATTAATGATCGAATGTCGTCTAAGGACGTAAGAACATTAATAAAACATAACGAAGTATAGAAAGTCGAATCAACTTTAATAACAGAGTTAAAAAAAGCAAGACATAGAAGAGAAAGAAGTTGGTTAGAACCATAAAGTGAGTTTGTTTGATAACTAATTACAGTGTGCTATGTGAATGTATCATGTACATCCTGTAAAGACTGAGAATAGTTGGAATATATATTTAAAGACGCTTGAAGGCAAGTATTTCTTAACTCTTGTCTGACCTTCGTGTTAGCTAAGTATTTACGTAATGCATGATATACAATGCATGAATGGTAAAGATAAAAGAGTCAATGCCTAGTTTATCAGGGCTAGACAAGTATTGAAGGATAGATTGAATTGGTTACAAGTCTGTTGATATAGAACTGTTAACGCTATCCTATGCCAAGTATTTTGTACGGATGATAAGGTAAGTTTATCTATGAACAAACAAAAGTATTTTCATAGATTATTCGATGGGCACGCGAGGTTGCCAAATGTTAAACGTAAATACGTTTGACGTAAGAGTGTTGATCAACATAGAGTACAATAGGATGATCACCTAGAAGTGCTCATAAATAAAGACGGGTGGATGGCCTTAGTGCCGGATATCCTTTTCAAGTATGAAAATGAAAAGAGTATGTTCATGGTCTATTGACCGGTTCATCATTCCTAAGCTATTATATATGCTCTAGAATTGTTATAGTAGAAGTATTAGTCAAATGATTCAAAATGCTTCATAAATAATTGTTCTGATATTGATATAAAGCATGTACTTGTTGATGTGATATTCATATGTTTCGTTGTTAAGACTTTCTGAGCTAGTTATGCTCATTCTTGCTTGAACCATATGTTTGCAGTTAAAGCCGAATGAACTGAGAGTTCTATGAGAGATAAAGGCAAGGCTAAGATGGACAATTAATTGTCCTGTAATAGACTAGTATATTTATATGTAATATACTTATAAAGAACAACAAATGTATTCGATTATGAACCTGGGAAAGGATTTATTACAGATGTAATACAAAGATAGTAATTACACTCATTTTGTTATTATTTCAATGGAATGATTGTATGAAATGTAGTATCGTGGATCACCATCTGTCGGGTTGAAAGATACCCGAATTTGGGGGCGTCATAGATCATGAAGTGATTCAGACAATGACTCCAATCCTGATTCTTGAGATGATGAAGAACCACAAATGGCTAATCTGTGCCTAATGGCCAAACATGCAAAGGACAAACAAAATTTTAATATACGTGATGTAAGTCTCGATGAGGTATTTGACTTTAACTCTCCTGATGTAGACATAAATGATTTAAGAACTGCACTGCATGGCATAACCACTGATCTACATCAATACATGAAGTGGTTCAGAGTTTTGTCTAAGGATCATTCACTTCTTTAAGAGGAGAAAAAGAAAGTTCAAGAAGAGCTTGAAATAAACCTTCTAAGTACTAACCTTCTCTCCAAGCTTGAGGCTGAGAATGAAATATTAAAACAGACAAATAAACTTAATACACAAAGTGAGTCTAATCTAACCTCTAAAATTGAGGAACTAGAAAAGACTATCTCTACATGGAACAAATCCTCATCATCCATGGACTCCCTGCTCTCTAGTCAGAGAAGTACATTCGACAGAACATGCCAAGGCATTGGTGAATCCATCTTAGAGCCATGTGTGGAAAAGATAAAGGAAACTAGCACTAGTAATGCCTAAAGTTTTAGTAGAAGCATTATCTTTATGAAATCCTCACAGAAGGAAGAATCAGTTCAACCTTGTTCTACTGTTTCCATTCATACTCAAAAGAGTAAAGGATCTCATGCTGGCCTGGGCTTCATAAAAGAAAAGAGTAACCCAACCTCCACTCATCAACCTCGAAGAATCGTAGAGTCAAGCAAGACCAACTCTACGTATCAATTGGGAAGGTACAGTAGAGGTAAGGCACACTCATCAATATTTATGAAACCCAAGGACACATTGAAGAAGGAGAATCAGTTTAATAGAAGGATAACTAAAGAACCACACAAGTCCAAATGGAGGATGAATTATCATACACACACAGGCATGTATCATACTAGATGTTTTATATGCAATAAATTTTGTCACAAGGCTGCCAAGTGTTATTATAATTCCATGCATGTGAGACCCGAGATCAAATAGATTTGGGTCCCCAAGGGCACTAACAAAATAGGACCCATGCAAATACGGGTACCAAAATGAAGGTTAAACTTTATGATAGGAAAAGAGCTCCACGATCACAACCTGGTATCTGGACAGTGGATGCTCAAGACACATGACAGGGAACAAAGCCCTTCTGTCTAACTACATAGAAAAGGAGGGTCCCTTAGTCATCTTTGGAGACAATGGCTTGGGAAAGACAAGAGGATACGGCTCTGCTGGCAATGGTGCAGTATCTTTCAGCAAAGTAGCATATGCGGAAGGTCTCCAACACAACCTTCTAAGCATCAGCCAACTCTGCAACAAGGGTCACCAAGTAACATTCCTCAACAACTAGTGTCAAGTCAGAGATCTTAAGACTTCTGCTGTAAAGCTAACCAGGACAAGATAAGGAAATGTCTACACAGTGAATCTTGGTCAACTAAGCTCAGACGAGACAATATGTTTTCTGGCAAAAGCATCTGAAGAAATGAGCTGGATATGGCATAGACGGTTGTCTCACTTAAACTTCAAAAGCATGTCCAAAATGGTATCGAAAGATCTCGTAGCTGGCCTACCTAAGTTTAACTTCGTAAAAGAAAGGCCATGCAAAGCCTGTCAACTTGGAAAGCAAACTAGAAGCTCATTCAAGAGCAAAACTGCCAACTCTATCGACAAGCCCCTGTAGTTTCTCCATATGGATCTATTTGGGTCAATTCCAACAACTAGTCTTGGGGGAAAAAGATACTCTCTAGTTATAGTCGACGACTACACCAGATTCACATGGGTATTCTTCCTAACTTCAAAAGATGAAACAAGCTCCCAATTAATCAAGATGTTCAGACTGGTGATGAACGAGAAAGAAGAGAAAATCAAGGCCATAAGGAGTGATCATGGAAGAGAATTCGACTTCTCAAAAATGGACCAGTTCTGCACAGACAATGGCATCAGTCATAACTTCTCAGCTCCACGAACTCCTCAACAAAATGGAGTAGCTGAAAGAAAGAACAGAACCTTGATAGAGGCTGGAAGAACTCTACTAGCAGCAGCTCATCTGCCTAAATACTTCTAGGCAGAAGCTGTCAATACTGCATGCTACACGCATAATATATCACTAATACACTCTACGATCAAGAAGACGCCCTACGAACTGTGGAAAGGAAGAAAGCCAAGTGTCAGCTACTTTCATGCTTTTGGCTGTGCATGCTACATTCTCAAAAATAGAAAGAAATACCTGACAAAATTTCAGCCCAAGTCAGATGAAGGAATCTTTCTTGGATATGCCACAGACAGTAAGGCCTACAGAGAGTCCAACAAGAAGACACTAAGTGTTGAAGTCTCGATTCACATCATCTTTGATGAAATAGACTTAGACAACACAGTGCTTCAAGACACTACGACAGATAGTGCAGACACTACGAATGAAGTCGTCAAGCTCAACACTACGATCGTATTTCTAGATGGTGAAATCGTTGAGCAAGAAAATGAGATCGTAGAGAGGTCTATTCAAGACAACGAACCTCTACACCAAGAAGAAGAAATAAATCTTGAAGACTTAAGACAAAAAGGCATCGGGACAGATGTCCTAATCGGAAACAGATGGGCCAGAGATCACACTCAAGATCTAATCATTGGAGATTCGAGTGCTAGAGTCAAAACAAGAGCTGCCACCCAAAATGAATTCTTTTATCTAAGCTTTATATCACAAATAGAACCAAAGAAGATAGAGGATGTTATGGAAGACTCCAGTTGGATAGAAGCCATGTAGAAAGAACTAAACTAATTTGAACAAAGCAGAGTATGGAGATTGGTACCAAGACAAAAGAGTCATCCATTCATTAGAACCAAGTGGGTCTTTAGAAACAAAATGGATGAAGATGTAGTTATAACCATGAACAAGGCAAGATTAGTGGCAAAGGGCTACTCTCCAGAAGAAGGCATTGACTACAATGAAACATTTGCACCTGTTGCCAGACTTGAAGCCATCAGAATCTTCCTTCCCTTTGCTGCTCACATGAAGTTCAAAGTCTTTTAGATGGATGTCAAAAGTGCATTCCTAAATGGAGAACTCCAAGAAGAAGTCTATGTAGAGAAACCTCCAGGTTTCATCAATCCATCTCTTTCCAATTATGTTTATAGATTAGACAAAGCCATATATGGTCTTAAACAAACACCTAGAGCATGATATGAAACACCAACTAACTTCTTGATTGAAAATGGGTTCACTAGAGGTAGAGTAGATACCACATTATTTCTTAGAAAGCATAAAGACAAAGTCTTATTAGTTCAAATATATGTTGATGATATTATTTTTGGTTCTACTGATGTAAAGTTATGCAAGAGATTCTACAAGCTAATGAAGGGCAAGTTTGAAATGAGCATGATCGGTGAGCTGAATTTCTTCCTTGGACTGCAAGTAAAGCAGACTGATGAAGGAATCTTCATAAACAAAGCCAAGTACATCAAAGACCTACTCAAGAAGTATGGCATGGAATCAGCCTCTCCCATGAAAACCCAAATTGCTCCTGTAACCAAACTTGACAAAGATGAAAAAAGTAAAAGTATTGATATAACTCAATACAGAGGTATGATAGGCTCTCTTTTATATCTTACTGCCAATAGACCAGACATAATGTTTGCAACATGCATATGTGCTAGATTTCAGGCTAACCCTAAAGAATCTCACTTATCTGCTGTAAAGAGGATTTTTAGGTATCTCAAGGGTATACCTTACTTGGGGCTTTGGTACCCCAAGGAATCTTCATTTGAACTAACAGGATACACAAATGCTGATTTTGCAGGCTGTAAAATAGATAGAAAGAGTACCAGTGGCACCTGTCAATTGCTAGGAAACAGACTTATGTCCTGGTTTAGAAAAAAGTAAAACTCAGTGTCTACTTCAACTGCAGAAGCTGAATACATTGTTGTTGGCAGCTGCTGTGCTCAAATCCTATAGATGAAAAATTAGCTAGCTAATTATGTGTTTGATTTCAAATCCATTCCAATTCACTGTGATAACACAAGTGTCATAGCAATAACTCATAATCATGTTATGCATTCTAGGACTAAACATATAGAAATAAGATATCACTTCATTAGGGATCATATGCAAAAGGGAACTATATCTTTACAATACATCCCTACTGAAAATCAACTTGTTGATGTTTTTACAAAACCTCTAGATGAATCCAGATTTAATAAGTTAATAAGTTAGCTAGGCATGCTAACTCTAAAACCATAAAATATGTGCTATAGATTATGCTAACCATAACAAATACAAAGGCTAAACTCAAAATCGTAGACATGATCAAGGGAAGTCCACGATCGTAAAGCTGAAGAGACAAAACTACCTCAACGATCGTAGCAAAGACTCAACCATCATAGTACAGACTCAACAATGACGAAAGCCCCATCAACAAAGCAAAAATGAATCCTGTGATGATAAGCTTCATAACAAAGAAATCTCTTGGATGAGCGCCTCAGGAACAAACCTAACCCTTGACTAACTCCAAGAGGTTGACTCTTCTTGAGCTATCTTAAAAGAATACTATTTCAAAAATTCATCACAAGGATCCGGTCAGACTCGACAATCGTAGCTCAAACACACGATTGTTGAAAAGACTCGACGATCGTAGCTCAGACACAACGATTGCTAGACAGACTCGATGATCGTAGCTTAGACACGACGAATGCTGGACAAACTCGACGATCATAGCTCAGACACGACAAATGCAAAGCAGACTCAACGATCACAAAACTACCTCAACGATCGTAGTCCTCCCTAAGGACACATCAGCTCTGCAAGAGCTAAGGGCAAATTAGTACAATCCTTATTAGTCAAACTCGCAGAGCCAAGCAAAAGTCGACACCTATCCCACTAAGCAAAAAGGAGAGAGGGAAGTTACAAGTACAAAGCTCAGTCAAATCACACTTCTAGCAAGAAAATCAATGGCGGCTACCAATGTTATCTCCGGCTATAGACTCTGTTTTGATTAGTTCAAAACAGCTGAACCTAAATTTCATAAAACTCTGGCTCCACTAAAGAATGCGGGCCTCGAAGAAGCCTTGGGCACAGACACATTGATCTATCCCAAGCTATTGAAAGAATTCTACAAGAATAGTGTGTTTGAATACAACACCATCACTACGAGAGTAAAAGAAGTGGTAATCAAACTGAAGGCCGAAGACATCAATCTCGCCCTAGGTCTCAAAATGGAAGGGTATCCAGTGTAACATTCCAGAATTTTAAAGTGTAATATTAAATATTTATTGATTTATATAAATATTTAATGGATATATTTATTATTGAATAAATAATTGTTCAATTTGAGTTGATGTGATTTAGTTAATTATTTGTTGAATAAATAATTAAATATTAAATATTTATTTGCAATATTAAATATTTATTGAATTATATGGCAATTTGAGTTGATGTGGTTTAATTAATTATTTGTTGAATAAATAATTAAGGATCTTAGTAAATTAATTGTTATGAGATTATATACCAATGTAATTTAATAAGTAAGCTAGAGACCTTATAGTGATTTAAATAAATTATAATATTTTAAATGGGAAATTGTAATTTAAAATATTAGTTGGTTAAATAAAATTATAATTATAAAGAAATTATAGTTTTGTGATAATGATTTATGTATTAAAGTAATTTAATAGATTAATATTTGAATTGATTAAATTGATTATTTAAGTAAATAGAAGTGTGACAAATAATCTTGCTATAAAGGAGTTATTAAAATAAATTAAGGGAGTTTAATTTAGTTTTGTCAAACATGTCTTATTGCATAATAAGTCTTTAATCTAATAGTGTTTTATCAAGCAAGGTATAAGGATTAATCCATTTGTTTTAATTCAGTTTACCAAACAAGGTGTAGGGATAAAGGGTTATTTTATTAAATTAGCCAAACAAGCCTTATGACTTTTGATTTTCAAATAAAATATAACTGATGTAATTATATCTATATTTATATTATATCATTAATAGATATTATATCATATACCTTATATTTTTATTACGTAGTTAGAGTTAGGAAGAGAAGAAGGCTCAGTTGAAGAAAAAGAAGAAGAAGAAGAAAAATACATAGAGAAAAGTTGAGAGAAAATTGAGAAAAGAATTGGGGAAAAGAAGATTGTAATCATAACCATTTTCTTCTAAACTCTAGAGTATCATCTTCTTAATCAAATGTAGGATATTAATCCTTGTATTTTATTTTTAAAGTTTAATTTTCTTCTCCAAAGAGTTCTTTGTAAATAATTATGGATGATGAATTCTTGTGTATATAGCTTTAGATGATGATTGTTGTTGTAAAACTATTTTGTTGAGATTATGTATGATTATAATCAATTACTTTATGTATTATGTAAATTGTGAAGAAATATATCACAGTGAGTTCATATGAAAATATATATATGAATATGGCTTAGTTTAAAGTACAAATTAAGGTTTTATTTGTTGTTAAATTGATTGTTAGAATTGATAGAGTATGTAAAATCATAATCACGATGTTTTGAATTTACTGTTTTGGTTGAAAAACAAAATCACCGTGTTGATTTTCATTGAAAGTATAAAAAATGGAGTTTTTGCCAAGAACATTAAAATTGGGTGTTGTATATTTGATGTTTGTGTTATTTTATGAGTATAAACATGTTAGAAGTCTTCACAATATGTTTATATGAAGTCTATATGTAAATTACATGATAATCAGTCTATTAGATTCGAGTTTTTAGGCCAATTTAGCTTTTTCTGGTACTATTGCCGAAGCTGTCAGTCGAAACTGCAGTTTCGCACCGCGACGCCGCCCAGCAGTACGTCAGTTGTGCCGCAGCACCATCGCCACACCGCAGCGCGGCTTCGTAGTATAATCACCGCGCCGCAGCGCCATCACCACACCGCAGCTCGACCCACAGTGTAAACTGTGGCGCCGCGGCGCGAGTTAGTAGAATGGTCTGACAGTGTACTTTTTGTACACGAAATTTTAAGAAAAAATTTTTGTGATGGTAGTAGGACTGTAAAATATAGATTTTAGTATTTCTATACTATGAATAATTATGTTATTAAGGATTAACTTGTGTTATAAGTTTATCATGTGATTAAATAACCAAACCTATGTGATGAATGTATTAGTTATGTGATAATGACTAACTATGTCACGATGACATATGTATATAAGATATTGTGATTCAAATTGATTCGGTTTAGTCTACGAGCAAGGCAAGTTTTCTAACTCAAAACTTCATTATGAGAGTTTAATTTCATTTGGTACATTATTATTTTCAAATTCAATTACAATTGTTGTAAGCTGCTACTTCTACACTTTTGTAGAGATAGATTTCCTATGATTGAATAAGTCATTGTATCTAGTTACTCATGACGATGCAAGTTTTCTAATCCTTTGTCTTATTGAGCTAATTATTATTTTCAATTCGATTATCTTATAATGATGTAAGTGGTCTAAACTTTGGTTTGATGTTGAACAAGTCATTCTTGTATTTCAATTATTGATTAACATGCATAACTGAATTGCCATGCATGTTTAGTATTCAATCCTAATTAACCTTGGCTTAGTATTGTTCAAGCAAGGTATGTTATATCTATTCAAATTGTATGCTATTAGATTATTCCTAATGCATGACTTTAGTTACTATAATTGATTCAATCACTATTATTCTGTAGTATAGTGTTATTGGTCTTATTCAACTACTCCTTAGTTGATGTTCGTTAAATTCCAAATTTCCTTGAAAGCTTATCCAAACCAAACTTACTTTGGTGCGGACTTGTATTCTAAATACTAAGATGAACAACTCTTTTAATAGAGGTGTACGCTTAGCGTTGAAATGGTTGTGCACAATACATTGTACGAAGGGTTGATCCCCCTAATTACGTGGAGTCCTTATAGTCTTATGACTGTTAAAGTTAAAGTTGAAAGATTACTTATAACTGTGGATATGATTCGTGGTCATTAGACCCTCAGTGAATGTTATAATTTTTAGAAAGTTAATAGAATATATTGTTCAGTTCTATTGAGCCTAGTATTGGCAATTGATGTAAAAGTTTAAAGATTTATTTATTGTTATTTCAAGTGGGCCTTGTTTGCTCAATCTTGCCTGTAAAATTTCTTACAGCTAAAGTTGAAACTGGTGACATACCTAGCACCAGTAAAGGAAAAGGAAAGATGAACAAGTACTGAAGACTTGTAATAGATTTGATAGTATTATTATTAGACTTTGATTTAAATATTGTAATGAAGTTTATTTAATTTCCGCATTTGAATGATTTTTGTTAAAGGTTAGACAACCTGGGGAGATTTTTATTTGAGTTTAATCATGTATGGGCAGGTTTTTATTATTCAATTTATTATAATTGGGTAGTTAGCAATGAATGTTTTGATTAAGTGAACACTGAATCCTGTGGAAATGAAGTACCAGGATTTGGGGGTGTCACATCCAGTCATAGATAGCGTAGACTTCCAAGAGGGACTTAAGAGAATGCATCACAAGAAACTCCTCTCTGTGAAAGGATACAAGAAGAAGGAGTTTCCACAGAGGTATGAATTTCTAGCTGATATTGTTGGGAAATGTATATGCTGCAAGAGCTCAGGTCATGACTCTGTGAATGAAGTACAACTCAAGCTCATGACTGCCATGTGTTATGGAATACAACTCAACTATGGAGTCCTATTGCTCGAATGGATTAGGAAGTGGATCGTCAACTCAAAGAAGTCAAAAAGTCCTCAAAAGATGCTCTACGAGCGATTCATAAGTATCATTCTATAGTCTGCTCTGGGTGACAAAATTGGGGATGAAGAAGGAGAAGATATCAACCCAAACAGACGAATGACCCAGAAACTGTTTGAAAATTGGAAGAGGAACCCAGCTGAGTATGTTCGCATGATGACCGAGTCCAGTAGAAGAACTGGAGATCTGAAGGATTCAGGCCTTCCACGAAACATGTCTGTTGTCAAGGAAATCAAAGAAGAAGAAGAAGAAGAAACAAACAAAGAAGAACCCTCTGTACTTGTCAGAAAAAGCAAGGGCAAGAGGAAGCGTAAGGCAAGGATGGAAGAAGAACCCCAGGGATCCACAACTGATAAACCAGTAGAGTCCTCTGACATTGAGACTCTAAGGATTCTGAGAAAGAAGCAACAACAGGCTGAGGCTGAAGAAGATTGAGCCGCCATATCTCAGCTGCTGAAGAACAGTAAAATCAGCCACAAACCAAAAAAGCCATCCAATTTATCAATCATAGAGTCTCTACTGATCGTAGAGACTAGATCAGAAACATCAAGCAAGGAAGTAGCTGCATCAAGAATGTTGGTTGTTCAAGAAATTCCTGAGGCTGTGGCTCAGCCTAGAAAATCAAGAAGGAAGCTGGTCAAGAAATACATCCTTGAGAATGAAAAAGTTCTCAAGAAGGAAGACAAGAGCATGATTGCCAAAGAAGAACTGACCAAAGAAAGTCAAGAGGACAATGCTCCAACTGAGGGGGAGATCCCTGAGATTCTAATGATAGAGAATACACCAGTTGAGGGGGAGATGCCTGAAGCTCTAGAAAACGCTCCAGCTGAGGGGGAGTTTTTGAGCTTACATGAAGATGATAAAGTTGAGGGGGAGCCTCATGATATCTCCATGGAAGAAGAAGATGTCCCTGCCAGAAATGAAGAATAATCAGTGCAAGAACATCCAGAGGCCATTGGAATAATAGAATCCTCCAACGAGAACAAAGAAGGGGAGGAAGATGATGATGACCTTGAGATCACTAGTGTGGGCAAAGATGGGTATAGAAGCTATCTCTATAACCAGATGTTCTCTTACCTACCCATAATGCCATATCATCAAGCCCAAATCCTAAACTTTTGGAACCACATGTTTTGGAATTTCAAAGAGTATCCGGCCATCTCAGTACTAGCCAATGGATTCCCAGGAAGATTCAACTTTGCTAAGAAGTTACTTACCCACAACTCTTCCTCAAAGGATAAACCTGAGGTACTGTATATCCCAACTCTTTTCAGAGTAAATCACTTTCCATCATCCTCATTTAGCAAATTTTATGAATTCCCACGATGGTTGGAAGTGATACTTCATCCACTATATCAATTTTCAGTTACAGAATCCCAAAATTATGTAACTGAGGAACCAAATGCATTCAACTTCATAATTCTCCCACAAACTATCATCTCTAGCCTTATTGCAGAGTCTCCACCTCAAATCGTAGAGTCGCCAAACTCAAACATCCAAACCAAGGCCCCTCCATCAGATATTCCATCCTCATCCTGCAATGAATATTTTAGCCTTGATCTTGCTCTCTACTCCCTACAAGATCAATCCCAGAAATCATCCCCTCCATTCAACAATCCTAAACCCAGTGATCCACTCACAAATCTACCCATGAAAGATGACTTGAATGAAGTGTCCAAAAACATGGTCAAGAACATCGATGAGAGCCTGGAAACTCATACAGAAGTCATTCATCTCAGGCTAACTCAAATGATCACTTTAGGAAATAATCTCCCAAGCACTCTAAACGCTGAGCTTACAAAGAAGCTGAGAGAAATTATCAAGGAAATGATTCAAAGCATGAAGGACAGAGATGAAATTCACTTCCGGATAGCCACCAAACAAAGAGAGGTTGTTCTTGAATTACAAAAAACTCAAGAAGCCCAAAATAACATTATGATGGAGAACATCATCAACCTGAAAGCTTCAGTCAAAGAATTTTTGAAAGCCTATGTAAACCAGGAATAGCAAACTGACACTGTTCTCACTGCCCTCTGAAACAAAGAAGCTAGATCTGAAGCCCTGATCAAGGAAAGTCGAGAGGACATTGCTCAAACACAAAGCCGACTCAACGAGCTTGTCCAAGGAGTAAATCGACTTTCTGCAGATATTAGAACCCTTAATACTGACATAAAGGGGGAGAATAAAGGGAAAGGTGTTCAAGGAAGTCAGGGAGGCCAGGGCAGAGGCAGAGGAGGTTAAAGAAGCGAAGAAAGGGGTAGAGGACAATTTCACACTCAAGTTTCACAAAGCCCTTCTACAAAACAATTCCACCATCAGACTCCACGATCAAACAATTGGACTCAACGATCTGATCAGCAGGAAGTCTTGATGGCTCAGTCATTAAGGAGTCAAGGGCCAACTACCAGCTCACAAAATTTGACCACTACAGGCCTAAGAATGCCAATTGGAGATCCAGCATTCATGAATAGGCATGATCACAACCTGATAGTAAGCCCAAATGAGCTGGAAGAAATAGTAAGAAGGGATGAAGCTAGTAGGAAAAGAAGGGCTGAGGAGTATGTCAATCCTCCACGCAAATGACCAAAGAAATAGAGATAAGTAAAAGTTTAAATTCTTATTGATGTAAAGCTAAACTGTAATACTCTTCAATCATCAATAAATTCATACTTATTCTCTAGAAATTTCAGTTGCTCACTGAAATACTAAGTTATGTTTAAATTTCTTGCAAATGCATCTAGACACTAATAATCATGACAACTAATCTCCTTGGTTATGTCAACATGAAATAGGGTGAGATTGTTGGGAGAATGCATATTATGATTTGATGTTTTAAATATATATGCTCATGATTATTTGTAAAGTCCTTCAAGGAATATATGTACAAGGACTTAGTGATAGATCAAATCTGTTAGGTTGATCTAAGCTCTTAACTTGAATCATTCTGAAAATGAATGTATAGATAGAAAGATCAAAGTTGTTAGGTTGATCTTGAGATGTAATAGATAGTCTTTGAAGAATTCGTAGTGTATAAATCTGATCAACATTGCAGAAGTCAAGGCAGAAACGTAGAGTTTAAAGATCGTAGTGTGCCTGCCTTGAAGGGCCTCTTCGGGAAATTGTAGAGTGGTCCCAACATTTGCCGAGCCAACTTAGAGATCGTAGTGTGCTCTCAGAAACGTAGAGTTTATAACTTAAGCAAGCGAAGATCGTAGTGTGCAAATATTTAAGAGAAATCGTAGTAATCTTGGCTGATAGCATCAGACCAGGCACCAAGGCAACAAGTCACCATGATCTGAATCGTAGAGTACCACGATATGAATCGTAGAGTATCATATGTCTTGTGTCAAAAATGTCAAGCCTCGTGATTTGTGTGGAGACAGACTTTAACATATGAGGAATGGATTCTAAACATTGCAGTACTCACCAGTCCCAAAGTCATAAGAAATATCTTTAGTATGCAACAAAGAAGCGTAGTGAAGAAGCTAAGGAAAGTACCATTGGTAAAGGGGAAAACACATTTTCAAGTGTTAGGTGAGAAAGCAGTCTGCTGTGTCAGTGGGCCAGAATGCAATTCAGAAGATGTGCAGAAAAGTCTCCATCAAAGATCAGAAAGGTCAAACGCATTTAATGCTTCAACGGATGGATCCAACGGATAGTTTTGAAGATCACATATATGCAAATCAAGCAGATGAGAGAGATAAGCAAGCATTGAATAAAAAACGTGAAAAACTCTCAAAACTTAACTCTACGATCTGAGAAATAGAAAAGGCTTGTTCAACTACTCAGTTCTTTCGAACAAGTGCTTAAACAGCAACTGAGTAGCAACCATTAAGAACTCAACATCTACAAATCAACTAAAGAACAGAGCCAAGTATGCTGGACTTAAAGAGTTTTAAGTGAACTGTAAGAGAGCCAAGTGTGCTGGACTTGAAGAGTACAAGAGTGAACTAAGAAGTTCCTAGACTGCTAGTCTAGATGGAATCTGTGTGATTCAGAAGTTGTAAAAGACATCCTTAGTGGATTTCCTACTCGAGGAGTAGAAGAGTGGACTAGGAGCTTTAAGTGCTCTGAACCACTTAAAACAACTGTGTATTTTACTTTCATAAGATAACTGATATATATGCCATAACTGCTATAACTGTCTCACTATCATTACTCCACTACTTCGTAAAGGAGATTAAAACAAACATTAATTCCGCTATGTTTTAATCATCATCAACGAACAAGTTTAAAACGAAAAGATTTTTTTAATATCTATTCAACCCCCTCCCCCTTCTAGATAACTATTGTGCCAACTAGGAACTAACAGAACCAACTTTTGATTTCTCCTTTTTGAATCAAATCTTGGATGGTTATGGGATGTTCTTGGCTTTTCTTTGAACTAAGTTTCTTTTTAAATTTTGTAGCTTAGGTGAGAGAGAGAGAGAGTCTTGGCTACGGAAGAAAATTAAGGGTTTTTCTTGTCTTTTACTCTTTTTTCAAAATCCAATCTTTTGATCCATTGAACTTGGTTGTGCTAGGTGTCATTTGATGGCTGATTTAAAGAGATTTTCAGCACATGTGAGATCTTAGCTTGATGACTCACCAAATATGGCAAGATTTACACCCCTTGTGACAACCCGAGAATTTGGGAAATTTATTAAAATCTTAAATGATTGATTTAAGGTCAAATAATAGAACTAGACAGAAAATAAGTGTATGCGTTTGATGTTATTGGGATTGAATTTTGATGATTTCAAAATTTTGTGAAGGATATAGGTGAATTATTTAGGATTAAGGATTTATGTGATTAAATTCTGTGAATAGGGTTATGTATGTGTGCTAAATATGGTTAGGGGTCAAGGGTTGACCAGATTAATTATATAAGTGTCAAACCCTAAGTAAATTTTAAGAACGTCAACGTTCTGTTAGAAAACCCTAACGTCTAATAAGAAACCCTAGAAATCGGTTCTGGAAACCCTAGTTTCAGTTCCGGGAGTCCAAAACCTTAAATCGGATATTAAAAACCCTAGATTGGGAATGCAATATATGTACAAGGTTAAACGTCATTAATATTAAATTAATTAGGGAAAACCCTAATGAATTATCTAAAATCTTAATTGATTATTTGAAAACCCTAATACTAGATCTGAAAATCCTAGTTTCAGATTCTGATAAAATGAAACCCTAATCTGGGAATGTAAAGGAGAATTTTAATGCTTTAGTGCTATTAATTAAGTACTAATTAGGGTAAAGGTTAATTAATTAGCAAACCCTAATTTTCAATTTTTGGAACCCTTATTGTTCCGTCAAAAACCCTAATTGTGCAGTGATGGATTTAATTGCTATATTAGCAATGTTAATTAGGAAATATATATATCCTAATTGTCAAGTTATTAGAAACCCTAATCTAATTAGGAAATCTAATTTTTAAAATTGAAATATTATTTTCCTATTTAAAACCTTAAAATGTGGCTTTGAAACCTAATGTACAATTTTGACCCTAAGTGCTTAGTTAGCAATTTTAATTAGGATAAATTGGTCCTAATTAGCAAGATTGAATTTATGATTATGAAATCTTAATTATAATTATAGAATCCTAATTATAATTTAGAAATATTAAATTTCTATTTTTGAAAATCTAAATTTGGAAATGTTAGAAATTAAATTTGCAAAGTTAAGGGTCAAATCCTAAACTCTCAATGATCCAAACCCTAACCCTAAGGGTTTGTAACACATGGAAAATCTAGAAATAAAAGGGAAATGTCCAAAGTACCCTTATGTCACATTCTTTAATTGGTGGAGTGCAAATCTTGCCAAGATAAATGGTTGGTGACTAACCCTAGCCCTAGCCCTAGCCATGTGTCCAGAAATCAGTACCAACTCAGCCACCTAGCACCAATTAGATTCATGCATCAAGAAATATAAGAGATTAAAGTTCACTTTAATTCTCATTTGTTCCCAAGCCTCTCTCTCTCTAGAAATTCGGGAGTTAGAGTGAGAAAGTGTGAGAAACCAAACCATGATCAAGCTTAGCAATCCAATAACAGAACCAAGATTCAGAAATCAAAAATCAAGGCTCAAAGTGGTATGAACCCTAAAATTCGAAATCCTTGGATCTTATGTTGGATTTTGTAATTCGTTGTTTATAACAGTGTTAGAAGATGTCATTTAGTGATCTGGGTTGTTAAAACCCATATCCATAACATCAAAGTGCATGAAATAGCATTTTTCAAAAATCTAGAAAAATATAAATTTGGGGCCTGACAGTCGAATGTCAGAGCCCATGGATTCATATCTGTTAATTGTTTCTGTGTTTTGATTGTTTATATTGATAGTATGTTATCTGGTCTTTACTCTGAAACTCGAAGAAAGTCCAGATCTTGTCTAGATTGTAAGACACAAGCGGTCAAAGGTCGTTGACCAGTCACAAAAAAACTTGAATCTGGGCAACCCAGAAATATTCTATACTGTCTGACAAGATTTTCCAGGCTATGAATCTTACTGATGTTTGATGTTTAGGCTAAGTTTTTGCTTTAAGCTGGTTGTCTAGTATATAAACTATACACTAAAGTCCTTAGAACAACCAGATCTGTATCATGATCGTAGCAAATCACGGTCAAAACCACGTTGACCGAACTGCCTGATGAACGATCTAGGAAACCCAGATTTGTTCAAGAACAGTTTCTGACCCCTTGTTTGACCGACCTTGATCGTACTATTTTGATGTTTTTAAGTTGATCTGGTACTTGTTTATTGTACCTTGTCATGTGTTCTTCAAGATTAAACCTTTACATCACACGAACCATGCACAGACTGAAAGTTACAAGGAATCAAAGTAGGTACCTAGGCTGTTCTTCAAATTTGGAAAACCCAGAAATGAAGAACAGGTCTGACAACGTTTTCTGGAGCTTGGATCTTGCATCTTGGTTATGTAATGACCATGAAATCCGTTTGAGGTTGTAAAGTTACATGAGTACTACAATCTGAAAGTTTTAACCAACCTAGAAAGTAACAAGAACACCGTTTAAATCTCGGTCAAACCACCCAACCCGAACACTGACATGAAGGCTCAAGAACACCTCAAGAACACCATTAGAGACGGATTCGTCGCCAGAAACCCTTTAGCGACAGTTTATTTTCTATTTTCCGGAAAATAAATTAAAAATTAGAAAAAATGGTTTTTAATTATTAAAAATACATAATAAATTATGAAAAATTATTTTAAAGTCTGAAAAATAGTTTTTAATTATTTTAAGTATATTTTGAAAATATTTAATATTTTTGGAATATAAAAGGTATTTATTTATTTAATTATAATATTAAATAAATTATTTAAAAATAATTTTAATTCATGAAAAAATCATGAAAAATAATATTATGGTATAAGAAAATATTTTAAGTTATTTTTGATGACTTTTAATATTTTGGAATGAATTTCATTAATTAAACAATATTAATGATAATTAGTTTATTTAAAAACTATATTAAATAAATTAAGGAAAAATGGAATAAATGTTTTAAAAATCATATAAAAATGATTTAAGTGATATAAAAATATTTTAAGTTATAAAATATAACTTTTGATATTTTGGCATGAAAATATTAATATTTTAATATTAATAAAAATTATCGAATAATGGATTTAATGGTTTAAAAATCATATAATTATCATTTTAAGGTATTAAAAATACTTTGATATATTATAATTATATTATAATATTATGGAATGATTTTCATTAATATTTTATATTAAATGAATATTAATGATTCAAGAATTATGTGGTATTTAATTTATTTAAATACAGTTTTAAGGATTGAAAAATGTTGATAAATGGTAATAATTATCCAAAAATTATTCCGAGCCTAGGAAAAAATGTTTTGTCTGATAAGAAATTATCTGTGATAATTGTTAAGTGGTTAGACAGAGTTTAATTGAACTTAAACTCGATAAAAGTCCGACTAGACCGTCGGGATGTTAGAATTGTGTCAGGTTCAACTCAGACTACAATAGTTTGACTTGATACCTAGACTTATGTGTGTTATAGACTGATAGGCTTATGTGTTATTTGTTTAGGTTATTCTGTGGATATAAATATAACAGTATTATACTGTGATGATATTATTCTAATATTGGAGATTTATATTATTAATACTATGTCTTCGGGTAAAGCGTTATAAATTGCGTTGCGGTAATCAACGGTTCAGGAAAGTTTCTTTTTACTAAACTCTACTAAGAGTGTTTTATTCAAGCTTATGGTTAATCATTGCTGATTGCCATGAAAAAAATTGTACTCTGTACATCTTACATGTATAAGTCAGGTATGAAAGGTTGATCACCTTTATTACCAGTTGGTTCAGAAATGTTTGTTCATGTTTAAAACTTGTTCAGTCAAAAGTTTGTTCGTGATAATTCTCAACTATATTGATGAATTATAGCCAGCTTATTATTCATACTCTTCAATCATGATATATCGTTATATTGTTGTATTTAAACTTGCTGGGCAACTTTCACGCTCACCCTTGCTATATCATGATAAAATATTGCAGATAAGGCGAACGTGTTCGGATACAGGAAAAGGTTAATGCCAAGTCCGGCTTGGGATAAAATGTGCGGCTAGTTTGTAATAGTATACTTTGATAAATATTGTTGTGTGATAAATAGTTATGAAATGTGTACTAAGTTAAGGTTACTCGACCTTGGAGAATAGTGTGTAATGTAATGTATAAACAATTTATGTTTATATCTTCCGTAAATAGTGATAGAAATAGTATACCGGATCCGAGGTGATTTGGGGCCCGGATTCGGGGCTATTATAGTTGGTATCAAAGCTGTTGCTTATGAAGCTTAGGTAAGAATACCTGAGACCAATAACCGCAGTGATTAGGATAAGACTAACTCACATAGAGTTAGTTGGTCGGTAAGATTCAAAGACGAATCTCGGTAAGTTGTTAAGATACAGAGTTCCCTAACTCTGATAATAAAGTTGAACAGTAATGGTGAATAGATCGAGTCTAAAAGACTGAAAGTGCAGGAATAGAAGATCGTAAAACAAAACGATCAAGTCATAGAATTGAATCGTAATATATACGATAAGATCACCCCGTGATCTGATAAAGGTTATGATATGGGAAATGAATCAATCTACTGATTGAAAAGTTTACAGCAAGATGCTGTGTGTAAGTTGTACTACGAAATGGTACTATGAAAACTCATAAAAGAGTTATGGATTATGAATACGAATTGAATTCGTATTGAAAAAAGGGGGTTAAGATTAGGTGGGGATTTCAATGAGGACTCGTGTCAGCAACTGAGTTGTATGATTCCTTGTATGGGCGGGGAATTGTACTTGGTGTAAAAACTAATTAGTTGGTGGCATTGATAATAATTGAAATGTTGTGTCACGCTAGTTGTTATATATAGATAAATAGGTCATAGGTAGAGAATATAGGATTAAGTACGAATTCTTAGAACTCATACTTATGTGACATTCTTGACTCATAGTTATATGAAATGTTTATGAGCCCCTCAGCGAACGGACGCCAAAGGTCAGACTAGGGTAAGTTCATAAACTCATATAATTGTGGTCAGGTTATGAACTCATAAGTGTGGTTTTATGCAAATGGGTATAGTTGTGTGTGAATGGAGTGTTAAGGATTATAGGAACAGATAGATTATTAAGAAAATGATCATTAGTGGAGACTTAGGTTTTCCTAAAATCCAAGTTATGCTAAACTTCAAAATTTTTGACATCAAGCTAAATACGCACTATGTGCCTTTTAAAAAAAATGTAGACTCATAATCATTTTTGAAACGGTTTAAAGTACAGTCTATGCTACTTATTTCAGCTAGACGCAAATGATTTGAAATATCAAAAATTGTTTTTATTTATCACTCATGTACCATGTAACCTGGTGCAGAGATGATAAAAATGTGATGGAGTTGTAAATACAGGAATACTTAGTGTGAATTTGACCTGAAGTCGTTGTTCCACTATTGTATGATGTGTTATGACAAAGTCATACAATGACGGCATCCTCAAACGGACTGTTAATACAGTGCAGCATCATGACGTCATTCTTGAAAATGTTTTCAAAAATTTTAATTTTGCCAACGGGGTTTGGCTACACCTAAATAATTCGATTGAATTAAATTATTGATATAAGTCTATGCTATTTGATTCAGCTAGACTAATGTTATAAAAACTCCAAGTGTTTATTGAAAGAAATTTCTCTAACCAAATTGTTTTGGTGCGGAATCCTATGATAAGACTGAGGTGAACTATGTTGTTTGGATAAATAATCCAATCTAGTAGCGTAAATATTCGCTAAAAATGATTAATACGTTATGCATGACGTACGAGTACGATAGGCTAATCACCTAAAGTACTAGCAACGGTAGTTTACCTTCTTTATGATTATAAACAAACCAAGTAATGTTATGTTTTACGGTATAAATACCGTTAAAACTATGTGTTAATGGTCTATATGATCCCTCAGCACAATTTGAAAACTTTTACTCTTGTGAGTGGTGTATTGGGTAGCATGTGATATGTGTGAAAGGTGTAAGGTGCATGGTCTAAGGTGTAAGGTGCGCGGTGTAAGGTGTAAGGTGAATTTCGGGGACGAAATTCTTATAAGAAAGGGTGAATGTGACAACCCGAGAATTTGGGCAATTTATTAAAATCTTAAATTATTGATTTAAGGTCAAATAATAGACCTAGACAGAAAATAAGTGTATGCGTTTGATGTTATTGGGATTGAATTTTGATGATTTCAAAATTTTGTGAAGGATATAGGTGAATTATTCAGGATTAAGGATTTATGTGATTAAATTCTGTGAATAGGGTTATGTATGTGTGCTAAATATGGTTAGGGGTCAAGGGTTGACCAGATTAATTATATAAGTGTCAAACCCTAAGTAAATTTTAAGAACGTCAACGTTCTGTTAGAAAACCCTAACGTCTAATAAGAAACCCTAGAAATCGGTTCTGGAAACCCTAGTTTCAGTTCCGGGAGTCCAAAACCTTAAATCGGATATTAAAAACCCTAGATTGGGAATGCAATATATGTACAAGGTTAAACGTCATTAATATTAAATTAATTAGGGAAAACCCTAATGAATTATCTAAAATCTTAATTGATTATTTGAAAACCCTAATACTAGATCTGAAAATCCTAGTTTCAGATTCTGATAAAATGAAACCCTAATCTGGGAATGTAAAGGAGAATTTTAATGCTTTAGTACTATTAATTAAGTACTAATTAGGGTAAAGGTTAATTAATTAGCAAACCCTAATTTTCAATTTTTGGAACCCTTATTGTTCCGTCAAAAACCCTAATTGTGCAGTGATGGATTTAATTTCTATATTAGCAATGTTAATTAGGAAATATATATATCCTAATTGTCAAGTTATTAGAAACCCTAATCTAATTAGGAAATCTAATTTTTAAAATTGAAATATTATTTTCCTATTTAAAACCTTAAAATGTGATTTTGAAACCTAATGTACAATTTTGACCCTAAGTGCTTAGTTAGCAATTTTAATTAGGATAAATTGGTCCTAATTAGCAAGATTGAATTTATGATTAGGAAATCTTAATTATAATTATAGAATCCTAATTATAATTTAGAAATATTAAATTTCTATTTTTGAAAATCTAAATTTGGAAATGTTAGAAATTAAATTTGCAAAGTTAAGGGTCAAACCCTAAACTCTCAATGATACAAACCCTAACCCTAAGGGTTTGCAACACATGGAAAATCTAGAAATAAAAGGGAAATGTCCAAAGTACCCTTATGTAACATTCTTTAATTGGTGGAGTGCAAATCTTGCCAAGATAAATGGTTGGTGACTAACCCTAGCCCTAGCCCTAGCCATGTGTCCAGAAATCAGCAGCAACTCAGCCACCTAGCACCAATTAGATTCATGCATCAAGAAATATAAGAGATTAAAGTTCACTTTAATTCTCATTTGCTCCCAAGCCTCTCTCTCTCCAGAAATTCGGGAGTTAGAGTGAGAAAGTGTGAGAAACCAAACCATGATCAAGCTTTAGCAATCCAATAACAGAACCAAGATTCAGAAATCAAAAATCAAGGATCAAAGTGGTATGAACCCTAAAATTCGAAATCCTTGGATCTTATGATGGATTTTGTAATTCGTTGTTTATAACAGTGTTAGAAGATGTCATTTAGTGATCTGGCTTGTTAAAACCCAGATCCATAACATCAAAGTGCATGAAATAGCATTTTTCAAAAATCTAGAAAAATAGAAATTTGGGGCCTGATAGTCGAATGTCAGAGCCCATAGATTCATATCTGTTAATTTTTTTTGTGTTTTGATTGTTTATATTGATAGTATGTTATCTGGTCTTTACTCTGAAACTCAAAGAAAGTCCAGATCTTGTCTAGATTGTAAGACACAAGCGGTCAAAGGTCATTGACCAATCACAAAAAACTTGAATCTGGGCAACCCAGAAATATTCTATGCTGTCTGACAAGATTTTCCAGGCTATGAATCTTACTGATGTTTGATGTTTAGGCTAAGTTTTTGCTTTAAGCTGGTTGTCTTGTATATAAACTATACACTAAAGTCCTTAGAACAACCAGATCTGTATCATGATCGTAGCAAATCACGGTCAAAACCACGTTGACCGAACTGCCTGATGAACGATCTGGGAAACCCAGATTTGTTCAAGAACAGTTTCTGACCCCTTGTTTGACCGACCTTGATCGTACTGTTTTGATGTTTTTAAGTTGATCTGGTACTTGTTTATTGTACCTTGTCATGTGTTCTTCAAGATTAAACCTTTAGATCACACGAACCATGCACAGACTGAAAGTTACAAGGAATCAAAGTACGTACCTAAGGCTGTTCTTCAAATCTGGAAAACCCAGAAATGAAGAACAGGTCTGACAACGTTTTCTGGAGCTTGGATCTTGCATCTTGGTTATGTAATGACCATGAAATCCGTTTGAGGTTGTAAAGTTACATGAGTACTACAATCTGAAAGTTTTAACTAACCCAGAAAGTAACAAGAACATTGTTTAAATCTCGGTCAAACCACCCAATCGGAACACTGACTTGAAGGCTCAAGAACACCTCAAGAACACCATTAGCGACGGATTCGTCGCAAAAAACCCTTTAGCGACAGTTTATTTTCTATTTTCCGGAAAATGAATTAAAAATTAGAAAAAATGGTTTTTAATTATTAAAAATACATAATAAATTATGAAAAATTATTTTAAAGTCTGAAAATAGTTTTTAATTATTTTAAGTATATTTCAAAAATATTTAATATTTTTGGAATATAAAAGGTATTTATTTATTTAATTATAATATTAAATAAATTATTTAAAAATAATTTTAATTCATGAAAAATAATATTATGGTATAAGAAAATATTTTTAAGTTATTTTTCATGACTTTCATTAATTAATCAATATTAATGATAATTAGTTTATTTAATAACTATATTAAATAAATTAAGGAAAAATTGAATTAATGTTTTAAAAATAATATAAAAATGATTTAAGTGATATAAAAATATTTTAATTTATAAAATATAACTTTTGATATTTTGGCATGAAAATATTAATATTTTAATATTAATAGCAATTATCGAATAATGGATTTAATGGTTTAAAAATCATATAATTATGATTTTAAGGTATTAAAAATATTTTGATATATTATAATATTATGGAATGATTTTTATTAATATTTTATATTAAATAAATATTAATGATTCAGGAATTATGTGGTATTTAATTTATTTAAATATAGTTTTAAGGATTGAAAAATGTTGATAAATGGTAATAATTATCCGAAAATTATTACGAGCCTAGGAAAAAATGTTTTGTCTGATAAGAAATTATCTGTGATAATTGTTAAGTGGTTAGACAGAGTTTAATTGAACTTAAACTCGATAAAAATCCAACTAGACCGTCGAGATGTCAGAATTGTGTCGGGTTCAACTCAAACTGCAATAGTTTGACTTGATACCTAGACTTATGTGTGTTATAGATTGATAGGTTTATGTGTTATGTGTTTAGGTTATTCTGTGGATATAAATATAACAGTATTATACTGTGATGATATTATTCTAATATTGGAGATCTATGTTATTAATACTAGGTCTTTGGGTAAGGCAAGTTTCTTTTTACTAAACTCTACTAAGAGTGTTTTATTCAAGCTTATGGTTAATCATTGTTGATTGCCATGAAAAAAATTGTACTCTGTACATCTTGCATATATAAGTCAGGTATGAAAGGCTGATCACCTTCATTACCAGTTGATTCAGAAATGTTTGTTCATGTTTAAAACTTGTTCAGTCAAAAGTTTGTTCGTGATAATTCTCAACTATATTGATGAATTATAGCCAGCTTATTATTCATACTCTTCAATCATGATATATCGTTATATTGTTGTATTTAAACTTGCTGGGCAACTTTCATGCTCACCCTTGCTATATCATGATAAAACATTGCAGATAAGGCGAACGTGTTCGGATACATGAAAAGGTTAATGCCAAGTCCGGCTTGGGATAAAATGTGCGGCTAGTTTGTAATAGTATACTTTGATAAATATTGTTGTGTGATAAATAGTTATGAAATGTGTACTAAGTTAAGGTTACTCGACCTTGGGGAATAGTGTGTAATGTAATGTATAAACAATTTATGTTTATATCTTCCGCAAATAGTGATAGAAATAGTATACCGGATCCGAGGTGATTTGGGGCCCAGATTCGGGGCTATTATACCCCACTTTTATTAAAGAAAAGAAAAAAGGTATTTTGGTCATTTCGCACATAATTTTAAAGGCATTCTTGTCATTTGGCTTCTCATTTAGGTTTTAACCCTTAGGTTTAGGGTTTTAAAATTAGGGTTTCCAAATTAAAAATTGGTATTTCCTAATTACATTTCATCTAATCAATCACTTAATCTTAATCACATAAATACAAATACTTATCATTCTTAAATAAAATTATATTAATAAATGTATAAATTTTCAAATCACTATTTAAAATTCAAATTAGGGTTTTGATCAGTTATTCATCTTAGCTTTCCTTCTAAGTCAACTTATAATAATTAAATTGACCAACCTGCTTAATACATATCGCATATGTTCAAAATATTACTGATAACAATAATGATAATAATTAATAAAATAATAAAAATAAAAATAAAAATCATTCGTACAAATATACATATATAATCATCTAAAACTTTTCGGTCCTTACATTATCCCCTTCTTATAAGGATTCCATCCCCGGAATCACCATTACCATACGCTTAATTTTATGTATATCCCTAGATTTTTATTTATTAAAATTTTTTATTGAATTACTACATTCTCCTCTCCTTATAAGATTCTGTATTACGAGTCCAAAATTGATGTGCGTCTTGATCCATTGCTTGCGGTCTGCTTGCACCAATTATTGTAATTCCCAACAGAACTCAAATTCCTCCTTCAAAATCATTTTATTAACAAGTTATTATTATAATCTATGTCTTTTCCTGAAATCCCTTTCGTATGTCTATATTCAAGGGGTTCTAGGTTTTATAAGGGTAAACGCACCTATCTTAACAAACTTACGGTAAAAAAAAGTTATATCTGAATCAAGCATATATATTGATATATTTGATCGGAATCATACTTGGAACTCCATCTTCGGCTGCTACTGTATCTTGGATCGTCATATTGAAGGTTCTTGAGATTGGTTTATTCAGTGGAGTTGGACCAGTTATGTAAGTCTTGCATTTTTATTCCCAACATTAGTATTTCCCCCATCGATTCTCCTTTTCGAACAATCCCTCACCATATGATCTGTTGATCCACAAATGAAATACACACTATTTTTCCATGGATTGGGGCAGCTAGGAAAGATGTTTCCCTCCTGTCCACATTTAAAACATATAAATTTTCTTTTCAGACACTCACCCGAGTGAGTTTTCCCGCAATTACTATACTGCTCAACCTACTTCTTTATACCCCCGACCTATTATCAGTATTTCCATAATTGTTTTACTTCCTTTTTCCACTTCCACTACTTCCCTCAACCTTAACAGCTCATTCAATTTTAACCTTATTTTTCTTTTCCTTATTGTAGAGGCTCATGGACTCACTTCATCCTTTGCTATAATAGCCTTTTCCAACAGTGATCCAAAAGAATCAATCTGCAACATCGCCACCTTATTGTAGATCTAGGGTTTTAGGCCTTGTTCAAACCTTCTTACCTTCCTTACTTCTAGGTGTGGAGCGAACCTAGCTAACTCATTAAACTTAGAAGAGTATTCCAAAACTGTCATATTCTCTTGCTTTAATTCTAAAAATCTAGCCTCCATCTTGGCCTGCATACTGGAAGAGAAATAATTCTCTAAGAAAAGTTCCTTGAACCTGGTCCATGTCACCTCTCCTTCTCCGGCTATAGTTTGATTTGCCTCCCACCAGAAATTCGTCTCCCCCTTTATCATATAAGTAGAAAAAGTCATCTTTTTCTCATCTGCTACCCTAGCAATAACAAATGCTTTCTCCATCTTCTTCACCCAAGTTTGGGCTTTTATACGGTCAGTTGTCCCTCTAAATTATGGCGGTCCTATTACCTTGAAATCTTTGAAGTTTTCCAATCGATTATTTGTCTAATTTTTTTGATGTTGGTGCTATAGTCTGCATTGTTTATGCCAACATATTAGAAAAAAAATTTATGGGGCCCACATTACATCCTCCATCATTAACCGGTTCTTCTACACTTGGGTTTCAGTTTTGTCTTCTTGGCGGCATTATCTGGTTAAACAAAACATTAAATTATTCTTTATTGTTTTACATTCTATGCTTTATTGTATAAGTGTTAACATTAAAATGTGTAATTTCAAACTCAAACAATCATATAATCAAAATGTTGGATTTTAAAAATTAAATTTATAAAGATAGACATTTATTATCTTAATTTTCAAAACTTGTTTAATTAATCAAACATATATTCATATTTATTCAACTAGTTCATAGTACTTTACATTATATAGCACATATTGCTATAAACATCTGATATCCCTTTGTGACAACAAAACTCAGGAATCCCTGCATAATTTATACCAAAGTTGGGGGTAATACATTACACTCATATGCATATTATATACACATCATACATGTTCATAAAATTTATCATATTACTTGTCTCCTACACCCTCCCTTGATTCTGGACAACCTTTCGCCTGGTGACCTACTAACCCACATATAAAATATGCACCTTGCTTCTGATTGGGACAATGATTAGAGTTATTTCCCTCACGTCCACAATTGTAGCATATGTTTTACCCTTTCCTACATACACCTTCATGCTTCCTTTTACATTTTTTACACTTTCCTATTTTTTGAAATTTCCCTTGGTTATAATCAGAATTTCCTAGATCAAGATCATTCATCTTTCTTTTTCCCTTTTGGCTTGGAGCTGAACACGACATGCTGCATTTGGCTCCAATATCATCAATTTGAATTTTTAGCTTATCTTGTTCTTCCATTAGTTCGATTAACACCTTCTGTAATTGACTATTTAATAGCCTTTCTATTTCCTATAATTTTTCTAGAGAAGAAACCATATTATTCAAATTTTGCACTTCAGTTGATGTCTGATCAGCTCCAACTTTCGTGTCTAAATCACTATATGTCAGTACCACCGTTACTTTTTTCGGTACTATATTCTCCAAAATGATAACCTCATCAGGGTTGCTTTCAATATAAGCCTCTATTTCAATTATTGGCTTAGATATTGGCTTGAATAGAGTGATTTTCTCTTTCTTTAGGATACGAGAGTCTCCTAATCCTTTTCCGCCTGACATCTACACATAATTTGTCTTGATTAGTACATATTATATGTACGTACCAAATAATAGTTTCATATAAGTTGTTTTAATTTTATTTTATGATGAATTTCTTTAATTCATCTCCTTTAAACTCTATTTGAGTTATTTATTTTTCAACACTTCTATCTAGCCTAAGGTATCCCCACCTAAGGTTTCTAACCTAAAGCTCTGATACCTACCCGTGACGCCCCCAAATCCGGGTACTTGAAACCCTTACTTGGTACTACACAATACCACATTCGAACAACTTCATATATTATAAACTTAAAAATTATATCAGAGTTATCTAATCCCCAGGTACGACGACCTTTAAGTAATTTTTTACATGAGAGATAACATATTATTATAATACATTACTTTAGTTATTACAAATAACACTCTAGAACTATTTCTTCATCTTCCCCTTTCCCTTATCCTTGCAAGAATCTTCTGGTCGATCACGCTTAACTGACAAAATTTAATTTTAAAGCAAGAATGAGCATTTAATTGCTCAGCAAGTACTAGCAGTTAATAAACATCAGCTGAAAGAAATAAATATTTTCTTTGAGGTATACTTCTACAACGAATCAATATCTATGAAATAAACTTAAACAATTCTGAAAAACATATCAAACTGTTTACATTTTTGTAACTACGTACTGATCATAGATGTTGAGCAGTCAATAGACCTTGAACCATTATTTTCATGTTTTCAAGTTTGTACAGAAATTCATCTGCAAACCGTCATGACTTACGGACACGATGGGTGATCAGCTCTTTATAACTTGTATTGATCAACACTACCTGCTAGAACGATATTCACGTTCATCATATCCTCCTTTGGCACATAAAAAATTATCATTTTGGGATGTTTATACTCATTCTGGAGTCTGAACCAAAGCAATTTAGTTGGATAACTTTATCATAAACAATAATATTCAATGATACATTTACAACTACGTCTAGCCTAGTTAAATAGCTTAGACAGCTTTTAAACCATGTATACATACAGAAATTCAATAGTATGTATCAAAAATTGTTCAAATACACAATTTATAAAAGTGGGAAAACTTGCATAAGTAAACTTAGCTCATTAAGAACAAAATAAATCTTGATCATATATGGATCACATGCAAGCATTATTGAGATACATGTATTCAATGAATAAATTGAATATTGTTCAAGAACTGGCTTGTACATGATTTAAAAGTTATATATAGGATATTTCATTACACAAAGATTAGGATACATGCTTAAAAAAGATAGAGTTAAGAAATTCGCTTACAAAGATCCATTGCATAAATTAAATGCAAGGGTTAGGATACTTGCCTTGATCGCTGCTTACTGCTACACAATTTAGTTTTAGCTTTTATACAAAGACATATCATTAATAAGATTATCCTTTCGATTAGAATAATATATCATAATGCATAATATTGCTATTTACAGTCGTCATACAACTTAAACCTATTATCACATACTCACATCAGTCATTAGAACATATAAAAACGATTATCATGTCAAACTATTTCAATTTGGTTTGATTTTGGTTTTAATTTGGTTTCCCGATTGCGTTATCGGATAATTATCGAGTTTCTTTTCAATAAAACGCTATTTAAAAGATTTAATATTATTTTAGATAATTTAATTATCATTAATAATATTTTTCAGAAGCTCATAATAATTTTCAAATAATTATTATCATTTATAATAACTTTTCAAACATTAATATCATTTATAATGATTTAATTATTAAATAATTTCATTACCATTAATATTTCAATAATTTAAAATATTAATGAAATCCATGTCAAACTATTAAAAGTTATTTATTATAACTTAAAACATTTTTTTAAAACCTTAATATCACTTTTTAATGATTTTTTGAAATATTAAAATTATTTTTAAATAATTATAATTAATATTAAGATATTAATGTAATTTATGTCAAAAAATTAAAAGTTATTTATTATAACTTAAAATATTTTTAAAACCATAAAATCATTTTTAAATGATTTTTAAAATATTAAAATCATTTTTAACTAATTTATGTAATATAATTATTAAATAAATTTATTATCATTAATATTTAAATAAATTAAAATATTAATGAAAATTTTGTTAAAATATTAAAAGTTAATTTTTATAACTTCAAATAATTTTTAAAACATAATTATTAATTATTTAATACTTATTTCTAATTATTTAAATTAATTTTATTAAAAAGTGTCACTAAAAGGTTTTAGTGACAGAAACTGGCGCAATAGGTGTTCTTCATCGATGAAGAACAGTCTTGGTTAATGCCTTGGGGATTGTTTTGACCATCAATGATTTCCATTTGATCTTGTTTTTGGGCATGAGAATGTATCATTGGTATATTCTTGGTGTAATACTACACGTATATAACAATTTCAAGGTCTAACTACATCATATGAAGAAGATATTTGCTTGTCAAAGTACCTATCTAGGTTGTTCTTCTTTTCTGGAAATTCAGTGAGGACAATGCTTTTTTGGGCTTTAATAATTGTGATCTTGTGTATTGTTTAAGTGGTATACTGTCACAAACATGTAGTATACATGTCAAGGTTCAAAAGTGATACATTGGTTAGGCTTAACAACATCACACATGCAAGATCTAGCCTGGTCAAACAGCCTGTCAAAAGCTATTATTGAGTTTTCTGGAATTTCCAGAAAACCAAAATCTTTGCTTGGACGTCAACAACTTTTGATTATGAATAACTTTCATTCTGGTTGTTTACTATGTGATATATTGTCAAGGTTTTGTAGTACATATGTCAGGGTATAAAAGTAATACACTTACATTAGCTAATAACATCACAGATACATTAGCTACACAATTTCTGAGAAAATCTAGGTTTTCCAGAAATGGTTTTCCATGACTGGTCAACCAGGTTTGACCATGAATAACTTGAAATCTAGACATGTTATGATCATGATTCCACTTCCAGTTTGTTAACATCATAGCATACTACAACAAGGATACATTTAACAGATCTTAACATTAATAGAGTGAGATTTACAAGCCCTGACATTAGACTATTAGGCCATATTTTTAGGGTTCATGCAGTTTTCTTAAATCCTTATTTTCATGTATTTAAATATTATGGATCCATGATCTAACAACCCAGATCAATAAACAACATAACATACAACATATTTAAACATAAAATCTGTCTAAGCATGCAAGATTTAGCTCAGGGTAAGGGTTTATACCTTTTTGAACCAACTTTTGATTTCTCCTTTTTGAATCTGATCTTGGATGGTTATAGGGTGTTCTTGGCTTTTCTTTGGATTGAGTTTCTTTCTAAATTTCGTGGCTTAGGGGAGAGAGAGTCTTGGCTATGGAAAAAATAAAGTAAGGGTTTTTCTTATCTTTTATTCTTTCTTTATAATCCAATCTTTTTTATCCATTGAACTTGGTTGTGCTGTGTGTTATTTAGAGATATTTTTAGGACATGTGAGATCTTAGCTTCATGACTCACCAAATATGGCAAGATTTGCACTCCATTTTTATTAAAGAAAAGAAAAAGGGTATTTTGGTCATTTCGCACATAATTTTAAAGGCATTCTTGTCATTTGGCCTCTCTTTTAAGGTTTAACCTTTAGGTTTTAACCCTTAAGTTTATGGTTTTAAAATTACGATTTCTAAATTTAAAATTAGGATTTCCTAATTACATTTCATCTGATCAATCACTTAACCTTAATCACATAAATACAAATACCTATCATTCTTAAATAAAATTATATTAATAAATGTATAAATTTTCAAATCCATATTTGAAATTCAAATAAGGGTTTTGATCAGTTATTCATCTTGACTTTCGATCTGTGTCAACTTATAATAATTAAATTGACTAACTTGCTTAATTCAAATCTCATATGTTCAAAATATTACTGATAACAATAATGATAATAATTAATTAATAAAAAAATCATTCGTACAAATATACATATATAATCGTCTAAAAATTCCAAATCCTTACACACTCTTTACAACCTTCGTAAAAGCTCAAGCCATATGCTCAACACGATCTTGCAATCTTTTATAACACTTGTTGATTTAGTTAAGTATTTTATGTTAATCTTCCTTACTATCGTATTCATTTCTTTCATTAGACTCAAGTTATACTTTGAGTTTATTATCCTTCGTTACTTATGATCTTATTATTAAAATCGAACTTTATTATGTTCATTCCATTCGTTATGATTTTTTGATGTTTATACATTGTACTCCCATCTCGTTCCGCAAACATTCAAGCCTTATACTCACATATACATCAAATATGTTCGTTCTATGCATATAGTAAATGTTTACATCGCTTTCAGTAAATTATGTTTACTATCGTTCGTCTTTTGTATTAGTGTTCAACCTCTAGTTAAGGTTTTAATCACTTATTATGGCGATACATTAGTTGGACATTTATGCTCTTAATCGTTCCTTAAATTTCCCTTTTTCTGTGTTTGAAAACAATCTTTTATGCGCACCGACCTGGCCCTATTTTGCGGAATCCAATTTGCACTAAGAATCCAGCGCCGCAGCGCCGGTTCTATGAAAAAGTTGGTCAAGTTCAATTTTTGTGCAAATGATCTTGGAGCTCATTTCGTAAACCTGTAACTTCATCATCCTATATCAGAATGAGTATGTTCCTGAGCCTAATCCTAGCTTTCGCTACATACTTCAAGTTCATCAAGACAGAACTAATTTCTGAATTCATTAACTATCCTATTCGTTGGCTTAAAAATGTTAGGTTTTGTGAAAATCAAAGTAGCAGTCAAATTGCAAAATTAGCTAAAGCAGGGTAAAATCAGATTTTAAAAATTTTCACAAACTAATTACCCGAATCATTCTTTATGCATATTATTAATTAAAATGAAGAACATTAAGTTATGGAATCATACCCTTGTAGATACGAGCTTCCATAAGTACGAGTTCAACTTTTATTTCTCCGCGATCTCCTTGAATCTCTAGGTAGATTCCTTCCTTTGATCAAGGTTAGCCACCCAAGTGTATGGCCTCTACAGGTGATCCACCAAGGAAGATGAACTTTCAAGAAGAAGGGTGTATTGGCTCAAACCCTAGTTTTTCCTATCTCTATAGAAAAAGGGGGCGTACTCTTTAACTTTTGGAATCACGTATCTTTGATATCTGATATAAGACTCCTCTTATAAAGATATCAGGTAACCTTATTTAATTAACCTAAGGTATTATTTATTTAATTAAATTCCTTTAATTAATTGGGATCCCAAATCTCATTAGGGATGATTAATTAAACTCCTTTAACTAATTTTGCCTCTTAATCCTTTTAGGAATAAATGAGAGTACTTATATTAAATTAATTTCTAAACTCTCTTAGAAATTAAAAATAATATTAATTGTAATAATATTAATAAGACTCCTCTAATAATTTATATTTAATATTTCTAAAATAATAAATAATAAATATTAAGTTAATTAATTTACTCTATCACCATAGAATAAATTAAATATACTTAACATATTATTACGATTATGTCATTAACTTCTTAAATAATTATTTTTCCTTTTATGGTGTGACTATTTATGTTCTCCATATTAAACTGGTTGTGAATAAATCAATTAGAACCATTCTAATCTTATTTAAATAAATAAATTAAAATATTAATTTATTTAAATAAATAATATTTATTCTACAATAGGAATAAGCCTCTCTAGCGATCAACGACTTTTCAGATAATATAGATTTCAACATTAATCTTAAAAGAACCTTTGAGTAAATAGTTATCGTACAATTCAAGCCTTCCACCATAAAATATCCCAAATAAATATAAGACATAGAATTACTGTCAAGACTTATTTTAGTTAATTATATGTATTTCGATTCCCAAATGCACAACTCTGAATAAATGTAAATTAGAAACTACTTTCTAATTTTATTTCACCTTGGTCAAGGATTTCTGGGTTGTCATTTATCGAATCACATAGGATATTTCTCTTCTTTTACTAGAAGTGGTAGATTCTTTATTGATCATTCATTATCTCCATATATAACTTATTACACCCAAGCATACCATTTGATATACTCTAAGAGTCTTAAGGAATAAGTAAAAGTGTAATTCATTATATAGAAGATACTATGATGATCTCAAGTCTAAGGATTATTTGTATTACTATCATTACAGGAATTCCTATTGACAGGCAAGTAAAACTCCATTAGATATTCCATAACGAGTCACGTTCAGTGAACTTATTCTCTAATAAGCACCTAAATTCTTACTTTAGGTTGTGTTTGATAAACCTGGGAATTAAGATCTGAATGATTATGATGTCTTAATAAATTAGATCATCTAAATGGTTATGAGGTCTGAATCTAAAAAATTATTTGATAACTAAATAGTAAGTTGTCTCTTAATGACCTTCTTTTACCATTTTAAAGGGTAAAATTTTATTTAATAATTTTAAATATTCAATTTAATAAAAATGAGTGCATAATATTGTTGAATATATTTATATAAAAAAATTATCAAAAAAAATTCATTAAGAGGTACGTCTTAATTATTAAGATTTCATTTTATGTCTTACTGATTAAGAGGCATTTAGAGGTAACAAAAAATAGAATCATGCCTCTTAGCGAATAAGAGACAGACCATTAAGAGACGATCGGATGTAAACAAACAACACCTTAGTGTCTCCACACAAATGATCATGAGATCAATCATTCTCATCCAATGAGCAAACAACGTATGTACAAATCTATCCAGATTCACTAATCTCCTTTTTAGTAATCCATTGATTGAGAACATTTTAGTTTTAAGTTATCTAAGAATTTAGATCTCATTAGCATGATCTCATCATGATTCTAAAAGTATTGCTTAAAACTATGGGTTTATCAAATATTATTAAAATAGCACCATGTAGATACTTAATTGTCTTTAATAAATAATTCTTTTATTAATAAATAAATAAGATTTATTACAAAGTATATGCTTTATCATCATACATGATTGGCTTGTATGCATACTACTTTCAAAAAATCCCTTGACATTTATCTTCTTAACTTAGCGTTCTTAACAATCGTTCGTCTGTTGTTTGTAGTTTACTCATCCAAACACAGAATGTGTTCATTCTTGAGCCAACGACTCATATTTTCTACGTTCTAGAATGATTTGATGAAACCTCAATTATTCGGATTCATTATCTTATACCATAACTTTGTTTGGAAGTCATAACAAACCATATTAATGTCTTTTACTCAAATTTTTGCCATAACTTCGTTATAGCTTGTTCTTAATCCATTCCACACGAAACTTTTAAATCTAACTACAAATAATGGTTTTAAACTTTTCCTATCAACAACATTATATAGATGGTTTTCAATTTGTCCATCAACAACATCCTACGGATGATTTTCAATTTGTTCATCAATAACTTTTACTATGTTCTTCGTTCGTTCTTCATTCGTTCTTTGTTTTTAATCGTTCTTTCGATTACGATTCACTTTGAACACATAATTTAACGTTTTAAATTTGTTAATTCATCCTTATTTCTCTGTAACACTCATATGATTCCAACGAATCGTCCAACCACCAACACAACTGTATCGACCCCAAAATAGGTCCACTCCATCCAACCCATTCTGAGTCGCCAAATACATGGTACAAAAAACAACTACAACTTTATTACTACAATTGTCGTGCAAAATACAACAACACATATGTTGTGAGTTTGTATACAAATATATATCAACTGTGACTCATGTCCCAACCGTGGATAGCACCTCATAATGACACCTTACATAAAGGTATAGTCGAAAATTGTTTTAGAAATTAGAATCTTTGGGAAGTGCTCAAGGAAACCTTCGTACATGGGAGGCCATGCGTCTAGGTTATTATAGATATCATATGGCCACAGAATTATCCTTGGTTGACCCAATAGACCCCAAAGAAAAACAAGAAGATTACTATCATATTCTTCCCAATGGCAAGTCTTCTCCTGACATATCATTATCTCAACTGTCTCTAATTGAGAGTTATATTTCAAATAGACTCCAAGATCATATAGATAGTGCTGGTAGATATACTCAGCAAGTGGATGAGCACATCCATGTCTTATGATGACATGAGGTGGTATGTCATTAGACATCTTGTATGACAGTGGCAAAACACCCTTCCAACGTTGGGTTCGCTTCACCCTAGTTGATTCGCCAAATATAACTACTAAATGATGACCACCGTTCTATTCCCCTGTTATTCCCCGCTCGACCCAGCTACACTCGTATTACCTGAAAGGAATTGTGAACCAAAAGGGTGAGCACAACTAGCTCAGTAAAGAATGTCATGACTAAAGATAAATAAATTATCAATAGCCTTCAACAGTAATAAATCAGAGATTTAGAACATATGGTATATGATGAAAAATTTCAACCATAGTTGCAGCGGAACGAGCAATCCATTAGAAGAGTCAAATAGACTATAAAGTCTATTATCTTCTCCATGTTAAAAGTCCACCAACAATGTTTTATCCCTATAACATCAATCAACAATTCATTTCCACAATCACGTGGATAACTCATAATCGTAATTGTTGTTCTACATTCCTTTTCTCATCCAGGACAAAGATAATTTTTATCACCTGAAACATCAAAGATCATGGTTATACCAAATCACAGTTCATGTTCATAATCATACTAATAAATTCATCTTTGCACTACGGCCAAAGATATACATCAATAAGTCATCTTTGCACTACAGGCAAAAGATATTCATCAACAAGTCATCTTTTCACAACAGGCCAAAGATATTCATCAGTTGGTCATGTTCATCTAAACACCGTTCATCTTTGCACTACGGCCAAAGATATTCATCAGAAATCATTCATCTTTGCACTACAGGCCAAAGATATTTAGTTATATCATTATTTAGGACTGAGGATGATGAAAAATATTTCTAAAGAAACGAATCCAGTGAAACAAAATGACAAGGATTAAGAATTAAGGATTTGTACTTTGTTTTATCCATGTCCAAAAATACCTCAAAAATAATCATAGTGGTGTAAAATTCAAGAATGATCAAAACATGGATACAATCAAAGCTAGTATCCACAATAGATATTTTAGACGAAAAGAAGAAATTTCATTTTTCGATGAATAGTGCTGTATTCGTGAATAGTGTCGTATACGTGAATAGTGCCGTATACGTGAATAGTAACTCCGACACCAAAAGATAGAAATTTCACAAAAAAAACATCTTCACGCTTTATGAATAGTACTCATGAATAGTAACTCATGAATAGTAACTCGTGAATAGTAACTCATGAATAGTAACTCCGACATGAAAAAGTTCCAAATTTGATAAAAATTTCAACCAATATTTCGGCATAATGATATTGAAGAAATAATATCATTTTTGAAGAAAATAACACCCCTTACTATCCCTTACCTCGAAAGACAGTATTTCTAGTTGAAACACCGGATATAGGCTATGACTTGAACTTGCACCGTATAGCAATACTCAAAGTATACTCAAAATACTCACAAGAATACGCTCGATATTATAGATAGCGAAAACTTCAGTTTCTGGTGTGATTTTCAATTCTAACCTAAGCACCTATTTATAAGAAATTGCTTAGAACACCAAAGCAGAAAATTTAATAAAATATTAATATATATATATATATATATATAGATATATATATATATATATAATCTTCACGCACACCTTGGACAATCTGAATTCAGCCTCCTAATCACATGTTTAATGATTTTCAAAAATGAAAAAAACGTTTTTGTAATTAAAAATATTTTAAACTTCCAAAAATCAATTATTTCGGAACTTCAGAACTTCAATAATTCACAATAAATAGCCCTTTTGTCCGAAAATTTGAATCTCGCGACCTTTTATAGGAAATTCAATTCTCTACAACTTTACAGAAGAAAGTTTTTCCAAATTCTAAACAGAAATTGACCGAAATCCACAAACGGGCGATTTTACAAGCTATAATCAAATTTTAGTCAAAAAATGGGGTCCACCGACACATAAAACAGGCTTTAAATATTTTTGGTAACAAAAATACTCCTCCTCCACATATACTCATATATCCCACATTCATCGAAAAAATATCATCATTATTATATTATTAAAATATAATAATATATTTAAATGAATTATTTTATCAGAAAAAGATAAAATATTAATTTTTAACAATTGTCACATTAAAAATTTTCTCCATCTATATCAATATTTTCCTCATCATATAAATTAATAATTAATTATTCACAAATAATATTACAGAATCACAGTACTGGCAACCAGACCGTTCCCAGGAAAGAGGGGGCTTTCCAATAAGAATTTCTCCTTACTGGCGCGCAATTAGGTGACCAAACCTCTCCTTAGACAAAACTTTCTAGACATTGCCAATAATGTTATCTAATAAGATTATTCAGATAATATGAATTATTGCTTCGATAATGAAAAATACTGTGTAATGACAATTATTGAAACAACAGCAATATAAAATATCAACGCAACAATTATAAAATAAAATACTGAACAATAATTACTGTAACTATTATTGAGTAATGCCTTCTTACGTAAAAATCAATAATTCAAAAATAATGTGCAATACTGTGTGCTACTGTGCAACAACGCGTATTACTTTACTTTACCCACCGGGTATTCCAATAGTGTTAACAGTAACGATTACACCGTTATTTATAAAAACTTTAATTTGTCATTTTCTTCATCCGAAAGTTATTCTGTTACGGAGCCCACAAAAGGCTGCGTCGTCGTACGAATATTCCCCGACAGAAAGAATATTCCACGACCAAACGAATATTCCCCGACAACAATGAGTATTTTATAATCACTTGCTTATTTTGAAAAAAAATCATATATCACCCTTAACTTTAACCTTTTATCAATTTAACCATTTACTGAATTGTAATTATAAGAAAAATTGAATACTTTTATTTCATAAAATTCGAGGTCTTACAACAACACTTCATAACAAGGCTAGAAAGCGTTTAAGAGTTGAAGAGTTTGAGTTTTCAATTCCTACTTCATGATTCTTCGTGTTTCTTCATTAATGAAAGGCTTGATCTTACGTTTTCATACTTCGAGGATTGAAAATTCGAGTCTCTCACTTCCTCTCTTTAATTTTCTAGAGCTTTCGTTCTTGGATTTGATGAATAGGTAAGGAAGAATGAAGAAATGAGCTTGTATATATAGATTTTTAAGACCAATGGTATTTTAGTCATTTGGATGGCTTTTTACCATTTTTCTCTCAGATATTTTTTTTTCTTCAAAATATCTTCTAAGACTTATCTTGCAAGCCTCGTTGTTCTGTTTTTCAGAATTCGTCCGACAGTTGAAAAACTGAGGTTGTATGTTTCTAAATTTTTTAAAATATTCTTTCTTTCCTCTACAAATTAATTTTTATGCATCTAATTTAAAATTACGAAAAGCGTTTAAAAAGATTAAACGCTCAAAAATTCGATAAAAATATTTTTTGTCTTTTCCCTATTTTGTCTTATTATTGCACATTTTTTGAGAAAATTTTTATCGGATAATATAACTTTTTCACAACATATTGCACTAAATCTTGAAATGGAATTCATTATGACATGTCAATCTCTCTAAAAAGCCTAAGGTAAAATCCTAACTCGCGTCGTTCTTTGGGTGAATAGTGTTTTTACGTAAACTTTCTCGAAAAAATTTTGTTTTTGTCTTCAAAATTCATACTCATTAAATCATACACATGGCAAAAATATTCCCACATTAACATTATCCTAGGTCATAAAATGACATTTAAACAGACAATACAAATAATATTTATTAAATATTATTTTATTCATTAATATTCCACAAAACTTAATTTATAAACTAAGTGAAATTTCTCTGTCGTTACATCAACTACTAGTTTTATATCAATCCTAATTTATTTAAACAATCGAATTTTGTGATTTTTCAATTAAAAATAAATTAAATTAACTAAAACTAATTTTAACACAAAGATTTGATTCATATATTAAAGGTTTAAGACTACAATATCCCCAATTATCCAATTTATCTGATTATTAAATTCACTCGAGTTTTTAACAGAAACTCAAAGTATTTATAATCCCTTTTCCAAGTGATCAATTAAAACTATTCAATTCAATTAATTCTATGATATTTCTATACAAAACAAAAGAATCAAATTTATTAAGCATCAATTCCCAAATGTTACATGTAGTGAAAAGAAATATTCCTCATCAATTCACAACCCTAATTATTTATCTTATGCAAATAACTAAGAATACATGTTATCACATTCAGTTCTAACCTTAGATTTTATCTCCCGAATTCATCTAGTATAATACGTTAATTGTTGATCAAACAATTAATCAATAAGCAAAAAATATGATGGACAACTCAATTTGAATAAATAATTGGATTAATTCGAGAAATCAAATCATAAACATAAAAGGTTCAATTGCAACCTTAATTAAAAAGTTAGTTCATGCTAGAAATTAACACCAGAAATCCCAAATAAGTCATCACAATTAAATTACAAATTTAAAAGAGAAGGAAAGAAAAAACTCAATAAGTGTCTTCAATCTCCAATCTTAACTCCTTGTAATGCTTTCCTTGCAATCTCCAATCTCAAGCTCCAGTTCTATCTCCAAGTCTCTGTGTTATGTATCTCTTTTTCATCAAAAGCTTCCTCTCTATTTATAACTTTAGGTCTCCATTAGGTCAGCTCTCTTTTCAATCCTCTTTTGAATAGAATAAGTCCACCCTTTTCCTTTTATAGCTTTTGATTGTGTCTAGATCTCCTTGAGAAAAATTATATTCCAAATATAAAACCGATTTCCTTTCTTTCTTTTCCAAAAATCCGCCCAACAGCTACTGTTGTCCAGCGCCCCGACGCTGGTAATATGCTGGAAATTATGATTATGCCATTAATGATGCCAAAAGTTTTGTTTTGCCCCTGCTATGTCCTAACCTGCAAAATAACAAATAGACCAATAAAAATATCCTAAAATACTCAAAAACTAACAATATCTCAAATCTAAAGATACTTAATTCATGGGTATGTTACCCATTCATCAACTATGTTTCTAGAACCTTGAATGAGGTTCAGATTAACTACTCCACAACTGAAAAGAACTATTATCTGTTGTTTTTTCTTTAGACAAGTTTAGATCTTATATGCTTGGTACTAAAATTGTAATTTATTCTGACCATGTTGCTTTAAGGTATTTATTGACCAAGAAGGAATCAAAACCTAAGATTATAAGATGCATCTTGTTGTTACAAGAATTTAACTTGGAGATCAAAGATAAGGGAGTGGACAACTTGGTGGCAGATCATTTGAGCAGAATAATTAAGGAAGAAGAAGCACTACCACTATAGGACGCTTTTTTAGGCGAGCATCTACTTTCCATTAACAATATGACTCGCTGGTATGCTAATATTTTGAATTATTTGGTTAGTTCATATTTACCAAATAAATTTTCTAAACCCCAAAAAGAAAAGCTTAAGAGTGATGCCTGCAATAACCCATATTTTTTTAAAATTAAATATTAATTAATATTATTTTATACAATTGTATTCAAATTGAAAAAAAGGTAAGTGACTATTTTTTCGTCTTTATTTTGTTTGGAAAATTAAATTCTTTTAGTAGATAATTAAATAACTGATTAAATTAAAATTGAGGAAGATAATTCCTTTTGTTAAAGTCTTGTGGTAAAATCATTCAGAGCGGGAAACTACTTGGGAGATTGAGGAGTCTATTCGAACGGAATATCTGCATCCTTTTGATAATTAGGTACTTTCCATTCTTTTGATTCCTGGGACGAAATTATTTTAAAGGGGTAGGTGATGTAATACCCGAAATATATATATATATATATAATAAAAAATTATTAATTAATAAAAAATTATTTTGTTTTAAAAACATAATAATTAGACTTTGTCATTTATTTGGGTCAAACTAGTTATTTTATTTGTGTGGGCTAATAAATATTAATAAGAGATAGGTAAATTAATTTAGTACAATTTGGGCCTTAAAACTAAGTGGGGTCTAATTTATAATTGTGTAATTTTAAAATCCTATTAAAAGTTAAAGAGTTAATAAATATATTATTATTAAAATCTATTTTTAAGTGAATAATAGGTAAAACCTAATTTTACACATAATAAGTCTGACGCAATGAAGGAAAAAAAATGGAGCAGTGTTGGCGACGCATAAGAGTAGATCACTTCTGGTTGCCAATTTTTTTCCCGATGAGTACTTGTAATCTTCCTAGTTATAGTCTGTAATTATAATCATATGGTAGTGTACATATAATGATTGGATGGCAAAGGAAATATTATATTCATATTATGTGAATAATAAAGTCAGCATGTCTTTATGTGATTTATAAGTATAATAATGAGAAATATGTAAACTTAGATATTTTGTTTCTTAGCAATCTGATTTCGGATGGCAGTAGGGACAGTGGGTTGATAAAGTTAGTATACTAGCTTAATAAATAGCTAATTATTGTGTTATATTTAGAAATTGTACCGAAAGTTTTGTATATTAATTCAAATTGAATTCGTTTATTTGTTAAAATTATATTAAAAAAATAATTTAATAAAATTAATTAATATTATGTTAGTAATTGTTAGATTTGTAATAAAATTTTATTTTATTATTAGATCGAGCGAAGATTATTTAAAGAGTTATTTTTGGAATATAAATTTTGGAGTATTAATAATTGATAAAAGGCGATGATTAAAGGCATATTAAATAGATTATGAATTATTTTGGAATTATTAGTTTGGGTTGTTTTTAATTTGAGGTGAATATGTTTAGGTTGTGAATAACGTTTCGTATTTGATATCATTGAAAATTGAGGGTAAGATTTTGTGGAGTGTGCTATAAATGGTTTGGAAGTATCAGGTACGGATTCTGTACTTTTTCAGCAATACTCTTGTTAAAATTGAGTTGTTCGTTTTATCGCTATTCGAATTTTGTTATTATTTCACATAATTATTTCCTGTGAAATAAATATATTAGTTTCATTTTGGAGTTGATACATATGACTCGTATTTGTACTCTTTGAATTAGGTGATCATGTTTAGTACTATTTATTTTTGAAAATTATAGAGCGGTACATGTTGCTACATTCTTTTTAAAACCTTATGACTACAATTTGATTTGGTTCAACATGTACATATAGAACCTTTTTGTTGGTATTATGTCGTATGTGTTGTGACATGGTATTTTTGTTAGAATATGTTGTATGGTATACCTGAGCTATAACCACCTGTGGGGGTACCACAAGCATGTCATCTTGGCACGAGAGGCATGACACTTTCCGTGGCGGTATGATTAGTCCACGGCGTCTCCGTTTGGGCTCCGGAGGAAGTGGGTCATTTGGTGTTTTGTTGTGGGAGGCGTATGGGTTTACCCTAGTTTTTTGTTCTGCGGATTTGTGATGTGTCAAGCATACCTATCCGATTTTCATACATTTGGATTCACAGTCCAATGTGTGATTTATCTGTGTGGAATTATTTTGGTTGCCTGTGTGGCATTATTTTGACTTGCCTGTGTGGCATTGTTTTGATGTGCCTGTGTGGCATTATTTTGGTTGCCTGTGTGGCATCATTTGATTTGCATGTGTGGTATTAGTTTGACTTGTCTGTATGGCAAGATATATTTTTGAGCTCAAATCGGTATGAAATAACCCCATCCATTTGTTTCAGCCTATTATTTTATTGTATTAGTTTTGTTTGTTTCTGTTCAGTTCAATTCATTGAGTTAGTTACTTCAGTTCGTTATTTCTTTATTCGTCTATTGGTTTCATCAATTCTGTTGATTCAGATATATTTCATTCAGATCTTTGGAGATTATATTTTCGTCCGTATTTACACTTGAGGCTTTATTCAATATTTTATCTTAGTTGTTTTTGTATATCAGTTGTATATCTTTTGTATATCTGTATCTGAACTGGGCAATTGGCTCATGCTGTATTTTTCTTCCGACAGGTTGCAGGGGTGATTTAGGGCTAGAGTGATGAGAGAGTTGTCTTTCACCATCTAGGTTGTTTCAAATTTTGGTTTTGGTTATTTTGACTCTATTTGGAGAATTGTATTTAGTACTTCCTTGATGGATATCACTATTAATATTTTGAAGTTATTAGTGCTCTGTTTACTTATTTTGAGGTTTGTTGTGCTTTGCACGTGACCTCTCTTTCCTTTTCGAGAAGGGGGTGTTATAATGCCAAACACTATGTTTGGGACGACCTATATTTATGAAAATTTTGTGTTGATCAGATAGTTAGAAGATGCGTGCCTAATAGTGAGTTTCAATCTGTTCTAGCTTTCAATCACTCTTATAGTTGTGGATGTCATTTTGGATAGAAAAGAACTCATAAAGTTTTGGAAAGTGGTTTTTATTGGCCTAATATTTTTAAAGACTTCTATTTATTTTGTAAAACATGTGTCAATTGTCAAAAGATAGGTAATATATCACATAGGAATTAAATGCCACAAACTCCTATTTTAATTGTCGAGATTTTTGATGTTTGGGGTATTAATTTTATGGGACCATTTCCTGCTTCTTATGGTAATGTTTACATTGTTTTGGTTGTTGATTATGTTTCCAAGTGGGTGAAAGCAAAAGCTAACTGAACTGATGATTCTAAAGTTATTGCAAATTTTGTCAAATCAAGTATATTTGTCAGGTTTGGAACTCCAAGAGCTATCATCAGTGATATAGGAAGTCATTTTTGTAATAGGATGTTAGTTGTACTATTCAAAAAGTATAATGTGCTACACAAGGTTTCTACATCCTATCATCCACAAAGCAATAGGCAAGATGAGGTATCCAATCGGGAGGACAAATCTATTTTTGAGAAGGTAGTCAACCCGAATAGAAAAGATTGGAGTTTGAGATTGGACGATGCACTCTAGGCCTATATAACTACATACAAAACTCCCATAGGTATGTCACCTTATAGGCTAGTGTATGGGAAACAATGTCATCTACCTGTGGAGTTAGAGCACAAAGCTTTCTAGGCGATTAAGCAATGCAGCTGGGAGCCATAAAAAGTTACAGTTGCAAGAGCTGGAGGAGTTAAGGAATGAAGCATATTAGAACTTTAGAATGTACAAGAATAAGACAAAGGCTTTCCACGACAAGCACATTTTAAGGAAAGATTTCACAGTTAGACAAAAAAAATTCTATAATTCAAGGCTAAAATTGTTTTCAGGTAAGTTATGGTCTCGTTGGGAGGGTCTATTTGTTGTTAATAATATGTTTCCTCATGGTTCTATAGATATACAAAATCCAAAAACAAGGATAGTATTCAAGAAAAAATGGTCACAGGCTGAAACTGTTCTTCGAAGGTTATCAGGTAGAGGAAGTTGAGATGCTGAATTTGGTGGATCTAGTCTATGATTAATGGAGAGCATTGATGTCATGCAAACGACGTTAAACACATGCGCTGCTTAGGAGGAAACCTAAGAAATCAAATTTTATTTTCTTTCTTCTTTTTACTTTTTAGATGCATTTTATTTAGTTATTTCGTCTTTGAATTATTGTCTTACATTGGGGAAAATGAAAGGTTTGAGTGGTGGGGGAGGTTTAGGTTTAGGTATATGCTCTGAGTTAATAATCAATCAATTTTTATGACAATTTTGAAAAAATTGATTAAAAAAACTAATAGCTTTGAAATATTTTTTGCTTTGGTTATGCGATTCTATGTGGCTAAGTTTTCAAAGGTTAAGATCATGTATTGAGAATTGATGCTAAATTTCAGAGTTTGTTTATTGCTTAATTGGTTGATTAATGATGAGAACTAAGTCATGATCTATAGTAACTGATTTGAATTTAATTTGTGTTTCTTAAGTACTTGAATATGATATATATGTTACTTTGACTAAGTTATCGATGGAGTTGTCTAGGTGTACTAATCTCATGATTTAGGACTATTTAACTACTTATGTTGTTTGCAGGACCATGTGAAAGGAGAAAATTGTAAAAGTTGGAAAAACAAGTTGAAAGAAAACTAGGGGAAAACAAAAGTTCAAAAATATGTGGTAAGTTGAGGTGGAGCGTAAAACGCACTCTCCCATAAACACATGTAGATAAATGAGATGGAGCATAAAATCCACTCACTTGAAAAACAAAAAAGAATGAGACAGGTGAAATGAAGCATAAAATACATTCACGAGGAAAAGAAAGAGAATTTGAGGCTTCTAAAGAAAAGATAAAAAATGAATAGCAAAAAAATGTGTTCTAAGTTTTGAATTAGAGTGAACGGATTTTGTTCCATTATAACTGCGTTGTATATGTGTATGGATCATAGGAAAGTTACTTATATGGATACAGTTTGATTTAGAGAAGTTCAATGGTGAAAGATGTAATTGTTGTTATACATTGATTGATGAGGTGTTAGTCAGATATCTGTCAGTTAGTGTTGATACTCATGATGTGAAACTTGGAACCTTTTGAGAATTTGCTTAAATAGAATTCAGTTAAATGTTAATATAACCATTGTTTTGGTTTACACGAGGACATATAAAGGCTAAGTGTGGAGGAATTTGATGAGTGCATAATATTCTATGATTTTGATTCCTTTATATTTGGTTTTATTACATGTTTTATGTGTATAAGGACTTATTAAGGTGTTTATTGATTTTTGAAGGATTTGGAGCTAAAATTGGAGAAGGTTGGAAAATTGGAGCTGAGATGAGAAAAAGGAAGAAAATCCAAAAAATCTGCTAAGCTCGCCGTGACGAGCCTAAATAGCCAAAGGAACTCCCTCCAGTGAGTTCGTCTTTGTCGAAGCTCGCCCTAGCTAGCTCTTAAAGTTCCTTGGTCAAGCCATCTCTGTTAAGCTCGCCCTGACTAGCTCCTCTAGCACACTGAACTCGTTTCGATGAGTTCAGTCGGGAAAGTCAGAGTCCAATTTTGATTCAGGCCAAATTTTTTACAAATTCCTACTAGGTTTTGGATTGATATTTCTAAATTTATCAAGGAATAACATTTCAGGAAAATTGCCAGAATACTTGCAAAATTTAACCTATCAAGAAAATCTGGATTTCTCTTTCAATAACCTCACGTGCGTCATGTAATATAGCTTAAAACATCCATACACACATGCATCAAGTTCCAGATCACAAGGAGAATAAGTCAGAGAAGAATGCAGGAGGGCACAATTGTGCCCTGGTTAGGCTTAAGGACGACGTAGCTGCGTTGCCCCTGACCAGATCAGAGATGAGCTATACTCTTCCTAGATTAGTCTTATTCAAAGCATACATAGATATTAACACATATCAAATACGCATGTTAAAGGGTCTTGCATACTTTTAAGATTATCATACGTTCATCTTTGTATGTTATGGTTTTAGTTTGGGATTTCTAATGATTTAAGGCCAATTAAGGTCATGAAATCACAAAGACTACTATGTTCGTCATGTATCCGCATAAGGTGGTCACATAATCTGTAATATGTATGCTCACAAGGGTTTTCATCATTTACGCATAGTTAGTATCACTTATTGCTTTAAAACATGCCTAACTCATGCTTGGTTATTTTACATTGTGTCTAATGAAATGAGTATACAAATGAGTCATGTTTAGAGACTAAAAGAACATAAACATGCCATCTTAAGTGCACAAAATATAACTACGCAACTTAGATTGAAAAACGTCCGAGTTTACTTGCGAGAATATTTTAAACTTAAACCATGCATTCTAGTCATTTCAAAACATCTTAGAATCACATCTTATGTGTTCTTAGGTCACGTCTAAAAGTTCACAAAATCAGAACATACTCCACATGATATTCATGAATATTAGTCTCAAGTATGTCAAATTTATCTTTAGAAAGTCATCTAACCAAAACAAGTTGGAAACAAAGGAACTTAATATTACAGGTCATGACTATTTTCATGCAAGCCTAAGTCATCCCAACATGTTAGAACTTATCAGATTGCAACAGATGTTGAAATTCATGACTGGTCCCTGGCGCAGCTGTGCCGTTCTAAACTGCAAGGAGCGCGCAGTTGCGCCCTACCCTAGACAGTCTAGAAAAACCTCTACTTTGGCAGAAATCAACCCATTCACGAAATTATTTATGAAATGTGCTTATTTTCAATCACATTTCTACTCTAGATGCTGATAAACTTATATAACCCAATGACATTCCAAATCTACATCAATTAACAAGCATTCAAGGAATTTTAGTATTCATAGAAATTAAAACCAAGAACACAGTTTTAAGGATTATAGCTTGGTGAGATTGAATTCTAAGCTTGCTGATAAATGATTCTCTAATGCTGCTATACTTATATTCTATTGGGTCTATTGGGTCTTATCAGAAAATTTGTGTAATCAAATTTTGAGAAGTGAAGACTCTCATTTATAGGAAAACTATTAACCGAACAATGGCTTTGCCCAAAAATTAAAAATAATGGAAAAAGGAAGAAGATGATGGGCATTCAAGGTTTGGTAGCATAGTGCAAATCACTGTGAAGGCCACTTCCCATTCATCAGTGTAAAACTACTGAGTTTGGGATTACAAGGAATAGGCTTAGGCCATTGGCCTATACGTGTGAGTGAGAAAAGACACTGAATATGGGACATCCTTCTAATACTCAGCAACATAGTTTAAGTCTGCTAAGTTTATTCCCCTTTTGGGTTTTCATGTGTAAATTTACTGAGCTAATGTTACTACAATGTGATAAGTTAGGGGTATATACATATAATCATATAATCCATGTATATTAGTCTAGTCCAATTTATAATAGGTATGAACACAATTCAGTTGGGTACTAACAACCTAATATTTCCATAAAACTTTATTATTTCAATTTTCCATAAATACTGAACTAAACATTTAATAGTAAATATTTTATTTACTAGATTGATTTTCTTCCCTATATTAAAATACACATTTACTTGTCCCACCACACATGATGATGTCACAAAACTCATCTCAATAAAATTATTTGGTTCAATTACTTTTACTATATAGTTTTGTATAACATTTATTCACATTTAAATGTCACACCTTATGCTATATCAATGCATGAAGCAATTATATGGTACGACTACTTACATATTCCTTCATCACACATGGTGGTACATAACAACATTTAATTAAATAATAATGTTCACATTAATAGTAATAGAAACAACATAGTAATTAGTCCACTATATCACTTATTCATTTTCTATTTTATTAATGTTAATAATCCATCTTTGTAACTCATGCATACAGTAGAGATTATTTTCCAAGTTTTGCTACCGGCGCAGCTGCGCTAGTATACAATACAGAAGTGGCACAGCTGCGCCACTGTGGGAAAAATTCAGACTTGGCTACTGCAGAATTTAGTTCATATCCTAAATTAATTACTCTCTTCATTATTTTAAATAATAGTATACTTATTTTATCACCTTGCAAGAAATTCTTATAAGCATTAAGTTAAATTTTTCATCAATTCCACCATAACACATAGTTGTCATATACTTAACTTAATTTAATAGAATTACTGTAGCCCGTGTCGTAAAAATATTTATTTATATTCAAATAAATATTCAACTTTCACTAACATAATTATTAATATTATTCAGAAAATTCTCGGGTATTACAACCAGGATGCATTGAGCTATAGAAGCATCATCATGCCAGTTCTTAAAAGTAACAATCTCTTCCTCAGATGTTGTTTCTGCAACTTTTTCAAGGTCGGGCGAATTTAGGACATAAGAAATCTTTTCAACAGTGAGAACAATTCTCAGATTCCTTAACCAGTCCTTGTAATTCGGTCCCGTTAGTTTGTTAGCATTCAATATGCTACGCAATGAAATTAGTTAATGTGACATTTTCAAAATTCTACAAGTAAAAATAATATTTTATTAGGTCTTATTTTAAATCGGTATCTCCCACTATTTTCTTCAAACTATATTACCCTCATTATATAGTTCAGCTATATTTAATTAAAGATATGTTAATGAGAATAAATATCTCATTTCAAATGTATATAGCCTTGTGTGTGCACAACAAACTATATATAAATAAATAGGTAGACAACTTTTATCAATTACATCATTATGTAACTCCTTTTATTTTTGCCTCATAATTATAATGGTCAAGTGTGTGCACATTCGAACTAAAATGATTTAAGTTAAGTAAGACCCAACATTTTTATATAAGTGAAGAGAAAACTACAGCCCTTGTGTTTGTACAACAAAGCGGTAATGTTCAATTCCTTATAAACATCATATGTAATAAAAACATCTTAAATATTTAATACTTGTCTTGTGTGTGCAAAACAAACTCATATTAAATATTAGATACTCTATTGTTTTTATCATGCTAGAAGGTGACGTTCGATATTCCAAATATCTTTGAACGTTACAACTTAATATAATTACTTTGAGAGGTTTGTTATTAATTTTCTCATCTTATTTAGCTCGCATGCATATATATATATATATATATATATATATATATATATATATATATATATATATATATATATATATTCTACCAGAATTGATTATGGACTTTATTCTAGTTTGATTCACTAGAGCCATCAAGTGAATTAAAAGGTCAAACACTAGGGTGCAAGAATTAAATTTAAACATAACTATTACATTTAAACACGGGCTCCATTATAAACGGGTCTTCACGTGCTCTATGCTCCTTTCTCTTCAACTATTCAAGTAATTCTAACTAATCCTATTGCATAATTAATTATAAAAATAGAAACTTGATCAACAGTCAATGGAAAGTACATAGGATGGAGATAGAATTTATATTGAGAAAAATTAGAGAAGACGAGGTGCGTAGACCCCATTTAATAAAACTCATACATTCATGCATCCAACTAAAATAAAATCCAATCACATTAGTCAATAGTCCATAATCAGTCTCATTTATTGTTATACAAATCAACATATGCATCAATAAGTAACATTCATCTCATGAATAATAAATTCATTCCATATATGCATCAATATCAATTTGGTGGGTAAAATTTTGCTAAACTTTAATTTTGAAACAAAATAAACTTTTTTATTTTAATCAAAAACCAAATCCAAATTAAACTATTTAATTTTAGCTATTTGAAATCATATTTCGGATAAAATAAAATCTTTTATTTTAAAATTTTATCAATTAAATAAATTGTTTAGTTCAATCAAAGAAAACAAAAGTTCTCAAATTCTGTCTAGTGGCGCAACTTTGCCCAGAATGAATTGGGCCACGGCACAGCTACGCTACAAAGTGCAGAAATAATTTCCTGTGATAAGGCGCAGCTTCGCCCAGACTGAAATGGGTCTCGACGCAGCTGCAAATGAGGGCGCAACTGCGCTCCAAAATGAACTGGAGACGGCACAGCTGCGCAACATCGTAGAAATAGAAAACTTTTCTGTTGCCCAGAAAATATGATCTTTCACATATTATACATACATGGAATCACAAAAATTGATAATTAGCACAAGATTGGCTTTGATACCATTGTTAGGTTTGCTAGAAACACATACTAGCAATCAAATTACTTAAACAAAGCGGATGCGTAATAAAATTAGATTTTCAAATTTTCTTACAAACCATAAACCATGATCATTCTTGTGCTTGATTATCAATCAATAAAATAGTAGGAGAATCAGAATGATACCCTTGAAGATTCGAGCTTCCTCGGGTACAGGTTCAACTCCTAGTCCTTCGTGTTCTCCTTGAATATGTGGGATTGATTCATTCATTTGATCAACGTTAGTCACCCAAACGTTTGGCCTCTAGAGATGATCCACCAAGTAAGAACAAAAACTCAAGAAGAAATGTGTTTGGCTAAACCCTAGTTTTTCCTATAACGACCCCAAAATTCATACAATTTAATTCTCGACTTTGGTCATTAAAAATACATTCAACCTCTAATTTTGCATCATTAAACGATAATACAACCATTGAAATTTGTGAAATAATTAAAAAAATTTATTACAAACTATTCTCGTTCCCAAAACCTTCAACCTTTACATCTAACTATCTCAGAATTATTTTAATACTACAAGAGTTTACGTCGCAAAACCATATTCACTACAAGAAAAATGCCTAACAACGACCAACTTTATCAGCGACCGAAGTTTTGGTCGCTGATATTAATATTCGCGACCGATATCTGCGACCACACATTAATCTAGTCGCTAATTAATATCAGCGACCGCATGCGGTCGCTGAGAGGTCGCTAACACACATTTCCCTCATAAAATTTGGCACGAAATGTTGGCGCCAAGGGTATCTGCGACCAATTAATATCAGCGACCGCATGCGGTCGCGGATAAATCCATGTCATTAAAAAGTAGCGACCGCATGCGGTCGCGTATACCGGTCGCTGATCAAATTTAATTTGCAGGGTTTCAGTCATTCGCAGAAACAGAAACGAAAGAAAAAAAAGAGGGAGATCGAATAGAGAGAAGAGGGAGAGAAGAAAAAGGAGAAGAAGGAGAAGACGCACGCACGCACGCCACCCACCGCCGCCGCCACTGCCATCGTTGCTTCCGCCGCCCATAGGTAACCTAACTATGAAAGCACTATCTTATATTGCTACTGAATTTCTTGTACAATAGTTTGGGGCAAAGCTAGTTCATACAATAAATTATCTTATATTGCTACTGAATTTTTGTTTTAAGAGTTAATTTAGAGCTATGAATTTGGGTATGAATTCTAGTAGTTCGTTGTGGTATGAATTTGGGATTATTGCATTTGGGATTACTGAAATTTATAGCTTCTTATTGAAATTGGGAATATATACTGAAATTGTTGCAAAGAGTTTTATGAGATTACTGAAATTTTTAGGTTAAATTATTTTTAGGGTTAATATGTGTTTAATATACTGAATATGTGTTTTAATATGTGTTGAAATTAGGAATATACTGAATATGTGTTTTAATATGTGTTATTCAACCTTGTGTGTTATTCAAAATTGGGTTGTTTCTTGAGACTCACCTTGATTTTAGCAAAGATTTCTTATGCGTCTGTGTATCACCTAATAAGGATCTATATTTATGGGTTACTTAATTGTAGTCGATTAGAAATTCAGTATGTTTGGGAGAGTTCATTGGATAACCTCTTTTATCCAAGACAAGATGTGAGGATTAGCATATTTCCCTCCCTCTCCAAATACAGTAATAGGTCTTGAAACAGTCCTTGAGATGACGCATAACTAATTCTGTTGATTCTCACGTTCTGCGAGGTTTGTGATTAATAGTAATATTATCAATGTTAGCGTGAAGTTTAATACTAAAATACTATCATCCCGACAGAGGCTCAAATGTGAGGTATTATATTACCCCATAATTGGTGGAGTTTATAGCATAAACAAGATTCCAACCTACAAACCACCATAACATAGGAGTGTGTGTTAAAACATATATTATTTTTTTAGCTTAGCTTGGAATCAGCATGCAGGAACCAACAATCTCAAAGTCCAGCAGCTGGTCTGGTATAATAAATGTTTGAATTTGACACTAACCTCAAGAACATTCTATATATATATATATATATATATATATATATATATATATATATATATAAAAGGAAGGAAGAAAGAGGATGAAGACTATGGGTAAATAAGCCCAAGTGATGGTACAATGAAGATGACTAGTGGATTGTTTAGACATAAAATGTACAATTATGAACTCTCGGGCTGTGCCAATGCAAATGGGGCCAATATAAAGTTGCTAGTTTTATAACTCCACTCCGTAGACTTCCAAAAAGAAATAAATTGTTGATGAAGACAGCTAAACTATCCTTGTTCATTTGACTTCCTAGCTAGGACTAGTCTCATTAACCCACATATTATACGAGACTGTACTATCACTCCAAGCTTGATTGTTAGCATGGTAAGCTATTAGGGGGTTGTTAAGCCAAAATAGGCAGTGCTTAGGAACTGTTAGTGCAACAGAAAAGGTAACTAGACACACTTGGTCAATAAAGAGACTGTTAATCATTCGTTCGTTAATCATTTGTTAACATATTCAGATGTTAATCAGATGCTTACAAGTATACTCAAGTCATATAATTACAAGTATGCTCAACTCATATGCTTACAAGTATGCTTAAATGTTAATCATATGCATGCTTACAAGTATGCTCAAGTCATATGTTAACATTTATAATGTTGTCTGTAGTAGGTACCGTGGAATCATGGACCTCTATTCAGACCGTAGTTGGATGGCACGACGAAAGTCAAGTGCCCAGATAGGTGCTACAGCTGAATTTAGAGCTGGTTGCCAGGTGTATTTGGAGTATGCGTATAGTCACCCGGAATGTATGAATGGTAAGTCGCAGATACGATGTCCATGTTTGAAGTGTAAGAATGTAAATTATATGGACAGAGACATGGTAAACTATCATTTACTTGTTTCTGGGTTCATGAAAAATTACGAAGAATGCTGGTGGGCACATGGGCAGAGAAGAGATGGTGGCATCACAGAAGTACACAATTCGGGCAATAGTACTCATCGAATGAATGAAATGGTTCATGATATTGCAGGGCCAGATTTTGATTGGGAGCAAGGCAGAGAGCAACCTATGAATTCTGATGCCAAAGACTTCTTTAAGTTGTTAGACGAGGGTAGCGAGCCATTGTGGCATATATATATATATATATATATATATATATATATATATATATATATATATATATATATATATATACTCCATGTTAACTATGACTTCATTTAATAAGATGGAGTTTTTGTAGGCTTTGACTGAGGGATCAACGATTCCAGCTAATGTACAAGTCCTAGCTATGGGACCAGACAGGGACCAAGTCACCCGCAATGGTTACAAAATAAATGGTTGTGAATTTCACACAAAGGCATATGGGCGCGGTAAAAGAACAACGAACTCTGGAGTGTGTGTCCAAGGAGATTGTTACAATGAGCTTGGTCGTGCCTTTTATGGGGTGTTGGAGGAAATCGTAGAGTTGTCGTACAAGGGCACATATGGGGGTTATATTCACTTGTTCAAGTGCCGTTGGTTTGATTCAGAAAAAGGGATACATGTTGACAGACATGGAATCGTCGATATTGACCTCCATAGGTCTGCGTACTCCAACGAACTATTTGTTTTACCAACTCAAGCAGTACAAGTTTACTATACTCCTAGTCCTGTTAGGAAAAGGGATAGACCACCTACAGATTGGCAAGTTGTAATTCATACTCCCGCGCGTAGTCATGTCCAAGTAATAGACGAGGATTTCTACCAAGAGGAAATGCTTCAGAGACCTCCTATAATAAATATAGAGGACAATAATGATGTAATCCAGTTAGAGGGTGGAGATGAACCTGATGAATTGGATCCCGAGACAGTTATTGTGACAGATGACAGTGATATTGAGCAAGAGTTATTGACTGACACTGACACAGAATCTGAAGAAGATGGTTATGAATCTCCGATACTTGTACAAAATGATTCTGACTCATCAGACAACGATTTAAATGGTTCATGTATGTGTAGTTATAATTGTACAAAATGTATGTTTATGTTCATGTTCATGTTCATGTTTAGTTCATAATTATGTACCTTTCATTTATGTTCTCTATATAGGAATGTTCTCTATATCCTTAACTATATCATTTGTAGTTGTTGTAGTTAACTATTTTGCAGTCATGTTTATGTATCTTTCACTTATGATAATCGTAGTTAACTATTTCATACAATTAATTGTCATTCATAATTTCATACTAACATCCTAATTTTTTTTATTTATAGATGTCTTCTGAACCTGCAGCACGAAAGCGCGGGTTGGGTCAGGGCCCTAATCATGTGCCGAAGGCCCCGGCTAATCCGGATGATCGCATTCTTATACATATCTGTCCTCCTCCAGAAAGCACGTAAGTTAAACATCGTGTATATATAAGGGTTTAATATTTTCATTGTTATAAATATATTTTAATGTAAATTACTGTATAATGTAGTGATTTTCAAGATAGTAAAATTGTGAAGTGCATTTCACAATTATGCTTACAGAACTGGCCTACGCCGGTGATTACATGGGCGAGTACACCTCTCGCCCATAAGGATGCAGTTTGGACTGAATTTCAGGTATGTTTTTATTAATTATGACAAATTATATTAATATAATATTCAAAGGATAATTTTTAGTAATGTTATTATTGTTGTTTTATTTGCAGAAAAGGTATAGATGGGAGGACGCGCAGGCTTCGGTGATTCAGACATTATTCTGGCAGAAGTGCGCGGTCCGTACCAAGGATAACTTAAATAAAGAACGACAAAAAGCCATTCACAATGCCGAGATCGACCATCCAGGCCAGGGAGAAGATTATATGCACGAGCATAGCCCCTGGTGGTGCACCCAGTCCATATGGGCTGAGATGTGTACCCAATGGAGAGCTGAGAGCTGGGTGAAAAGACGAAAGACTGCCGCCACCAATAGAGCCTCGGGTGTATCCGAAGGCGAAAAGGCTAAAGGAACATACAAGGGCGGCAGTATTTCACAGTTGCAGCATATCACTGCCAGGGTACGTATTTACAAGTTTTAATATGTTTTCAATCATGAATTGTAGAAAATATATCCCATTTTTACTTAGTAATATTGTGTTATTTTTGTATAGGAGTCTCAGTCTCAAGGTCAGCCTATCCATTGGCTGGATGTGTACGTGGCCACCCGTGATGGTCTGCCTGAGGCTATCCAGATAGCGGTAATAAATTTTAACAACTTGATCTTTAATTAAGGCTTACAAAATTAATTTATTTTTAACTATTTAATTGTTAACATGATGACATGCAGGACACTTATAAGCGTTTATTGAATGAGCGCTATCCTGAAGGCACTCCACGTCCGTCTATCGATCAAGAGTTATGGGAGAGGGCGTCTGTTGTGAAGAAGAACTACGTTAAAGGTCAAGGACAACGACGACGCCCATCCTTCAGTGGCTCATGCTGCTCTTCTACCCAGTCTACACAGTCATCTAGCCATCCAGCTGTTCATACTCCTGCTGACTGTGTGAGAGCTATATGTAAAGATCGGGATCTTCTGAAGATACTGGGCGGACATCTGGGGGCTCTGAGTGCTGAGGAGTTAGCTGAAGCAGTAGCGGCAGCAGCAGCATCACAACACGGGGATGGCGACGAGGTATAAAATCAATTTGTTGTATATTGTCGTAATATACCAATATTAACATAGTTAGTAAATATTTATAACTTGTTTTATTATTTTGTTAATATTACAGGGTGATCAAGGAGGCGGTGATGCTTGATTAGTACCTGCTTTAGATTAGTTTTATAGTTATAATATAAGTTTGTACTTGTTTCATTCTTAGGATATTTGTATATTGTTACTTAAACAATTTTTAAAATGTTATTATTTTTATTCAAAATCATATTGGTTTTGAATGGTTTATATTCTAGTTTAGTGTATGTGTTATATGATGGACGATGGATGTTTATATTGTTGTGTATGCTGTTATTGTGTATGTGTGTTGGGATAAAACAGGTGCAAAACAGGTACAGGTTTTTGGGATTTATGCAAAAATAGCAAGATTCTATTATTTTATTTTTTAATATCAGCGACCGCATGCGGTCGCTGATGCCGGTCGCTGACACGTCACGTGAAACACGTCAGCTTTGGCCATGGCCCATGCTGACTCAGCTTAGCGACCGGATTTGCCATTTCGGTCGCTGATATCGGTCGCTAAGTATCGGTCGCTAATATTGGTCGCTGATGTGCATTTTAGCGACCAGATTTTGTGCGACGCCTTTTAGCGACCGCATACGGTCGCAGATAGGTATCAGCGACCACAGGCGGTCGCTGATAGGCGGTCGCTGATAGGCTTTTTTGTTGTAGTGATTACAATTCAACATTAATACATTATTCGGAACCTTAAACATGGTTCAAATATTAATAATTCAGCCAAAGTATATAAATCTTCAAGTATCACATCTTATTCATATCTTTCAAATAGCACATAACTTTACCTTAAATCTTTAACCTGCAAAAGAGGTTATTCGCAAGGTTGAGCTCGAAAGCCTAACAAAATCTAATAGTTTTCATGCATCATGTAGCACATAATAACATGCTCAACATACAAGAATAATCATAAAACAAACATAGAATACATATTGTAGTTCACATAACAACTATAAAGATTGAGTTCCTTACTCAATCAACATTCATAGCTCAATCATCATAGTCATAGATTGACTTTCACATTTCATACTTTTGACATATATAATACATCATACACTAAAATTTTAAAGCAGTTCATCATCAAGTTCAAATAGAAAAAAGGAACTAAAAGACTTACCTTTACCGGCTGTTGGTTGATTTCACAATCAAAGCAAACGTGCAAGTATACACGATCAACAAGTAATATAGTGATAAATTAGAGTATCGATCCCTCAGAGAATTCTAATTAATAAATTCCAACTACTAGTACTATATTAATCCAATTTTATTTAAACAATCCAAAAATTATAATTATTAAAGTTAAGAAAACTAATTGTAAATCTAACCAAGAAATTATGCTAAAAGAAAACAAGAACTAATTAACAATTATTTGAAATCAGATGAATGATAACTAAGACTTCAATTTCCCCAATTATTATTACTAAATCAATTATCCCAATTATTATGTCTACTGAATTGTTAACAGGAATTCTCAAATGCCAAAAACCCTATCTCGAGTGATCAATTGCCTTCTATTTAACCCAGATTAATTTTGCTAAATCTCTATGCAAAACAATTGAATTAAACTCGTTACGATCCCAATTCCTTATGTGTTACATGCGGCAAATAGATATTCTCATTCTATTCACAAACCTAATTATTCACTGTGCAAATAACTAAGTCACATGTCACAATGCCCAGTTCTAACCCTAGAATTCCTCTCTCGATTCCTCCTAGAGTAACACGGTAATTATTGGCCAGATAATTAATCAATAAATACAAGGCATGATGAACAATTCACTTCAACATAAATAATTGGAATAAATTAAATAATCAATTCTTAATCATAAAAGGTTCTATTGGAATCTTAATAAAGAAAATTAGTTCATGATGAAAATAAAAATCACAAATAATTGATAAATCATCCTTAAAGAAGTTACACAATTTAAAAGAATAAAGTAGAAAAACTCCAAATTGTAAGTCTTCCGATCTGATCTTGCTCCTTGCTCTCTTCCAAAAATTGTGTAGTCCAATCTCTTCCATTCGGTAAATAGAATCCATTTATATTTACTTTCCCAATTCCACAAATCCTAGTCCAAATAGGCTTCTAAAACACACCAAATTCGTATTCAAACGATGGTCAAACCAACCCTCATTCGTTCCACACGCGCGCGCCCAAGTCAGAGTCAACGGACGACTAGCGCCCCGGTGCTGTTTTATACCTTTGCAATAGCACCCCGGAGCTATTGAGCAGAAAATTAATCTTGCCCCTTTTTTTAGCCCAATTGCCTCCAATCGGTCCAACAACACACAATCCTGCAACAACACAACTTAAACGAGTAAAATAACTCTAAAACACTTCGAACACACAACAAATTAAGGCTAAACGTAATTAATTCATGGATATATTACCCAATCATCACCGGCGTTTTATCAACACGCTAATACTTCGCGTCCTTTCACAACCTACACTATATCTGAGATTGATAATAAACAAAATCAATACTCGATCTCATGGTCAAATTTATTCCAAGACCTTACTTTATCTTATTTTCCTTTATAATGTCTTTATAGACATCTAACTATGTTTTATATGTAACTCGGTTTTATTTTCATTTTCATCACCACACATGCTAGACTATCGCACTTGTAGTTTAATGTGCGTATATCACACCATTTTATTATACCACTTTGGTTTCAAAAATGCATATTCAACACATTGTTTACATGTTTAATTTTCCTTCAAAAATCCAAAATCTCCCTTTTCGATTTCTTTTCATTAATATTCTTGTATTATCATCTTTTCATACTCAGATAAATATAACATCCAATATTAGCCATTAGTTAGATACTTTGTATACTAAATTTTAGAAACACTATTACTCTTAGGCATTTTATCGAGCACGTTAACTTATCTCAACTTTTGATCTTAAATGATTAATTATGCATAGAATGTGATAACAAATATCTATACTCATTACATATTTTTAATCATCAAAATTTACCATCACCCAAAATCTTAATTCAAACATAATTAAAAAACTCATCTTCACAATTGTTTTAACAAAATGTTGTTTTTGTTTTTAACGTAACTCCTTCGTTACATGTCCTTTTCTGTTCCTTCTTATATAGAATTAACCCTTAATCAGTGTACTACAACCTCATCTAGGCCTTAAAGTCAGACCCTTGTCCATCTAAAACAGATTCTGCAATTCATCAACTAGTCTAGAAAATTTCATTTTCTAGACAGCCTTACTAAACAATTTATTTCGGACATGATCCGGTCCATAAAATGGCTCAATCTGACGATTCTAACTAGTAAACTTCCATATCTACAACTTTGTAGTTTAAAGTTTCTTTAGATTCAAAACACAAGAATTTATATGAATTTTTCAAAGTCAGAAACCGTAACAGTTTTAATTTTCTGTGCAGATTGTTTTCCCTTCAGACCATCCTTACTAAAACAAACACTGCAATAAATCTACAAGGAGTTTTCATGTGATTCCACTTTTTGAATATAGCTTACTTCCATATCTTCGATTTGATATAATGTTCACTTTCTAACTCATTATACCCAAAGAGGTATGTATTTCATAAGATATGTCCACAATTACTCAAAACCTACGAATTTTGTTCATCAAATTTTATTTCCATTTCATGTTCTTTCTAGAATCCTTTGTTTGATTCTTTATAATCCAAGATTAAACCAATACAAACAAGATTAAACATGATCTACTACTCTAGAGCATAAATCTACCAAAAAAATTAAAGATTAAACAAGAGTTTAGAAGTTACCTTCTTCTAGCTTTTTCTTCTTCTTCTAGCTCCTCTCAATTCCTCTATTTCTCTATATCTCACTCAATTTCTCTATTTCTCTCTTCCACCAAGACTCTTTCTATAAAAACTCTAGGATTTCTTCTTGTGTAACTCCTCACTTGGGTAATAGTTATGTTAATAATTAATATAATAGTAACCCCCACTATTAACATAAGGCTTATGTTACAAAACTCTTACATGCATGACTAATATCACATTAAGCCATCTTAGTAGCATAACCTCACTTTTCATCATTGGTTAGATAACCCAATGGTTAGGCTATTCATTATATATTATTATTACTTTACTATGACATATAACATATTTTTAATGTCACACTTAAATAATTACTTATTTTATTAATAAACTCAATTAAACCTTACTACTTATAATTCCTATTTAACATAAATAATTATAATTTTATTTAACCCATTACAAACCTTCTAATTTAATTATTTAATTAAATTAGAATATTTCCATAACATTAAAGTAATAAAATACACATCAATTGAAGAATTATTTAACATACACTTAATTAATAAAATCACACTTAAATAATTTAAAGTTATTTTATTAGTAGAATCAATTAAACATTAATAATAAAATACACATTAATTATAAAATTATCTATAAAATTATAACGCTTAATTAAATTAAGCCATAACAACCAACATCAAATATTTATTATTCAATAAATAAATCAACTAAAATATTTATCTTAACTCAAATAAATATTTTAATTAATTATAAAAATCACATTCATTACATTTTTCCTTCCTTATTAGGATTCCGTCCTCGGAATCACCGAAACCTCCCTTACTTGGTTTTCACAAAATCTCTTTACAAAATTTCTCGCTGAATATCTTCAACACATTACCTTAATATAGGTTTTATATTTCTTATTACATTCATTACCTCAACAAATTCTAGGTTTTTATTTCATAACTTTTACTTGAACTCAATTATATTTGAGTATTATATATTCTTTAACCCATTCATTTCCTTATCTAAGGATCGTTATCATAAAGATCGTTATCATAAACACTCGGGATATTATATTTCTCATCTCTAATAGAAAATATGTACTCTCCCAACTCTTGGAATAAAAGTGCATAACTTATTTTCACCCTCTCTCCATAAAAAGACTTGTTTATAGATTTAGGGAACCCTCCTAAACTATTTAGGAACATCATTTTATTTAATTAATTAAATATGTTAATTAATTAGCCTCCTAATCGTATTAGGAATATTTGAGAGTACTAATATTAATTATTTCCCAAACACCTTTAGGAATTAACTTAATAATAATAATAATAATAATAATAATAATAATAGTAAGACTCCTCTTATTAATTTATATTTAATATTTTCAAAATATTAAACTATTTAATTTATTATATCACCATAGATTAAATTAAATAAACTTAACTTATTATTACGATTATGTCATTTACTTCTTAAATAAATATTCTTCCTTTTATGGTGTGACCCTTTAGGTTCCCCATATAAAACTGGTTGTGAATAAATCAATTAGAATAATTCTAATCTTATTTAAATAAATAAAATAAACTATTAATTTATTCAAATAAATAATATTTATTCTACAATAAAGATAAGTCTCCTTAGCTATTAACGACTTTTTAGATAATATAGATTTCAACATTAATCATAAAAAAACATTTGAGTAAATACTTATCGTACAATTCAATCATTCCACCGTACAATATCCAAATTAAATATAAGACATGAAATTACTGTCAAGTCTTATTTTATTTAATTATATGTATTTCGATTCCCAAATGCACAACTCTGAATAAATGCAAATTAGAAACTCATTTCTAATTTCATTCCACATTGGTCAGAGATTCTTTGGTTGTCATTTATCGAATCACATAGGACATATCTCTTCTTTTACTAGAAGTGGTAGATTCTTTATTGATCATTCCTTATCTCCATATATAATTTATTACACCCAAGCATACCTTTTGATATACCCTAAGGGTCTTAAGGAATAAGTCAAAATATAATTCATTATACACAAGATACTATGATGATCTCAAGTCTAAGGATCACTTGTACTACTATCACTATAAGAATTTTTATTGACAGGAAAGTAAAACTCCATTATGTATTTCTTAGCGAGCCACGTTCACTGAACTTATTCTCCAATAAACACCTACATACTTGTTTTAGTGTCTCTACACAAATGGTCATGAGATAAATCATTATCATCCAATGAGCAAGCAACGTATGTACCAATATATCCGGATTTACTAATCCCCTTTTTAGTAATCCATTGATTGAGAACATTTTAGTTTTTAAAGCTATCTAAGAATTTAGATCTCATCATGATTCCAAAATTATTACTTAAAACTATAGGTTTATCACATATTATTAAAATAGCACCATGTAGATAAATAAATGTCTTTAGTAAATAAATATTTTTATTAATAAATGAATAAGATTGTTTACAAATTATATGATTTATCATCATACATGATTAGCTTGTATTCATACAGCTTTCAATGTCTACATATGTAGCTCTGATATGTTGAGGAGATATGAATTCATTTAGTCCAACTTAGTGAGATAGAGCATTTCATGAGAGCTTTTCCTTACAACGATGGCAATAAAAAGCATAACCTTTAGGAGAAAATTAGGAGACATTTTTTAGCATTTTGAATTGAATTATGTTGTTTGAAATTCTGAGTTGATGATAAGAAATTAGTTTTGTTGTCTATTCAAATTTTAAGGGTATATGTGACGCCCCTAAATCCCGATATCTTTCAACCCTAGATCTGGTGCTATACGGTTCTACTGACTACACATACATTCAACTGAAATACATCAATAAAATGAATATGTTTATTATTTATTACATAATAATAAGTTCTTTCACAGGTTCTTTATAACCATTACATATGTTCTTTGTCATAGTATTAAATCATTACAAAAGTAATACTATTCTTTTACAAGGATAATCTACTTATCCAGCTTGGTTGCCCTTGTCCTTACCGGATCCTTCGAATCGTTCTTTCTTAGCTGCAATCATATAATTTAAGCAAGAATGATCATAACTAGCTTAGGAAGTTTAACAGTTATAATGGCATAACAGTCAAGAATCATATGATCTTAACTTCAATAACTAAACAAATAATTATGAAGTTCAATGAATAATGAAATATCACTTTTCTTTTCTTTTTAAACTTTAACGATGATAAACACCAATTAAATTCTAAGTTAATTCGTTAAACTTATGAACATTCATTCTTTAGTCTTTGAAGAGGACAATCCGACACAAATACCGTAAGTCCGATATTTCTTACAAGCACGTTTAGGTGATCAGCCTATAGTACTCTATGTTGATCAACACTCATCCTTTAAACGCATTTACATTTAATTTATAGCAACCTCATGTGCTAGTCGAATTAATGACTTAAAACATTTGTGTATTCATACTCTGGTTTACCTTTGAATTCATACCAAGTCAATTGGCATAGGATAGCAACATCAGTTATATTTTGAAAGATTTGTAGAGAAATCAACAAAATACTTGTCTAATCGAAGCAAAAATGGCATCGACTCTTTCTTAACAGTTTATGCATTGCATAACATGAATTTTGACATTTGTCCAATATAAAGTATAGACAAGAGTTTAGAAAACTTGTCTCAAGCGTCTTCTAGCTTTTAGTTCAACCTTACATTAGTCTTTACAGATTCTACATGATATAATCGCATAGCACTAATTAGGTTACATAACAAACATTACATGTTAAAAGCCTATCTTCTCCTTATTTTCAGTATAAACTATCTGAATTGTTAACCTAATAACATTCGTTAAGCTTATTTAACATTTATTATGGCTTTATAACATTTTATTGTTAGAAGTTATCATATATGTTCAATGTTTAAGTAATTACAACTTATGTAATCTCAAATATTAATTTAATGCGAATACGGTTTACCGTATTATCGATTACAAGGTCCCGTATTACAAAACCTACTTTGCGTTTATATTTTTATAATCTTTAGCTACCTTTTAATTGTTAAACTTAAGGTCTTAATCATCATTTAAGATGTTACTTTAAGTTTAATTAAGGTTATAATTCATCTTCAATCAACTTCCTTCTTTTTATGTCCATAAACATTCTTTTTTTGCTTTTGTTATGGCACGACGCTGCAATGATGTGCCATTTGTTATATGCTTCGCTGCAGCGCATATTAGCAGTAACTGGGATCCGGTGTTGGCGCTGCGGTGCCCAAATTCCTTCACTGGGCGGCACTGCGGCGCCTCCCTTAACCCTTTGAAAAAAAATTCAATTTCTCATGTCTTTTCTGACACACTCCCTTCCCGAGCTCATAACTTATTCGTTATAACGCATAATTGGTTCATTCAAAAGCCAATTTCTTACTTATTCTTCATACTACGATTTTCCCTGGACAAAATAATTTTTTGAATCCGTTAACGAGAATTTCACTTAATTAAATTCTTATTATTCGTTTATTTTACATTCATGTTCTGAAATGTGTTCACGAAACCCTAGTTTTTTAGGTTCGTTATTAACATTCCATTTTCGTTTAGAAATCCTAGTTAACTACGATTTCGACGATTAATGTCTTTTATTAGAAATTTCTCCATAAATTCATTATACGAGATTTTTACTCTGTTCAAAATGGAATCAATCCATTATTCAAACATCTATCATCCTAACCAAACATATATCATCTAATCATATACACGATGGTTTTAAACTTGTCCATCAACAACATGCGCTAAGTTTTTCATGTTTTCTTCAATATTTTCTTAATCATTCAATTATGATTTCACTTGATACATGGTTATTAATGTTTTAGTCCACTAATAGCCATCCTTATTACTTCGAATGAGACATGCTCCACCAATAATCACTTCTTTATCAATTAAAATTGAAAAGGGATGAAGATTATGGTTCAAGTGTTTATACCTCTAGTGTAAGATCTCAACTTTTATGAATAAAGATATAATTCTCTCGTAATATCTTTTTTGAATAATAAGGTGTGGATTTGATATAATGTTATAGTTGTGAGTAATATTTACAAATTTTGCAAAGTAAGCAAGTTGTTATAAAATATTCGTTTGGTCGGGGAATATTCGTTTTATCTGGGAATATTCGTACGACGGCACAATCATTGGTGAACCCCATAACGAAATTACTGTCGGAGTTAGAAAACAACATAAACAAATTTTTATAAAAATAACGGCAAAATTTTTACCGTTAACTGTTAAAATACTCGGTGATACAAGTACAGTAATACGCGTGGTTGCATAGTAGCACACGATATTGTACAGTATCTTCGATTATTTATGCTTATGTGAGAAGTCACTCAGTTTTATTTAATTATTGTCACAGTATCATATGCACAATATTTTATATTATTAAATCAATAATTGAGACGATAAAGTTATTCATATTATTATTTACATTATTAACGATGTCTAGAAAGTTTATGCCGAAAAAAAGGTTTGGTCACCTAATTACGCCCCAATAAGGGGAAGTCCTTATCGAAAACCCCCCCTCTTTCTTGAGAATGATCTCTTTGTTAATATTGTGAGTTATAATATTAATGATGAATGTTATTAAAATGTGTTTTGAGAAGCCAAGTGATTTGAGATAAATAGAGAAGATTTTTATGAAGTATTTTTTGTAAAGTTGGCTTATTATATGGACTCACTTACACATTTTTTAATATCTTCGGTAGAAAGTTATCTCAATTTTGTTTTATTACTTTTATATATATATATATATATATATATATATATATATATATGTGTGTGACACCCCCAAAATAGGTATACATCACCCATTTTGAGTCGTCAAATACATGGTACTGAATACAAATACAAACTTAAATATACAACAGGAGCTTTGAGTTTTAATACAAATATTATCTTCTAGACAGTATTCAAACTCAAAATAAGTCATCAATACATTTATTATTACACTATTTCACAGAATAGTGAGGACTACTAATGCAAACATCTGGACCATCACTCTGTTCCCCGACTAGTCCCAGCTATATTCTCATTTTCTGAAGAGAACAATGAAAGCAAAGGGTGAGCTCAACTAGACCAGTAAGAAATATTATGACTAAGATAATGCAGAATAAATTATCGTTAGCCTTCAACAGTGTTAAACTGATAAAATACAATAGATATCAAGTTTAACTGCGGCGGAACAAGCAATCCATTAAAAGAGTCAAGTAGAGTATAAAATATATTATCTTCTATGATTTAAAAAGTTTTTCATCACTTTTATCGCTGAGACTCAGCTTAATAAATAATCCACATCATCGAATCATCCCTGCACTACGGCCACGGATATTCATTAGTATCACGACCACAAATTATTCATGCACTACGGGCCAAGGATATTCGTGTTTTCATCAATGGTCATGATCATGTTAACAACTATCCATCAATGCACTACGAGCCAATGAGGACTTTTATCACATCACTTGTAACATTAAGGTCATGATTATACTAAATAATCCTTGGTCATAATCATACCAAGTCCATCTATGCACTACGGGCCAAAGATGACATTCATAATGTAAGCATAAGGATGATGACAATGATATAAGAATTCAATTAAAAGAAAGTAAATGATAAATTTTTAAAGATTTATAATTTAATTTATCCAGAATTCAATAATGTCCAAATTGTCAACATGATACTGCTTTGTGGAGTAAAATTCAAGAATAATATTGTATCAAAAATGATTTGGACCGAAAAGACATCAATTTTTATCATGAATAGTACTCCAGGTGAATAGTAACCAAGTGAATAGTACCCCGTGAATAGCAACTTTAGGAATAGTAATCCCGTGAATAGTACCCCCACATGAAAAAGTTAAAACTTATCAAGAATGCTCAGAATAATATTTCCATGAAAAGATACTGGATGAAACGCAAATATCAAGGATATTCTACTAATTTCATAGAATATAGAATCCAAAACATTGACAAAATGAGTATAGAATTCAAAATCTGAAACAAAATAATATTATTTACATACTACAGAGTATGGAAGAAAATATTATTTCAAGCGAAAATTGAACAAAAATAACATCACTTGTCTTGAAAAGAAGAGTATTCTAATTGGTATAGCGGGGATATTCTTGAAGAAAACTTTCACTATTTTCTACGCTCAAAGCTTTCTAAAACTCGAAAGAAATACGCTCAATATTATAGAAGAAGAATTCTCTAATTCTGGTGTGATTTTCAATTCTAACTAAGCATCCTACTTATAAGAGAATGGAAAGGATACTATTTGAAAAAGAAAATCACAGACTGCACAGTGACATATCACGGACGCCGGCTAATTTTCTGAAAATTTTCTGATTTTTACTATACAAACACTATGTAGACACTATGCAAACACTATGCATAATAAAATATAATATATTCTATTTTTCATAAAAAATACAAAACTTATTATAATAATAACAGAATAGTAACTCCCCCCGTGACCAACTTTTTTGTCTGACAAAATTTTGTATACATGTATATATATATATATATAACAAAAGCTATGATAACTTTCTACCGATAATTTTGAAAAATAGGTAAATGTGGGTCCAACAAATACTTCATAAAAATTCCCTCAATATTTTTAACAATGTTTATTCATATTATTATCACTCGCAATATTAATAACCAGGTCGTTTCCAGGAAAGAGAAGACTTTCCAATAAGGATTTCTCCCTATTGGCGCGCAATTAGATGACCAAACATCTCATTGACATAATTTCAAGACATTGTTAATTATGTAAATAATAATATGAATAACTTGTCATCTCAATTATTGATTTAATAATATAAAATATTATGCATATGATACTATGATAATAATTGATTCAATAATATAAGAGATATGATGCAGCAATTATTGTAGCAATAATTGAGTATAACTAAGTGACTTCTCACGTAAGCATCAATAATCAATACTGTGTGCTACTATGCAACCACGCGTATATCTGTACTTTTATCACCGCGTATTTCAACAGTTTTAAAGGTAAAACTTCTGCCGTTATTTTTATAAAAAGATATTTTTGTCGTTTTTTAACTCCGACAATAATTTCATTGTGGGGTCCACCAATGATTGTGCCATCATACGAATATTCTCTGTTAAAACGAATATTCCTGACCAATCAAATATTATATAACAACTTGCTTACTTTGCAAAATTTATAAATATTACCCACAACTTTAATATTATAACAAATCAACACCATAATTATTCAAAATGATATTTATAGAAAAATTTATCTTTATTCATAAAAGTTGGGGTCTTACAACCTCCCCTTCTTATAAAATTTCGCCCTCGAAATTAGGGTACATACCTGGTATGACAAAGAGGTGATGATACCTTGATTTCATTTCAGATTCTAACTCTCAGGTCATTTTCTCAACATCGTGGTTTCTCCACAAAACTTTGACTTGAGGTATAACCTTGGAGCGTAGAATATGTTACTTCTTATCCAAAATTTTAACAGGTACCTCTTCATACGTTAAATTTTTTGTTATTTCTTCCTGTTCTAGCTTAATAATGTGGTTCGGGTCTTTCACATATTTACGTAATATGTGAAAAACGTTATGAACACGAGACATACTTGGCGGTAACGCGAGTCTATAAGCCACAGTTCCTACTCGGTCAAGTATTTCAAATGGGCCAATGAATCAAGGATTGAGCTTTCCTCTCTTTTTAAATCTCGTAACTCCTTTACATGGTGCCACACGTAATAACACATGCTCTCCAACAATGAATTCCACGTCTTTTTGATGAAGATCAGCATAACTCTTTTGTCGATCTTGTGAGGTCTTCATACGTTGCCGGATCATTTGAATCTTTTCCGTTGTCATGCATACCAATTCTGGTCCCAACAACATTGCTTCACCCACCTCGTCCCAGCATACTGGAAAACGACACTTTCTTCCATACAACGCCTCAAATGGAGCCATACCGATACTTGCTTAATAACTGTTGTTGTAGGAGAATTCCACTAATGGCATGAACTTGTCCCAACTTCCTTTGAAGTCAAGGACACATAGTCTTAATAGATCCTCAAGAGTTTGGATAGTCCTCTCTGAATGTCCGTCCGTTTGAGGATGATACGCCGAACTAAATCGTAAATCTGTGCCCATAGCTTTTTGCAAACTAACCCAAAACCGTGAAGTAAATCTTAGGTCTCGATCCGAAACTATGGATACTGGCATACCATGTAGTCTGACAATATCATTTATGTACATACGAGCAAGACGTTCAAGTGAATAAGTTTCTCGTATAGGTAAAAAATGAGTCAACTTGGTCAATCTATCAACTATGACCCAAATTGCATCTATGCCTTGAGAAACCTTGGGAAGACCAGTAAAAAAATCCATGGTAATGTGCTCCCACTTCAATTCTAGAATTTCAAGTGGTTGCAATGGACCTTTTGGCACTTGATGCTCTGCCTTGACATGTTGACAAGTTAAACACCTTGAGATAAACTCTACGATCTCTCTCTTCATATTGCTCCACCAAAATGTATGTCGAAGATCACGATACAATTTGGTACTCCTAGGATGGATTGCAAATGATGTGTTGTGCGCCTCCATCATGAATTTATACTTCAAGTCAGAATCGTTAGGAACACAAAGTCTGGAGTTGACTCGAAGTATTCCTTCTTCATTGATTTTTGCTTCTGAAATAGTACCTTATTGTACTTTCTTCCTCATACGCATCAGCTCCAGGTCTGTAGCTTGAGCAACTTTAACTTTATCGATTAAGGTTGGTTCAACTCGTATATTTGTCATCATCACGTTAGTTCCTGGAGTCTTTAACTCTATCTACATCCTTTGCAAGTCATATAAAATGGGTTTTTACGTTGACAATATCGCACTCGTACTCGCATATGATCTTCTACTCAATGCGTCAACTACCATGTTCGCTTTTTTAGGATGGTATTGAATGATATGATCATAATCTTTCAACAGTTTGAGCCAACGTCGTTGTCGTATGTTGAGTTCTTTTTGGGTGAAGAAATATTTGAGGCTTTTATGATCCGTATAGATCTCCACTTTCTCTCCATACAAGTAATGCCTCCAAATTTTAAGTGTGAATACAACAGCTGCCAACTCCAGATCATGAGTAGGATAATTCCTCACATATTCTTTGAGTTGTCGAGAGGCATAGGCTATGACTTTCCCATGTTGCATGAGAACACATCCTAACCCTTTGCCCGAAGCATAAATGTAGATGATAAATCCCTCCGAGCCAGATGGTATTGTCAGAACAAGTGCTGAAATGAGTCTCCTCTTGAGTTCTTGAAAATTCTTCTCACATTCCTCGCTCCGACCGAGTTTTGTATCAATCCGAGTCAGCTGAGTTAATGGAGTAGCGATTCGAGAAAATCCTTCCACGAATCTCCGATAATAATCATCTAAGCCCAAAAAGCTACGTACTTCGGTCACTGACTTAGGTTGATCCCAGCTTTGAATTGCTTCAATCTTTGTCGGGTCAACAAATATTCTGTGATTTGATATCACGTGCCCAAGGAATGCAACTTTCTCAAGACAGAACTCACATTTGTTCAACTTGGCATAAAGCTTGTTTTCTCGAAGCTTTTGGAGTATCAGTCTCAAGTGTTGTTCATGATCTTCACAGCTTTTGGAATAAATAAGGATGTCATCAATAAAGACGACCACAAAGTGATCCAAATATTCATTGAATACTTGGTTCATCATATCCATGAAGGTAGCAGGAGCATTAGTCAATTCCAAAGACATGACTAGGAATTCGTAATGCCCGTACTGAGTTCTAAAAGTCATCTTTAGAATATCATCAGTTTTAATCTTTAACTGATGATATCCGGAACGAAAATCAATCTTTGAAAAGAATTTGGAGCCTTGAAACTAGTCAAACAGGTAATCAATACGTGGCAATGGGTACCTATTTTTGATGGTGACATGATTCAACTCCCGATAATCAATACAAAGTTGCATACTCCCATCTTTCTTCTTTACGAATAGAACAGGAGCACCCCAAAGAGACGTATTAGGATGAATAAAGCCAATATCTAACAATTCCTGCAGTTGGGTCTTTAACTCCTGAAGTTCAATAGGAGCCATTCGATATGGAGCTTTGGAAATGGGTTTTGTACCGGGTTCAAGATCGATACAAAATTTAATTTCACGCTCTGGGGGTAAGCCAGGAAGTTCTTCAGGGAATACGTCAGGAAATTTATTAACAATAAAAATATTATTCAAATTTGACGTATTTTTGTTTAAATCTGTGACATGAGCTAAGAAAGATTGACATCCATTTTTCAATAAATGAATAACTTTATGGCTTGAGATGACAGTGATTGATTTTAATGGTTTGGTTGCTTGAATTCGCATAATAGGTTGGTTAGAAATATAAAAGCTAACAACCTTACGAAAACAATTAAATTTTGCATGATGAGTAGTTAACCAATCAATCCCTAGAATTAAGTCAAATGCAAGTGTTTTCAATGAAATAAGATCGATAGGTAATGTGAGGGTACCGATTTGAACCAAACAAGATTTATAAATAGTGGATGTAATGAAGGTTTCTCCAACCGAGTTTCAACAGATAAGTCAAAGTCTAATTTCTCTGGAGTCAAATTTAAACGTTGAGCGCATGTAGGAGAAATAAAAGAATGGGTAGAACCGGTATCAAATAAGGTATATATTTCGGTAGAGTATATGATAAGCTTACCCATGATGACCTCGTTCGGGTTCCTTGCTTTCTGGGAGGTCACAACAAACGATCTCCCTTGAACTATTAGTTTTAACTTGTCTAGGACAGCATTTGGTGTCACCATCCCAACTGGACTTGGCTTCCCTGTACGACAAAATCTAGCTAGGTGACCTTCTCTTCCACAATTGTAACACGTTTTGGACTGATGCGCAAAGTTTGGACTGATGTGTCCCTCCCCTCCGCATTTGAAGCATATGATAGGTGGTCGTTCTCCTTCCTGAACAACGGGTGCTGGTGCTGACGTCTTTCCATCATTGTTGAATCTCCTCTTCTTGAAATGTCCACTTTTATTGTCTTGGCCATGATTACCACCGAAGTGGTTACCATTTGTGGCATGTTGATTCTGTCCACATTTGTTGTAGCCGGTTCAATGACTGCTACCACTGGTATTATCATTTTGTCGGCTGCTTTCTCTTGGTTGGGTTGACTCGTTATCGCGCTCCAATAACTGAGCCCTATTTACAACATCTGAATACAAACACAGTTTATGAGAAATTAGATATTGATGTATCTCTAGTTTCAAACATCTTAGAAACATCCGCGTCATTCTCTCCTCATTATCAACCAAGTGAGACGCAAACTGGGACAACTCGGTAAACTTAGCTTCGTATTATGACACGGTCATATTGTTCTGCTCTAGCTTGATGAACTCTACCTCTTTCATGTGACGAATACTTTCGGGAAAGTACTTGTCGTTGAATAATTCTTGGAACTTCTCCCAAGACATCTTCAGTGCGGCAGGTTTGAGTACGCTTTAGCGATTTCCACCAGTAATCTGCCTCTCCTCGCAACATAAAGGTAGCAAATGGAACCTTTTGCTCCTCGGAGCATCCCAAGACATCAAATATCTTGGTGATTAGCTTTATCCACGTCTCCGCCTTAAGTGGTTTTGGCTCTCCAATAAACATCGGTGGTCCCAGCTCCTTGAACTGCTTAGCGGTGACCATCCGTGTAAGACCCCGAATTTTATGAAATAAAAGTATTCAATTTTTCTTATAATTACAATTCAATAAATGGTTAAATTGATAAAAGGTTAAAGTTAAGGGTGATATATAAATTTTTTTCAAAATAAGCAAGTGATTATAAAATACTCATTGTTGTCGGAGAATATTCGTTGGGTCGTGGAATATTCTTTCTATCGGGGAATATTCGTACGACGGCGCAGCCTTTTATGGGCCCCGTAACAGAATAACTGTCGGATGAAGAAAACGACAAATTAAAGTTTTTATAAATAACGGTGTAATCGTTACTGTTAACACTATTGGAATACCCGGTGGGTAAAGTAAAGTAATACGCGTTGTTGCACAGTAGCACACTGTATTGCACAGTATTTTTGAATTATTGATTCTTACGTAAGAAGGCACAACTCAATAATGGTTACAGTAATTACTGTTCAGTATTTTGTTGATTCAATAATTGCTGCGTTGATATTTTATATTACTGTTATTTTAATAATTGTCACTAAACAGTATTTTCTATTATCAGAGCAATAATTCATATTATCTGAATAATATTATTAGATAACATTATTGGCAATGTCTAGAAAGTTCTGTCTAAGGAGAGGTTTGGTCACCTAATTGTGCGCCAGTAAGGAGAAATTCTTATTGGAAAGCTCCCTCTTTCCTGGGAACGGCCTGGTTGCCAGTACTGTGATTCTGTAATATTATTTGTGAATAATTAATTATTGATTTATATGATGAGGAAAATATTGATTTTATGTGGATATAGATGGAGAAAATTTTTAATGTGACAATTGTTGAAAATTAATATTTTATCTTTTTCTGATAAAATAATTCATTTAAATATATTATTATATTTTAATAATATAATAATGATGATACTTTTTCGATGAATGTGGGATATATGAGTATATGTGGAGGAGAAGTATTTTTGTTACCAAAAATATTTAAAGCCTTTTTTATGTGTCGGTGGACCCCATTTCTTGATTGAAATTTGATTATAGCCTGTAAAATCGCCCGTTTGTAGATTTCGGTCAATTTATGTTTGGAATTTGGAAAAACTTCCTTCTGCAAAGTTGTATAATTGAATTTCCTATGGAAAATCGCGAGTTTCGAATTTTTCTAACAAAAGAGCTATTTATTATGAATTATTGAAGTTCCGAAACTTCGAAATAATTGATTTTTGGAAGTTTAAAATATTTTTATTTACAAAAACGTTTTTTTCATTTGGTTCCCTCATTTAGCATGTGTTGATGGCTGAGATCAGATTGTCTAGATGGGCGTAGAGAATTTATTAAATATATTAATATTATATTAAATTTTCTGCTTTGGTGTTCTAAGCATTTTCCTATAAATAGGGTGCTTAGGTTAGAATTGAAAATCACACCAGAAACTGAAGTTTTCTCTCTCTATAATATCGAGCGTATTCTTGTGAGTATTTTGAGAATACTTTGAGTATTGCTATACGGTGCAAGTTCAAGTCATAGCCTATATCCGGTGTTTCAACTAGAAGTACTGTCTTTCGAGGTAAGGGATAGTAAGGGAGGTTATTTTCTTCTAAAATGATATTATTTCTTCAATATCATTATGCCGAAATATTGGTTGGAACTTTTTATCAAATTTGGAACTTTTTCATGTCGGGGTTACTATTCATGAGTTACTATTCAAGAGTTACTATTCATGAGTTACTATTCACGAGTTACTATTCATGAGTACTATTCACGAAGCGTGAAGATATTTTTTTGTAAAATTTCTATCTTTTGGTGTCGGAGTTACTATTCACGTATACGACACTAATCACGTATACGGTACTATTCACGAATACGACACTATTCACCGAAAAATGAAATTTCTTCTTTTTGTCCAAAATATCTATTATGGATACTAGCTTTGATTGTATCCATATTTTGATCATTCTTGAATTTTACCCCACTCTGGTTATTTAATGAAGTATTTTTGAATGGGAATTATTTAAAGTACGAATCCTTAATATTTGTTCTTTTGCTTCACTGGATTCGTTCTTTTTAAAATATTTTTCATCATCCTCAGTCCAAAACGATGATATAACTGAATATCTTTGGCCTGTAGTGCAAAGATGAATGATTTCTGATGAATATCTTTGGCCAGTAGTGCAAAGATGACTTGTTGATGAATATCTTTGGCTTGTAGTGCAAAGATGACTTGTTGATGTATATCTTTGGCCGTAGTGCAAAGATGAATTTATTAGTAGGATTATGAACATGAACTGTGATTTGGTATAACCATAATCTTTGATGTTTCAGGTGATGAAAATTATTTTTGTCCTGGATGAGGAAAGGAATTTAGAACTACAATTATGATTATGAGTTATATACGTGATTGTGGACAGGAATTGTTGATTGATGTTACAAGGATAAAACATTGTTGGTGGACTTTTAACATGGAGAAGATAATAGACTTTATGGTCTATTTGAATCTTCTAATGGATTGCTCGTTCCAATGCAAATATGGTTGAATTTTTTTTATCATCTACCATATGTTCTAAATCTCTGATTTATTATTGATGAAGGCTATTGATAATTTAATTATCTTTAGTCATGACATTCTTTACTGAGCTAGTTGTGCTCACCCTTTTGCTTCACAATTCCTTTAAGGTAATACGAGTGTAGCTGGGTCGAGCGGGGAATAACAGGGGAATAGAACGGTGGTCATCATTTAGTAGTTATATTTGGCGAATCAACTAGGGTGAAGTGAACCCAACGTTGGAAGGGTGTTTTGCCACTGTCATACAAGATGTCTAATGACATACCACCTCATGTCATCATAAGTCATGGATGTGCTCATCCACTTGCTGAGTATATCTACCAGCACTATCTATATGATCTTGGAGTCTATTTGAAATATAACTCTCAATTAGAGACAATGGAGATAATGATATGTCGGGAGAAGACTTACCATTGGGAAGAATATGATAGTAATCTTCTTGTTTTTCTTTGGGGTCTATTGGGTCAACCAAGGATAATTCTGTGGCCATATGATATCTATCATAACCTAGAAGCATGGCCTCCCATGTACGAAGGTTTCCTTGAGCACTTCCCAAAGATTCTAATTTCTAAAACATTTTTCGACTATACCTTTATTAAGGTGTCATTATGAGGTGCTGTCCATGGTTGGGACATGAGTCACAGTTGATATATATTTATATCCAAACTCACAGCATATGCCTTGTTGTATTTTGCACGATAATTGTTGTAATAAAGTTGTAGTTGTTTTCTGTACCATGTATTTGGCGACTCAGAACGGGTTGGATGGAATGGACCTATTTTGGGGTCGTTACATTTGGTATCAGAGCTTAGGGATATGATCTCTGGCGGAGATCGGGATTAGAACTAGGAGGGGAGAGATGAGTAAATCCTTCGCTAGTATGTCCTACCTAAGCTTAATTATTGGTCGGTCATAATATACGGATATTATGTGATATGTTAATTTGCTTAATTAACCCTTGTTTTATGGCAGTATTTGAGAATGGCGGCTGAGAATGCTAACAATGGAGTGAATGAGACTGTGGGGATACCTCTAATCACTAACCATGATAATGTGATGTCAGACGAAGAAGGAATTAGAGATATCCATGTGGTGAGTGAAGAATTGATAGTTGCACCCGAGATAGTCGCAGAGGTAACAGCTGAGAGTGAGGCAGAAGAGGAAGAAGAGGTACCTGAGGAGAGTTTATTAGAGGTATTATATGATCAAAATGTAGAATTTCAAAATCGTATTCGTGAGTTAGAAGAGCAGGCTGAAGAACGACAGGCGGTCGTGGAGCAAAAGGATGCAATAATTCAAGCTTGTGTTACCCGATATGTAATGCTTGAACAGAAGCATTTTTTGGCTGAGTGTAAGATGATAAAGATGGAATCTGAGCTGAAAGAAGAAAAAACTGAACGAGTAAGAATGAGTGATGCATTGGTAAAAGCCACACGACACGTGGATATTGTGGAAAGAGATGTCCGATCTAAGAAGGCTAAAATAGATGATATGAATTTCTCTTTTTAGAAAGCAATTGGGAGAACTCAACATCGAGTTTTGAATTACCCTGTACAGAGCGGTCAACCGGAATTTGATATGGATCGAAGATTGATGATTCAGATCATGAATCAGGAGTACGAAGAGGCAGTTGAGGGAGGAATATGCCCTATAGAAAAGTATATTCCAACAGTAGTGATGACGCCAAATGCTGTCCCAGACAAGTCAAAGCCGAGTAGTTCGAGGGATAGCGGTTGTCATGACTTCCCAACAAATGAGGAATGCAATTGAAGTTATCGCGGGAGATGAGTAATGGAGAAATCATAATGACTCGGGAGATAGAATCTGAAATGAAAGCAAGGTATTCTCAACTTTTCGAAATACCAGGTACGTAAATTTCGGGGACGAAATTTCATAAGGAGGGGAGATTGTAAGACCCCGAATTTTATGAAATAAAAGTATTCAATTTTTCTTATAATTACAATTCAGTAAATGGTTAAATTGATAAAAGGTTAAAGTTAAGGGTGATATATGAACTTTTTTCAAAATAAACAAGTGATTATAAAATACTCATTGTTGTCAGGGAATATTCGTTTGGTCGTGGAATATTCTTTCTGTCGGGGAATATTCGTACGACGGCGCAGCCTTTTGTGGGCCCCGTAACAGAATAACTGTCGGATAAAGAAAACGACAAATTAAAGGTTTTATAAATAACGGTGTAATCATTACTGTTAACACTATTGGAATACCCGGTGGGTAAAGTAAAGTAATACGCGTTGTTGCACAGTAGCACACGGTATTGCATAGTATTTTTGAATTATTGATTCTTACGTAAGAAGGCAGTACTCAATAATGGTTACAGTGATTACTGTTCAGTATTTTGTTGATTCAATAATTGTTGCGTTGATATTTTATATTACTGTTATTTTAATAATTATCACTACACAGTATTTTCCATTATCAGAGCAATAATTCATATTATCTGAATAATATTATTAGATAACATTATTGGCAATGTCTAGAAAGTTCTGTCTAAGGAGAGGTTTGGTCACCTAATTGCGCGCCAGTAAGGAGAAGTTCTTATTGGAAAGCCCCCTCTTTCCTGGGAACGACCTGGTTGCCAGTACTGTGATTCTATAATATTATTTGTGAATAATTAATTATTGATTTATATGATGAGGAAAATATTGATTTTATGTGGATATAGATGGAGAAAATTTTTAATGTGGCAATTGTTGAAAATTAATATTTTATCTTTTTTGATAAAATAATTTATTTAAATATATTATTATATTTTAATAATATAATAATAATGATATTTTTTCGATGAAAGTGGAATATATGAGTATATGTGGATGAGGAGTATTTTTGTTACCAAAAATATTTAAAGCCTGTTTTATGTGTCGGTGGACCCCATTTCTTGATTGAAATTTGATTATAGCCTGTAAAATCGCCCGTTTGTAGATTTCGGTCAATTTCTGTTTTGAATTTGGAAAAACTTCCTTCTATAAAATTGTAGAGAATTGAATTTCCTATGGAACGTCGCGAGTTTCGAATTTTTCTAACAAAAGAGCTATTTATTATGAATTATTGAAGTTCCGAAACTTCGAAATAATTGATTTTTGGAAGTTTAAAATATTTTTATTTACAAAAACGTTTTTTCATTTGGTTCCCTCATTTAGCATGTGTTGATGGCTGAGATCAGATTGTCTAGATGGGCGTAGAGAATTTATTAAATATATTAATATTATATTAAATTTTCTGCTTTGGTGTTCTAGGCATTTTTCTATAAATAGAGTGCTTAGGTTAGAATTGAAAATCACACCAGAAACTGAAGTTTTCTCTCTCTATAATATCGAGCGTATTCTTGTGAGTATTTTGAGTATACTTTGAGTATTGCTATACGGTGTAAGTTCAAGTCATAGCCTATATTCGGTGTTTCAACTAGAAGTACTGTCTTTCGAGATAAGGGATAGTAAGGGAGGTTATTTTCTTCTAAAATGATATTATTTCTTCAATATTATTATGCCGAAATATTGGTTGGAACTTTTTATCAAATTTGGAACTTTTCATGTCGAGGTTACTATTCATGAGTTACTATTCACGAGTTACTATTCATGAGTTACTATTCACGAGTACTATTCACAAAGCGTGAAGATGTTTTTTTGTAAAATTTCTATCTTTTGGTGTCGGAGTTACTATTCACGTATACGACACTAATCACATATACGGTACTTTTCACGAATACGACACTATTCACCAAAAAATAAAATTTCTTCTTTTTGTCCAAAATATCTATTATGGATACTAGCTTTGATTGTATCCATATTTTGATCATTCTTGAATTTTACCCCACTCTGGTTATTTATGAAGTATTTTTGAATGGGAATTATTTAAAGTACGAATCCTTAATATTTGTTCTTTTGCTTCACTGGATTCGTTCTTTTTAAAATATTTTTCATCATCCTCAGTCCAAAACGATGATATAACTGAATATCTTTGTCCTGTAGTGCAAAGATGATTGATTTCTGATGAATATCTTTGGCCTGTAGTGCAAAGATGACTTGTTGATGAATATCTTTGGCCTGTAGTGCAAAGATGACTTGTTGATATATATCTTTGGCCTTAGTGCAAAGATGAATTTATTAGTAGGATTATGAACATGAACTGTGATTTGGTATAACCATAATCTTTGATGTTTCAGGTGATGAAAATTATTTTTGTCCTGGATGAGGAAAGGAATTTAGAACTACAATTATGATTATGAGTTATATACGTGATTGTGGACAGGAATTGTTGATTGATGTTACAAGGATAAAACATTGTTGGTGGACTTTTAACATGGAGAAGATAATAGACTTTATGGTCTATTTGACTCTTCTAATGGATTGCTCGTTCCGCTGCAAATATGGTTGAATTTTTTTTATCATCTACCATATGTTCTAAATCTCTGATTTATTATTGATGAAGGCTATTGATAATTTAATTATCTTTAGTCATGACATTCTTTACTGAGCTAGTTGTGCTCACCCTTTTGCTTCACAATTCCTTTAAGGTAATACGAGTGTAGCTGGGTCGAGCGGGGAATAACAGGGGAATAGAACGGTGGTCATCATTTAGTAGTTATATTTGGCGAATCAACTAGGGTGAAGTGAACCCAACGTTGGAAGGGTGTTTTGCCACTGTCATACAAGATGTCTAATGACATACCACCTCGTGTCATCATAAGTCATGGATGTGCTCATCCACTTGCTGAGTATATCTACCTGCACTATCTATATGATCTTGGAGTCTATTTGAAATATAACTCTCAATTAGAGACAATGGAGATAATGATATGTCAGGAGAAGACTTACCATTGGGAAGAATATGATAGTAATCTTCTTGTTTTTCTTTGGGGTCTATTGGGTCAACCAAGGATAATTCTGTGGCCATATGATATCTATCATAACCTAGAAGCATGGCCTCCCATGTACGAAGATTTCCTTGAGCACTTCCCAAAGATTCTAATTTCTAAAATATTTTTTGACTATACCTTTATGTAAGGTGTCATTATGAGGTGCTGTCCATGGTTGGGACATGAGTCACAGTTGATATATATTTGTATCCAAACTCACAGCATATGCCTTGTTGTATTTTGCACGATAATTGTTGTAATAAAGTTGTAGTTGTTTTCTGTACCATGTATTTGGCGACTTAGAACGGGTTGGATGGAATGGACCTATTTTGGGGTCGTTACATTTGGTATCAGAGCTTAGGGATATGATCTCTGGCGGAGATCGGGATTACAACTAGGAGGGGAGAGATGAGTAAATCCTTCGCTAGTATGTCCTACCTAAGCTTAATTATTGGTTGGTCATAATATACGGATATTATGTGATATGTTAATTTGCTTAATTAACCCTTGTTTTATGGCAGTATTTGAGAATGGCGGCTGAGAATGCTAACAATGGAGTGAATGAGACTGTGGGGATACCTATAATCACTAACCATGATAATGTGATGTCAGACGAAGAAGGAATTAGAGATATCCATGTGGTGAGTGAAGAATTGATAGTTACACCCGAGATAGTCGCAGAGGTAACAGCTGAGAGTGAGGCAGAAGAGGAAGAAGAGGTACCTGAGGAGAGTTTATTAGAGGGATTATATGATCAAAATGTAGAATTTCAAAATAGTATTCGTGAGTTAGAAGAGCAGGCTGAAGAACGACATGCGGTCGTGGAGCAAAAGGATGCAATAATTCAAGCTTGTGTTACCCGATATGTAATGCTTGAACAGAAGCATTTTTTGGCTGAGTGTAAGATGATAAAGATGGAATCTGAGCTGAAAGAAGAAAAAACTGAACGAGTAAGAATGAGTGATTCATGGGTAAAAGCCACGCGACACGTGGATATTGTGGAAAGAGATGTCCGATCTAAGAAGGCTAAAATAGATGATATGAATTTCTCTTTTTGGAAAGCAATTGTGAGAACTCAACATCGAGTTTTGAATTACCATGTACAGAGCGGTCAACCTGAATTTGATATGGATCGAAGATTGATGATTCAGATCATGAATCAGGAGTATGAAGAGGCAGTTGAGGGAGGAATATGCCCTATAAAAAAGTATATTCCAACGGTAGTGATGACGCCAAATGCTGCCCCAGACAAGTCAAAGCCGAGTAGTTCGAGGGATAGCGGTTGTCATAACTTCCCAACAAATGAGGAATGCAAATGAAGTTATCGCGGGAGATGAGTAATGGAGAAATCATAATGACTCGGGAGATAGAATCTGAAATAAAAGCAAGGTATTCTCAACTTTTCGAAATACCAGGTACGTAAATTTTGGGGACGAAATTTCTTAAGGAGGGGAGATTGTAAGACCCCGAATTTTATGAAATAAAAGTATTCAATTTTTCTTATAATTACAATTCAGTAAATGGTTAAATTGATAAAAGGTTAAAGTTAAGGGTGATATATGAATTTTTTTCAAAATAAGCAAGTGATTATAAATTACTCATTGTTGTCGGGGAATATTCGTTTGGTCGTGGAATATTCTTTCTGTCGGGGAATATTCGTACGACGGGGCAGCCTTTTGTGGGCCCCGTAACAGAATAACTATCGGATGAAGAAAATGACAAATTAAAGTTTTTATAAATAACGGTGTAATCGTTACTGTTAACACTATTGGAATACCCGGTGGGTAAAGTAAAGTAATACGCGTTGTTGCACAGTAGCACACGGTATTGCACAGTATTTTTGAATTATTGATTCTTACGTAAGAAGGAAGTACTCAATAATGGTTACAGTGATTACTGTTCAGTATTTTGTTGATTCAATAATTGTTGCGTTGATATTTTATATTACTGTTATTTTAATAATTATCACTACATAGTATTTTCCATTATCAGAGCAATAATTCATATTATCTGAATAATATTATTAGATAACATTATTGGCAATGTCTAAAAAGTTCTGTCTAAGGAGAGGTTTGGTCACCTAATTGCGTGCCAGTAAGAAGAAATTCTTATTGGAAAGCCCCCTCTTTCCTGGGAACGGCCTGGTTGCCAGTACTGTGATTCTATAATATTATTTGTGAATAATTAATTATTGATTTATATGATGAGGAAAATATTGATTTTATGTGCATATAGATGGAGAAAATTTTTAATGTGACAATTGTTGAAAATTAATATTTTATCTTTTTTTGATAAAATAATTCATTTAAATATATTATTATATTTTAATAATATAATAATGATGATATTTTTTCGATGAATGTGGGATATATGAGTATATGTGGAGGAGGAGTATTTTTGTTACCAAAAATATTTAAAGCATGTTTTATGTGTCGGTGGACCTCATTTCTTGATTGAAATTTGATTATAGCCAGTAAAATCGCCCGTTTGTAGATTTCGGTCAATTTCTGTTTGGAATTTAGAAAAACTTCCTTCTGCAAAGTTGTAGAGAATTGAATTTCCTATGGAACGTCGCTAGTTTCGAATTTTTCTAACAAAAGAGCTATTTATTATGAATTATTGAAGTTCCGAAACTTCGAAATAATTCATTTTTGGAAGTTTAAAATATTTTTATTTACAAAAACGTTTTTTCATTTGGTTCCCTCATTTAGCATGTGTTGATGGCTAAGATCAGATTGTCTAGATGGGCGTCGAGAATTTATTAAATATATTAATATTATATTAAATTTTCTGCTTTGGTGTTCTAAGCATTTTTCTATAAATAGGGTGCTTAGGTTAGAATTAAAAATCACACCAGAAACTGAAGTTTTCTCTCTCTATAATATCGAGCGTATTCTTGTGAGTATTTTGAGTATACTTTGAGTATTGCTATACGGTGCAAGTTCAAGTCATAGCCTATATCCGGTGTTTCAACTAGAAGTACTGTCTTTCGAGGTAAGGGGTAGTAAGGGAGGTTATTTTCTTCTAAAATGATATTATTTCTTCAATATCATTATGCCGAATTATTGGTTGGAACTTTTTATCAAATTTGGAACTTTTTTATGTCTGGGTTACTATTCATGAGTTACTATTCACGAGTTACTATTCATGAGTTACTATTCACGAGTTACTATTCACGAGTACTATTCACAAAGCGTGAAGATGTTTTTTTGTAAAATTTCTATCTTTTGGTGTCGGAGTTACTATTCACGTATACGACAGTATTCACGTATACGGTACTATTCACGAATACGACACTATTCACCAAAAAATAAAATTTCTTCTTTTTGTCCAAAATATCTATTATGGATACTAGCTTTGATTGTATCCATATTTTGATCATTCTTGAATTTTACCCCACTCTGGTTATTTATGAAGTATTTTTGAATGGGAATTATTTAAAGTACGAATCCTTAATATTTGTTCTTTTGTTTCACTGGATTCGTTCTTTTTAAAATATTTTTCATCATCCTCAGTCCTAAACGATGATATAACTGAATATCTTTGGCCTGTAATGCAAAGATGAATGATTTCTGATGAATATCTTTGGCCTGTAGTGCAAAGATGACTTGTTGATGAATATCTTTGGCCTGTAGTGAAAAGATGACTTGTTGATGTATATCTTTGGCCGTAGTGCAAAGATGAATTTATTAGTAGGATTATGAACATGAACTGTGATTTGGTATAACCATAATCTTTGATGTTTTAGGTGATGAAAATTATTTTTGTCCTGGATGAGGAAAGGAATTTAGAACTACAATTATGATTATGAGTTATATACGTGATTGTGGACAGGAATTGTTGATTGATGTTACAAGGATAAAACATTGTTGGTGGACTTTTAACATGGAGAAGATAATAGACTTTATGGTCTATTTGACTCTTCTAATGGATTGCTCGTTCCGCTGCAAATATGGTTGAATTTTTTTTATCATCTACCATATGTTCTAAATCTCTGATTTATTATTGATGAAGGCTATTGATAATTTAATTATCTTTAGTCATGACATTCTTTACTAAGCTAGTTGTGCTCACCCTTTTTCTTCACAATTCCTTTCAGGTAATACGAGTGTAGCTGGGTCGAGCGGGGAATAACAGGGGAATAGAACGGTGGTCATCATTTAGTAGTTATATTTGGCGAATCAACTAGGGTGAAGTGAACCCAACGTTGGAAGGGTGTTTTGCCACTGTCATACAAGATGTCTAATGACATACCACCTCGTGTCATCATAAGTCATGGATGTGCTCATCCACTTGCTGAGTATATCTACCAGCACTATCTATATGATCTTGGAGTCTATTTGAAATATAACTCTCAATTAGAGACAGTGGAGATAATGATATGTCAGGAGAAGACTTTCCATTGAGAAGAATATGATAGTAATCTTCTTGTTTTTCTTTGGGGTCTATTGGGTCAACCAAGGATAATTCTGTGGCCATATGATATCTATCATAACCTAGAAGCATGGCCTCCCATGTTCGAAGGTTTCCTTGAGCACTTCCCAAAGATTCTAATTTCTAAAACAGTTTTCGACTATACCTTTATGTAAGGTGTCATTATGAGGTGCTGTCCACGGTTGGGACATGAGTCACAGTTGATATATATTTGTATCCAAACTCACAGCATATGTCTTGTTGTATCTTGCACGACAATTGTTGTATTAAAGTTGTAGTTGTTTTCTGTACCATGTATTTAGCGACTCAGAACGGGTTGGATGGAATGGACCTATTTTGGGGTTGTTACAATCCGAGAGTTGCAAGTGTTTCCACCTGCATTTTGGACATGAGTCTCTCTCGCCTGATGTTGCATGAATTGCAGAAAGCCCCTAAACATTTGGTCAGTGTTATTATTTGTATGAGGATTATGTCTTGTTCGTTGGTGATTCAACGGTCTCATCCATCCAACCCATTTTGAGTCGCCAAATACATGGTATAGAAAACAACTACAACTTTATTACAGCAATTGTCGTGCAAGATACAACAACACATATGTTGTGAGTTTGGATAAAAATATATACCAACTATGACTCTCATCCCAACCTTGGATAGCACGTCGCAATGACACTTTACATAAAGGTATAGTCAAAAACTGTTTTAGAAATTAGAATCTTTGAGATGTGCTCAAGGAAACCTTCGTACATGGGAGGCCATGCGTCTAGGTTATGATAGATATCATATGGCCACAGAATCCTTGGTTGACCCAATAGACCCCAAAGAAAAAACGAGAAGATTACAATCATATTTTTCTCAATGGTGAGTCTTCTCTTGACATATAAATATCTCTACTGTCTCTAATTGAGAATTATACTTCAAATAAACTCCAAGATCACATAGGTAGTGCTCATAGATATACTCAGTAAGTGGATGTGCACAACCCTGTCTTATGTTGACACGAGGTTGTATGTCATTAGACATCGTGTATGATAGTGGCAAAACACCCTTCCAATGTTGGGTTCGCCTCACCCTAGTTGATTCACCAAATATAACTACTAAATGATGACCACCGTTCTATTCCCCTGTTACTCCCGCTCGACCGAGCTACACTCTTATTACCTGAAAGAAATTGTGAAGCAAAAGGGTGAACACAATTAGCTCAGTAAAGAATATCATGACTAAAGATAATTAAATTATCAATAGCCTTCATCAATAATAAATCAGATATTTAGAACATATGGTAGATAATAAAAATTTCAACCATAGTTACAGTGGAACGAGCAATCCAGTAGAAGAGTCAAATAGACTATAAAGTCTATTATCTTCTCCATGTTAAAAATCCACCAACAATATTTTATCCCTATAACATCAATCAACAATTCTGGTCCACAATCATATGAATAACTCATAATAATAATTGTAGTTCTAAATTCCTCTTCTCATCCAGGACGAAGATAATTTTTATCACCTATCTTTACTTGAAACATCAAAGATCATGGTTACACAAAATCACATTTCCTGTTCATAATCATACTAATAATTTCATCTTTGCACTACAGCCAAAGATATTCATTTGTATCACCAGTTGGTCATGTTCATCTCAACACTTGTTCATCTTTGCACTAATAGCCAAAGATATTCAACAACATGTCATTTTTGCACTACGGGCCAAAGATATTCATTTGTATCACCAGTTAGTCATGTTCATCTCAACAGCTGTTCATTTTTGCACTACTGGCCAAAGAAATTCAACAACATGTCATCTTTGCACTACAGGTCAAAGATATTCAACAACATGTTATCTTTGCACTACAGGCCAAAGATATTCATTTGTATCACCAGTTGGTCATATTCATCTCAACACCTGTTCATCTTTGCACTACTGGCCAAAGATATTCAACAACATGTTATCTTTGCACTACGGGCCAAAGAAATTCATCAACAGTTCATATTTGCACTACAGGCCAAATATATTCATCAACAGTTCATATTTGCACTACAGGCCAAATATATTATTATCTCAAAGAAATATATAATCATTTCAGAATTTATATAAACAATAATTATAACCATGTTGATCATTTCACCTTTGCACTTAAGCTAAAGATATTCAATTATAAATTCAATGGTCACGATCATACCAGTCAACAATTCAACTTTGCATTACTGGCCAAAGAGAACCCATAGTCATGATCATACCAATAATCTACCCATCTTCACACTCAAGTCAAAGAGAAATTAATATCATCATTAGGGTAATAAAAATGTTATATATGATAATAAAAATAATATAATCAACATATAGATTTAATATCAAGAGTAATATTCATAACTCAACTATAATTTGTTTAGGAAAAAAACCAATTTTGTCTTGAATAGTAACTCGTGAATAGTAACTCGTGAATAGTAACTCGTGAATAGTAACTCATGAATAGTAAACCCGACTCAAAAAAGTAGAAATTTCACAATAAAATCCATACCAATATTTCGGTATAATGATATTGAAATAACATTTTTTAAACTTATAAACAATTTATTTTAATTGTTTACACTTTACTAAATAATGTATTTAATCATCCTAAAATTCTAAACTCATAAGATTTCATCATCAATAACCAAAACCCTCATCAAAAATCTTCATATAACTCATATAGGATTCTCAAGCCATAAAATCCTATTTTTCAATTTTCTTACTTCATATAACATATTTAATTCATTTACTCATAACTAGTTCATTTTCACGAAAAATATTAAATCAATTCCAAAAATATTTCTTTTCTGGGATTTAGAAAAATATAGTCCCATATTGAACATATATTTTTCTCAGAATTTTTAAAATTTATTTTTTATTTTTCATATGGCCAACACCGCCGAATGTTTAGACATTTATCATAAATTGTACTTTTATCCAAAATTTCCAAAATTTACAGAGTATACTGATATTATATAGATATACTGGCAATAAAATTTTTATCAATTTTGGAGTTAACCACAAGGAGTTATAAGTGGTTACTTTTAAAATAGTCTTTTTCCGTAAAATTCATAACTCTTAATCTATACATCCAAAAATCGCCATTTTTGGATACAATCAATAAAACTCATCAAATTATCCTTTCAAATTTTCTAGAATTTTCTGAAGGTCAGAAGAAGTACGAATTGAAAAACATAATAACGCTTAAAATCCCTTACCTCAAAAGAGCAGTACTTCTGACTTGAATATCGGATATAACGCTGAGCAACACTCAAGATATCTAAATACTCACAAAAATATCCTTGATAATATAGAGAGAAAGAAAACTTATTTCTGGTGTGATTTTCAATTCTAACATAAGCACCTATTTATAGGAAAATGCTAGAACGCCAAAGGAGACTAAATTATAAATTAATAATATTTCATTTCCTACTTTCTATGCATGCTTCTTGACCAAGCTCAGCCACCAGCCATCTTTGAATAAAATTTGGTAGCCCACATGTGCTAAACAAAAGTGGGTCACATCCATAATTTAATAAAAATTATTTTATTTTCTGAAACTTCAGTAATTCATAGAAAATAGCTCGTTTATCAGAAAAATAAGAATTTTATGTCCGTTCTTCCTAAATTCGAATTCTCTACAACTTTGTAGCTTTGAGTTTTTTCAAATTCCAAACATAAAATATCTGAAATCCACAAACGGATGATTTTTAATACCTCCACGTCGACAAAATACTGATAAAACACCTCAGAATTAATTCCTTCATTTTTATCCACATAAAAATAAATATATCCATCATTTATATCCACATAAAATAAATATTTCCTTATCATATAAATCAATAATTAATTATTCACAAATAATATTACAGAATCACAATTATTACAACCAGGCCGTTACCAGGAAAGAGGGGGTTTTCCAATAAGAATTAATCTTACTAGCGCGCAATTAGGTGACCAAACCTCTCCTTGATAGAACTTTTTAGACATTGCCAATAATGTTATCTAATAATATTATTCAAATAATATGAAATATTGATCTGATAACGGGAAATAATGTGCAGTGATAATTATTGAAACAACAATAATATAAAATATCAACGCAGCAATTATTGAATCAATAAAATAAAATATTGAACAGTAATTACTGTAACAATTATTGAGTAGTGCCTTCTTACGTAATAATCAATAATTCAAAAATATTGTGCAATACCGTGTGCTACTGTGCAATAACGCGTATGACTGTATTTTAACAACCGGGTATTCCAACAGTGTTAACGGTAACAACTACGCCGTTATTTGTAAAAACTTAAATTTGTCATTTTCTTCATCCGACAGTTATCGGTTATGGGGCCCACAAATGGCTGCGCCATCGTACGAATATTCCCCGACAGAAAGAATATTCCACGACCAAACGAATATTCTCCGACAACAATGAATATTTTATAACCACTTTTGTATTTTAAAAAAATCATATATCACCCTTAACTTTAACCTTTTATCAATTTAACCATTTACTGAATCGTAATTATAAGAAAAATTGAATACTTTTATTTCATTAAATTCGGGGTCTTACAATCTCCCCTCCTTATGAAATTTCATCCCCGAAATTTACGTACTTGGTATTTCGAAGAGTTGAGAATGTCTTGCTTTCATTTCAGATTTTATCTCCCGGGTCATCATGATTTCTCCGTTGCTCATCGCCCGTGATAACTTCATTTGGGTTCCTCATTTGTTAGGAAGTCATGACAACCTCTATCCCTCGAACTACTCGGCTTTGACTTGTCTGGGACAGCATTTGGTGTCATCACTACTGTTGGAATATACTTTTATATAGGGCATATTCCACCCTCAACTGCCTCATCGTACTCCTGTTTCATGATCTGAATCATCAATCTTCGATCCATATCGAATTCAGGTTGACCGCTATGTGCAGGGTAATTTAAAACTTAATGTTAGGTTCTCCCAATTGCTTTCCAAAAAGAGAAATTCATATCATCTATTTTAGCTTTCTTAGATCGGACATCTCTTTCCCCAATATCCACGTGTCATGCGACTTTTGCCCATGCATCACTTATTCTCACTCGTTCAGTTTTTTCTTCTTTTAGCTCAGATTCCATCTTTATCATCTTATACTCTGCCAAAGAATGCTTCTGTTCAAGCATCACATATCGGGTAACACAAGCTTGAATTGTTACATCCTTTTGCTCCACAACCGCCTGTCGTTCTTCAGCCTGCTCTTCTAACTCATGAATACGATTTTGCAATTCTACATATTGATCATATAATACCTCTAATAAATTCTCCTCAAGTACCTCTTCTTCCTCTTCTTCCGCACTCTCAGCTGTTACCTCTGCGACTATCTCGGGTGCAACTATCAATTCTTCACTCACCACAAGAATATCTCTAATTCCTTTTTCGTCTGTCATCACATTATCATGGTTAGTGATTAGAGGTATCCCCACAGTCTCATTCACTCCATTGTTAGCATTCTCAGCTGCCATTTTCAAATACTGTCATAAAATAAGGGTTAATTAAGAAAATTAACGTATCACATAATATCCATATATTATGACCAACCAACAATTAAGCTTATGTAGCACACACTAGCGAAGGATTTACTCATCTCTACCCTCCTAGTTATATTCCCCGATCTCCGCCAGAGACTATATCCCTAAGCTCTGATACCAACCGTGACAACCCCAAAATAGGTCCATTTCATCCAACCCATTCTGAGTCGCCAAATACATGGTACAGAAAACAACTACAACTTTATTATAACAATGTCGTGCAAAATACAACAACACATATGCTGTTAGTTTGGATACAAATATATACCAACTATGACTCTCATCCCAACCTTGGATAGCACATCACAATGACACCTTACATAAAGGTATAGTTAAAAACTATTTTAGAAATTAAAATCTTTGGGAAGTGCTCAAGGAAACCTTCGTACATGGGAGGCCATGCGTCTAGGTTATGATAGATATCATATGGCCACAGAATTATCCTTGGTTGACCCAATAGACCCCAAAGAAAAATGAGAAGATTACTATCATATTCTTCTCAATGGTGAGTCTTCTCTTGATATATAAATGTCTCTACTATCTCTAATTGAGAATTATACTTCAAATAAACTCCAAGATCAAATAGGTAGTGCTCGTAGATATACTCAGTAAGTGGATGTGCACAACCCTGTCTTATGACGACACGAGGTTGTATGTTATTAGACATCTTGTATGATAGTGGCAAAATACCCTTCCAATGTTGGGTTCGCCTCACCCTAGTTGATTCACCAAATATAACTACTAAATGATGACTACAGTTCTATTCTCCTGTTACCCCCGCTCGACCCAGCTACACTCTTATTACCTGAAAGGAATTGTGAAGCAAAAGGGTGAGCACAACTAGCTCAGTAAAGAAAATCATGACTAAAGATAATTAAATTATCAATAGCCTTCATAAATAATAAATCAAAGATTTAGAACATATGGTAGATAATAAAAATTTCAACCATAGTTACAGCGGAACGAGCAATCAATTATAATAGTCAAATAGACTATAAAGTCTATTATCTTCTCCTTGTTAAAAATCCACCAACAATATTTTATCCCTGTAACATCAATCAACAATTCTGGTCCTCAATCATATGAATAAATCATAATCATAATTGTAGTTTTAAATTCCTCTTCTCATCCAGGACGAAGATAATTTTCATCACCTATCTTTACCTGAAACATCAAAGATCATGGTTACACCAAATCACATTTTATGTTCATAATCATACTAATAATTTCATCTTTGCACTACGGCCAAAGATATTCATTTGTATCACCAGTTGGTCATGTTCATCTCAACACCTGTTCAACTTTGCACTACTGGCCAAAGATATTCAACAACATGTCATCTTTGCACTACGGGCCAAAGATATTCATTTGTATCACCAGTTGGTCATGTTCATCTCAACACCTGTTCATCTTTGCACTACTGGCCAAAGATATTCAACAACATGTTATCTTTGCACTACGGGCCAAAGAAATTCATCAACAGTTCATATTTGCACTACAGGCCAAATATATTCATCAACAGTTCATATTTGCACTACAGACCAAATATATTATTATCTCAAAGAAATATATAATCATTTCAGAATTTATATAAACAATAATTATAACCATGTTGATCATTTCACCTTTGCACTTAAGCTAAAGATATTCAATTATAAATTTAATGGTCACGATCATACTAGTCAACAATTCAAATTTGCACTACTGGCCAAAGAGAACCCATAGTCATGATCATACCAATAATCTACCCATCTTTACACTCAAGTCAAAGAGAAATTAATATCATCATTAGGGTTATAAAAATGTTATATATGATAATAAAAATAATATAATAAACATATAGATTTAATCTCAAGAGTAATAATCATAACTCAACTATAATTTGGTCAGAAAAAAAACCAATTTTGTCGTGAATAGTACTCGTGAATAGTAACTCGTGAATAGTAACTCATGAATATTAAACGCGACTCAAAAAGGTAGAAATTCCACAATAAAATCTATACCAATATTTCGGTATAATGATATTGAAATAACATTTCTTAAACTTATAAATAATTTATTTTAATTATTTACACTTTACTAAATAATGCATTTAATCATCCTAAAATTCTAAACTCATAAGATTTCATCACCAATAACCAAAACCCTCATAAAAAATCTGCATATAACTCATATAGGATTCTCAAGCCATAAAATCCTATTTTCCAATTTTCTTACTTCACATAAAATATTTAATTCATTTACTCATAACTAGTTCATTTTCACGAAAAATATCAAATCAATTTCAAAAATATTTCTTTTCTGGGATTTAGAAAAATATAGTCCCATATTGAACATATATTTTTCTCAGAATTTTTAAAATTTATTTATTATTTTTCATATGGCCAACACCGCCGAATATTTAGACATTTATCATAAATTGTATTTTTATCCAAAAATTCCAAAATTTACAGAGTATACTGACATTATATAGATATACTGCCAATAAAAATTTTATCAATTTTGGAGTTAACCACAAGGAGTTATAAGTGGTTACTTTTAAAATAGTCTTTTCCCGTAAAATTCATAACTCTTAATCTATACATCCAAAAATTGCCATTTTTGGACACAATCAATAAAACTCATCAAATTATCCTTTCAAATTTTTCCAGAATTTTCTGAAGGTCAGAAGAAGGACGAACTGAAAAATATAATAACCCTTAAAATCCCTTACCTCAAAAGAGCAGTACTTCTGACTTGAATATCGGATATAACGCTGAGCAACACTCAAGATATCTAAATACTCACAAAAATATGCTTGATAATATAGAGAGAAAGAAAACTTATTTCTGGTGTGATTTTCAATTCTAACATAAGCACCTATTTATAGGAAAATGCTAGAACGCCAAAGGAGACTAAATTATAAATTAATAATATTTCATTTCCTATTTTTTATGCATGCTTCTTGACCAAGCTCAGCCACCAGTCATCTTTGAACAAAATTTGGCAGCCCACATGTGCTAAACAAAAGTGGGTCACATCCATAATTTAATAAAAATCATTTTATTTTCTGAAACTTCAGTAATTCATAGAAAATAGCTCGTTTATCAGAAAAATACGAATTTTATGTCCATTCTTCCTGAATTCGAATTCTCTACAACTTTTTAGCTTTGAGTTTTTCCAAATTCCAAACATAAAATATCTGAAATCCACAAACGGATGATTTTTAATACCTCCACGTCGACAAAATACTGATAAAACACCTCAGAATTAATTCCTTCATTTTTATCCACATAAAAATAAATATATCCATCATTTATATCCACATAAAATAAAAATTTCCTTATCATATAAATCAATAATTAATTATTCACAAATAATATTACAGAATCACAATTATTACAACCAGACCGTTCCCGGGAAAGAGGGGGTTTTCCAATAAGAATTTCTCTTACTGGCGCGTAATTAAGTGACCAAACCTCTCCTTGACAGAACTTTCTAGACATTGCCAATAATGCTATCTAATAATATTATTCAAATAATATGAATTATTAATCTGATAACGGGAAATACTGTGCAGTGATAATTATTGAAACAACAATAATATAAAATATCAACGCAGCAATTATTGAATCAATAAAATAAAATATTGAACATTAATTATTGTAACAATTATTGAGTAGTGCCTTCTTACGTAAGAATCAATAATTCAAAAATACTGTATAATATCGTGTGCTACTGTGCAATAACGTGTATTACTGTATTTTAACCACCGGGTATTCCAACAGTGTTAACGATAACAACTACGCCGTTTTTTGTAAAAACTGAAATTTTTCATTTTCTTCATCCGATAGTTATCCGTTATGGGGCCCACAAATGGTTGCGCCGTCGTACGAATATTCCCCGACAGAAAAAATATTTCACAACCAAACGAATATTCTCCGACAACAATGAATATTTTATAATCACTTGTGTATTTTGAAAAAATTCATATATCATCCTTAACTTTAACCTTTTATCAATTTAACCATTTATTGAATCATAATTATAAGAAAAATTGAATACTTTTATTTCATTAAATTCGGGGTCTTACATAGGTCATATTAGCGAAGGAATTTTCCGTCTCTCCCCTCCTAGTTCTTGTCTCACATCTCAGCCAAGGATCATATCCATAAGCTTTGATACCAACTGTGACACCCCCAAAATATGTATACATCACCCATTTTAAGTCGCCAAATACATGGTACAGAATACAAATACAAACTTAAATATACAACATGAGTTGTGAGTTTTATTACAAATATTGTCTTCTAGACAGTATTTAAACTCAAAATAAGTCCTCAATACATTTATTATCACATTATTTCACAGAATAGTGAGGACTACTAATGAAAACATCTGGACCATCACTCCGTTCTCCGACTAGTCTCATCTATATTCTTATTTTTTTGAAGAGAACAATGAAAGCAAAGGGTGAGCTCAACTAGCTCAGTAAAAATATTATGACTAAGATAATGCAGAATAAATTATCATTAGCCTTCAACAGTATTAAACTGATAAAATGGAATAGACATCAAGTTTAACTGCAACGGAACAAGTAATCTATTAGAAGAGTCAAGTAGAGTATAAAATCTACTATCTTCTATGATTTAAAAAGTTTTTCATCACTTTTATCGCTGAGACTCAGCTTAATAATTAATCTACATCATCGAATCATCCCTGCACTACGGCCACGGATATTTATTAGTATCACGACCACAAATTATCCAAGCACTACGGGCTAAAGATATTCGTGTTTTCATCAATGGTCACGATCATGCCAATAATTGTCCATCAATGCACTATGGGTCAATGAAGACTTTTATCACATCATTTGTAACATTATGGTCATGATTATACCAAATAATCTCTGGTCACAATCATACCAAGTCCATCTATGCACTACGGGCCAAAAATGACTTTCATAATATAAGCATGAGGATGATGACAATGACAATGATAATGATATCAGAATTCAATTAAAAGAAAGCATATGATAAATTTTTAAAGATTTATAATTTAATTTATCCAGAATTCAATAATGTCCAAATTATCAACATGATACTGCTTGGTGGAGTAAAATTCAAGAAAAATATTATATCAAAAATAATTTGGACTGAAAAGAAATTAATTTTTGTCATGAATAGTACTCGGGGTGAATAGTAACCACGTGAATAGTATCCCGTGAATAGCAACTTCAGGAATAGTAACCCTGTGAATAGTACCCCGACATAAAAAAGTTAAAACTTATCAAGAATGCTCAGAATAATATTTCCATAAAAAGATATTGGATGAAACGTAAATATCAAGGATATTCTACTAATTTTATAGAGTATAGAAGCCAAAACTTTAACAAAATAAGTATAGAATTCGAAATTTGAAACAAAAAAATATTATTTACATACTACAGAGTATGGAAAAAAATATTATTTCAAGCGAATATTGAATAAAAATAACATCCCTTACCTTGAAAAGAATAGTATTCCAACCGGTATAGCGAGGATATTCTTGAAGAAAACTTTCACTATTTTCTACGCTCAAAGCTTTCTAAAACTCGAAACAAATACGATCAATATTATAGAAGAAAAATTCTCTGATTCTGGTGTGATTTTCAATTCTAACTAAGCATCTTATTTATAGGAGAATGAAAAAAAAAATACTATTTAAAAAAGAAAATCACGGACTGCACATTGACATATCACGGACGTCGGCTGATTTTTAGAAAATTTTCTAATTTTTACTATGCAAATACTATGTCGGCACCATGCAAATACTATGCATAATAAAATATAATATATTCTATTTTTCATAAAAAAAAACAAAATTTATTATAATAATAACAGAATAGTAACTCCCCCCGTGACCAACTTTTTCATCTCGACAAAATTTTGTATAAATGTGTATATATATATAAAACAAAAACTGTGATAACTTTCTACCGATAATTTTGAAAAATAGGTAAATGGGGGTCCAACAAATACTTCATAAAAATTCTTTAATATTTTTAACAACGTTTATTCATATTATTATAACTCGCAATATTAACACCAGGTCATTTCTAGGAAAGAAGGGACTTTTTGATAAGGATTTCTCTCTATTGGCGCGCAATTAGATGACCAAACCTTTCATTGACAGAACTTCTAGACATTGTTAATTATGCAAATAATAATATGAATAACTTGTAAACTCAATTATTGATTTAATAATATAAAATAGTATGCAGATGATACTGTGACAATAATTGAATCAATAGTATAAGAGATATGATGCAGCAATTATTGTAGCAATAATTAAGTATAACTAAGTGACTTCTCACGTAAACATCAATAATCAATAATGTGTGCTACTATGCAACCACGCGAATTACTTTACTTTTTTTACCGGGTATTTCAACAATTTTAACGGTAAAACTTTCGTCGTTATTTTTATAAAAAGATATTTCTGTCGTTTTCTAACTCCGACAATAATTTGTTGTGGGATCCACCAATGATTGTGTCGTCGTATGAATATTCTCTGTTAAAATGAATATTCTCCGACCAATCGAATATTATATAACAACTTGCTTATTTTGCAAAATTTATAAATATTACCCACAACTTTAATATTATAACAAATCAACACCATAATTATTAAAAATGATGTTTATAGAAAAATTTATCTTTATTCATAAAAGTTGGGGTCTTACAATATATATAACTTGTGAGTGTGTGTGCCATATGTGTTATGTAATATATATATATATATATATATATATATATATATATATATATATATATACAGTAAAACCTCTATTTAGGAATAGACTTGGGACCAAACTATTTGTATTATAATTAAGAGGTTATTACTAAATAGAGGTATTGGTACAAAATATTTTTCGAACACCCAAAAATATTCACTTTAACAAAAATATCAATAAAAACTCCCTAATAGTTATTATTCAAAAAATATTTATGCAAAATAGTCTTTTATAGGAAAATATAGTTTTTTATAGAAAATGTAGTCTTTTATAGAAAAATATAGTCCTTTATAAGAAATATAGTCTTTTATAGGAAAATGTAGTCCTTTATAAGAAATATAGTCTTTTATAGAAAATGTAGTCTTTTAAAATTAATATCGTCTCTTATATATATATATATATATATATATATATATATATATATATATATATATATATATATATATATATATATATATATATATATATGAAATTATTACTATATGGAGGTATATTTTCTTAATACGGGACTTAAAAAGTATATAATATCTTACAATTTAGAGGTTATTCCTATTTATAACTGGCCCAAATTGGGACCAATTTTTTTTATAATATTGTAGAGGTTATTCTTATATAGAGTATTCCTAAATAGAGGTTTTACTGTATATATATATATATATATATATATATATATATATATATATATATATATATATTATATAAGTTTTATTTTTTATGTAAAATAGAATATATTATATTTTATTATGCACAGTGTTGCATAGTACTGCATAGTGTGTGTATAGTGCAACATAGTAAAATCAAAAAATTTTAAAAGTTCCAGCCGTCTTCGCCCGTGAATTTCAATTATTGTTCACCCGTGATTTTCTAATTCAAATAGTATCATACCATTCTCCTATAAATAGGATGCTCGGTTTAGAAATAAAAATTACACCAAAATCAGAGAATTTTTCTTCTATAATATTAAGCGTATTTCTTTAGAGTTTAAGGAAACTTTTAGTGTAAAAAATAGTGCAAGTTTTTTTTAAGAATATCCCCGTTATACCCGTTGGAATACTCTCTTTTTTAAGGTAGGGGGTATTATTTATTTCATATTCGCTTACGATATTATTTTTCGTATTCGTAAGGAATTTTATCTTCGTTCAATGTTAGTAAAGAATATTATTTCCGTTCAATATTCGTAAGAAATATTATTTTCGTTCAATATTCGTAGGAATATTATTTTCATTCAACAGTTGTAAGGGATATTATTTTTATTCAATATTCGTAAGAAATAATATTTTTTTTCCCATACTCTATATTATGTAAGTAATATTATTTCGTTTCAGATTCCGAATTCTACACTCATTTTGTTAAAGTATTACTTTTATACTTCTTAAAATTAGTAAAATATCCTTAAAATTTGCGCTTCATCTAGTATCGTTTCACAAGAATATTTTTTTAAAAATTCTTGTTAAATTTTTATCTTTTCATGCCGGGGTACTATTCACGAGGTACTATTCATGAAGTACTATTCACGGGGGTACTATTCACCCGAAGTACTATTCATGACAGAAATTTATTTTTTTCTGTCTAAATTATTTTTGATACAATATTATTTTTGAATTTTACTCCACAAAACAGTTATCATGTTGATAATTTGGATATTTTTAAACTCTGGATAAATTTAAAGTCTTTAATATTTATCCTTGATTTCGTTTGATTTATGCTTATATCATTGTCATCATCCTCGTGTTTATATTGTGATGAAAGTTATCTTTGGCCCGTAGTGCATAGATGGACTGTTGATTGGTATGATTATGACTATGTATCGATATAATCATGACCTGTAATGTTACAAATGATGTGGTAAAAATTTTTATTGGCCCGTAGTGTATTGATGGACAGTTGTTGGCATGATCATGACCATTGGTGATAACACGAATATCTTTGGTTCGTAGTGCATGGATAATTCGTGGATGTGATACTAGTGAATATCCTTGGTTCGTAGTGCATGGATAATTCAGTGATGTGAATTAATTATTGAGCTGAGTCACATCGATAAAATTGATGATAAACTCTTAAATCGTAGAAGATAGTAGATATCATGCTATACTTGACTATTCTAATGGAATATTTGTTCCGATGCAGTTAAACTTGTTGTCTATTGTATTCTATCAGTTTAACACTGTTGAAGGCTAACGATAATTTTTCTGCATTATCTTAGTCATAATATTCTTTACTGGGTTAGTTGAGCTCACCCTTTGCTTTCATTGTTCTCTTCAGAAAATGAGACTATAACCGGGACTAGTCGGGGAATAGAGTGACAGTCCAGATGGTTGCTTTAGTAGTACTCACTATTGTGAAATAGTGTAATAATAATTGTAATGAGGACTTCATTTGAGTTTGGATATTGTCTAAGAGACAATATTCGTTTTAAAACTCTCAGCTTACGTTACACGACAGTTGTATAATTAAGTTTGTATTTGTATTCTGTACCATGTATTTGGCGACTAAGAATGAGTGATGTATACCTATTTTGGGGGCGTCACAGTTGGTATCAAAGCTTAGGGATATGATCCATGGCTGAGATTTGAGGCTAGAACTAGGAGGGGAGAGACAGGTAAATCCTTCGCTAATATGACCTACCTAAGCTTATTTATTATTTAATTGGTCGGTCAGAATATAGGGATAATATGTGGCATGTCAATTAACCCTTCTTTTGTGACAGTGTTTGAAAATGACATCTAAAAATGTTAAGATAAGAAATGGAGCAGATGCGACCATTGAGTCCATGTCAATTAATAACCAGGATAATTTGCATCAAGAAGGCAATAATCCTCATGTAAACAACAACACCGACCAAATGACGAACGATGGTATGTTTAGGAACTTTTATAGAATTCATGCAAAACCAAACGAAAGAGACTTGTGTTCAAAATACAGGTGAAAATACTAGCAACTCACGAATGATCACTGATAAGCAATTCAAGGAGCTGGGACTGCTGGAGTCTTTGGAAAAACCAGAACCACTTAAGGCAGAGACGTGGATTAAGAAAATCACCAAGATATTTGATGTCTTGGAATGCTCAGAGGAGTAAAAGGTTCCCTTCGCCACCTTCATGTTGCGATGAGAGACATATTATTGGTGAGAATCTGTAAAACGTACTCAGCCTACCGTACTGAAGATGTCTTGGGAGAAGTTCCAAGAATTATTCAATGACAAGTACTTTCCTGAAAGTATTCGTCACATTAAGGAGGTGGAATTCATCCAGCTGGAGAAAATAATATGATTGTATTGCAGTACGAGGTTAAGTTTGCCGAGTTATCCCGATTTGCATCCCATTTGGTTGATAATAAGGAGAGAATGACGTGAATGTTTATGTGAGGTTTGAAACATGAAATACGCCAATACCTCATTTCTCACAAACTTTGTTTATATTCAGATGTTGTGAATAGGGCTCGGTTATTGGAGCGCGATAATGAGTCAGCCCATCCAAAAGACAATGACCAACAACACAATAATAATTGTACCGGTGGTAATGGCCATCAGAACAACGATAACCATCGTGGAGAAAATTATCATGCCAAAATTGGTAACCACTTCGGTAGTAATCATGGCCAAGATAATAAGAAAGGTGAACTAAATGGGAACAACTTTAAGAAGAGAAGATTCAATAATGACGGAAAGACATCAACAGCAGCACCGACACCCGTTTCTAAGGAAGGATAACGACCACCGGTCGTATGTTACCAATGCGGACACGAGGGAAACATCCGTCCAAACTGTACGCAGCAATCCAAAACGTGTTTTAATTATGGAAGAGAAGTTCACCTAGCTTGATTTTGTCGTGTAGTGAAGTCAAGTCTAGCTGGGATGGTGACGCCAAAGGATGTCCCAGAAAAGTCAAAGTCGGTAGTTTAAGGGAGAGCGTTTTTCGTGACGAGGAACCCGAACAAAATTATCATGGGTAAGTTAATCATAAACTTTTAGGAAGTCTATACCTTGTTAGATACTGGTTGTACCCACTCTTTTATTTCACCTAGTTGTGTTCAACGTTTGAACTTGACTTTTGAGGAAATAGACTTTGACTTATCTGTTGAAACTCTATTAGGAGAAACCTTCGTTACATCCATTATTTATAAATCTTGTTTGATTCAAATCAGCACCCTCACATTACCTATCAATCTTATCTCTTTGAAAATACTTGCCTTTGATGTGATTTTAGGAATCGACTAGTTAACTATTCATCATGCTAAAATTGATTATTTTCGTAAGGTTGTTAGTTTTCATATTCCTAACCAACCTGTTATACGAATTCAAGAAACCAAACCACTAAAGTCAATAATTGTCATATCAAGACACAAGTAAAGAGTTTCGAGCCTTTCGCTGGTGACTTCCTTGTGTGGGATGCACTGAAGCCAGACTTTCCGCAGGGGGACGCCGTGAATAATGGTAGCAAGTTGATAGGTATCAATGTGAGGTGTTATCCAAGTCTTGGATGAGAGTCACAGTTTTGAATTATATTTCTATTTTTAATAAATTTCCTGACGTATTTCCCGAAGAACTTCCTAGCCTACCCCTAGAGCGTGAAATATTCATTTTATCAGGGAATATTCGTACGACGACACAATCATTGGTGGACCCCACAACGGAATTACTGTCGAAGTTAGAAAACGACAGAAATAACTTTTTATAAAAATAATGGCAAAAAATGTATCGCTAACTGTTGAAATACCTGATGGTAAAAGTACAGTAATACGTGTGATTGCATAATAACACACTGTATTGTACAATATCTTTAATTACTGATGGTTACGTGAGAAGTCACTCAGTTTTATTCAATTATTGTCACAGTATCATCTGCACAATATTTTATACTATTAAATCAATAATTGAGACGATAGTTATTCATATTATTATTTGTATTATTGTCGATGTCTAGAAAGTTCTGTCGAGGAAATGAGTTTGGTCACCTAATTGCGCGTCAATAAGAAGAAGTCTTTATCGGAAAGCCCCTCTTTCCTGGGAACGATCTGGTTGTTAATATTGTGAGTTATAATATTAATGATGAATGTTATTAAAAATATTTTTTGAGAAGCCAAGTGATTTGAGATAAATAGAGAATTTTTTTATGAAGTATTTGTTGTAAAGTTGGCTTATTATATGGACCCCCACTTGCACATTTTTTAAAATTATCGATAGAAAGTTATTTCAATTTTGTTTTATTACTTATATATATATATATATATATATATATATATATATATATATATATATATATATATATATATATAACATGTGAATGTGTGTGCCGTGTGTGTTATGTAATATATATATATATATATATATATATATATAAAATATAAATTTTGTTTTTTTATGTAAAATAAAATATATTATATTTTATTATGCATAGTGTTGCATAGTACTGCATAGTGTTGTATAGTAAAATCAAAAATTTTTAAAAAGTTTCAGCCGTCTTCGTCCGTGAATTTCTATTATTGTTCACCCGTGATTTTCTAATTCAAATAGTATCCTGCAATTTTCCTAGAAATAGGATGCTCAGGTTAAAAATGAAAATCACACCAGAATCAGAGAATTCTTCTTCTATAATATTGAGCATATTTCTTTAGAGTTGAAGGAAACTTTGAGTGTAAAAAATAGTGCAAATTTTCTTCAAGAATATCCCCGCTATACCAGTCAGAATACTCTTCTTTTTAAGGTAAGGAATATTATTTATTTCATATTCGCTTACGATATTATTTTTCGTATTCGTAAAGAATTTTATTTTCGTTCAATATTCGTAAGGAATATTATTTTCGTAAGGAATATTATTTTCGTTCAATATTCGTAGGAATGTTATTTTCATTCAACAATTGTAAGGGATATTATTTTTGTTCAATATTCGTAAGAAATAATATTTTCTTCCATAATTTGTAGTATATAAGTAATATTATTTCTTTTCAGATTCTGAATTCTACACTTATTTTGTTAAAGTATTGCTTCTATACTTCTTGAAATTAGTAGAATATCATTAAAATTTGCGTTTCATCTAGTATTATTTCACAAGAATATTTTTTTGAACATTCTTGTTAAATTTTGATCTTTTCATGTCAGGGTACTATTCATAAAGTACTGTTCACCCGGGGTACTATTAATGACAGAAATTAATTTTTTTTTTGTCCAAATTATTTTTGATACAATATTCTTCTTGAATTTTATTCCACAAAGCAGTTATCATGTTGACAATTTGGACATTTTAAAACTCCGGATAAATTTAAAGTCTTCAATATTTATCGTTGATTTTTTTTATTGATGCTTATATCATTGTCATCATCCTCATGCTTATATTATGCTGAAAGTCATCTTTGGCTCGTAGTTCTCACTCTTTGCTTTCATTGTTCTCTTCAGGAAATGAGAATATAGCTTAGACTAGTCGGGGAATGGAGTAACGGTCCAAATGGTTGCTTTAGTAGTCCTCACTATTCTGTGAAATAGTGTAATAATAATTATAATGAGGACTTCATTTGAGTTTGTATATTGTCTAGGAGACAATATTCGTGTTAAAACTCTCAGTTTATGTTACAGGACGGTTGTATAATTAAGTTTATATTTGTATTATGTACCATGTATTTGACAACTCAGAATAGGTGATGTATACCTATTTTGGGGACGTCACATCTAGTGTTCTTGACGTTCTTGAGTGTTTGATCAATTATTTAGCTTCTCTTCCTTTTTTTTCTTAGCAATTCTCTCTCTCAATATAAGTGTTGGTGAAAAGTTTGTAAACAAATTATGAAGCTTAGCCTCTTTTATAGAGTTTGCAAAGTGGGGGCATTTTGGTCAAAATAGCATCTTCTTACTATTCCACCTCCTTACTATTGCACCAAGCTTACAAGAGAAGCTTGGCCACCTTCTTTGGCCGACCACATGGGGTTGTAGCCCCCCATGGATTTCCCCATAGGTTCTTACCCATCGGATGATCCAACGGTTCGACCCACGTGTTCGATTCTTAGTTCGAGTTTAGGTTTAATTCAATTCGCCCTAACCTTAGGCTTGAATTAAATTCTTAGTGATCCTTGATTATATTTGTCATCAGAACTCCTTCATTAATCATTTTGGCTTCCCAATTAACTAGCTTAGGCTTGACAAGGTCTAAGTCCAATAAGATATAGTCCATTAAGACTTATTCGTATTCCTAACGTATAATTCTCATATTTTTCTCGTATAATAGTTCATATAATATTCATATTATACCTTGTATTATCTTTCGTATAATACTTATACAATACCTTGTATTATACTCGTATTTTTTCCCGTATAATAACGTTCTTATTATACTTGTTCATTTTTATTCAAATTCTTTTTCCCTAACAATCTCAATTTGAGTATGCAATCAAAAAACTGTGTTTGCCATAACTGAATTATTATTGAATAATCCATCTTTCCTCAGAATTCTATCATTACGTATTTCTCAGAAATTCAAAAATAATTCTTGAGCAAAATTGGATGAATAGTATTTTTCAGAAAATTTCTCGAATTTTTTTTTATTTTCGTCTTGAAAATTCATACACTTTATTTCCAGTACGTAGCTAGAATCCTAACCACATCCGTTTATTCTAGGTCATAGAACGTCCTTTAAACAGCTTACTCAGTTTAATAAACATATAATCTCATTTATTCCTTATAATTAAATAAAAATTAATTTACATTATAATCCGATTTTCTCAGTCGTTACAGTCTCATTCTCTCACTCATGCATCTGATTAGATAGACGATAAGATACAAAAGATGCTATAACAAAGTTGATGAATTTCAAATCAGGAACCATTAGGAGTGTTCCATACAAAAGTCATCAAGCATCAAAGGATTTACCATTTTATATTTACAGTAATATATACTTTGTATTACAGCATTTTAAATTGTTATGCTGGGATCAAATTTTTAGCTTCTTTGTAATTTCAGCAATATATTTACCTTGATGAAAGGCTTGTTGGAGTTCTAGCTCAGTCGGCTGGCGAGATCCATCTGTCGCATAAGTTCCAGCACCATATGGAGATCCGCCTTTCACCTGATTCATCTCAAACATTCCACTGCCAAAGGTGTATCCAAGAGGAACAAATATCATGCCATGATGTGCTAACTGTGTAATCGCTGTTAACCTACACATAAGAGGTAAAGTGCCAAATGGTATTTATTATTAGGAAAGAAAATTCAGTCCTATAGAAGTTCTCCCTTGCAAAAGGAAACAAGAATGAAACCAAAATACCTTAGTTTATGGGGTAGTTCCACTAGAAACCAATTCACAATCCTAATGGTAGTTCAATATCAAGCCTTGAATTGGAAATACAAGCACATTTGCAATTCAATAGAATTGAAATTTAATTAAAATTTGGCACTCAGTTACAAATTGAGTTGCCAAACATAGATTTAGTGTTGGAACTTCCTTCATATTGCCACTAAATTTGATTTTTTTTTGTAAAAACAAACTGTTGACAAGATCTAGTTCACAATTCAACTAAACGTAGTTTAATCCATTCATATCCACTAAAATTGTCCTTCAGAATCTAAATTTTGCATGAGTGCCAATGCCAAAGAAACCACAATAATCTGCAGGCAGGCTGCCAGAACAGAGGTAAGTAGGTACTATAAAATCTGAAATGTACACTTGTTGAAACGAATTAATTAACCATTTTGACAATTTTATCTTGTTTAAGATGGTTTCTATTTTATTAACTCATCACACTTGGACTGAGAATTTAACTATGTTCCTGTCTTTAATAAGATCATATCAGGCATGCCAACATTCTTGTTGCTCACTTCAAGAGACTGACTCTATGGACAAAACCTTAATTCTAGCATTTTGATGCTAATATGAGGGTCAAGGTCACTGTGAATCAAGAAAAATATCATTACTCTAACCCCCTGTTCTTGAGTTTTATTTTTGGGTAAAAGGAAGGGACCGGAAGCGAAAGTTCTTCTTTCCAAGAAAAATATTGGAAGGAAGAACTTTTCCTTCCCATCTCTTTCCACCGAAACAAAACTCACAAACACAGCTAAACAGAACAACTGATCAAATCGCAACATGAACCATCAACGACTCGGATAGATAACAGGACTATAAGATCGCCACACATTTCAATATTTCTATTAAAAAAATTTATATAATAGCAATGAATAATTTCTCTTTCAATCCCTTTCGTTCCCCTAAAAACAGAACTCCCAAACAGGCTATAAAGCACGAGGCAGATGAAAATATGAACTCACGCAGTAAGCTCCTGGCCACCGCCATGGAAACCAGTACTCCAGAAGATTCCAGCAGGTTTACCAGCAAGAGACTGGGATGCCCATATCTCATGAGTTGAATCAAAGAAGGCCTTGGACTGAGCAGCCATCACCCCGAATCGAGAAGGAAACCCAAAGATAAATCCATCCGCCTCCAAAAGTTGCTCCGGCTTGATTTCTGCCACATCATTTGCTCTAGGAGGAGCCTTCATCTTATCAAGAATGCGATCAGGAAGCGTCTCAGGTACCTAATCCATCCATCCCATCAAGATTAAATATTCTTTTATAAGCCTCTAAACATTGACACCAATAAGCAACTAATTTCGGATACAACTTCACTAAAAAAAGACAAGTACCACCTGCCATAGAGTTGCTTCAACGCCTTGAACTGTATTCGCTCCTCGCTGTACTTCTCGTGCCATATTCTCCACATGTCCGTGCAAGGAGTAATAGCTACAACAAGAATGATACAAAAAATTCAGTATCAAACGTCACTAGTTTCATAAATTGGAGCTTACACAATGTTTGGCGACTTAACGCTAAGCTTGGGAATTGGAAATGGAAGCACATTTGCAACTCCATGGACGAATGAAATAAAACTTCAGTTAATATTTGGCGTTAACTTAATTTAGAATTGAACTGCAAAACATAACTGTAGATTCAAACAAATGAGCACAATAGCTACAACAAGAATGATATCAAAATTCACATCAGAAGTAACAAGTTTCAGAAACTGGAAAAGTTCATTTAACAACTCGGTATTAAGCGTGGGAATTGGAATTGAAAGTACAGTTTTCAATTTCATGGAATTTAAATTTAGTTAAACATTTGCGTTCAACTCCGATTCTAAAGCTTGAAATTGAATTGCCAAACATACCTTAAACTCAAATAAATGAGGAAATTCAAATCGGATTCATTATGGGGAGGGGAGAGAATTGGGTGTACTTACACTATGAACACCTTAGTGATGGCCGCCATAGTTGCAATTGAAGGAATCTATCTACGGAATGAAATCAACATATACAACTAATTAGGTAGAATTTCATGATCATTGTATAATTAAAATCACACAAGATATAATTTTACCATTTAATTGATTTCATCAAAGGTTTGAGGGCAATTATACTATACATACCGGATGATCGGATAACAAGCGAAAGCTAGCCTTATCATGTAAGAACTGTTATTTTTGTCTTCATTGCCAAATCTTACAAGATGAATAAGTAGCAAAAAGAAAAGTTGGCTTCTGAATTTAGATTTGGGTATATATTGTACAAAGTACAAACAAGGTCTTAGTCAATTGCAGTGATGTGGTTCCTTTGACGGCAAGTACTGTATGGACAGGACAATACTGAAGATAAGCTTCCCCTACTGCTGATAAGAATTGCAAGTTTGGTTAAAAGGTCACGCCTAGTTTTAATGTTTTCCGAGGCGATGTACTCCCTCCCTCCCTCCCTCCCTCCCTCCCTCCCTTCCTTCCTTTCTTTCTTTCTTAATATAAAATTATTATTAATTTTTTTAAAGTTAATTAAAAATATTAATTTAATCAATGAATATTATAAATTATCTTTAAAATATTATTCATTATTAAATATATTTTTTTAGAATTTTTAATAAATCATCTTAACTTTAAATTTTAAATATAAATTAATTTTTAAAAATTAATAATGATCTTATATTAGAGTTGTAATATAGAACAGAGAGAGTATTCTTTATCTTGGTGAGTTTGGAAAGAACATAATTTTTTTAGAACTTATGGTGTTCGGGAGTGTTTTACCGATCTTCATATGGACTGAAGGCCTGAGCCAGAACCGTTGGGATTGAGCCCATTGGGTCGAAGCCGCACTGGATATCGAAGGTGACCGGGTTCGGATATCCGAGCCCTCTAAGTTCAGGCCCGGTTGTGATCATGGAGGTCGGGGTCGGGCCTTCGAGTCCTTTAGATTGAAGCCCAGACCGGTGTTTATGAATTCTATTGGAGTGGGCCTGTGCAGTTGGACAACCTATATGCAGAGTCTGGAGCTAAAAGAGGTTTACATGGTTAAGGACTCTCCTCTTAACCATATTTGAATAAGGCAACTCCAAATGTAGTATTGGAAAGAGATTCTACTTAACCTTTTAAGGAGATTGTGTTGGACTCGGTGGCGAAGCCACATGGAGTGTATGGGGGCAATCGCCCCCACTGAAAAAATAATTGTTTTATAATATAAGGTAAATTTTAAAATATTATATATAAATTGACCCCACTAAAATTTTATAAATTTTCTATTATACGGGGTCAAATTGAAAATTTATAACTTTGTCAATCAAATTTTAATCACATATGACTCATATACTCTTAATATATGTATATCTCTATAATATTTTAAACTAAATAATAATCTAATTAATATTATTTTTAAAAATAAATAATGAATTACTTACTTATGAACAATTGTGATTAAAAAAAATCTAGTATGAGTCAATATAGTGTATATATACCATATATTATTACTCATTGTATTTTTATTATAATATAGTGTATATATATATATATATATATATATATATATATATATATATATATATATACTTGAAAGTTTAAAGTATTAAAAAATTTTGGTTAGGGGGCGCTGCCCCCGAACCCCCGCCAAATTATTTGTAGCTCAGTAATAATTTCGACCCCACTGACAAGAAATGCCGACTTCGCCACTGGTTGAACTCAAATATAGGTAACTACCATATTTAGGAGTCTTATTCTGACTCGGAGAAGGACTCTTGGAAAGTGAGAATGACTATAAATACAAGGCTTGGCTACAAGTAACAGGTAATACATCTTTGAGCACTAAACACTTAAGCCTCCATTGTTAAACCTTGTGAACGACCTGTACTTATTCTCACGCCAGAGCTATCCCCCCGGCGGCACAAGCCGTCAAGCTTCTTGTGTAATCTGTTATTGTGCAGGTTTCAGCGCGTGAATTCTGTGATTGAACGCGCAGACAAAACTTGGCGTTAACATATGGATAAAAAGAGAAGGCTGAAAGGGATATCGGAAAGTTAATTCACAATCGAACTTTAAAACGTGCAAACTTCAACGGATTATTTGTTTATGAGATAACCTTTTGTTAGTCTTTAAATTAATTTAAAGTTATTTTTCATATTATTTTTTCTATTTTATCCTTAGACTTTATAATTTCTATAATCTTTCACCAACCTAACAAAAATAGAACAATCGAAAAACTTGATATGAAGAAGAAAAAAAATCACTATAGAGTAAGGACTAATAAATGTGAAATACAACTAGTGTTTGAAGACTAAAAAACATATTATATTTTGGAGACTAACATGAAATTATGAATATATATATATGAGTCCGGATCAGGTCCGGACTCCCGGATTTTGTTAAAATTCGGACATTTTTTTTTTGCTTTTTTTTTTTGAAACAACTAAAAAAATAAATAAATTATGGAATTGGAATTTTTACATTATACAGTGTTTTGGGCGTGATTTGGATGCCTATAACAAAACATGTCTGTACAGTCTGGGCAGACTGTACATACATTGGTTGGTGTAGGTGTAAAACCCCAGATTTTATGAATAAAGAATTAATTTTCTCGAAATAATTTTTTTATATTATGGTGTGAATTTGAGATAATATTATAGTTGTGGGTAGTATTTATAAATTTTGCAAAGTATGCAAGTTGTTATATTATATTCGATTGGTCAGGGAATATTCTTTGTGTCGGAAAATATTCGTACGATGGTACAATTATTAGTGGACCCCATAATAGAATTATTGTCGGATTGAGAAAACGACAAAAATATTTTATTGAAAATAACGGCGGAAGTTTTACCGTTGATACTGTTGAACTACTGGGTAGTAAAAGTACAGTAATACGCGTTGTTGCATAGTAGCACATGGTATTGATTATTGATATTTATGTGAGAAGTCGCTCAGTTTGATTCAATTATTGTCGATTAATAATATGAATTATTATAGCGATGATGACGTTTTGTTTTATTCGTATTATTAACGTAATAAAACGGAAACATCTTTTTATATAAAACAGAATACTTTATTAAAGTTATTTTATAAATAGAATATATTATATTTTATTATGCATAGCGTTGCATAGTATTTTGCATAGTGTTGCATAGTGTTTGCATAGTAAAAATCTTTTTATATAAATAGAATATATTATATTTTATTTAAAAGATTTTTCTTTAAATATGGACCGTCAGATTAAAGTAAATCAATCTGGACCGTTCATGGATTAGTTACTATGCATTCCATTTTCCTATAAATAGAAGTTCATTCCTTCATTATTTTCTTACGAATTCACTGAACTCTAGAGAGAGAAACTATAGAGAGATAGAAGAAAAGCTTTCTGCTATTTAACTTTTCTTTTCCTATATCCAGTTTCTGTTACGGTAAGGGGTGTTATTCTTTCTTATTTATGAAGAGAACTATTGTTATTCCATTTCTTATTATTCTGTTGGAATAACCTGTATACGCGGTCTACCCTATACTTGGTGACATTCTTCTATCATTCTGTTGGAACATCCTGTCTGTGTGTTTTACACCGGACCTGGTTCCGTCTTTATTATTATTCCGTTGGAACATCCTGTCTGTGTGTTTTACACCGGACCTGGTTCCGTCTTTATTATTCTGTCGGAATATCCTGTCTGTGCTATACGCCGGACCTGGTTCCATCATTTATTATTCCGCATTTATTATTCTGTTGGAACATCCTGTCGGTGTGAATTTCACCTGACCTGGTTCCGTTATTTAGTATTCTGTTGGAATAACCTGCCTGTGCGAAGTTTCGCATGCATGATGATTTCTGTTGTTATTCCATTCTTTATTATACTCAGTTGGTTAAAGTTTTGACTTCTATACTCCATGAAATTAGTAGAATATCCTTGATATTTGCGCTTCATCCCGTATCTTTTCAGGAAAATATTCTTCTGAGCATTCTTGAATTTTACACCACAAAACAGTATCGTGTGGACAATTTGGACGTTATTGGTTCATGGACAAATTAATTCTTGAACTTGTTTTATTAAATTCTTATATCATTGTCATCATCCTCAAGTTTATGTTACGTTGAAAGTCATCTGTGGCCTGTAGTGCATAGAGATGGACTTGGTATGATTATGACCAGGGATTATGCGGTGTAATCATGACCGTAATATTACAAATGATGTAGAAAAAGTCCTCATTGGCCCGTAGTGCATTGATGGACAGTTTTTGGTATGATTATGGCTATGGATTCTCTTCGGCCGTAGTGCAAAGATAATTGTTTTATGGCATGATCAGGACCGTTGATGAAAACACGATTATCTTTGGCCCGTAGTGCATGGATAATTCGTGGTCGTGATACTAAAGAATATCCTTGGCCTGTAGTGCATGGATGATTTAATGATGTGGATTATTTATTGAGCTGAGTCTCAGCGATAGAAGTGATGAAAAACTTTTTAAATCATAAAAGATAGTAGATTCAATTCTCTCTACTTGACTCTTTTAATGGATTGCTTGATCCGCTGCAGTTAAAATTGATGTCTATTATATTTTATCAGTTTAACATTGTTAGAGACTAATGATAATTTATTCTGCATTATCTTAATCATAATATTTCTTAATGGGCTAGTTGAGCTCACCCTTTCTTTCACTGTTCTCTTCAGGAAATGAGAACATAGCAGGGGCTAGTCGGGGAATGGAGTGACGGTCCAGAGGATAGCATTAGTAGTCCTCACTATTCTGTGAAATAGTGTATTAATAATTGTAATGAGGAATCCTTTTGAGTTTGTATGATCTCTAGTAGACAAAAATTGTATTCAAACTCACAGTTATGTTTTGTCGTATTGTACACGACAGTTGTATTAGTAAGTTGTATTTGAATGATGTACCATGTATCTGGCGACCCAAGATTGGTGATGTATACCTAATTTTGGGGGCGTCACAGTTGGTATCAGAGCTTAGGGATATGATCCCTGGCTAAGATGTGAGACTAGAGCTAGGAGGGGAGAGACGGGGAATTCCTTCGCTAATATGACCTACTTAAATTTATTTTGTATTTAATTGGTCGGTCATAGTATAGGGATAATATGTGATATGTTATCTAATCCTTGTTTTGTGGCAGTGTTTGGAAATGGCAGCTGAAAATGTTCACAATGGAGTGAATGAGACCGTCGAGACACCTTTAATCACTAATCAGGATAATGTGATGTTAGACGAAGGACAAATTAGAGATATCTACGTGGTGAATGAAGAACTAATAGTTGCACCCGAGCTAGTTGCAGAGGTAGCAGCTGAGAGTGAGGAGGAAGAGGAAGAAGACGAAGAAGAGGAACCTGAAGAGAATTGGTTAGACGAATTTTATAATCGAAACTTAGAATTACAAAATCGTGTTCATGAGTTAGAGGAGCAGGCTGAAGAACGGCAGGCGGTCGTGGAGCAAAGAGATGCAACAATTCAAAATTATATCACCCGGTGTGCGATGCTTGAACAGAAGCACTCTTTGGCAGAGTATAAGATATTAGAGCTGGAATCTGAGAACGCGCTGATCAAAGTTCTGATGAAAGCAGAAACAACTGAACGAAGAAGAATAGATGATGCGTGGGTAACAGCCGCACGACGCGTTGATAGTGTAGAAAAAGACGTCCAATCTAATAAAGCCAAAATAGATGAAATGGATTTTGCTTTCTGGACAACAATTGGGAGAATCCAACATCGAATTCGAAATTATCCAGTGCATAACGGTCAACCCCAATTCGATATGGATCGGAGAATAATGATTCGAATCATGGATCAGGAATGCGACGAAGCAACTAAAGGTGGAATGTACTCTATAGCAAAACCAAATCCGATAGTTTAAGTAAGAGCATTTATTGCGAAACCCGAACGAAGTTATTACGGGTAAGTTAATTACAAACTCTTGCGAAGTCTATACCTTATAAGATACCTGTTCTACCCATTATTTTATCTCTCTTGCTTGCGTTCAACATTTAAACTTAACTCCAGAGAAGTTAAACTTTGATCTATCTATTGAAACTCCATTGGGAGAAACCTTCGTTACCTCCACTTTTTATAAATCTTATTTGATTCAGATCGACACTTTCACGTTACGTGTTGATCTTGTCTCTTTGAAAATACTTGTCTTTGATGCTATTTTAGGAAACGATTGGTTAACTACTCATCATGTTTTTTTGTAAGGTTGTTAGATTTCATATTCCTAACCAACCTATTATGCGAATTCAAGCAACCAAACCACTAAATTCAATCATTGTCATATCAAGCCATAAGTAAAGAGCCCCGATCCTTTTGTTGATGACTTCCTTGTGTGTAATGCACCGAAGCCAGACTTTCTGTAGGCGACGTCGTGAATGATGATAACAAGTTAATAGGAATCATTGTGAGGTGCTATCTAGGTTAAGGGATAGAAGTCACAATTGGTATCAATGTGACGTATTATCCAAGTCTTGGATGTGAGTAACAGTTTTGAATGATATTTTTATCATTAATAAATCTCTTGACGTATTCCTGAAGACTTCTTAGCCTAGCCCAGAGCGTGAAATCGAATTTTATATTGACACCAGTACAAAACTCATTTCTTAAACCCTCAAAATAATTTTTTCAACTAAAACGAAAGTAACATGCACCAAAGACGTTGACTCGAGCTGTTGAAGATTACGATCGTACTATTCAATATCATCGTGGAAGAGCGAACGTGGTAGCTGACGTGTTGAGTAGAAGATCGTATGCGTTTACAAGTGCGATGTTGTTAACACAAAGACTCATTTCGTATAACTTGCAAATGATGAAGATAGAGTTAAAGACTCTAGGGACCCACGTGAAGATAACGAATATACGAGTAAAATTGACTTTAATCGATAAAGTTAAAGACGCTCAATCTACATACCTGAATCTGATGAATGTGAAGAAGAAGGTTCAAGAGGGTGTTATTTTAGAAGCAAGAGTTGCTGAAGAGAGGAAATCTCAACCCTCGATTTAATTGGTCCATTTGAAATCCTCGATTGAGTAGGAACTGTGGCTTATAGACTCGTTTTATCGCCAAATATATTGCGTGTTCATAACATTTTTTTTTCGTATCAATGTTACGTAAATATGTGGACGACCCGAACCACATTATTAATTTAGAACCGGACGAGATAGCGGATGATTTAACGTTTGAAGAGATACGTGTTACAATCTTGGATAAGAAGAATCGTATTCAACACTCAAAGGTTATATCTCAAGAGTTAGAATTTGAAGTAAAGTCAAGGTATCCTCACCTGTTCGGCATACCAGGTACGTACGTAAATTTCGAGGGCGAAATTCCATAAGGAGGGGAGATTGTAAAACCCCAGATTTTATGAATAAAGAATTAATTTTCTCGAAATAATTTTTTTATATTATGGTGTGAATTTGAGATAATATTATAGTTGTGGGTAGTATTTATAAATTTTGCAAAGTATGCAAGTTGTTATATTATATTCGATTGGTCAGGGAATATTCTTTGTGTCAGAAAATATTCGTACGACGGTACAATTATTGGTGGACCCCATAACGGAATTATTGTCGGATTGAGAAAAAGACAAAAATATTTTATTGAAAATAACGGCGGAAGTTTTACCGTTGATACTGTTGAACTACTGGGTAGTAAAAGTACAGTAATACGCGTTGTTGCATAGTAGCACACGGTATTGATTATTGATATTTAAGTGAGAAGTCGCTCAGTTTGATTCAAATATTGTCGATTAATAATACGAATTATTATAGCGATGATGACGTTTTATTTTATTCGTATTATTAACGTAATAAAACGGAAACATCTTTTTATATAAAACAGAATACTTTATCAAAGTTATTTTATAAATAGAATATATTATATTTTATTATGCATAGTGTTGCATATTGTTTTGCATAGTGTTGCATAGTGTTTGCATAGTAAAAATCTTTTTATATAAATAGAATATATTATATTTTATTTAAAAGATTTTTCTTTAAATATGGACCGTCAGATTAAAGTAAATCAATCTGGACCGTTCATGGAGTAGTTACTATGCATTCCATTTTCCTATAAATAGAAGCTCATTCCTTCATTATTTTCTTACGAATTCACTGAACTCTAGAGAGAGAAACTCTAGAGAGAGAAATTATAGAGAGATAGAAGAAAAACTTTCTGCTATTTAACTTTTCTTTTCCTATATCCAGTTTCTGTTACGGTAAGGGGTGTTATTCTTTCTTATTCATGAAGAGAACTATTGTTATTCCATTTCTTATTATTCTGTTGGAATAACCTGTATACGCGGTCTACCCTATACTTGGTGACATTCTTCTATCATTCTGTTGGAACATCCTGTCTGTGTGTTTTACACCGGACCTGGTTCCGTCCTTATTATTATTCCGTTGGAACATCCTGTCTGTGTGTTTTACACCGGACCTGGTTCCGTCTTTATTATTCTGTCGGAATATCCTGTCTGTGCTATACGCCGGACCTGGTTCCATCATTTATTATTCCGCATTTATTATTCTGTTGGAACATCCTGTCGGTGTGAATTTCACCTGACCTGGTTCCGTTATTTAGTATTCTGTTGGAATAACCTGCCTGTGCGAAGTTTCGCATGCATGGTGATTTCTGTTGTTATTCCATTCTTTATTATACTCAGTTGGTTAAAGTTTTGACTTCTATACTCCATGAAATTAGTAGAATATCCTTAATATTTGCGCTACATCCAGTATCTTTTCAGGAAAATATTCTTCTGAGCATTCTTGAATTTTACACCACAAAACAGTATCGTGTGGACAATTTGGACGTTATTGGTTCATGGACAAATTAATTCTTGAACTTGTTTTATTAAATTCTTATATCATTGTCATCATCCTCATGTTTATGTTACGTTGAAAGTCATCTGTGGCCTGTAGTGCATAGAGATGGACTTGGTATGATTATGACCAGGGATTATGCGGTGTAATCATGACCGTAATATTACAAATGATGTAGAAAAAGTCCTCATTGGCCCGTAGTGCATTGATGGACAGTTTTTGGTATGATTATGGCTATGGATTCTCTTCGGCCGTAGTCCAAAGATAATTGTTTTATGGCATGATCAGGACCGTTGATGAAAACACGATTATCTTTGGCCCGTAGTACATGGATAATTCGTGGTCGTGATACTAAAGAATATCCTTGGCCTGTAGTGCAGGGATGATTTAATGATGTGGATTATTTATTGAGCTGAGTCTCAGCGATAGAAGTGATGAAAAACTTTTTAAATCATAAAAGATAGTAGATTCAATTCTCTCTACTTGACTCTTTTAATGGATTGCTTGATCAGCTGCAGTTAAAATTGATGTCTATTATATTTTATCAATTTAACATTGTTAGAGACTAATGATAATTTATTCTGCATTATCTTAGTCATAATATTTCTTACTGGGCTAGTTGAGCTCACCCTTTCTTTCACTGTTCTCTTCAGGAAATGAGAACATAGCAGGGACTAGTCGGGGAATGGAGTGACGGTCCAGAGGATAGCATTAGTAGTCCTCACTATTCTGTGAAATAGTGTATTAATAATTGTAATGAGGACTACTTTTGAGTTTGTATGATCTCTAGTAGACAAAAATTGTATTCAAACTCACAGTTATGTTTTGTCGTATTGTACACGACAGTTGTATTAGTAAGCTGTATTTGAATGATGTACCATGTATCTGGCGACCCAAGATGGGTGATGTATACCTAATTTTGGGGGCATCACAGTAGGTATTAAAAACACACCAAAAACAATGTATTATTGAAAAATTTCAGTTCCATAATTTTTTTTTTTTTTCGTTCTACAAAAAAAAAAAAAAAAAAAAAAATTGGGTCCGGATTTTCTCCCGTCCGGGAGGTCCGGACCTGATCCATTTCATATATATATAAGAACTAATACATAAAAAAATTAAGAAACTAAATGTAAAAACTAATTATAGTTTAAAAACTAACCAAGAAGCTATCCCTAAGTCTCCAAGACTTGGTGCTAAGACGGACTGAACATTAAAATTTATGAGAATAAATGTGTCAGGCTTGTTACTTACATAGTTACATGTATGAGCTTGGGGAATGGTTAAATTCATAATATTTTTATTATTTACATAATAAAAATATCGCAGTAGATGTATAGCGGCGGTATAAATTGTCATTATAAGATTTATAGTGACACTTTTTTTGTGAAAATAATATTTTCTATTGTGGATGTAACAATTTTATTTTTTCTATGATCCTATGTTAATAATAAATGGGTAATTTTAGGAGTCTCAAATTTTTTTATTTTAAAAAGTATCTCAAATGATGTGTCATCGTAATATTAGTTGAGTAGATCTAATGTCATTGGTTATGCCATAAATTATCATTAAAATATTAAATATCATGTCATTTGAGAGAGAAAAATTTGAGATCCATAACATTACTCATAATAAATATATATAAAAAAAAGAAGAAAATTGAAATTTTCACATATAAACATGATAGCTTCATATTAGTTTTTTTTAACAAATATATATGTGAAATCCACTTATTATTCAGAATATCATTTTTTATCATGTGGAAATATGTGTTCTATCATTCTTGTAAATAGTGTTTGGTACATTAGTAATCTTATATTCCTAATGATTCAGGTACAAGATAAAATGTTAAGATTTTAACATGGAGTAGGTATTCGCATGACCAAAAAATATGTTATAATCTTATATTATCACGGTATATTGAGATCTTTCTTTAGACAAAATTACCCCTCATATTTTAGTAATTTTGACATAAATTTTCTCATTTATTATGTACTTGCAAAAAATTTACCAAGCAAATACCCATTTATATAGAACTCAGACTTCTTTATTTTAATAATTTGGACAAAAATATCCTTATTCGTCTTGTTTTGTTGTTTAATTTGTTACTATGTTTAATTGACTTAATTAATTAATACTTATTTGTGTACTAAATAATTGAATAAATTATGAATTATATTTTTCTAAAAGTTTTAATTTTTTTAATACAATTTATTAAATGTTACTGAATTATTTAGTTGGACACTTTTTTGAGCGTTGAATTTCATTTGGCAAGAATTCATGAGATGAATAAATACATGAACATTTTAGTAAAAGGTGAATATTAGAAATACACACTAATTTTGGAAATTCTCACACTCACTCACAATAATAATTATCGGGGATAAATCAACTCTTGGTACCTGTACTGGGACTCGACTTATAATTTGGTACCCGAAGTGAAAAAAGTTACAAACTGATGATTGTACTCGAAAAATGTTACACTCCGTTAAACATTAGGGACACGACTTACAATTTGGTACCCGAAGTGAAAAAAGTTACAAACTGATAATTGCACTCAAAAATTTTTGTAATATCGTGCTTGTACTTTCCAATTTTTAAATAATCGTTAAAATTGATCCAACGGGAGAGACAAACATACAGAGAGAGAAGCGAAGTCGACGCGAAGAAGGTCCTCGATGTTTTGTTCCATCTTTTCTTGCCTCCCACATTCGCACCATTGCTCCACAGTGGCACCGACTTGGGAACTCTGGTGTAATCCATTCATTTTAGTTGCATAAACTACAATCTTCTTCTACGATTTCATTTACGATTCCACTCCAAGACGAGCTCATCCTTTCAATTAAACATTGAAAACCCTTTACTAAATATATGTGAACCTGTAATCAATGGAGAATCGAGACAAGAAGAATGAGAGAAGAAGAATGACAGAAGAAGAGAACCCTAATTTTCAAACAGAATAAAGATGAAACCCTACTGTTTAACAGAGTGTAACATTTTTCGAGTACAATTACCAATTGGTAACTTTTTTCACTTCGGGTACCAAATTGTAAGTCGTGTCCCTAATATTTAATGGAGTGTAACATTTTCGAGTACAAATCACCAGTTTGTAACTTTTTTTACTTCGGGTACCAAATTGTAAGTCGTGTCCCAGTACAGGTACCAAAAATTAATGACAAAACTATGATTTTCAACACTAAACTTGGCACGTTTTACTTAATACACCACTGATCTTTTAAATTTTTGGATTACATCATTAAACTAATTAAAAAAATTTAATTGGGCCATTTCGTCCAAAATAGTTGACAGACATAAGTGGCGCTGATGTGGCAAAAAATAAAAAAAATTGCTTGTGGCAAAAAAAAATAATCAAAAACAGATTTTTTTTAAAAAAAATTACATTTTAATGTTTTAAAAATAACAAAAACATAATAAAATACAACAATTTTTTTTTAAAAAAACAATTTTTTTAAAAAAATATATTTTTTTTGAAAACAGATTTTTTTTTAAAAATATATTTTTTTAAAAACAGTTTTTTCAAAAAATGATTTTTTTTAAAAACAGATTTTAAAAAAAATAGAATTCTAAAAAAAAAATACTTTTTAAAAAAAATATATTTTTTTAAAAAAATAGATTTTTTTAAAAACAGCTTTTTAAAAAAAACAGATTTTTAAAAGGAGAGAATTTTTTAAAAAAAGATTTTTTAAAAAATGGAACTTTTTAAAAAAACAGATTTTTCAAAAAAGTAGAACTTTTTTTAAAAATTTGATTTTAAAACAGTTTTTTAAAAAAAGCTATAAAAATATTTTTGTAAAAAACAGTTTTTTTTTAAAAAAAGAAGATTTAAAAAAAATAGATTTAAAAAAAATTGATTTTTTAAAAAACAGGTTTTTTTGAAAAAACAGATTTAAAAAAAATAGAATTCTAAAAAAATATACTTTTAAAAAAACATATTTTTGAAAAAAATAGAATTTTTTTAAAAACATCTTTTAAACAGATTTTAAAAAAAAATAGAATTTGTAAAAAATGGTAGAAATTTTTTAAACAGATTTTTAAAAACCGGTAAATAGTTTTAAAAAAACGGTAGACATTTTTAATTTTTTTTTATAAAAATAGAATTGATAAGATTTTAAAAAAACGGTAGAAATTTTTTTAAACAGATTTTTTAAAAAAATTCTATTTTTTTTCTAAAAAATATATTTTTTAGAATTCTATTTTTTTTAAAATCTATTTTTTTAAAAAAATTTGGTTTTTTGAAAAAACTATTTTTAAAAAAAAATATTTTAAAAAGTTCCATTTTTTAAAAAAATCTCTTTTTTAAAAATTCTCTTTTTTTAAAAATCTGTTTTTAAAAACTTTCTATTTTTTTAAAAAATTATATTTTTTAGAATTCTATTTATTTTAAAAGCCGTTTTTAAAAAGAATGATTTTTTGAAAGAACAGTTTTTTAAAAAAATATATTTTAAAAAAATTCAATTTAAAAAAAAAATGTTTTAAAAAAATCTATTTTTAAAAAAAATTGTTTTAAAAATCACTTTTTTTAAAAAGTCCCATTTTTTATAATTCTATTTTTTTTAAAAATCTGTTTTTAAAAAAAAACTATTTTAAAAAAATTTATATTTTTGTAAAAAAAATATGTTTTTTAAAAAAAAAATATTTTTTTAGAATTCTATTTTTTAAAAAAATCAGTTTTTTTTCAAAAAATTCTGTTTTTTTTAAAAAACTATTTTGGAAAAAAGCTTTTTTTTAAAAAAAATTCTTTTTTAAAAAAACTATTTTTAAAAAAAAGTTGTTTTTAAAAAAAATCATTTTTTATAGAATTCTATTTTTTTAAAAAAATCTATTTTTAAAAAAAATATATTTTTTTATAGAATTCTATTTTTTTTAAAAAAATCTGTTTTCAAAAAAAATATATTTTTAAAAAAAATCTATTTTTTTTAAAAAAATTTAATTTTTTGTTGTATTTTATTATGTTTTTGTTATTTTTAAAACTTTAAAATGTTAAATTTTTTTAAATCTGTTTTTGATTTTTTTTTGCCACATAAGCAATTTTTTTATTATTTTTTTTCCACATCAGCGCCACGTCAGCGTCACTTTAACGCCTGTCAACTATTTTGGACGGAATGACCCAATTAAATTTTTTTAATTAGTTTAATGATGTAATCCAAAAAATTATAAGTTCAGTGGTGTATTAAGTAAAATATGCCAAGTTTAGTGGTGAAAATCATAGTTTTGCCAAAAATTAGTTTATCCCATAATTATCGTAATAAAATAACTTCTACCTTGCAAATATATCTCTTCCTCAACATCAAATGAATTTGGTGCGACAATAATCATGTAGAGACTACTATTTATGTAACTTTTTTTTTTTTCAAATTTGGGAGGGGGTATGTTTTGAACTTTGAAACTCTTGCTTTCCAAGATGGCAAGTACACCAATTGAACTAGTGATCATCAATATATTTATGTATTTTTGGTGTATACATAAAAGATAAATGGCAAAACTAATGAAATCACCATTATAGTTGGCACGTTTTATTAATTACACCATTAAACTTTTAATTTTATAAATTACCCCACTAAACTAATTATTATTTTGAAATTAATTGGGTCATTCCGTTAAAAAAATAAACGGACGTTAATTTTTTATCGATAAAACTAATGAATTACCCACCGTAGTTGGCACGTTTTACTGATTACACCATTGAATTTTTAATTTTTCAAGTTATCCCATTAAACTAATTAATATTTTGGAATTGAGTCATTCTATTACAGACCTCACGAGTGTTAAGTCGTTTCAGTTTTTATCCTATGTGGACATGAAAAAGAAAAAAGAAAAAAGAAAATGATTTATTCTTTCTTTTCCTTCCTCTCATCTCTCTCTTCTCCCCCTTCTTCCAAGTCAAATAGATATGCGTATTTTCTGTCTCTAAAATCTATGAAAATTCCTAAATCTGAATATCAAAAATATTGAATTGAGCTTCAAAGTTCATCATTAGATATAACAATGGAGTCTGAATTTCCAAAAACAATAACAGATGAAGTAAATGGTGTTGCAGTAGGTTTCCTTATGTCTTCGAACTCATTTCATTCACTCCGACTATCAGCAGCCTTATGTCACCGAACTCCTTTCATTCACTCTCGATTGCCTCCACAAGGTCCACTCCTTCCCTTGTGGCGCCCCCAAATTCAGACCGCCACTTAGTCACTCGAATTCGGTTCGTCACGTGCTCAAAGTAATACCATAATAACTAAAATCACACATTCACAACGAAAGATCTAATTTAGAATAATATACAATGATTTATTATAATTATTCCCCCAAGTCTCGCAACCTACAATACTTAATAGATTACATAATAATATCGAATAAAGACTTATTACATAATCCTACTTAAGTTTAAGCATAGTCTAAAAGCAGTCTTAAACATAAAGGGACAAGCTAGTCGGTAGTCTTGCCCTTGTCTTTTCCAGAGACACTTCCCCGTTCCGCCTTAACTGAAAGGTTTTAAATAAACAAGGATGAGCACAAATTGCCCACCAAGTAATATACAACACGTGTGAAGAATATAATATCACAAGGTTGAAAATCACAGTATAGTCTCCAAGATAGTTCAGGGTATTAGAATAATATCATGAATAATGTGTATCAACAATTCTCGAATCCAATCTTTGGAATATGAAAGGATAGTTCAATATAGATCAACAATGTAAAGGATAGTTCGGATACTTGCCTCAAGCGTAGTTTACCAAAGTAAAGCTTAATATCAACCCAATGCACTATGATATCCTATTTATGTATAATCACATTAGTTATACAAGTTCAACATTTACACCTATTATCTTAATTTACTATTATACACAAGTGAAATTTATCAATGCTAACATATAGTGTTAGTCTTCTAGTCGCATAAATCTTATATGAATGTCATCACATGAAAATTAGTTTATAACACACCATGTCGTAGTTGAAATCACACATTGACTTTAAAGTGGTAAACACTTATTCTTCATAGGATCCTATCAACAACACGCTTATTAACACATGAATACTACACTGGACTTGTATTAAAGATTAGAGTAACAACCTGGGCATTTATGGAACCACATAATAACTACAAAATTCTGATCCTACTGCAGACTGGCGCAGCCGCGCTGGATTTGAACTAAGGAGTGGCGCGGCCGCGCTGCTCCTTGTTCAAACCAGAACATTGCTGCTCCTACATAAGGTCAGTGCATATTCGACTTGTACGTACATCAGTAATCATGCAAAAAACATATGTTAGTATATGGATAACAAAGTTTGACCTCATATCATAGCATTAACATAGGTCACCATCTATTCTCATTTAATCAAGACTTTAAGTATTAAATTCACAATTTTTCTTACGTTTGATCGTTGAACACATACTATATGCATGATCCATAGGTCTCAACAACTCATGTTTGCATTAGATTAGTCATGTATTACAAGTTATGACGTTCTAGTTCATTCATGCTTGTTCTAAGCCACATTTAACTAGTTTTACTATGCATAAGACTCACTAGGCATTCATGGTAATTACATTTATATGAATGACCCACTTAATCATGACGTCTCACATACACAAGTTAAACCTTATAAGCATGCTCACAAATCTTAACTTAAAAGCGTATATAAAGTTTATCAAGTTTGTTTTCAAAACTTTAAGTTTCCATTAGTAAAACTTATTCAAGCATGTAAGGTAAGTTCACATATTCCATAACATGCTTCCATAACCACATAATAGGTCACATAGGTATGTTTTGAAATTCAAAACTTAGTTTATGCATAGTTCATGTACACATAGCTAATATAGTCTTTTACTTGTACTTTTTCTTTTAATTCATGCTTAACTACATCATACCCTCACCAACAAGGTAACTAACACATTGGTCACATTTTAATGTATATCAGAACTCGATACATTGGCACATAAATTCAAGACATGTTTTTGAAAAAGGTTTATCAAAACTAGTTTACAACTCTTTAAGTCCTCTTTGAATAATCAAACTAAAATCAACTAACATGGCTTACTATATGCATAGAAATCTCAGTCCACATGTGCAGGTTATCTATATGCATATCCCTACTGACATAGTATGCTCAGAATGACAAAAGATCACAAAAGTAATGTACATGACTGGCAGCAGGCGCAGCCGCGCGGAAATGTACTACAGAAGTGGCGTGGCCGCGCCACTTCGAGTAGAGCAAAGAAATGAAGGCTCTACTTCTGCAGAGCTTCATCCCAACCCATGCCAAACCTGTAACCAGACAACTACAAAGCTCCTAAACATGTATACAAGCTCAAATAACACAATGGCATGCTAATCCATACCAATTATCAGAGAATTCAGTAATTACTAGAATTTGACAAAACTTCAAAATGAAGAACATAAACAGAAATTATACCTCCTTGAAGCTTGAATTGAATTCCCTCACCCCTCTGATAATATTACATAATAGCTCAGCAACTCACACTCCCTAATGCACTTCTCATACAATTTTTAAGCAATAGAAAATGAGATAGAAAGGGTGCTATATATAGGGAATGGTTTGCCCAGTTCATGGCATTGCACCATGGTTTGTGTAAGACCCCAACTTTTTATAAATGAAATTGAATTTTCTCTATTTATTATTTTAAAATAGTAAGGGTTGATTTGATTAATGTGGTTAGTTATGGGTAAAATGTGCAAATATTTTAAGTAGTTATAAAATATTCATTGTTATCGGGGAATATTTGTTTGGTCGTGGAATATTCTTCCTGTTGAGGAATATTCGTACGCCGGCGCAACCTTTTGTGGGCCCCATAACGGAAAGCAATTGGATGAAGAAAATGACAAGTATGAGTTTTTATAAATAACGGTGTAGTTGTTACTGTTAACACTATTGGAATACCCGGTGGTTAAAACACAGTAATACGCGGTGTTGCACAGTAGCACACGATATTGCACCAATTACTGATTCTTACGTAAGAAGGCACTACTCAATAATTGTTACAGTAATTACTGTTCAATATTTTATCTTATTGATTCAATAATTGCTACATTGATATTTTATATTATTGTTGTTTTAATAATTGTCACTACACAGTATTTTCCATTATCAGATCAATAATTCATATTATTTTAATAATATTACTAGATAACATTATTGGCAATGTCTAGAAAGTTCTGTCTAAGAAGAGGTTTGGTCACCTAATTGCGCGCCAGTAAGGAGAAATCCTTATTGGAAAGTCCCCTCTTTTCTGGGAACGTCCTGGTTGTCATTATTGTGATTCTGTAATATTATTTGTGAATAATTAATTATTGATTTATATGATATTGTAGACACTCAGAATTTTCCGCACACCTGTCACTAATATTGCAGGAGAACAGATTCGTCTTTCAAGAGGGAACCCTGGAAGACAGTTCATATCTATCCCGGATACTACCGGAAGTTCAGTATCAACCCCAGAACACACACTGGGAATAACAATTCAAACCTCAGAGATAACCCCGAGGCGTGCAGATCTAATACCGGAACACACACCGGAGAAGACCGATTAATCTCGGAGATAACCCTGAGGTATCCAGTCTCAGTCCCAATCATGGGAATAGCTACCAACCTTGGTGATCACCCCAAGGAATGAAGTTTCAGCGATAACCCCGGAAATGCTTGTTTCAAATGCAACCAACTTCAATTTTGGCGGTCACAACGAGACACCCAGTACAAACCCGGAGGTAACACCGGGAGGATAAACACACCTCAGAGATGATACTGAGGACCTTCAACACTTGAAGCAGCCCAATCTCATAGATAACCCTGAGCAACTTCTGCTTTATCAGCCCAAAATAGCGATAACTCCGGTGAGGGGTAAAGGCATCATCTTGCCACTCTAAAGCCACATCACGTCGTCTCAACATTTCATACACACATCTCTACACAACTATGTCCCACAAGAATCAAGGAAAACCAATCCCGAGTGACTATTGTGCAGGGTAACAGATAGAATTTGAAGCTTGAAGACCAGAGGGCACCGTCCCATCTTCATGACTTTGTACAACCTCTAATACTATGCCATTGTACAACTCTCGACAATGGCGGTCCGAAATAGGTCCTATATACCTCAATTGGATGCCCGGATTGCAATTCTGAAAGTTCGAGCGGACATTGCGGTGCCTACGTGCACGTACTACAAGACGACCCGACCCGAGAAACCCGGGCAGCCTCAGGTACACCTTTGGCTCCCCCCTCTATAAATAGAGGGCTTGGGGTGGCCATTGTAAGGAGAGAAAGAGCGAGGCAGCCCTGTCAAATTTACTACGAGTATGCAATATACTAAGTGCTTTCCCATTTTAAACACTTGTGAGCTCACATATAGCTACTTTTGTACCGGCGGGAGCCAAGTTTCATCCACTTTAAAGATATAGAAGTCTTCTTTGGCAGCCCACTGTAAGCCTTCTCACACACTTTAAAGCCTTTCTCTTCATCTTTGCACAGACCCTTCTTCACGTTGAGAGTCGTGTTGCGTGTGTTTTCCCGGACTCCGGTCCGTGGTTTTATTTCAGTTTGTATATATAAATATATATATATTTATATATATATGGACTAACATTATCGAGTTATACCTCGGTTGAGCCTAGACTTTGGTCTGGAGCGTTTATTTGCTTATATATATACTTATATATATTAAATGTGTGTCGAACTTTGTTCAATGAGCCTGGATTTTACATCCGGTGCGTTTATTCACTTATATATATATATATATATATATATATATATATATATATATATATATATATACTTATATATATGAACTGTTGTCGAACTTTGTTCGATGAGCCTGGATTTTACATCCGGTGCGTTTATCACTTATAAATATTATATATATATATATATATATATATATATATATATATATATATTCGTCCCACCTGGAGTCTACTTTATGGTGATTGATTGCTTTTACAGCTTTCTTTACGTTTCGTCCTGCCTGGAGTTCACTTCGTGGTAGTTGATTGCTTTGTACAACTTTATTTATGTTTCGTCCTGCCTGGAGTTTTCTCCGTGGCGGTTGATAGATTTTACAGCTTTATTTACATTTCTGATCCCCTATTGAGGTGCTTCGTGGTTGGTGATCATGTCTATATATATATTTACAGCTTTTATATATATACCTACTTACTGCTTTCATACAAATTGCAGTATCACGTGCGTCTAGGAATCATGTGATCACAGATTCAGCCTATTGGATCTAGATTCGGTTACCATGATGGATATTTTCAGCTGTAAGCAGCTTGTAAATTATTCTGTGGTGTCTAAATTTCCTCAGATGGTTTTCATACCTCCGAGGAAATCGATATTATTTTGTACATTATTTTCTTATAGATGCTTCGCATCTCGGAAAAAAAATCAATCAAGCCGAACACTTAATAAAATGGAAGTGTAAAAGGTCTCAATTACTATTGAGCACAAGGGTTTGAAAAACCTCTTTTACAAAACATCACTGCCATATCTTGCTAAAAACTGAATTTTTACATATATTCAAACCCTGTGTATATACGTGCGAACGAGGCCTCACACTACTTCCAAATAACAGCACATTGACCCACATACACACATTTAGATAACATTTTCTTGAAAAGACGCGGTCACCGTGGTAACACGGATGTCGGGGGGTGCCTAACACCCTTCCTCCGCATAATCAAGTCCCCGGACCCTAATGAATCTCGATTTCATCGACCCGTTTAGCAGTGTCACATCACTGGGTCAATGTGCAAACCTTTTCTCGGTTGTGTTGGTACAACCATTTAAAAAACAAACTGGCGACTCTTAACAGTCCATCGTCGACATTATACATGTCGGACCTTTTTCACTTGTTTTTTCAAACAAATCTTACCTAAAATGAGAACACCAAATAACAAGTAACGGATAGGGACAACTAAAAATCCCGACATCGACAGGTGGCGACTTCGCTGGGGACCCCAGTAAGAGGACTTAAGCCGCTATTACAATTTTTTCAAAACTGTTATCTGCCTGTGTGTGGATGTTGCATTTACATTTATGATGAATGTGTACGAATGCATTTACTTATTGCACTTAGTGCCTCGCACCATATCTGCTTGTGATATTAGTGCTTCGCACATGTCATCATTTCCATACGCTGAGACGCGATGTATATGAATGTATGTTGTGTGGTCCCTCCACCAGGAGGTTATCCCGTCGGTGTTTGATTACTTAACTCGTAGGAAGACTAATTCCCGCGAGGCTCAGGAAAGGCACCACCTAAATTCGCTCCAGTTGAAAGTCCGGATTAATTTTCCGTTGAGTAAATTGCGATGAATTGGGAACCATCATGCCAAAAAGCCGTGAGAGAAACCTAAGATAGGTCAGCCTCTGATAAACCCAAAATGGAGGAAAGTCTCTTCATGTTTCTCATTTTTAATTACTTGTAAGCATAATTACTTGTAATTTCATCCATATCTATCTCCGTGTAATGAGAAATATGAAGAAATGTGTACACATACATATTTAAATTGACATGCTACAAACAGCTGACATCCGTTTTGCAGGATTAAATTCCTAAAATGGACACATCACATATCATGTTATTATACACACATTCCCTAAAGACTAAACTATGCAAGTCTTTCACAGGGAACCAATCAGACCTACTACCCGATCAAAATCCAAAAAGGCTGCAAGCCTACAGTCAATCATGTCGTTATCTGACCAGATTGACCTTAATCCAGTTTCTCGCAAAGAATTTGACGGATTAAGCAAACAAATTACAGATTTGGCTGTTCTACTCAAAGAACTACACAAGTCTACTCAGGATCCAAAGATACCCGTACATGCTGAATCCTCTACACAAGGGGGAGCCCAGGTCATTACAATACCTGAACTGCAGTTGGATACAACCAACAAAACTCATGATGCCACCCATCTCATAGGAGATCCAGACACCGACGACATCAAAAAGAAAGTCCTCCAAATGGAAGAGACCCTTCGTGCTATCAAAGGAATTGGAACACACGGGAGTGTTTCATATGCTGATCTTTGCATTTTCCTTGGTGTTCATTATCCAAAAAAGTTTAAAACTCCTAACTTCGAAAAATATGATGGGTTAGGAGATCCTTACAAACATTTGAAGGTGTTTATTGGAGAACTTGGATCTTATGCAGAGGACGAGAAGCTCAGAATGCAGCTGTTCCAGAAGAGTCTGACTGGAGAAGCCCGTTCATGGTATACTAGATTAGACAATTCAAAGATCCATAGTTGCGAAGAGCTAGCACATGCCTTCCTCAATCAATACAGTTTTTAGTCTCAGATGGCTCCTGACCGGTATCAGATTACCAAGGTCAAGAAACAGTCTAACGAGTCTTTTAGAGAGTATGTTCAAAGGTAGAGACGCCTGGCTGCCCAAGTTATTCCTTTCATGACAAAATTAGATATGGTCGTGACTTTCATAGACATACAAGAAGCTCCTTTCTATGAAAGAGTTTTAGCCGGAATTGGTAAATCATTTTCTGAAATGGTCAAACATGGGGAGATGGCTGAGATGGGATTGAAGTCTGAAAAAATTCAAGACCTAGATGCCCTTAAAGCTGCTGCTGATCACATCCAATACGAAAATATGGAAAAAACCCCCCGGAGGGTCCATAAAAAGAAAGAGGAAGATGTTTCCCTGATACTACAGGGTCAAAAAAAGCAATCAGAACATGTCTATTCAAATAAGAAACTACACTCCCTTTCAAGCACAGTCTTCGAACCCTCCAATACCAAAAGGTGGAGAAGTCAAACACCCTCGAGTGTTCACACCCTTAGGGGACACACTCGAGAATATTCTCACTCTTCTGACAACACAGAAGAAAATTACACATCTTCTTCCACCAACCAGCCCTAATGGGTAGGGTTTCAATGCTGCTCGGAAATGTGCTTATCATGCCGGGGCACCTGGACATGATACTCAAGATTGGTGGGCCTTGAAACACAAGATCCAAGACCTGATAGACAACGGTGAGATCGTGGTCACCAAACCAGATCAGCCTCACGTTCAAAACAACCCTCTTCCTCAACACAAAGAAGAAGAGGTCAACATGATTAATTGGAACAATGGACAGAGTTCCAATTTCAACTGCAAATCCTCCCAGACCCCCAAAGATGGTGTTGACAAGTGATATTATGCCAAGTTCCAGTTTGCAATGGAACGTAAGATGAAAGCTCTATGCAAGCAAATGGAGTAATTGGCAGAATTGGTGACTTATCAGCATCAAGTGACACGCCAATTAGTCAGCAAGGAGCATGCCAGTCTCCTGCCTCTTGTCATGAATATTCCCTCGTCACTTTCAGAAAATGAATGCCGGAAGACAAAGTGACAAAGAGAACGAATGCCAAAGCCCGTCGGGATTTTGCTAACAGAAGTGAATTCACATATATGGCCAACCTATGGAGGAAATACTTCATATGCTAATCAATGAAGGAAGGATCACTTCCCTTTTACCTCCAATCAATCCCCGTTCAGGACGGTACAATTCTGATGGAGTATGTCAATATCACTCTCATTCTCGCGGTCACAACACAGAAGAATGCTGGGCACTCTGCCACCTTATCCAGAATCTCATTGACATCGATGTCTTGCAACTAGCAGGTGATGGTACTATGCTATGTGGGAGTGAGAATACCTGTCCTACTAAGTGGAAGGGATTGGTAACAGTTATATCTGCTGAGGCTGATGACATTGTCAAACCGATCACAATACCAACAGTTCAACTCAGAGGAAGTAACAATCCTTTGAAACTGGCCGCTCCCAAGCCAATCAACTTACCATGTAGAGTAAAATATCCTATTGTTAGCTTGTGCAAAGTTCCGTGGAATTATGGAGAAGGTGAAGGATCCACCTCATATACAACTGCTACAGTGTCGAAGGAAAATCCACTGTATCTTCCCCAACGGGTGATGAAGTCTACCATCAAATCAAAGGGGAAAATACCCATGGAGAAGATTGAAAAATTCCTCCGCACTATGGGTCATAATGAAGCCAAGATGGTTTTAAGCTTAAGAGAAGCCCCACACCAAATTTCAATCCTGGACTTGGTCCTAACTTCCGAGGATCACCGGACGATCTTGCTGAAGGTTTTAGAAGAAGCCTCTACCAAAATCAGTTGATACGAAAAAATTTCAACATTTGGTTGATCACATTTTGAACAACAATGTGATATCCTTCACTGATGGTGACATACCGCCCAGATGGGCCGGTCATTGCAAGTCGTTGCATATTGCGGTCTTGTCCTCCGGATACATGCTAGCTGGAGTCTTGATAGATGGAGGTTTATCTCTAAATATCTATCCATACGCTACCTTGGTGAAGATGAATATCAATCTAACCGAATCCGAAGTAGCCATACAGTTATCAAAGCTTTTGACGGAGCCCGCCGAAATTCGGTCGGAGTAATTGAACTGCTAATCGAAATTGGTCCCCACACATTCTGCGTATCTTTCCATATGCTCAAGATAGATTCAGGATATAACCTGTTCTTGGGACGACCATGGATTCATATGGCAGGGGCAGTCCCCTCCACCCTTCATCATCAGTTGAAATACATTATCAACAATAGCCTAGTCACGGTCAACGCTGAACCAGAGTGTCCTCAACACGGGGACATGCAATTCATCAATGCCAATGCAAATGTTGAACCGGTCAGTTTTCATGCCTTGGAAGTAAGCAATACCCAATACCATGCTATTGGAACGCCATTTCCGAACCCAAGATTTTTGTCGAGGTAATATCGGCTACTCAAGAAATGATGTCATTGAGTTATCAGCCAGGACAAGGGCTGGGTAAAGATCGCCAGGGTATCAAGTACCCAATTTAATTAACCAAGCAAACTGGAACAGCTGGACTAGGCTATTCTGCCAGTTCTAGACATGGGAATCCTCATAAGCATCAGCAGATTCCTTCAGCTTCAAGTACGCGGCGTTTATCTTTGCCTTCAAACTCTGAGTCCGTACAACCTTCTGTAAAGGTTCCAGCCAGTATTATGGCTATGTTATTTCCCCAAGCCGGTACCGGTGAAGGAGAAAGAAGTCTTTGTTTCAGATCTCGTAATGGAAGAGGAGGAACGAAGAATCAAGCAAGACATCATCCGGATGATGTCAGGCATATGCATCATCATTCATGATGAACATACAAACAGATACACCCCAGACGATGGTTGCCCAGACTTAATGGCCATCATTTGGGAGAAGGAGGACGATGACAACTCCTCCATCACTGCAGTCCACCCGGACTTTGCCCTTGCCAATTGGAGCAGCACTCTCTGCATTGGTCAACAAGGGTAAAACGAGCAGAAACTCTTTCTGCCCTGTAGATATCATAACTGCTTACTTTTTTGTACAATATTAGCAGTTTATTTTGTCAGTACATGCTAACACTGTGTATAATCAAAACGTTTCATATATACTAAGTGAAAGCATATTTTGTTTCAGGACCCTGAATTTAGATGTGCCTGTACTTACTGATACGGTGCCTCTTCTCCACAAGGATTATACCTTTGATGTAGAGATGAACTTAGCCTTGATGGAAGTACATGAGGACATTGAGGTGCCTCTAGAAAATCAAGAATGGGTCAAAGAGAAACCTAAACCCAACCTTGACCAAACCACTTCTTTCAATCTCGGAACCTTAGAAAGCCCTAAGTTAATCCAGTTTGGTTCAGACCTTACTCCAAACCAGCGGAATGACATGGTTACGTTATTAACCCAATTCTAGGATGTGTTTGCATGGTCTCATGAAGACATGGTCAGTTTGTTCACTGACATTATACTCCATAGCCTTCCCATTAAAGATGGATTCAAGCCAGTCAAACAATTTCAAGCTGGCATCATCATGGTGTCCACATATCCTGAGTGGATATCCAACATTGTTCCCGTGCCTAAACCTGGAGGGAAGGTGCGAGTTTGCGTGGATTACCAGGACTTGAACAAAGCTTGCTTAAAAGATAGCTTTCCCGTGCCATTTATCCATATTCTCATTGACAATACTACTCAATACTATATGTACTCCTTTGCTGATTGCTTTGCGGGGTACCATCAGATCATGGTTGCTGAGGAAGATCGTGAGAAAACTGCTTTCATCACGCCTTGGGGAACCTTTTGCTATAGACGATTATCATTCGGCCTCATCAATGCTGGAGCCACCTATCAGCGAGCTATGATGGTTCTCTTCCACGACTTAATGCACAAAGAGATCAAGATCTACGTTGATGACATCATTGTCAAATCCCGGAAGGAGGATGACCACTTAGACCATCTCAGAAAGCTATTCAACAGGTTGCGTAAAAATAACTTGAAGTCAAATCCAGCCAAGTACGCCTTTGGCGTTAAATCAGGAAAGTTGCTAGGATTTCTAGTCAGCCACAAAGGGATTGAGCTGGATCCTACCAAAATCCAGGCCATCACGAAAATGCCCATTCCTCAGACAGTGAAGGAAATACGGGGGTTTTTGGGAAGAATCAACTTCATTAGCAGGTTTATCTCTCAACTCACAACAACCTATAAGCCAATCTTCAAACTATTAAGGAAGAACTCCTCCATGAAATGGAATGATGAGTGCCAAAATGCCTTCCTCATAATTAAAGAACAGCTAGTCAAAGCTCCCATTTTGGTACCACCCAAGGATGATGTTCCCCTGTTCATGTACCTGTCCATAAGTGATAATGCCATGGGCTACATGCTGGGACAGAAAGACGATAGAGGCCAAGAACGAGCTATCTATTACCTCAGCAAAAGATTCAGCAGAAGTGAACACAAGTACACTCTGATTGAGAAGACTTGTTGTGCTTTAGCATGGGCGTCCATGAGATTACAGAATTACCTCCATGGTCACATAACCCATCTCATATCCCGCGTGGATCCTCTCAAGTACGTGTTCAATAAACCCATGTTAAATTACCGACTGTCCAGATGGCAGTTGATCCTACAACAATTTGACATCGTATATGTGACGCAAAAGTCCATCAAAGTTCAAGGAATTGCGAATCAACTGGCTGCTGCACCTTCAGGGGATTTCAAACCCTTGGAAACCTATTTCCCCGATGAGGGAGTAATGACAGTTCAGCAACACCATCAATACGATACACGCCAAACATCGAAAATGTATTTTGATAGAGCTATTAATATGGAAGGTTCTGGAGCTGGAGCAGTTCTAGTATCTGGTATGGGGGAGCAGTATCCCGTCGCAATCAAATTATAGTTTGTCAGCACCAATAACACAACTGGGTATTAAGGCTGTCTCATGGGGCTAAAACTTGCCCGTTCAATGAGCATCAGACGGTTAACTGTCTTTGGAGATTCAGAGTTGGTAATCAGACAATCCACCGGAATCTATCAAACCAAGGAACTACATTTGCTGCCTTACCATCGACAAGTTCTACAGATGGTTTTGGAGTTCGAAGAAATCTCCTTTCTACACATTTCTCGTAATAGGAATGACTTTCCAGATGCATTAGCAACTTTGGCCTCCTTAATGTGCATGTCAGACAACGGACACTTGCCAAGCGTCACAATTTCCATGCACAAGGCCCCAGTCTATGGGAATTACGTTGGAAAAGTATCGGATGAGCTACCTCCCATCCAACATCCTTGGTATCAACATATCAAGGAATATATATGAGATGGATCTACACCCGCTGAGGCTAGCCCGACTGAGAAAAGGTGGATCCATCGAATTGCTATGAAATTCTACTTGAGTAGAGATGCGCTCTTTAAGAGAGATGCAGGACAAGGTCTCCTCAGGTGTTTAGACAAAGATCAAGCCCAAAGGCTTATGGATGAAATCCATGGTGGAGTCTGTGGCCCCCACATGAGTGGCCCACTCCTTGTCAAGAAAGTCCTCAGGACAGGACATTACTGGCTATCTTTCAAAGCTGACTGCAATGACCATGTCAGGAGATGTTATCAGTGTCAGATTCATGGGAATGCTATACACGCCCCTCCATGGGAACTCCACACTATAAGTTCACCTTGGCCCTTCTCAATGTGGGGAATGGACGTTATCGGGCCAATTGAGCCTAAAGCCAGTAATGGACATTGATTTATCTTCACCATGATCGACTACTTCACCAAGTGGGTAGAAGCAGCCTCCTTCCCCAGGGTTACCAAAGAAGTCATCATTGATTTCATCAGAAACAATGTCATTTGTAAATATGGACAACCAGAGGTGATTGTGTCAGACAATGCTAAGAACCTCAACAATAAAATGATAGAGGAATTATGCAGTAAATTCCACATCAAACATCTTAACTCTGTCTTCTATCGTCCGAAGATGAATGGTGCTGTTGAAGCGGCTAACAAAAACATCAAGAAGATCATGCAAAATATGTCCGCCAACCACAAAGATTGGCATGACCTATTGCCTCTTACTCTGTTAGCCTACAGAACCTCAATGCGTACCTCCACTGGGGCAACCCCCCTACACATTAACCTATGGGATGGAAGCAGTGCTCCCCATAGAAGTAGAAATGGAATTCCTTAGAGTGTTGATAGACGATCAGCTGGATGAAGATCAATGGGTACAAGACATGTATCACCAATTGTCTTTAATAGACGAAAGATGAATCGTGGCTATCTTCTATGGTCAGTTATATCAACAAAGGATCGCCAGATCCTACAACAAAAAAAATTTGGCTACGACAGTTAAAACAACATGACTTGGTTTTGAAGAAGATCATTGAAAACCAAGATCAATCTAAGGGAAAATTCGCTCCTAACTGGGAAGGCCCGTTTGTTGTCAAGGAAGTATTGACAGGAGGCGCTCTCAGATTGCAAGAAATGGATGGCGATGAATTTCCACAACTCATCAACTCGGACGCCGTGAAACGGTACTATGTCTGAAGTTACCATTAAGCAAACATCCTAGTGTTGGACCATCAGATCACCAGTCATTCCGGTTCTTTAACCCTATTACCACATACAACTCTTCCACGCTTTGTCCCTCAGGGAAACATACTTTTCAAGCCAGCAGCCAGGCTTCTCTGCGTTCATACGACTTAGGTCATCCCATTACGGATTGAACCTCTCGCGTTTGCAGTTTGGCTACCCATACATGGGATCAAACTTCTCATACCTATAATTTATCCTCAACCTAGGATTAAACTTTCTCATCCCCGTAATCTGACCTGCACATGGGATCACGCTTTTCCATTCGCCCTGAGGGGCGAACTACGTCGACCTGATCTCCTCTTCAATAGGAGTATGTAGGCAACTATTTCATATGGCCCGGTCGCAATAAAACAAAAACAACAAAAACATTTCCACCCTTTTCCTTACAAAAACAAAAACAACAAAAACATTCCTACACCATTTCTTCCACATACAGCGTTGAACCTCTTACACTAGGTTTGAACTACACAGACCAGATCTCCTCTTCAATAGGAGTACGTAGGCAGCCGGTTTCACCCCTACCAAAACACAAAAACTTGTCAAAGGTACTGGGATCATCCTTCAATCCACCATATTTCATTGGCTTCAGACCAAAGGGATGGAATTACCTGAACTCCTCCCAAATAGGAGATTCGACGACCATCTAAGCTGCAGTTATACCTTGAAGAGCAACACCAATCCATAAGAGATGGAATTAACTAGGCTTCTCCTAAATAGAAGTACTGGTGACCATCTGTGGTGCGGTCAATCTCAGAGAGGAAAGCCACACTCCTCTCCACATTTCCATACAGAAACCAGTCCCAAGACACCGAAGATGGTAGGGATACACATAGATCAATGATCCATTTTGAACTGTCCAGAGATATCTCAATGTCCATCCCTCAAGGAGGAATTCAGAATACATCAAGATCACAAGCCCTGAAGAAGCAGAAAAAATATCAAGCAAGTAGCAAAGCATATCTAAAAGGGAAGTGATCAAAAATATATTTCCGTACCATATATATAATGCTGTTTGATATACACCATGTAAACTGTACATGACAAAATGGCTAAACTAGTCTATGCAGGAAAGTACAAGCCCATCTATAAGTCAGGATATATGCGAGCTAATAAGTCCAATATGGCATCCCTCTTAGAAGAAGGAGGCGAAGATGTGGTCTCCTGTATGAGAATATCCACACGACCCAATAGATCTACAACCATCTGCATGGTGACCATATGCTCATCGATGTAAATGCTTATCTCTGCAATCATGCCAGTGGTAAGGGACCTCACTGCAGTACTATCTATGACGGCTACATCCCGGGCAGATATGGCACTATCCCGCTCAACTATCACTGCATCTCTGGCTGATCTAGCCTCATCCCGCTCGACAACAGCGGCGTCTCTACGAGCTAATGCCTCATCTCTCTCTAATAGAGCTGCGTCTCTCCCATCAAGGGCAGTCAACATCGAGGCTCTAGTCTGGTCTCTCTCAAAGGTCATCAGATGAAGACTCTTCTCGAAGTACTGTGCCGAATGCTATATAACGGCAGTGCTGGTACTAGGAGAATCTAGAAGAAATGCTGGCAACCCATCAACTGACTCCTCCTCGATGTAGGAATCAATGTCCTCCATAGGCTCTACATCGTCAGAATCACTACCCGGTAATTTGGATGCTATCGCAGCCGATGCAATCTCTGTCTCCATCCATACAGAATACTCTGCAGAACAACCTGGATGGCTCACAGAAAACACAGATATCTCACGCTGTTCCCAACAAGCATACACACGGGATCGGTCCTCTGCTGAAAGATAGCGAGAAGCTAAACGCTGACCTAACACCCCCTCAAAAGGATGAAAGTCCTAAAACTGGTCAAACTGCAACATCACGGCCAGCGGGTGGTAGGTAGTCATGCCCCTCAAGCCAGCCAGAGGGATATAGTCCATTCCCGGAGTATGAGTAATGAAGCTGTAGGGTGAGCTAAGCCCCGAGCATGGCAATATGCTAAACGGATCCCTAATATCCGCTAAGAACATAAACCAAGACAAAGCGTCCGTACAATCCGATGGCTAAAAGGAGTATGACATGGCTATGTCATGGGTGAAACAATACCCATGCCATCTAAAGGTGCCAATCGGTCTCAAGTGTGACATAAACTACATGTACAACATGACCGAGCTGTATGTGAACACTCTTGTCGGATAAGTACAGCAGTATGTAGCTGACCTCAGAGTCTCTGCTATAATCATCGGTATAATGGTACGACCCTCCCTGAGAGCTCTCACTGCCATGATGACTCCAATGTCTATCTCATCAATGTATCATGGCATATAGATATACGACAGTACACACAATAGTAGTACATCAACCCTGGCTAGACGCCAATGATCCTCTGGTGCGGTAAAATCCCCGAAATATCGTGTATAACGATCATCAGAGCCAAATCTGTCAAACAAAAAATGCTGGGATATCACGTGGCCAGATGTAAGCTCATTATGCACCACTCTGCGCCTCAATCCAGTGATGGTCATGAACCGTCGACTCATGTCCCCCAAAGCCATATGTATGCAAGGTCTTTCTAGTGGCAGCATCGTCAATCGTGCATACTCCTCCAGAGTGGGAGTCAACTCCTGGGTCCCAAATCGGAAAACCTACCTCTCCGATACCCAGTGCTCCAGCATGCCATCCATGAATCCTATAGGAACTTGAAACATCAACAAGGTCATAGTATGCTGTAACAAATGATCTACGGTCACCCCTGTCTAATGTGACATGCTATCGTACCACGATCGCATACCCGATGCCACCAATGATGGTGGGGTATGATCAATACAGCTAACTGTTGAAGAAGATATCTGTACGGGCCGTGTCTTAAGACCATCTAGGGGTCAATGCTGAATATCTCTGAACATACATACATATGCATAACATGATATATGCATTGCAGATAATAGATGGCAATATGATATAGGGAATGAAAAAACTGTGCATACATTCCTAAGTATATCAACATCTAATACATCATCTCTGTACAGCTACAAATACAGAGAAATGGGGGCACAAACGCCCTACTACTAACATAGGCCTATCGAAAGATATAGCGAGAATGGGGCACAGTCACCCAATAGCTAACAGAGGCCTATCAAAAGATATAACGAGAATACAAATCAGAAGAAGACAATGGTGTCAATGTCTACATCATCAATCCTGTCCACCTGATGTAACTCCTCTTGAGTCACTGAATCTCTATCAACAGGGATGTCAGGCCTGTATAGAGGAAGATCTGCGCCGACACAACCGAATGGGTCGTCTGAGGGGCCATCGCCTGAGCTGGGAGGATCAAACGAATCTATCTCTGTCGGATCTCTGCCCAAATTTCGGATAAAGAAATGTGCCTGGTCTAGTCGTCAGGTCAAACTATCAATCTGTGTCACATGAGTCAGATCTCGGACATAGTCTATCCAATCCGTCATCATCACGATTCCTGGAACCATATCCCCCATGAACTGAGTGGCGCAGGACTGGGCTCCAATAGTATGAGGGAACTACTGATGCTAGAATGTCTTCTGAGTGCAAGGACCATTTGATAATGTAAAGCCGTCAACCCCTAACAATGGGATATCAGTGACGGGTGACTATGATACAGGCAAGATCGGCATGCGAATCTCCACTGTGGTTCTCCTAATAGCATGCTCTCCTAAATAGAGCTCCCATCCTCCATCTGTAAAGAGAGGAACTCTCCGGGTGGTGATCACATACTCGACACCAGTCGGGTATCCATCCTCAAAACTGATGGCCACATATTCCCCAGAATACGGAATCCATGTGATAATATCAGCTGTCAACAACTCCAGCTGCATGCGGCAGTGAGTGAAACCCTCAGCTACAGGAACCTCCGCCAATATGGACTGATTCCATCGTCGTCCTCGTGGATAGGTATCTAAACCTAAAACACTCACAGGACGCAAGTATGTGAGCCTCTCATAGGCCCAAAACTACCAACACAATGGCAAAACAGCTGCGGTTAGTAAACACTCTTAACATATAAATGGGAAATGACAAGAGAAATACTCACTAGCTGAAATGGGTAGAATCCTAACCATGCCTCAGTCAAACCCTGTGAGCGCATACTCATGCCCCGGAGGAAATAAGCAAAGGTATATGAACCCCAATCATACTCTCCAATACGCTCCACATGACGAGTGGCGTTGATCAAAGCGAACGACACCGTAGAAGTGTTATCTGCTAAGAAGCAGCCCCTAATGATGATCAGGAACAATCGTCGAAGAATGCGATCTCGGACTCTGACATCATTAGGCATGGGCTCACTCAAAAGCCCGCTCATAGCATCTACGCTCAAAGGACCTGCACGGACAGTCCTGCCCTTGAGCGCCTCCGCCGAAACTCCTAACAATGATCTGATGGTAGTAGGGGTAATATTCGCCATGCAAGGCATTGGTGCCCCTCCAAAATCCATACATGTGATAAACTACTAATCCATCGGCGTCATCATCACCTCACAGTCCAACAGATGGAGTGAGTGAGTCTGATGAAACCATCGCTCAGACAATGCCCTGAGGTAACCCCAGGGACAACAACGGGGAAGGATGGAAAATAATGCTCCAAAGCCCTAGTCATTCACAATCGCTTTGTAGTCAGGATGAAGAGCCTGGTACATGGAGTGTATGCTAAACCAATTCCCTCGAAGCTGCGTGAAGCCGGGAACCTGCATGAAATGCAGATCAACATCAAAATCCTTTACTCCTCACCAATAGGAAAGAAAGAAGATCAAGATCTAACGTCATATCTTGTTAGCATGCAAGTACATCGAGGGATGTCTGCTCAAATCACCCAGAAGCTCTGGGTCTGCCATTTGAATACTGGGAAGCTCCCTACGGGGAACATGTGCAGCTTGAGTGGGGTCATCAATCGGAATATCCTCATCCTCATCCTCGACGTCCGGCACATCAACCCGGACTGGACATATCACTGCCTCCACCAATCGACAACGCTGTCTAATAGAACGGGGTCGAGGAACTTCAGAAGCCCTCCTCCGTACACCAGAAGTGGTACTACGGGAACTACTCGGCTGATCTGGATCCATAATATATGGACAACAAGTCTCCAAATCACTTCAAAAAGGGTGTGGTATTTCCTAACTTGGAGCTTTTCAAAATTCATTTTATGACTACATGCATGCATGCATTACTTTAAGATACATCTACAGTAGAGTTAAAAATGCATGACTAATTAAATGCCTACATTTTGAATTTTTTTTTGCCATAGTCCCCTTTGTAAATAGGACTATCCACATGCACATAGGCATGACTAGGTGGCCATTCAGTAGCACACCTGCCCCAAAGTCATATACATAATATATGCATTAAAAATAAAAAACATCCATCTATAAGGTTAACCTCAATACTAGGAGTACTTTACCTTTTACCTTTTGCTCATTTGTTCTCAAATAGGATAAGAAATAGAAAAAAAAGGTGCTAATTTGACTGTCTTAAAAGTCAAATTTTTTCACATCATTATGTTCATCATGGTTTAATACTAACATTTACTATGTTGAATATTTTTTATCAAGTCATCTGAGCATACATAATCACTAATATGTGTTTAGATGCATTTCATGCGATAATTCATTTTCCAACGGATAAAAACTGGAAAAAAATACATGCATACGTTACCAGGATAGTGCAGAACACTTGTACGGTGACAGAATTTGTAGAAAATTGCCCGAACTCAGCAGATCTGAAAGAGAGCTCTCAGATTTTTCTTCGCGACACAAGTTGAAAGTGACTTGTGAGACCAAACTGCAGGATATTAATATCCACGGTTGGCCGCAGGTCCACCTGTGGCTGAAGTAGGTGTACCTGCGGCACCCCTATATGGGCCCCACCCCTCCGGCTCGATCCAGTTCGAGTTGCAAAGGAGTTCTTGCAGACTGAAAAGGTCAAATCGGGAATAAAAATGCTACGCGATTGAGCAAAACAACCTACAATCCTGACCTTCTCAGATGGAACTTTGAGTCTGTACATCACTCCTTGGTAGTCGCCTAAACACGAGGTATACCATGCCAATGATCTCATTTATTACAAATCACATTCGACAATACCTTGTACAGGTCCAATGCCGCCAATTCCGGGTCATTACCCTAAAGATCAACGTGATACCCGACGGGGGTTAAAACGTGGAACCCCGGCGGGGGTTACAACGCGTGTTCATCCGTTGACACACACATCAACGAAGGTCAAATAGCCTTGACATCATTATAACAGTTGGATGTAAATCCAATAGAGAATCAAAAGCCATCCGATGACCAGCCACTGCTATACACATCAACGAGGGTACAAAACGCCTTCCTCGGTGGGGGTTACAATGTACTCCCCGGCGGGGGTCACCACGCATTATCATCTATTGATGTATGTATCAATGAAGGTCAAGCAACCTTGACATTATTTCAGTCGATGGCGAGTAAACCCATCGATGCATCAAAGGCTATTCGATGATTTAATCCGTTGGTATTCATAAGTCCCCAGTGGATCCCTGACGAGGGTCACAACGCAATGTTCCCTTGATTTACACGTTAGCGAAGGTCAAGCAACCTTGAAAATCTACCAACAGAGTATCAGCTGTTGATTCACACGTCAACGAAGGTTAAGCAACCTTGACAGTCTACCCCATAGGGTTTTCATCAGTTGATTCACACGTCGGTGGAGTACAAAACAACAAAGGTCAGGCAATCCTGACAGCATCTGCTGTTGGCAGTAAATCCAACAGAATATTGACATATCCTAGCGATACAAACCAGGAAAGTTCAACATCATCAAAGAGGATTGATGATGGAATATGTTATACACGTTCTCAAACAGACAAAGCTTTATCCCCATAGATCTCTTACACATAAGAGGTGCCTCTTCGGAACTAAGTCTGTATCAAGGCTTTAAGACTTTGGTGATAACTCCAACATCAACATCCTAACAGATTCGAATCACGCATCCGATAAGGTCATGGTTGCCAATCCTTGGTAAACATTACAAGGATCCAACAATTATCCCCAGCATTTTGGGCAACAACCCCGCATACATGCATCATACATTTACATCATGTTGCTACATATAGTATCATGTTTGTTTTATGGAATTTCAAGTGTCTAAGATTCTTTATCCTACCCATGTATTGCATTGCATGAGTATGATAAAGAGGGGCATCTATAGACACTCAGAATTTTCTGCACACCTGGAAGACAGATTCGTCTTTCAAGAGGGAACCCTGGAAGACAGTTCATATCCATTTCGGATACTACTAGAAGTTCAGCATCAACCCCAGAACACACATTGGGAATAACAATTCCAACCTTGGAGATATCCCAAAGGGGTGTAGATCTAATACTGGAACACACACCGGAGAAGACCGATTAATCTCGGAGATAACCCAGAGGTATCCAGTCTCAGTCCCAATCATAAATAACTACCAACCTTGGTGATCACCCCAAGGAATGCAGTTTCGGCGATAACCCCAGAAATGCTTGTTTCAAATGAAACCAGTTTTAATCTCGGCGCTCACAACGAGACACCTAGTAAAAACCCGGAGATAACACCGGGAGGACATGCACACCTCAGAGATGATACCGAGGACCTTCAACACTTGCAGCAGCCCAATCTCAGAGATAACCCTGAGCAACGTCTGCTTTATCAGCCCAAACCGGAGATAACTCCGGTGAGGGGTAAAGGCATCATCTCGCCACTCTAAAGCCACATCACGTCGTCTCAACATTTCATACACACATCTCTACACAACGATGTCCCACAAGAATCAAGGAAAACCAATCCCGAGTGACTATTGTGCAGGGTAACAAATAGAATTTGAAGCTTGAAGGCTAGAGGGCACCGTCCCATCTTCATGACTTCGTACAAACTCTAATCCCATGCCATTGTACAACTCTCGACTGTGACGAATGAGATTTTTGTAATTTAATTTTAATATTTATTGAATTAAATAAATATTTTTCGATGATTTAATTATTGGATTAAATAATTATTTGATGCAATTGTGGTAGATTAATTTAATTATATGTGTTACATTTATTAAATTAACGTGGAGAATAATTATTATTCAAGTATGTAATTAATTAAGTTTATTGAATTAAATGAAATATTTAATTAAGCATGATGTTATTTTAATTAAATTAATTATTAATTAGAGAGTTAATAATTTGACATTATTAATTAATGAGAAAATTAAATATATGACTATGTGAATTTATGAGAAGATATTTTATTTTATTTATATTAAATAAGATATTTGATTATTGTGCAAGTGGGTGTGACATGAATTAACTATGTGATAAAATTTTATTAAATTAAATGGTTTTTGAAACCTATTCTAGCTAGGAAAACATGGCACTAAAGGGAGTTGGGGCCAGTTAAACCATGACTGGGTAACTTACCACCAACACGTCAGTTGTTCATTATTTAGTTTACGTATTCTTTTATTTCTTCTTCATTATTTGCCTAAGTCTAGAAAACATAACAGAGAGAAATACAGAGAAAGAGTTGAGAAGTCAGAGTTGTTAAGAGGATTGTGAGAGTCATCTGAGAAGGAATTCATCTTCTATTAATTATACTCTGGGTAATTCTCCTTCCCAAATTCTATTTTACGTCATTATGTTTTTATAAGAAAATGGCTTTCAAAGTTTCTATAAGCCTCTGTGATTGAGAAAGGAGTAATATTTATGAGTTATTTATGGGTTAAGATGTATCAAATCGTATTTTATATATATATATATATATATATATATATATATATATATATATATATATATATATTGCATGATTCCATATCACCAGTTTCATAATATTACATCGTATATGATTTCTACAAAATTACAGAGTATGTGTTTCGGCCTTATGGCCTTATACGTGATATTTTATGTATTGATCGTACATTATCCCTAAATTTTTCACTCGTATATTATTATGCATGTTGATACGAAGAGACCAAAGTTTAAATGAACGGATTTTGGTGTTATAATGAATCCGTAGTGACAATTTTCATGTTTTATTTTAAAAACCTTCAAGAACATCAAGAACAGTAGAAGTAAATGTGTTGATTTTACAAATTATATGTTGTAACTTGTTAAAAATCATGCTAGATGGGTTAAGTAATGATTATATATGTAATACAATGATTGGGTAAATCTAAATTCGTGTAAAAATAACTAATTGGAAGTTATGACCATATTCATGTATAATTTTACCTGTGATTGATTTTTGGCATAATTTGGCCTTGTTGTATTCGCGAACTGCAGAAATTGCAGAAAATGAGCTTGGGTAACCCCGCCATCGGCTGGCGTTACCAAACTAAATTACCCCGCCCCGATGGTAAAAATAAAAAATAAAAAAAATATTTGATGAGAATTATTATTAAAATATTTACAAAATAAATTAAATATTTTAATTGAGATATTTATGGAATAAAATAATTATTTGATGAAAATTATTATTAAAATATTTATTAAATAAATCAAATATTTTAATTGAGATATTTTTGGAATAAAATAAATATTCTATGAAAATTATTATTAAAATATTTATAAAATAAATTAAATATTTTAATTGAGATATTATGGAATAAAATAAATATTCGATGAAAATTATTATTAAAATATTTATAAAATAAATTAAATATTTTAATTGAGATATTTATGGAATAAAATAAATATTCAATGAAAATTATTATTAAAATATTTATAAAATAAAGTAAATATTTTAATTGAGATATTTATTGAATAAAATAAATATTCGATGGAAATTATTATGAAATAATTTATTCGAGTGTAATAATAGTAAGAGAATAAAAATATTCTAATTTAATTAAGTAATTAAATTAGAAGGGTAATGATTTGTTAAATAAAGTGGAGTTTATATTAAATAATTAAGTGAAAATGTAACTAATGAATGTCGTGAATACATATGGTATGTGTGTAGGATTTGTGGTGAACAGAAGTAGTAATCGTTTAGCCTACGCACGAGGCAAGTTTTCTAACCCTACTTGTCATTATTGTTCAAGTTATTAGTTACCTCGAGTAAATTATTGTTACTATTATTCAAGTTCAATTGTTATATTAAAGATTTATTATCTTTTCAAAGCATGATTCAGTTATACAATAATTGTTCTATTGTATACTTCTTGAGATTATTATTCGAATTGAATATCATTATTGTTGAACCTTATTAGACTAGTGAATTTTATTGATTCAACTAGTCCTTAGTTGATGAACGTTCTAAATTTCAGAACCCTTATTGAATTATCCAAACCAAACTTCCTTTGGTGTGTACTCGAATGTCAAATTGAGATGAACAACCCTGCAAAGGGATTTACTTATGCGTTAGCGTTAAGATATTGTGTACAGTATGGTATTAAGGGTTGATCCCCCTAAGTACGAGTAGAAGGTCCATAGTCTTATTACTGTTAAAGGTTTCAAGTATAACCCTTGATAACCTAGGACATAGTTCAAGGTCTTATGACCCTCAAAATTCTTTTGATTCTTGCTATTCATTCTTGATTCAAAAGTTGAGCTTTTATTCAGATGTATTTGATTTATTCGCATGTTATTATACTGTTATTTCATTATTATACTTGTGGGCAATAGTGCTCACTCTTGCTTAATAATAACATTGCAGTTAAGAACGAAAGAACTGATGAACCTTCCACTAGTAAAGGCAAGGGCAAGGTTAACAAGTGATGAAGACTTGTTATTTTTATTAAATGATGTATTTATGTTTAAGACTTGAGTTAATGATGTTGTTTAAGACTTATTTGTTTATGATTCCGCACAGATGTTTAAGGTTAGTTTAACCTGTGATTGTATTATTATTATTCAGATGTTGTAACCCTTAAGGGGAAGATTTTTATTCTATCTATTGAATGGCTTGCATTTATTATGGGTAGATAGATAGATGATATTTTTACAGTGAACACCAAATCCCGTGGAATTGAAGTACCCAGATTTGGGGGTGTCACAAGTTGGTATCAAAGCTGTAGGTTATGAACCTTAGGTGGGGGGGGGAACAACCTTAGGTAGTAGCCTTATAGAAAGAAGATAGTGATGGAAAACTCTTATCGAGTTATAAGAAATGAATTTCTGTAATTCATTAAAGATAATAAAAGACCTTATGTGTTTATGTGTTAAAGTATGCGTTAGATGATACGACTTAGTAACTAAAACTTAAAATTTTGTTGTCAAGATGTCGAATGTTGGAGAAGCTAGTCAAGCTGGGGGGGGGGGGAAGAACCCTGAGTACTTATAGTACCAACAGAGGAGGAGCCCATAGATATACATGTCATTAGGGAATAGTTAGTTCAGAGGGAGTCATCTCCATTGATCACCGTTGTTGGTCAGGAGCATGAACCTGAGACTGATCCTGAGGAGGATCTTGAGGAGGAGTTTGACGAGGAAGAGGAAGAAGAGGAGTTACCACGGTACACCGTTGATGCTGAGATGAATCACACATTGTATGACCGTAACGTGGATTTACGAGATGAGGTTCAAGATCTGAGTAAGCGAGCTATTATTCAGCAGATTACTCTAGAAGAAAAGGAGAGGGAGATTTCGACTCTTCACTCACGACTGAGAAATATAGAATGGGATTTGGTCCATGAGAAGGGTTAAACTGAAGATAAGACCGAGGAGATAGAGAAGCTGAAGAAGGAACTGAAGGAAAACTCTGAAAGGCTGAACATAGCAGAGGAAGGCTGGGTAAGAGAATCACGTCGAGCTGATCGTGCAGAGGATGATAGTCGTACAAAGAAAGCGAAGATTGGGGAGACATATTTTACACTTAATAAGAAAATGAATGAGAAACCCAAGATCGAGTTTTGAGGTACCCGATCCAATTCGAAGGACTACCATTGTACATGATGGATCGCAGGACGATGTATCGAATCTTAGAAGAGGAGCATAATAAGGCTAATCAGTACCTTGACCGACAGTGATAAGATTTATTTAATTATGTGAAGAACTTAATTAGTTTTATATGTAAATTCCGATATATTTATGAACGAAGAAATATTTTAATGTTTTAAATCCCGTGGATTCTTTATTCCAGGATAATTGATGTAAATAGCAGTGATGCTATAGTTTGATGTTAAAACTTTGATTTGAATGAATATATATCAATTTGTTGAGATAATGTGTTAAGTGATATGTTAAATTATTAAGTAATGCCTTAATTATTTAGAGAAATAAATAAAGTTCTAATAAGCATTTATTTAACAGAAAAATGCCGCCAAGGAGAAAACAACAACGTCAACTGGCTCAGGAAGAGTCAACCAATAACAACAATAATGCCAATGCTAATCCCGTGCACCAGTTGGTTAACTTACTGACTGGAGCCATGAATAATTAACCTCAAGCTCTACCCAATACAACGTTTAAAGACTTCAAGGCGGTGGGACCGCCAGAGTTCAAAGGTTCCAAGAACCCAATCGAGGCTCAAACGTGGGTTATGGAAATGGAGAAGGTTTTCGACGTTGCTAGGGTTAGAGAAGACCAGAAGACCGCTTTTGTAACGTTTATGCTGAAGTCTGAGGCTAGCTACTGGTGGCAAGCAAACAAAGTGCGAGGAGGTGAAGGTGTAATTACGTGGGAGAGATTTAAAGAGTTGTTCTTCAAAATGTATTTCCCGACCAGTTCACAAAACCAGATGGAGGTTCAATTTCTGGAATTGAAGCAGGGAAATATGAGTGTACCTGATTATGTGGCAAAATTCATAGAGTTAGCAAGGTTCGACCCGTATCAAGTTCACACGGATGAGAAGAAGGTGAGACGGTTTGAGCAAGGACTAAAGCCTTGGGTGTACATCAAGGTATCAATGTTTCAGCTAATCACGTTTGCTGGAGTACTGGAAAAGGCCATCCTTGTTGAAGGAGGAATCGATGCGGTGACGAAGTATAATCAAGATCAAAAGAAGAAGAAGTGTGAAGGTGAAGGAAATAACAAGGTCAGTGGAAGTGGCACATGAGGTGGAAATTGCAATCAGAAGAAAAGATGGAATGACAACTCATCATCGGGGAATCAGCAAGGTAATCAAAAGAAAAGAATCGAAGCATGCCCGACTTGCGGGAAGGCCCTTCTGGGAGTTTGTATGAAAGGAAAAAGAGTGTGCTACAATTGTGGTCAGGAAGGCTACATATCACCAAACTGTCCAAACCCAAAGAAGGGTGCTTGTTTTACTTGTGGTTCGAAGGACCATCTGGCAAGAGACTGTCCCAAGAAGGGATCGGGAGGGTCAAGATCAGGAGGAAACCAGGGAAACAACAATGGAAATGCCTTAACCATCATCGGACCAACTGCAACAAACCGACCGACCTCCCGGACTTTCAACATGACGTTGCAAGATGCAGTTCAATCCCGTGATGTGGTGTTAGGTATCATTCCGATCAATAAAATTAATGCTTATATTTTATTTGATTCGGGTGCTACTTGTTCCTTTATATCCGATGACTTTTCCAAGAATTTAGATTTGTCTAAGGATGAATTGGATTACCCCATGAACATAGAAATTGCGAATAGAGAAATAATCCCTGTTAAGTACATACATAAGAACAGTAGAGTGATATTAAGGGTAATATCATGAATGTAGATCTTATCCCTATTCGACTTAGGGAATTTGATGTTATTTTGGGAATGGATTGGTTATTCAATTACAGGGCTATGATTGATTGCCAAAAGAAGCGTATTAACCTTATGACTCCGTCAAAGGTTATATTTTATGGTAGCAAGTCGCCTAGACAAGCGAGTTGTCTGACGATGACGCAGGTCAGGAAGTTATTAAGACAAGGATGTGTAGGATACTTAGCTTACATAGTTGACAGTCAAAAAGAGAATCCGAAGGTAGAAGAAATACCGATTATGAGGAACTTCGTCGACGTATTTCCAGACGATTTTCCAGGACTTCCACTGGATAGAGAGGTAGATTTTGTAATCGATCTGGTGCCCGGAACCGCTCCAATATCGAAGGCACCATACCGAATGGCACCAGTAGAGATTAAAGAACTAATGGTACAATTACAAGAATTACTGGACAAGAAGTATATTCAACCGAGCGTATCACAGTGGGGAGCGCCGATGTTGTTTGTGAAAAAGAAGGACGGATCTATGCGGCTCTGAATTGACTATAGAGAACTGAATAAGGTCACGATTAAGAATAGATATCCATTACTGAGGATTGACGACCTGCTTGATCAATTGAAGGGAGCGATATATTTTTCTAAGATAGACTTGAGAAGCGGTTATCATCAACTAAAGGTGAGGCCAGAGGATGTACCGAAGACAGCGTTTAGAACGCGATATGGTCACTAAAAATTTTTAGTAATGTCGTTTGGTCTTAAGAATGCTCCTGCAGCATTTATGGGACTAATGAATGGTGTGTTCAAGCCGTTTTTGGACAAGTTCGTAGTTTGTATTTATAGATGACATTTTGGTCTATTCGAAAACCAATGAAGAACATGAAGAGCATTTGAGCTTAACATTGGAAGTATTGAGAATGGAAAAATTGTATGCCAAGTTTTCGAAATACGAATTTTGGATTGAACGAGTACAATTTCTTGGGCACGTGATCGATAAAAATGGAATTTTGGTAGATCCATCCAAAGTTGGAGCCGTCACCAACTGGGATCAGCTGAGGACGCCATCGAAAGTACAACATTTTCTTGGATTGGCAGGGTATTATAGAAGATTCATTCAATATTTTTCCAAGACTCGAGAAGCTGTGAAATTTATTTGGATGGATAAGTGTGAGGAATGTTTTCAAGAATTGAAGAGGAGGTTGAGTACGGCACCTGTGTTATCTCTTCCAGATGATACATGAAATTTTGTTGTTTATAGTGATGCGTCGCATAAAGGACTTGGCTGTGTGCTGATGCAAAACGGCAAAGTCATTGCGTATGCATCACGACAATTGAAGGATTACGAGAAGGGATATCCGGCCCACGACTTGGAGTTAGCTGCAGTTGTTTTTGCTTTGAAAATTTGGAGGCACTATCTCTACGGGGAGAAGTGTGAAATATTTACAGACCACAAGAGTCTGAAATATATTTTCACGCAGAAAGACTTGAATATGCGTCAAAGAAGGTGGGTGGAGTTAATTAAGGACTACGACTGCAAGATTTTATACCATCCGGGTAAGGCAAATGTGGTTGCCGACGCCTTAAGTAGAAAGGGTCGTGAGAAATTGATGATGTTGACTGCGCAGGAGGAGCTAATTGTGGAAATGGAAAACCTGGAATTAGAAGTGAAGTATCCAATGGAGATTGATGAGAAGCTATTTCAGATGTAATCTAGTACAACTCTACTAGATAAAGTTAAAGAAGCTCAACTTCAGGATGATGAATGCAAAAAGGAGACAAAGAAGATATCTGAAGGAACCGAATCGAGATTTAAGATGGATAAGGAAGGAATACTGAGATTTGAGAGTAGAATTTGGGTACCGCCAGTACAAGAGATTAAGGAAGATATTTTGAGCGAAACTCTTAGTTCACGATATTCGATTCACCCTGGTAGTACCAAGATGTACCAAGATCTTAGACAACATTTCTGGTGGCCGAATTTGAAACGTGATGTTGTAGAATTTGTTGCCAAGTGTCTGACCTGTTAGAAAGTGAAAGCGGAACATCAAAGACCGAGTGGATTGCTACAACCGTTAGAGATCCCAGAATGGAAATGGGAACATATTACAATGGACTTTGTGGTTGGCCTTCCGACGACTCAGAAAGGCTACAACGCAGTATGGGTTATCGTTGACCGACTGACGAAATCCGTACACTTCCTTTCGATCAAAATCAGATTCAACTTAGATCAGTTGGCAATGTTATACGTAAAAGAAATCATTTCGAGACACGGAGTGCCGGTGTCAATTGTTTCTGATAGAGATCCGTATTTTACATCGAACTTCTAGAAACGTCTATAGGAATGCATGGGTACGTAATTGCGAAAGAGTACAACTTACCAACCTCAAACAGATGGGCAGAGTGAGAGAACAATTCAAACATTAGAAGATATGTTAAGAGCCTGTGTGATGGATTTAAAAGGAAATTGGGATGATCACCTACCATTAGTAGAGTTCGTCTACAACAACAGTTACCATGCTAGTATTGGTATGCCGCCTTATGAAGCGTTATACGGCAGAAAGTGCAAAACTCTGCTTTATTGGGATGAAGTTGGTGAGAGACAATTGCTAGGGCCAGAATTGGTACAGAAGACAGCAGAAATAGTCAAAGTGATCCGAGCACGACTGGTAGCGGCTAAAGATCGACAGAAGAAATACGCTGACCCATATCGTAAGAATATTGAGTTTGAATCAGGTAGTTACATTTTCTTGAAGGTCTCTCCCTGGAAGGGAAAGATCAGGTTCGGAAAGAAAGGGAAATTGAGCCCAAGATTCATTGGACCCTTTGAAGTACTAATAAGAATCGGTGAAGTCGCGTATGAGGTAGCCTTACCTCCAGCAATCGAGAATGTTCAAAAAGTTTTCCATGTCTCAGTCCTATGACCCTACAAACCCGATTACAAGCACATGATTGAATATGAACCCCTACATTTCGACAAAGACTTATCTTACGAAGAAATTCCTGTTCAAATTGTCGACAGAATAGAACAAGTTCTCAGAAATAAAGTAATACCATCTGTTAAGGTAATTTGGAGGAACCACAACGCTGAAGAAGCTATGTGGGAACTCGAAGAGAATATGATGAAGAATTACTCTCATTTATTTACTTAATTTATGTGTAAGCGATTCTGGGGATAGAATCTTTGTAAGGGGGGGGGGGGGGAGAATGTAACAGGTTGAATTTATTCAGTCGTGATTCTGGGGACATAATCCTTTTAAGGGGGGAAAGATGTGACAAACGAGATTTTTGTAATTTAATTTTAATATTTATTGAATTAAATAAATATTTTTCGATGATTTAATTATTGGATTAAATAATTATTTGATGCAATTGTGGTAGAATAATTTAATTATATGTGTTACATTTATTAAATTAATGTGGAGAATAATTATTATTCAAGTATGTAATTAATTGAGTTTATTTAATTAAATGAAATATTTAATTAAGCATGATGTTATTTTAATTAAATTAATTATTAATTAGAGTGTTAATATTTTGACATTATTAATTAATGAGAAAATTAAATATATGACTATGTGAATTTATAAGAAGTTATTTTATTTTATTTATATTAAATAAGATATTTGATTATTGTGCAAGTGGGTGTGACATGAATTAACTATGTGATAAAGTTTTATTAAATTAAATGGTTTTTGAAACCTATTCTAGCTAGACAAACATGACACTAAAGGGAGTTGGGGTCAGTTAACCCATGACTAGGTAATTGACCACCAACGCGTCAGTTGTTCATTATTTAGTTTACGTATTCTTTTATTTCTTCTTCATTATTTGCCTAAGTCTAGAAAGCATAACAGAGAGAAATACAGAGAAAGAGTTGAGAAGTCAGAGTTGTTAAGAGGATTGTAAGAGTCATCTGAGAAGGAATTCATCTTCCATTAATTATACTCTGGGTAATTCTCCTTCCCAAATTCTATTTTACGTCATTAAATTTTTATAAGAAAATGGCTTTCAATGTTTCTGTAAAGCCTTTATGATTGAGAAAGGAGTAATATTTATGAGTTATTTATGGGTTAAGATGTATCAAATAGTATTATATATATATATATTGCATGATTCCATATCATCAGTTTTATAATATTACACCGTGTATGATTTCTACAAAATTACAGAGTATGGGTTTTGGCCTTATGGCCTTATACGTGATATTTTATGTATTGATCGTATATTATCCCTAAATTTTAAACTCGTATATTATTATGCATGTTGATTCGAAGAGACCAAAGTTTAAATAAACGGATTCGGTGTTATAACGAATCCGTAGTGACAATTTTCATGTTTTATTTTCAAAACCTTCAAGAACATCAAGAACAGTGGAAGTAAATGTGTTGATTTTGAAAATTATGTGTTGTAACCCGTTAAAAATCATTCTAGATGGGTTAAGTAATGATTATATATGTATTACAATGATTGGGTAAGTCTAAATTCGTGTAAAAATAACTAATTGGAAGTTATGGCCATATTCATGTATAATTTTACCTGTGATTGATTTTTGGCCTAATTTGGCCTTGTTATGTTCGCGAACTGTAGAACTGCAGAAACTGCAGAAAATGAGCCTGGGTAACCCCGCCCCCGGCGGGCGTTACCATACTAAATTACCCCGACCCGATGGTAAAAATAAAAATATTTGATGAGAATTATTATTAAAATATTTATAAAATAAATTAAATATTTTAATTGAGATATTTATGGAATAAAATAAATATTCGATGAAAATTATTATTAAAATATTTATAAAATAAAGTAAATATTTTAATTGAGATATTTATTGAATAAAATAAATATTCGATGAAAATTATTATGAAATAATTTATTCGAGTGTAATAATAGTAAGAGAATGAAAATATTCTAATTTAATTAAGTAATTAAATTAGAAGGGTAATGATTTATTAAATAAAGTGAAGTTTATATTAAATAATTAAGTGAAAATGTAACTAATGAATGTCGTGAATATATATGGTATGTGTGTAGGATTTGTGGTGAACGGAAGTAGTAATCGTTTAGCCTATGCACGAGGCAAGTTTCCTAACCCTACTCGTCATTATTGTTCAAGTTATTAGTTACCTCGAGTAAATTATTGTTACTATTATTCAAGTTCAATTGTTATATTAAAGATTTATTATCTTTTCAAAGCATGATTCAGTTATACAATAATTGTTCTATTGTATACTTCTTGAGATTATTATTCGAATTGAATATCATTATTGTTGAACCTTATTAGACTAGTGAATTTTATTGATTCAACTAGTCCTTAGTTGATGAACGTTCTAAATTTCAGAACCCTTATTGAATTATCCAAACCAAACTTCCTTTGGTGCAGACTCGAATGTCAAACTGAGATGAACAACCCTGCAAAGGGATTTACTTATGCGTTAGTGTTAAGATATTGTACACAATATGGTATTAAAGGCTGATCCCCCTAAGTACGAGTAGAAGGTCCATAGTCTTATGACTGTTAAAGGTTTCAAGTATAACCCTTGATAACCTAGGACATAGTTCAAGGTCTTATGACTGTCAGAATTCTTTTGATTCTTGCTATTCATTCTTGATTCAAAATTTGAGCTTTTATTCAGATGTCTTTGATTTATTCGCATGTTATTATACTGTTATTTCATTATTATACTTGTGGGAAATAGTGCTCACTCTTATTTAATAATAACATTGCAGTTAAGAATGAAAGAACTGATGAACCTTCCACTAGTAAAGGCAATGGCAAGGTTAACAAGTGATGAAGACTTGTTATTTTTATTAGATGATGTATTTGTGTTTAAGACTTGAGTTAATGATGTTGTTTAAGACTTATTTGTTTATGATTCCGCATAGATGTTTAAGGTTAGTTTAACTTGGGATTATATTATTATTATTATTCAGATGTTGAAACCCTTAAGGGGAAGATTTTTATTCCATCTATTGCATGGCTTGCATTTATTATGGGTAGATAGATAGATGATATTTGTATAGTGAACACCCAATCCCGTGAAATTGAACTACCCAGATTTGGGGGTGTCACATCGACAACGGCGGTCCGAAATAGATCCTATATACCTCAATCGGATGCCCGGATTGCAATTCTAAAAGTTCGAGTGGACATTACAGTGTCTACGTGCACGTACTATGAGACAACCAGACCCGAAAAACCCGGGGCAACCCGGGTAGCCTCAGGTACACCTGCGGCTAGTCGCAGGTACACCTGCGGATAGAGGGCTTGGGGTGGCCATTTTAAGGAGAGAAAGAGCGAGGAAGCCCTGTCAAATTTGCTCCGTACTTGCAATATACTGAGTGCTTTCGCATTTTAAAAACTTGTGAGCTCACATATAGCTACTTTTGTATCGGCGAGAGAGCCTTCTCACACACTTTAAATCTTTTCTCTTCATCTTTGCACACACCCTTCTTCACGTTGAGAGTCGTGTTGCGTATGTTTGCCCGAACTCCGATAAGTGGTTTTATTTCAGTTTATATATATATATATATATATATATATATTTATATATATGGACTAACATTATCGAGTTATGCCTCGGTTGAGCCTAGACTTCGGTCTGGAGTGTTTATTTGCTTATATATATATAATTATATATACTTATGTATATTAAATATGTGTCGAACTTTGTTCGATGAGCCTGGATTTTACATCCGGTGCGTTTACTTGCTTATATATATACACTTATACATATGAACTGTTGTCGAACTTTGTTTGATGATCCTAGATTTTACATCCGGTACGTTTATCGCTTATATATATATATATATATATATATATATATATATATATATATATTTTCGTCCCACATGGAGTCTACTTCGTGGTGGTTGATCGCTTTTACAGCTTTATTTACATTTCGTCCTGCCTGGAGTTCACTTCATGGCAGTTGATTACTTTGTACAACTTTATTTATGTTTCGTTCCCCCTTGAATTTTCTCCGTGGCGGTTGATAGCTTTTATAGCTTTATTTACATTTCTGATACCCCATGGAGGTGCTTCATGGTTGGTGATCATGTCTGTATATATATATATATATATATATATATATATATATATATTTACAGCTTTTATATATATATACATGCTTACTGCTTTCATATAAATTGAAGTATCACGTGCGCCTAGGAATCATGTGATCACAGATTTAGCCTATTAGATCTAGATTCGGTTCCCATGATGGACATTTTCAGCTGTAAGTAGCTTGTAAATTATTATGCGGTGTCTGAATTTCCTCAGATGGTTTTCATACCCACGAGGAAATCAACATTATTTTGTACATTATTTTCTTATAGATGCTTCGCATCTCAGAAATAAAATCAATCAAGCCGAACACTTAATAAAATGGAAGTGTAAAAGGTCTCAATTACTATTGAGCACAAGGGTTTGAAAAACCTCTTTTACAAAACATCACTGCCATATCTAACTAAAAACTGAATTTTTACATAAATTCAAACCCTGTGTATATAGGTGCGAACGAGGCCTCGTACTACTTCCAAATAACAGCACATTGACTCACACACATACATATTTAGATAACAGTTTCTTGAAAAGAAGCGGTCACCGTGGTAACACGGATGTCGGGGGGTGCCTAACACCTTCCTTCCGCATAATCAAGTCCCCGGATCCTAATGAATCTTGGTTTCACCGACCCGTTTAGCAGTGTCACATCATTGGGTCAATGTGCAAACCTTTTCTCAGTTGTGTTGGTACAACCATTTAAAAAACAAAGTGGCGACTGTGACACCCCCAAATCCGGGTTACCTGACTCCCGAGTTTGGTGTTCACGATCCACACTATAATTAACATTTAACTACCCATAATATATATAGATAGTATCTTACATAAATTTTTATCAGAGTTTCTCAATACATTACCCAGGTTTTCTAACCTTAACTTTACAAACATACCCTTTAGATATAAAAAAAGGGTTTACAAATACAACAAAATAAATATGTTAATCATAACAAGTTTATTAAAACGCCTTTGCCTTTATCCTTCACAGCACCTCCTGCCACTTCGTCCCTAGCTGAAAAGTTTTATTTAGCAAGGGTGAGCAACTAATTTGCCCCGCAAGTTAATACATACAATAAATGTATAAGGATTCAAAACAACAAACTATCTATTTTGATAGAATAAAACCAAAGTTCGGGGAACTTTGAAATAGCTGAACAAATCGTTATTCAATAACATGTCTTCTCTTCTTCTACGCAACACAATAATTCAATAGTGAAAGAGTACAACGCTTTCAAGTTTCTACGGTATTCTAGTGAATAATCTAGAATCAATTATACGAATGAAATATTTCTCCAGATTTATACTGAGTGATCACACTAGATCTTTGAACTTTATTTTCTCGGGTAGATATCAAAGATTTACTTTGATAAATACTCAGGTGTATCAGATAACCATAAAGATTAAATCATACCCCTCTGCAAGTACTCAGAGTCGGCCAACTCTTTGTACCCTATATTATGCATAATACTCAAAACGCGCGTAAAGGTCGAATTCACGACCAACAAAATATTCCCTTTATATAAAAAGGTTGTTCTTCTCAGTCTTGGAATCAAAAGTTTGATTTTACAACGAAATACTGGGATTTCAAATTCTATTTGCTTCTCTTCTCAAACCTAACAAGTTTTTACAATTGTTTGTCTAACCAGAATAATTGGCTAAGACATTTCTCAACATAATTCGACAATAAACAGGAATTATTTGTACTGTCAATTCTAACTTCTACAGATATGAATATCCAACAACAGTAATTCTAAGAATATATATTTTCTAATTTGAAAATTTAATTTCAACAACAAATCCCTGGACGTGGCTTAATCAACAATAATTAACCACCAATAATATTTGAATGAAATAACTCGAGGTTGAGTTAGGGAACTTGCCTCTTCCGCTGATTACAGCTACACAATATACTTATTTGATTTCGAAAGACCTATAACCAATAATGTAGGTCGCACAATTAGCACAAACATTTATATCACACAACACTGTATTCACAGTCAAAATTCTCCTAAGCACATTACCACATAGTCAAATTAGTGTTTATAACCTATATAAACACTTAACAAGTCAAACTAATTCAGTCTGGTTGGACTTCGGTCCATTCTCGGTGTTCTGGTCACCCTATCCGACAATTAACACATTGATTGTCAATTAAAGTTGGTTTCTAAGCTTCAATATTAATTTAGATAAGTCAATTATCAATAATAATATTTTTCAGAAGCTTTTACTATTAATCAAACAATTATTATAATTTATAATAATTTTTCAAACACTTAAATCATTTTTAAATGATTTTAATTATCAAATAATCTTATCATTATTAATATTTAATAATATCAAAATATTAATAACATACTTTTCAAAATATTAAAGTTATTATCAATAACTTAAAATATTTTTAAATCATCAATATTCTACTTAAATGATTTTTAAAGTAATTAAAATCATTTTTAAATCATCACCATTAATATATAAATATTAATGAAATTATTATCCAAATATTAAAAGTCATTAATTATAACTTAAAATATTTTTAAACCATTTTTCTTATTTTTAAATGATTTTTAAATCAATAAAATCATTTTTAATTCATTTATTTAATATAATAATTAAATAAATCAAATATTATTAATATTAATTTATTAATGAAAATTCTCCAAAAATATTGAAAATTATATTTTATAATTTAAAATATTTATTAATACTTTATTCTCAATTAAAATGATTTTTAAATCATTTAAATCATTTTCATCTTATTTATTTAATTTAATAATCAAATAAATATTATATCATTAATATTAAATTATAAATGAAAATTCTCCAAAAATATTAAAAGTTTCATTTTATAACTCAAAATATTTTTAAATACATTATTCTTATTTAAAAATGATTTTTCATAATATTAAATCATTTTTCTCTAATTTATTTAATACACTAATTAAATAAATTAAATACCTTTAATATTTAAATAATTATACATATTAAAGAAAAATATTCCAATTGGTCAAAAATTATTTTTTATAATTTAAAAATAATTTTTAAAACCATTTTTGGTAATTTTTAGAATTTATTTCTAATTTTTAATTAATTTCCGAAAATCAGAAAATTAAAATAAATTAATCTGTCTCTAAAGGCCTATAGCGACACTATCCGTCGCTATAGGTGTTCTTGAGCAACCCAGATTTCTTTTTCGGCAGGCGAGGGTGCAGGGTTTGACCGGCGATAACTGAAGATCGGAGCATGATCTAAGCTATCTAAAAGTTTGGACGTGTAGAAAATATGTCACACTACAACATACAACCAACACGTTTGTTAAAAAACATCATAATAAGGAGATTAAAGCCTCCAAACTTTCTGATAAATCGTTTCTGGGCAGAAACAGACGCGAGTTGCCATTTTGAAGCTCGATTTAAGATATGTTCTGGTCATGTTTTACTTTATCTATCAACTCTATGTTGTAGAAAAAATGTATTACTACAACTAGAAAGCATAATAACAGAAAAACATCAAACCATTAACTAGATATAATCGGTCAAACTTGAACACGGACACTGTCTCGAATTTTTCTGGGTTCGTGTTCTTGACAGATTCGGTCAACGGGGTTTTGACCGTGTATAACTTTTGATCTATAAACGATCTGGCTTTAATTCTTTTTGTAGCTTAAAGAAATCGTAACAGGCTACAATGTACAAGTCTTAAACATCAAAAACATGTAACACACACGGAGTTATTAGACCTGACATTTGACTGAAAATCACAGATTTTCAAATTCCCAGATTTTGGAAAACTTAAAATTCGTGCACTTTGATGTTATGGGTTCATGATTTATCAACCCAGATCATTAATTGACACCTTAATACACATATTTGAACAATCAATTGCAACAAATAACAAGGAATCGAAGGATTTCAAAAATTAGGGTTTATACCTCTTTTGCTTTCCGATTTTTGATTCTGACTTTTGATGTTGTTATGATCAATGTAGGGCTGGATTTTGGGACTGATTCACTTCTATAAATCGTGGGTTTTGGAGAGAGAGAGATTTGGTGAGAGTTTGGTTGGCCAAATGAACAAATAATTGATTTTCTCTCTCTTGAATCATTTATATATTGCTTGATCCAATGAATTTGCTTGTATAGCTGCTGATTGTAGGCTGAGTTGTTGGATTTGTAGCATGTGGAGTTGGTGGAGTGGTTCAACCACTCAATTATTGCTAGATTCATCCAATAATACAACATGGGCATTATGGTCATTTCCATTAATTTCTAGAACTTGGATTTAATGAAACCCTTAGGGTTTAGGGTTTGGACAATCTAGAGTTTAGGTTTTGTACCCTTTAAGTCTCAAAAATTGTAGTTCCCACATTTTGAATTCCCACATTTTGCAAATTTAGGGTTTACTTAGAAAATAATTTTTTTTTAAAATACAATTAGGGTTTCTCAAATAGAATTCTAACTTACAAAAATATAATTAGTGATTTCTAATCATATTTATGTTTAATGAATATTTTAGGCATGCTAATAAAATTAGGGTTGTCTAATTAGGGTTTAAAATTCCCGGTTTTGACATTAGGGTTTCTCGTCGTACAATTAGGGTTTTTAATTGCACAATTATTTTCTAAAATTAAGATTAGGGTTTCTAATCTCATATTTATGTTTAATGAATCCATTAAGCCTACCAATTAGGATTAGGGTTCCTAATTTAAGGTTTAAAATCCCCGGTTTTTTTTTTAAAATTAGGGTTTTCTGCACCACATTAGGGTTTTCTACAACTGAGATTAGGGTTTCTAATCTCTTATCAGGGTTTAATAATATTAAAACCTATCTGATCAATTATTGATCATTAAGCTCATATAAAACAAACACATTCTTAGCAATATAATTATTTTAATTATATTTTCTATCGAATCCCTATCCGAAAATTAGGGTTAGGGTTTCTAAAGTTGTTAAGCACAACTCTACTCTATTTTCTCAGTCAATACACAAACTGACTAATTTTCAAAATTCGTATCACAGATACACAGTACTTTACTAACAGTCAATGTTAATAAAAAAAAAAAATTTTATTCCTAAATTTTGGATTATTCGAAATCTCGGGTTATCACATTCACCCCTCCTTAAAAGGATTCCGTCCTCGGAATCACCGCTTTCTTATTCTCTACAATCTTTTAAAGTTGTATCATCAATTCATTTTTATCAACACAATGTAAATTTGTGTTTCAAATTCTAACCTGTGACTTAAATCTATAAAAGATAACAGTTCACAGAATCATAATAGTCGCGTAATTAAATTTCTAAACGAAATTGTTACCTGCCACCTCCTGAGTAGCCACTACATCTAGCGCCGTCATGTTAAATGTACGGGCAGTTGGTCTTCCTGGCTGTGCAGGTCCTCGGATTGCCAAGGTTCCACCACCGGGTCCCTTGTTGGCGTTTTCCTTCTCCATATTCTTCTTCGGACAGTTTCTTACCAGATGATCAGTCGATCCACAGGCATAGCAACCTTGTATCTTCTTTGGACTGGGACAATTAGGCGACATGTGCCCCTCTTGACCACAGTTGTAACAAACTCCTTTCTTCTTCAGACAAACTCCAGCATGGTTCTTCCCACAATTTGCACACGGTCCTCCTCCTTTCTTATTCCCTTCCGTTTTATTACCCGATTGGGTACTCTCACTCCACTTTCTCTTATTCGGGTTACTACCACCACTACTTCCACCCTCATTAGCATTCTTCTTTTTCTCCTGATGAAAACGAGATGCAGCCTCGCTTCCTCCTTCAGCAATTAAAGCTTTCTCTAGTAGAGCCGCAAAAGTGTTGATTTGTAGCACCGCTACTTTGTTGTAAATTCCAGGCTTCAATCCGTTCTCAAATCTTCTCGCTTTTCTTGCTTCTGTATCCACCTGATGAGGTGCAAATCGCGCCAATTCGTTGAATTTAGCAGCATACTCCGAAACAGACAAATTCTCCTGCTTAAGTTCCAAGAACTTAACTTCCATCCGAGATTGCATACTCGGCGAGAAGTAGTTCTCAAAGAACAATTCTTTAAATCGTGTCCACGTCACCACCGCTGTACCAGCTCTTGCTTGGTTCGTCTCCCACCAATAATTGGCTTCTCCCTTCATTAGATATGTTGCGAACGCTGTCTTTTGTTCTTCCGCAACTCGCGCAATGACGAACGCTTTCTCCATCTCTTTCACCCAAGTTTGGGCTTCGATCGGATCCGTAGTCCCCTTGAATTCCGGCGGTCCTACCGCTTTAAAATCTTTAAAGTTAGCCAATCCGTCGGCTGGCCGATTTCTCGCTCCTCCCCTGGCTGTAGCCCTATTTTCCATAGCTTGGGTCAGCATATCCACAAAATTCTGCATCGGGTCCGCTTGACCTCCTTCGTTATTTACTGTTTGCTCTTCTCTTTGGTTTCGATTCTGTCGTCTAGGCGGCATGATCTGTTTTAAATGAAAATCTTATATTAATACTCTTTTCTATACAAATTCTTATAACAATAAGAATTCAACACAAAATTCTCAAGTAATCACATATTTATTCAAAGAGCACATAGTACATTTAGTACTTCACATATCTCTATCCTTTTTAAAATTATTTTAGGATTAATCATACCCAACTTTACAAAAGTTGCAATTCTCCAACTTTACACAAAAAGTTAACATTCTCAAATTTCACATTACTATATCCAGTTCATCAAACTTACCACACTTAAGAGTTCAGTAACTTGTCACAACTATATGAGTGTATGAACTTATCCTAGTCAGACTTTTGGCGTCCATTCGCTGAGGGGTCCAAAACATTTCATATAATTATGAGTCATTAACTTACCATAAGTATGAGTTTTAAGAACACACAAATTTATTTTAATCTTATATTCATATAGAAAATAAAGATTTCATTCATAAAAACATATATTTACATATGCTTAAGCATCATTCTCGATATTACATCACTTAATACCAAAAGCTTCTACCAAAAGACATTAAAACTTATATCTAAGTTATCTAACGTCCACTGCCTTCACCAATCTTCTTCTTGCTGGGACACTTGCTGAATCCGTGACCCGTCTGCCCACATGAAAAACACTTCCTCAAATTTGGCTTAGGACAATGCAGAGAAATATGTCCTTCCTACTTGCAGTTGGAGCACACGTTCTTCCACATCATACATTCTCCAGCGTGAGTCTTTCCACACTTGCTACAAGCTTGCTTCTTCTTCGAACTTGTCTTCTCAAAATTAGGGCTGTCGTTGTCCCTCTTCCTCTTTTTCTTGTTCTTCTGCTGCTTGATTGTTCCCTCAGATGATCCATCACCTTCAGCCTTCATCTTCTCCACCTGCGCCTTCAGCTCGTTCCGTTCTTCAGTCATTTCACGCAATGCCCGCTCCGTCTTCCACAACTCCTCCAAGAGAAATACCTTGCTTCGGAGTTCCTGAACTTCCACAGATAGCTGATCTTGTTCTCCAACTTTGATCTTATTCTTTAAATCCACCTTAGCTGGCTCAGACTCGGCCTCCTCATCTCCACTCAGATACATCTCGGGATAATCGTCATGATCACTCCCAAGATTAACCATTGGTTCATCTTCTCCCAACTTCTCAACCGATTCGCTTTACGCTGGCACCCCGACTACTGGCACTGGTGAAACAGCCGCTAGCATCTCCGTACTCTTTTCACCTTCTTCAGACATCCTACAATCAGTTTAAACAACTTGATTAGTACTTTACTAGTACAACATTCTCAAACTATGTGCCCACATTTCTCACTATCAATACGCTTCTGCAATCCCTCACTTAGTACTCTAAATGAGTATTCTCTATCTCACTTATGGTTATAATCCTAGGGTTTTTCCCCACCCCACTTAAGGTTTATAACCTACGGCTATTCTATCAGCTGGTGACACCTTGGTCACTACAGCTCTGATACCAACCTGTGACACCCCCAAATCCGGGTTACCTGACTCCCGAGTTTGGTGTTCACGATCCACACTATAATTAACATTTAACTACCCATAATATATATAGATAGTATCTTACATAAATTTTTATCAGAGTTTCTCAATACATTACCCAGGTTTTCTAACCTTAACTTTACAAACATACCCTTTAGATATACAAAAAGGGTTTACAAATACAACAAAATAAATATGTTAATCATAACTAGTTTATTAAAACGCCTTTGACTTTATCCTTCACAGCACCTCCTGCCACTTCGTCCCTAGCTGAAAAGTTTTATTTAGCAAGGGTGAGCAACTAATTTGCCCCGCAAGTTAATACATACAATAAATGTATAAGGATTCAAAACAACAAACTATCTATTTTGATAGAATGAAACCAAAGTTCGGGGAACTTTGAAATAGCTGAACAAATCGTTATTCAATAACATGTCTTCTCTTCTTCTACGCAACACAATAATTCAATAATGAAAGAGTACAACGCTTTCAAGTTTCTACGGTATTCTAGTGAATAATCTAGAATCAATTATACGAATGAAATATTTCTCCAGATTTATACTGAGTGATCACACTAGATCTTTGAACTTTATTTTCTCGGGTAGATATCAAAGATTTACTTTGATAAATACTCAGGTGTATCAGATAACCATAAAGATTAAATCATACCCCTCTGCAAGTACTCAGAGTCGGCCAACTCTTTGTACCCTATATTATGCATAATACTCAAAACGCGCGTAAAGGTCGAATTCACGACCAACAAAATATTCCCTTTATATAAAAAGGTTGTTCTTCTCAGTCTTGGAATCAAAAGTTTGATTTTACAACGAAATACTGGGATTTCAAATTCTATTTGCTTCTCTTCTCAAACCTAACAAGTTTTTACAATTGTTTGTCTAACCAGAATAATTGGCTAAGACATTTCTCAACATAATTCGACAATAAACAGGAATTATCTGTACTGTCAATTCTAACTTCTACAGATGTGAATATCCAACAACAGTAATTCTAAGAATATATATTTTCTAATTTGAAAATTTAATTTCAACAACAAATCCCTGGACGTGGCTTAATTAACAATAATTAACCACCAATAATATTTGAATGAAATAACTCGAGGTTGAGTTAGGGAACTTGCCTCTTCCGCTGATTACAGTTACACAATATACTAATTTGATTTCGAAAGACCTATAACCAATAATGTAGGTCGCACAATTAGCACAAACATTTATATCACACAGCACTGTATTCACAGTCAAAATTCTCCTAAACACATTACCACATAGTCACATTAGTGTTTATAACCTATATAAACACTTAACAAGTCAAACTAATTCAGTCTGGTTGGACTTCGGTCCATTCTCGGTGTTCTGGTCACCCTATCCGACAATTAACACATTGATTGTCAATTAAAGTTGGTTTCTAAGCTTCAATATTAATTTAGATAAGTCAATTATCAATAATAATATTTTTCAGAAGCTTTTACTATTAATCAAACAATTATTATAATTTATAATAATTTTTCAAACACTTAAATCATTTTTAAATGATTTTAATTATCAAATAATCTTATCATTATTAATATTTAATAATATCAAAATATTAATAACATACTTTTCAAAATATTAAAGTTATCATCAATAACTTAAAATATTTTTAAATCATCAATATTCTACTTAAATGATTTTTAAAGTAATTAAAATCATTTTTAAATCATCACCATTAATATATAAATATTAATGAAATTATTATCCAAAAATTAAAAGTCATTAATTATAACTTAAAATATTTTTAAACCATTTTTCTCATTTTTAAATGATTTTTAAATCAATAAAATCATTTTTAATTTATTTATTTAATATAATAATTAAATAAATCAAATATTATTAATATTAATTTATTAATGAAAATTCTCCAAAAATATTGAAAATTATATTTTATAATTTAAAATATTTATTAATACTTTATTCTCAATTAAAATGATTTTTAAATCATTTAAATCATTTTCATCTTATTTATTTAATTTAATGATCAAATAAATATTATATCATTAATATTAAATTATTAATGAAAATTCTCCAAAAATATTAAAAGTTACATTTTATAACTCAAAACATTTTTAAATACATTATTCTTATTTAAAAATGATTTTTCATAATATTAAATCATTTTTCTCTAATTTATTTAATACACTAATTAAATAAATTAAATACCTTTAATATTTAAATAATTATACATATTAAAGAAAAATATTCCAATTGGTCAAAAATTATTTTTTATAATTTAAAAATAATTTTTAAAACCATTTTTGGTAATTTTTAGAATTTATTTCTAATTTTTAATTAATTTCCGAAAATCAGAAAATTAAAATAAATTAATCCGTCGCTAAAGGCCTATAGCGACACTATCCGTCGCTATAGGTGTTCTTGAGCAACCCAGATTTCTTTTCCGGCAGGCGAGGGTGCAGGGTTTGACCGGCGATAACTGACGATCGGAGCATGATCTAAGCTATCTAAAAGTTTGGACGTGTAGACAATATGTCACACTACAACATACAACCAACACGTTGGTTAAAAAACATCATAATAAGGAGATCAAAGCCTCCAAACTTTCTGACAAATCGTTTCTGGGCAGAAACAGATGCGAGTTGCCATTTTGAAGCTCGATTTAAGATATGTTCTGGTCATGTTTTACTTTATCTATCAACTCTATGTTGTAGACAAAATGTATTACTACAACTAGAAAGCATAATAACAGAAAAACATCAAACCATTAACTAGATATAATCGGTCAAACTTGAACACGGACAATGTCTCGAATTTTTCTGGGTTCGTGTTCTTGACAGATTCGGTCAACGGGGTTTGACCGTGTATAACTTTTGATCTATAAACGATCTGGCTTTAATTCTTTTTGTAGCTTAAAGAAATCGTAACAGGCTACAATGTACAAGTCTTAAACATCAAAAACATGTAACACACACGGAGTTATTAGACCTGACATTTGACTGAAAATCACAGATTTTCAAATTCCCAGATTTTGGAAAACTTAAAATTCGTGCACTTTGATGTTATGGGTTCATGATTTATCAACCCAGATCATTAATTGACACCTTAATACACATATTTGAACAATCAATTGCAACAAATAACAAGGAATCGAAGGATTTCAAAAATTAGGGTTTATACCTCTTATGCTTTCCGATTTTTGATTCTGACTTTTGATGTTGTTATGATCAATGTAGGGCTGGATTTTGGGACTGATTCACTTCTATAAATCGTGGGTTTTGGAAAGAGAGAGATTTGGTGAGAGTTTGGTTGGCCAAATGAACAAATAATTGATTTTCTCTCTCTTGAATCATTTATATATTGCTTGATCCAATGAATTTGCTTGTATAGCTGCTGATTGTAGGCTGAGTTGTTGGATTTGTAGCATGTGGAGTTGGTGGAGTGGTTCAACCACTCAATTATTGCTAGATTCATCCAATAATACAACATGGGCATTATGGTCATTTCCATTAATTTCTAGAACTTGGATTTAATGAAACCCTTAGGGTTTAGGGTTTGGACAATCTAGAGTTTAGGTTTTGTACCCTTTAAGTCTCAAAAATTCTAGTTCCCACATTTTGAATCCCCACATTTTGCAAATTTAGGGTTTACTCAGAAAATAATTTTTTTTAAAATACAATTAGGGTTTCTCAAATAGAATTCTGACTTACAAAAATATAATTAGTGATTTCTAATCATATTTATGTTTAATGAATATTTTAGGCATGCTAATAAAATTAGGGTTACCAAATTAGGGTTTAAAATTCTCGGTTTTGACATTAGGGTTTCTCGTCGTACAATTAGGGTTTTTAATTGCACAATTATTTTCTAAAATTAAGATTAGGGTTTCTAATCTCATATTTATGTTTAATGAATCCATTAAGTCTACCAATTAGGATTAGGGTTCCTAATTTAAGGTTTAAAATCCCCGATTTTTTTTTAAAATTAGGGTTTTCTACACCACATTAGGGTTTTCTACAACTGAGATTAGGGTTTCTAATCTCTTATTAGGGTTTAATAATATTAAAACCTATCTGATCAATTATTGATCATTAAGCTCATATAAAACAAACACATTCTTAGCAATATAATTATTTTAATTATATTTTCTACCGAATCCCTATCCGAAAATTAGGGTTAGGGTTTCTAAAGTTGTTAAGCACAACTCTACTCTATTTTCTCAGTCAATACACAAACTGACTAATTTTCAAAATTCGTATCACAGATACACAGTACTTTATTTACAGTCAATGTTAATAAATAAAAAAAAAATTTATTCCTAAATTTTGGATTATTCGAAATCTCGGGTTATCACAGCGACTCTTAACAGTCCAGACATTATACATGTTAGACCTTTTTCACTTGTTTTTTCAAATAAATCTCACCTAAAATGAGAACACCAAAGAACAAGTAACGGAAAGGGTCAACTAAAAATCCCGACGTCGACAATAAGGAAAATATTTATTTATATGGATATAAATGGAGGAATTTTTAGAAAAGTGACAATTGTTGAAAATTGATATTTTATATTTTCTGATAAAATAATTTATTATTATATTATAATAATATAACAATGGTGATATTTTTACAATGAATGAGTGATATATGAATAAATGAGGAGGAAGAGTATTTTTGCTACAAAAAATGTTTAACACATGTTTTGTGTGTTGGTGGGCCCCATTTTGTGACTGAAATTGGATTATAGCCCGTAAAATCGTTCGTATGTGGATCTCAGTCAATTTCTGCTTGGAATTTGGAAAAACTTAAACTTATAAAATTGTTGAGAATTGAATTTTCTATAGAATGGACATAAGATTCGAATTTTTCTGATAAAAGGGCTATTTATTATGAATGATTGAAGTTCCAGAATAATTGATTTTTAAAGTTTTAATTATTTTTTATGAAAAACATTTTTGTTATGATTGGTGGGCCCCACTTATTGTTAAGCATGCTGAATTCAGAATTTCAAAGTGGGCGTAGGAATTTTAAAAAATAATAATATTTTATTAAAATTTCTACTCTGGTGTTCTAAGCATTTTTCTATAAATAGGGTGCTTTGGTTAGAATTGAAAATCACACCAGAAACTAAAGTTTTTTCTCTCTATATTATCGAGTGTATTCTTGTGAGTATTTTGATACTTGGAGTGTTGTTATACGGTGCAAGTTCCTTCAGCACTATATCCAGTATTCCAGTCAAAAGTACTATCTTTTTGAGGTAAGGGATGCTATTTTTTTTATAAATGATACTACCTCTGTCCCACAATAAGTACTTTTTTAGGCTTAATAGTTTTTCCAAAATAAGTGATGTGTTAGAACTCCAATAAAATTTTTGCAATATTTTCTCATATATGCCCTTATGCATTCAATGGTATTTATTGCATCTTACTATCACTACAATTAAATGACACTCATTAACTCTTTAACTTCAAAGAAAATATATTAAGGGTATTTTTGCCATTTTAGCTTGTGTATTGGTATGCGTGATTTTAGCTAAAAAAGCACTTATTATGGGACGGAGGTAGTATTATTTCTTCTAATATCATTATTCCGAAATATTGATATGAATATTATTGTGGAATTTCTACCTTTTTGTATCGGGGTTACTATTCAAGCATACGACATTATTCACGTATACGACACTATTCACGAATACGACACTATTCACCGAAAAATGAAATTTTCTTCTTTTTATCCAAGGTGTCTATTATGGTTACTATCTTTGATTGTATCCATGTTTTGATCTTTATTTTGAATTCTGCTTCACAATTGGTTATTATGGAGTATTTTTGAACTTGGATAAACTGTAGTACGAATTCCTAATATTTGACCTTTTGTCTCATTGGATTCGTTTTCTTTAAGATATTTTTCGTCATCCTCAGTCCTAAATGATGATATTACTGAATATCTTTGGCATGTAGTGCAAAGATGAATGATTAACTGATGAATATCTTTAGCCCGTAGTGCAAAGATGAACATGTATTGAGATGAACATGACCAACTGATGAATATCTTTGGCCTGTAGTGCAAAGATGAATATTTGATTCAAGATGTATATTGATTGATGTTACAGGGATAAAATATTGATGATGGACTTTTAAATCTTAGAAGATAGTAGAATTCATTCTCTACTAGACTCTTCTAATGGATTGATGTTTCCGTTGCAGTTATTGATCTAAAACTTGTTGTCTATTATATTCTATAAGATTTTTCTCTGTTGAAGACTAATGATAAATTGTTTTATATTATCTTAGTAATAATATTCTTTACTGGGCTAGTTGAGCTCACCCTTTTCCTTTTTGTTCCATTTTTCTTCTCAGGAGGTGAGAGCATAGCAGGAACTAGCCGGGGTATGGAGTGATGATTCTAGAAAGTTGTTTTAGCAGTCCTCACTATTGTTGTAAAATATTGTATCAATAATTGTAATGAGGACTCCTTTTGAGTTTGTATACTATCTATTAGACATTATTTGTATTTAAACTCACAGTATATGTGTTGTCGTATTTTGCACGACAATTGTATTAATGAATTTGTATTTAGTTCTGTACCATGTATTTGGCGACTCAGAATGAGTGATGTATACCTATTTTAGGGGCGTCACAGTTGGTATCAGAGCTTAGGGATATGGTCTATGGCGGCGATCGAGGAATAGAACTAGGAGAGGAGAGACGAGTAAATCCTTCGCTAGTGTGTCTTACCTAAGCTTATTTGTTGGTCGATTATAATAAGGATATTATGTGGCATGTTAATTTCTTTAATTAACCCTTGTTTTATGGCAGTATTTGAGAATGACAACTTAGAATATTAACAATGGAGTGAATGAGACCATGGAGATACCTTTAATCACCACCCATGGAAACGTGCAACATGAAGGCAATATTTCTCCTGTAAACAACACTACCGAACAAATGATGAATGATTGGATGTGTAGAAGCTTTTTTCAGTTCATGCAAAACTAGACGAGGGAGACTCGTGTACAAAATACGGGTGAAAATGATAGCAATGCGCCACTTGACACAGCCAAGCAGTTCAAAGAGTTGGGATAACCAGAATTTGCGGGAAAGCCGGATTCGATCAAGGCAGAAACATGGGTTAAACAAATTATAAAGATATTCGATGTCTTGGGATGCACGGAGGAATAGAAGGTTCCATTCGCCATTTTTATGTTCTGTGGCGAGGCAGACTACTGGTGGGAGTCTGTGAAGCGTACCCAGCCTGCCGCACTCAGCATGTCTTGGGAAATATTTCAGAAACATTTCAATGATAAGTACTTTGCTGAAAGTATTCACCATATGAAGGAGGTAGAGTTTATTAGGTTGACACAAAATAACATGACGGTGTCTGTGACAACTCGATATTTTCTATATAAATAAATCATAAATTTTACGTATAAATTTTTTTTTATTAAAATAAATATGAATGATATGTGCCAAGGTAATGTGTAATTATAATTATATGTGTGATAAATAAAATTTATTTATTATATTAATAATTGTAAATAAATTTATTTTAGAAATATTGGTTATTATAAATGAAATTCTTATAGTAATTAATTCTATATTAGAAATGTTTTATTAATTATTTTTCCATGAAATTATATGTTTATATTATAGTACATGAAATGATTTTTGAATAATTATAATAATTATTTTATTATAAGAATTTTGTTCAAGTTTTTAAGTATATTATTTTTACTTAATTATAAGGTTAATTATGGCAGATAAAATCAGATATGGAATCCAAACCTTAATTTTGGGTTTTGATCAAGGAATGATAATAATATTATAATATTATAATATTTTGATTTTTCAGTGCTATAAATATGTACTGTAAAAATTATATTGTTGATGGATGGTCAATTATGGTATATTGACCAAACCCTAGCATTAATTGATTTAACCCTATTTATCAATTTAAATGTGAAATTTAAGATTATTAAATATTTGTGTTATATGATACATGTTTACGTATTACTTCATGGAGCGCTAATTAGGAAAAACCCTAATTTTGTCGCGAAACCCTAATTGCGAAATCGAAACCCTAATTGTGAAATCGAAACCCTAATCGATATTTCTTTGAACCTTAATTGCTAATTTTAAGCACTAATTATTCAAGTGGTAAAGTTAATTACGTTATAATACCCTAATGTCCATGTACAAATAAAGAATTTAATTTATACCAAGAACCCTAATTTAATTAATAGAAACTCTAATTATATATTTTAGTAGCCCTAATTATTAAAAATTGTAAACACTAATTGCCAAATTGGCAAGGGTAATTATGATTAGGGGTACTAAACCCTAATGTGCATGTATAATTTAATTATTAACCTAATCTAGTTAACAAACCTTAAATTTTAAAAAAAATTTAGAAACTAAAATTTTAGTTTATAATTTTATTTTTACCCTAGTTGCTAAATTTTATTTTTGCTAAGTGCTAAACCTTAGGGTTAAACCCTAAGGGTTAAACCCTAAGGGTTTGTTAAGTTTCAATTTTGCCATTAAATTAAATTATCAAATGACAATTATGCCCTTTTTAGCATTAAAGAAGCTACATGTAGGTTTTGACAATAGAGTGAGTTGTTCACCAAACCAACAACTCTCTTGACCCTAAAATGACAGCATTCAGCTCTATTTTCAGCCAATTCATGCATCAAGTTTGTCTATTTAAGGATTGAAGGAGAGAGAAAATTGCATTGTTCACTAAAATTTTGTCCAACACTTAACAAATTCTCTCTCTCACTAAAACCTCTGAAAATATCAAGCATTTCAGTCTCCAAACACAGCCCCACGAAATTCCATAACAAATCAGAAGCCAAAATCAGAAATTAATCAAAAAAAGGTATAAACCCTAGCCATTAATTTTGTCCCATGATCTGTCGTTAGATCTTGTATTTTGTTGTTAAAACATGTTGCTTATAAGTTATTATGATGATCTGGGTTGATAAAAAGTAGATCCATAACATCTAGAGGCTCGGATTAGGCATTTTACAAAAGCTGGAAAAATAAATTTTTATCTTCTGACAACGAATGTCAGTCCCTATATCTATGTGATCTGTAAAGTTTTTTTGTGCTTTGAAAGCTTGTAGTTGTAGTCGTGTATGTGTTCTTTAGTATGAAAGTGGAATCAGGGTCATGGGATGTGTATATTTTAAGTTATAATCGGTCAAATACCGTTGACTGGCATTGACCGGGCCATTTCTGGGTAGCCCAGAAACCAAGAACAAGCGTCTGACAAGTTCTTGTTGGTCTTGGATCTGTCAGGATTATGATGTTTTGAGTTATATGTTGTAATCATGTTGTATTATGTTAGTCTAGCTTTACATAAATTCTTTTATAACCATTAGATATCATATATATTGGATTTGGTGACTGGTCAAAGTTGGTCAGACGTTCATGAAATCAGTTTTCTGGGTAACCCAAAAAACTGATGAGCATGACGACTGACAGACTTTGACCGGATTATATCTTTCTTTTATATTGTTGTTATGATAATTTTTGGTGATAGATCTGTAGACCTACATGTATTCTACAACCTGGACCTCTCAAATCACTAAAGAATCACCTAGATCACAAGTTTTGGAAGCCCAAAGTAGGCTACATGAACTGTTCTTCATTTCTGGGTAACCCAGAAATGAAGAACAACCTCTGACAGCTTGTTCATGGGCCTAGATCTCGCTGGTAATGCGTGTTTTGATGATGTTTATTGTTGGATCGTGTAGTCTGGTATTTATATTACATGATCTGACAAACAGCAGACCCAAAAACACAACACACACTAAATTAAGCTTGGTCAAAGTGAGCATCTCGTCAACTGCATTGAATTTCTGGGTTGTATGAAGAACACCTATAGCGACGGTTCTGTCGCTATAGGTGGTCTTTAGCGACAGATAGTATTTTAATTTTCGGAAATTAATAAATAAATAGAAAAAAATAGTTTTTAATTATTAAAAATACAAAATAAATTATTAAAAATTATTTTAAATTCTGAAAATTAGTTTTTTATTTATTTTAAATATATTTCATAAATATTTAATATTTTTGGAATATTAAAAGTATTTAATTTATTTAATTATAATATTAAATAATTTATTTAAAAAAGATTTTAATATTTGAAAAATCATTTAAAATTATATTATGGTATAAGAAAATAATTTAAGTTATTTTTGATAACTTTTAATATTATGTGATAATTTTCATTAATAAATTAATATTAATGATAATTAAGTTATTTATTAAATGAATTAAATAAATGAATTAAAAATGATTTTATTATATTAAAAATCATTTTAAATAAGAATAAGGTATTTAAAAATATTTTAAGTTATAAAATATAAATTTTAATATTTAAAGGTAAATTTCATTAATTAATTATTATTAATGATATTAAAGTTATTTAATAATTATATTAAATAATTTAGTTTAAAAATGATTTTAATATTATAATAATCATTTTAAATGAAAATAAAGTATTTAAAGATATTTTAAGTTATAAACTATAAGTTTTAATATTTAAAGGATAATTTCATTAAAAATTTAATATTAATGATATTAAATTTATTTAATAATTATATTAAATAAATAGTTTAAAAATGGTTTTATTAATTTAAAAATAATTTAAAAAGGATATAAATGAATTAAAAATATTTTAAGTTATAATTAATGACTTTTAATATTTTGATAAATAGTTCATTAATATATTAATGGTAATTATTTAATAATGATTTTTAAATGTTTTAAAAATCATTTAAGGGTAATATAAATGTTTTAAAAATATTTTAAGTTATTATTAATGACTTTAATATTGGGCAATGGTTTCATTAATAGTTTATTATTAATGATAAAAGAATTGTTTGATATTTAAATCATTTAACAATGATTCTGATATTTCAAAAATTATGGTAAATGGTAATAATTATTTTATAATTATTATAAGGTCATGAAAAATAGTGTGACTGTTGTTTAAGATATCTAAATGGATATATAATTACTGTATAGAGTCTTAGACTCGATATTACCCGATTAAAGTGTCGGTAGACCGACATGTTTCAGAAATTGATCTGGACTTAGCTAGATTGACTGTATAACTCTTTATTTGTGATTCAATGGTGTTAAAGTTATGTGACAATGTGATTAGGAATGTGCTGACTGCAATAAGCAGTATTATATGATATAATATATTATTCTAATCAGACAATGATCTATTTAATGATAGGACTTGATAGAAAAGATATATCTAAGTTGTGTAAGCAGCAGACAAGGCAAGTATCTAACCCTTTGCATTTACTTTATGCTAAGGACATGCGTAAGATAATATCTGAATTGTTCAAATATTTAAACCTTTGTATATACTTATATAATGATTCTGTATAAGTAAGCTATTAAGCAATATTTGTTGTATAATTTCCTTTATCCTGTTAATATTGATCAAGTTATTTATTCAGTTCGTTAATTTCTATAACATAGTTAAACAAGTGTTCCCACTTGGATAATCATTATATTTTATCACATGTTGATACATACTTATAGTTGTGTAGTATGTATACATTGAAATAAAAGTCGTCTAAGCTATTTGATCCAGCTAGACATAAATTTAAAGTTGTTGTTGAACAAGATAAAACTTTACTGTTATCCAACCGAATTGTTTTGGTTTGGATTCAAGACTGTTATGAACATCCCAATTATGGGAAATTTTTATGCGCTAAGGCGGACAAAGGATGAACGATAATATCATTCTAGGAATGTAGTATTGATCAATACAAGGCATAACGGGCTGATCACCCCCGTGCCCGTAAGCAATGATGATTTACAGATGAATTTCTGTTTAAACCTTTTCAAAAATAGAAAACAATGTTCATAGTCTGTCAATTGATTCTCATTTATAGTCAATACGTAGTTTCAAAAATTTGAAATCGAAATGACATGTTGTTGATTATTGGTTCAGCTTACTTCACAACTGTTGATCCGTTGTAGAAGTATCTTTCAAAGAAAACGATTAATCCTTTCAGTTAACTATTATTGTTGCTATTACTTGCCGGGCACTCGAATGCTCATTCTTGCTTAATTTTAAATGTTTTCAGCTAAGTGTGAACAACCCGAAGGATCTGCCAAGAACAAGGGGAAAGGGAAAGTTGCTGACTAAATGTTTAAGCTATTCTATGTAATAGTCTGACTTTATGATAAGGATAATAAATATTATTATTATTATCATGTAACGAATGTTTAAAGGTTTCGTACTTGTGAACTAAACTATGATAATATGTAAATTAAGTTTGAAAATCTATATTATTGTTATTATTATTAGTATTATTCCGCTCATAGAAATGGTATCGTGAAGCACCGAGTTCGGGTTTCAAGTACCTGGATTCGGGGGCGTCACAATGTCCTAGTACGAGGCGAAGTTCGCGGAGTTATCCAGGTTTGCACCTCATTTAGTAGAGAATGAAGAACGGATGACGAGGATGTTTCTGAGAGGTCTAAAACCCGAGATTCGGCAATATCTTATTTCTCATAAATTTTCTCTAGATTCAGATGTTGTCAATATGACTCAATTATTAGAGCGAGATACTGAGTATGTGCAACCGAGAGACCACAACCAGGGTCATACTGGTGGCGACAGTCATCGGAGCAATAAAAACCAGCGGAGAGGAAAACATTCGGACAAAAGCGGTAACCACTCTAGTGGTAATCATGGCCATGAAAATAGAACAAGAAAGTCGGGAGGAGAGTTAAAGAAGAGAAGGTATAACCACGACAACGTAAAGATGTCAGCACAAACATCAGCTGTTTCTAGGGGAGGAGAACGAGCACCGGTCATTTGTTATAAATGCGGGAAAGAGGGACACATCAAAGCAAATTGCCCACAATAATCCAAGGTGTGTTATAACTATGGAAATGAAGGTCATATAGCTAGAGATTTTCTTATTGCGAAACCAAGTTCAATGGGGATGGTGACTCAAAAGGCTGTCCCAGATAAGTCAAAGTCAGCGGTTCCTAGAAGAGCGTTTGTCGTAACTGGTCAAAATGCGAGGAACCCGAACGAGGTGATCACGGGTAAGCTAATCATAAACTCTTACTAAGTTTATACCTTATTAGATACCGGTTCTACCCATTCTTTTATCTCTCCTGCTTGTGCTCAACGTTTAAACTTGACTCTGGAGAAATTAGACTTTGACTTATCTGTGGAAACTCCGTTAGGAGAAACTTTATTACATCCATTGTTTATATATCTTGTTTGATCCAAGTTGGCACCATCACATTACCTGTTGATCTTATCTCTTTAAAGATACTTATTTTTGATGTGATTTTAGGGATTGATTGGTTAACTACTCATCATGCCAAAATTAATTATTTTCGTAAGGTTGTTAGTTTTCCTATTCCTAACCAACCTGTTATGCGAATTCAAACAACCAAACCACTAAAGTGAATCACTGTCATATCAAGCCATAAAGTTATTCGTTTATTGAAAAATAGATGTCAAGCTTTCTTAGCCAATGTCACGGACTTGAACAAAAATACGTCAGATTTGAATAATATTTCTATTGTTAGTGAATTTCCTAACGTATTTCCTGAAGAACTTCCCGGTCTACCCCCAGAACGTGAAGTTAAATTCTTAATTGACCTTGAACTTGGTACAAAGCCCATTTCTAAAACCCCATATCGAATGGCTCCTATTGAACTTTAGGAGTTAAAGGGTCCAACTACAGGAGTTGTTGGACATCGGTTTCATTCGTCCTAGTACATCTCCTTGGGGTGCTCCTATTTTATTTGTAAAGAAGAAAGACGGGAGTATGCGACTGTGTATTGACTATCGAGAATTGAACCATGTCACCATCAAGAATAAGTATCCGCTACCTCGCATTGATGACATGTTTAACTAGTTGCAGGAGCACAATTCTTTTCAAAGATCGATCTTCATTCTGAATATTATCAATTGAAGATTAGAACTGAGGATATTCTGAAGACTGCCTTTAGAACTAGGTACGGGCATTATGAATTCTTAGTCATGTCTTTTGGATTGACTAATGCTCCTGCGGCTTTCATGGATATGATGAACCGAGTATTCAAGGAATATTTGGATCAGTTCATTGTTATCTTTATTGATGACATCCTCATCTATTCCAAAAACCGTGAAGATCATGAACACTATTTGAAGCTGGTACTACAAAGGCTTCGTTATAACAAGCTATATGCCAAGCTGAAGAAATGCGAGTTCTGGCTTGAAGAAGTAGCATTCCTTGGGCACGTGGTGTCAAAACATGGAGTATCTGTTGACCCGACGAAGATTGAAGAAATACAAAGTTGGGAGCAACCGAAGTCGGTGACCGAAGTACGTAGCTTTCTGGGCTTAGCTGGTTATTATCGGAGATTCGTGGAAGGATTTTCTGAATTGCTACTCCCTTAACTCAGCTGCCTCGTAAAGATACAAAATTCGGTTGGAGCAAGGATTATGAGAGGAGTTTTCTAGAACTCAAGAGGAGACTCATTTCGGCACCTGTTCTGACAATACCATCTAGTTCGAATGGATTTGTTATCTACAGCGATGCTTTAGGCAAAGGGTTAGGATGTGTTCTCATGCAACATGGGAAAGTCATAGCCTATGCCTTTGCGACATCTCAAAGAATATGAGAGGAATTATCCTAGTCATGATTTAGAGTTGGCAGCAGTCGTTTTCGCGTTGAAGATCTGGAGACACTACCTGTATGGGGAGAAAGTGGAGATCTATACAGATCATATAAGCCTCAAATATTTCTTCACCCAAAAGGAACTCAATATGCGACAATGACGTTGGCTCGAGTTGTTGAAAGATTACAACCATACCATCCAATACCATCATGGAAAAGCAAACGTAGTAGCTGACGCATTGAGTAGAAGATCATATGCGGGTACAAGTGCAATATTGTTAACAGAAAGACCCATTTTGTATGACTTGCAAAGGATTGAGATAGAGGTAAAGGCTCCAAGTACCCACGTGATGATATAAAGCATACGAGTAGAACCGACTCTAATCGATAAAGTTAAAGTTGCTCAAGCTATGAACATGGAGCTGATGCATATGAAGAAGAAAGTGCAAGAAGGTGCTATTCCAGAAGCAAGAATCGATGAAGAATGAATACTTTGAGTCAACTCCAGACTTTGTGTTCCTAACGATTCTGACTTGAAGCATAGAATCATGATGGAGGCACACAACACACTGTTTGCAATCCATCCTGGGAGTACCAAAATGTGTCATGATCTTCGACATACATTTTTGTGGAACAATATTAAGAGAGAGATTGCGAAGTTTATCTCGAGGTGTTTAACTTGTCAACGTGTAAAGGCGGAGCATCAAGTGCTAAAGGGTCCATTGCAACCACTTGATATTCCCAAATGGAAGTGGGAACACATTACTATGTATTTTGTTACGGGTCTTCCCAAAGTTTCTCAAGGCATATATGCGATTTGGGTTATTATTAATAGATTAACCAAGTTTGCCCATTTCTTGCCTATACGGGAGACTTATTCCCTTGAACGTCTTGCTAGTATGTACGTAAATGAGATTGTGAGATTTTATGGCATACCAGTATCCATAGTTTCGGATCGTGACCCAAAATTCACTTCAAGATTTTGGGTTAGCCTGCAAAAAGCTATGGGCACGGATTTACAATTCAGTTCAGTATACCATCCTCAAACGGACGGACAATCAGAGAGGACTATTCAAACTCTTGAAGATCTATTAAAACTTTGTGTCCTAGATTTCAAAGGGAGTTAGGATAAGTACCCACCATTGGGGGAATTCTCCTATAACAACAGTTATCAAGCAAGTATAGGTGTGGCTCCATTTGAAGTACTGTATGGATGAAAGTATCGCTCTCTAGTATGCTGAGATGAGGTGGGAGAAGATATGTTGTTTGTACCAGAGTTTGTATTAATGACTACAGAGAAGATCCAAATGATTCGACAACGTATACAAACGGCACATGATCGACAAAAGAGTTATGCGGATCTTCATCGAAAGGACATGTAATTTGATATTGGGGATCATGTATTGTTACGTATTGCTCCATGGAAGGGAGTTACAAGATTCGGGAAGAGAGGTAAGCTCAATCCACGATTTATTGGGCCATTTTAGAATCTTGACCGAGTAGGAAATATGGCCTATAGACTCGCGTTACCTCCAAGCAGGTCTCGTGTTCATAATGTTTTGCACATATTTGTGCTTTGTAAATATGTGAAGGACCTGAACCACATTGTTGAGTTAGAACTAGACGAGATAGTCGAAGATTTAACGTACGAGGAGGTACCTGTTAAGATCTTGGATAGGAAAGAGCATGTCCTATGCACCAAGGTTATACCACAAGTTAAGGTTTTGTGGAGGAACCATGTTATTGAAGAAATGACCTGGGAGTTGGAATCAGAAATAAAAACGAGGTATCCTAATATTTTCAAAACACCAGGTACGTACGTCAATTTCGAAGACGAAATTTCATATGAAGGGAAGGTTGTAAGACCCCAACGTTTTATAAATGAAATTGAATTTCCTCTATTTATTGTTTTGAAATAGTAAGGGTTGATTTGATTAATGTGGCTAGTTATGGGTAAAATGCGCAAATATTTGAAGTAGTTAAAAAATATTCATTGTTATCGGGAAATATTCGTTTGGTCGTGGAATATTCTTCATGTCGGGGAATATTCGTATGACGATGCAGCCTTTTGTGGGCCTTATAATAGAAAACGATTGGATGAAGAAAACGACAAGTATGAGTTTTTATAAATAACGGTGTAGTTGTTACCGTTAACACTGTTGGAATACCTGGTGGTTAAAACACAGTAATACGCGGTGTTGCACAGTAGCACACGGTATTGCACCAATTATTGATTCTTACGTAAGAAGACACTACTCAATAATTGTTACAGTAATTACTGTTCAATATTTTATTTTATTGATTCAATGATTGCTACGTTGATATTTTATATTATTGTTGTTTTAATAATTGTCACTACACAATATTTTCCATTATCAGATCAATAATTCATATTATTTTAATAATATTACTAGATAACATTATTGGTAATGTCTAGAAAGTTCTGTCTAAGGAGAGGGTTGGTCACCTAATTGTGCGCCAGTAAGGAGAAATCCTTATTGGAAAGCCCCCTCTTTCTTGGGAACGGCCTGGTTGTCATTATTATAATTTTGTAATATTATTTATGAATAATTAATTATTGATTTATATGATAAAGAAAATATTTATTTACGTGGATATAAATGGAGGAATTTTTAGAAAAGTGATAATTCTTGAAAATTGATATTTTATCTTTTCTGATAAAATAATTTATTATTATATTATAATAATATAATTATGGTGATATTTTTACAATGAATGTGTGATATATGAATAAATGAGGAAGAGTATTTTTGTTATAAAAAATATTTAACACATGTTTTGTGTGTTGGTGGGCCCCATTTTGTGACTGAAATTGGATTATAGCCCGTAAAATTGTCCGTATGTGGATTTAGGTCAATTTCTACTTGGAATTTGGTAAAAATTAAACTTTCAAAGTTGTAGATAATTGAATTTTCTATGGAATGGACATAAGATTTGAATTTTTCTAATAAAAGGGCTATTTATAATGAATTATTGAAGTTCCAGAATAATTGATTTTTGAAGTTTTAATTATTATTTTTATGAAAAACATTTTTGTTATGATTAGTGGGCCCCACTTGTTGTTAAGCATGTTGAATTCAAAATTTCAAAGTGGGCGTAGGAATTTTAAAAAAAATATATATTTTATTAAATTTTCTACTTTGGTGTTTTAAGCATTTTCCTATAAAGAGTGTGCTTAGGTTAGAATTGAAAATCACACCAGAAACTGAAGTTTTCTCTCTCTATATTATCGAGTGTATTCTTGTGAGTATTTTGATACTTTGAATGTTGCTATACGGTGCAAGTTCCTTCAGCACTATATCCAGTATTCCAGTCAAAAGTACTGTCTTTTTGAGGTAAGGGATGTTTTTTTTTATAAATGATATTATTTCTTCTAATATCATTATGCCGAAATATTGATATGAATATTATTGTGGAATTTCTACCTTTTTGTATCGGGGTTACTATTCACATATACGACATTATTCACGTATACGATACTATTCACGAATACGACATTTTTCACAAAAAAAATGAAATTTTCTTCTTTTTATCCAAGGTGTCTATTATGGTTACTATATTTGATTGTATCCATGTTTTGATCTTTATTTTGAATTCTGCTTCATAATTGGTTATTATGGAGTATTTTTGAACTTGGATAAACTGTAATACAAATCCCTAATATTTGTCCGTTTGTCTCACTGGATTCGTTTTCTTTAAGATATTTTTCATCATCCTCAGTCCTAAATGATGATATTACTGAATATCTTTGGCCTGCAGTGCAAAGATGAATGATTAACTGATGAATATCTTTGGTCCGTAGTGCAAAGATGAACATGTATTGAGATGAACATGACCAACTGATGAATATCTTTGGCCTGTAGTACAAAGATGAATATTTGATTCAAGATGTATATTGATTGATGTTACAGGGATAAAATATTGATGATGGACTTTTAAATCTTAGAAGATATTAGAATTCATTCTCTACTAGACTCTTCCAATGGATTGATGTTTCCGCTGCAGTTGTTGATCTAAATCTTGTTGTCTATTATATTCTATCAGATTTTTCCCTGTTGAAGACTAATGATAAATTATTGTATATTATCTTAGTCATAATATTCTTTAATCGGCTAGTTGAGCTCACCCTTTTCCTTTTTGTTCCATTTTTCTTCTCACGAGGTGAGAACATAACAGGAACTAGCCGGGGTATGGAGTGATGATTCTAGAAAGTTGTTTTAGTAGTCCTCACTATTTTTGTAAAATATTGTATCAATAATTGTAACGAGAACTCCTTTTGAGTTTGTATACTGCCTATTAGACAGTATTTGTATTTAAACTCACAGTATATGTGTTGTCATATTTTGCACGACAATTCTATTAATGAAGTTGTATTTGTTTTTGTACCATGTATTTGGCGACTCAGAGATGGTGATGTATACCTATTTTGGAGGCTTCACAGTTTGATTCAAAGGAAATTGAGAAGAAATGTTTGTCATGGAAGGGTTGGCCAACTGCCCAACCCGTAGCCATCATCACCACAGATTTGTATCAGCTCAAGTTCACGCAAACTCGCACCTGGAGGGAAGGTGCGAGTTTGCGTGGATTACCGGGACTTGAAAAAAGCTTGCTTAAAAGACAGCTTTCCCGTGACATTTATCCATATTCTCATTGATAATACTGCGCAATACGACATGTACTCCTTTGCTAATTGCTTTGCGGGGTACCATCAGATCATGGTTGCCGAGGAAGATCGTGAGAAGACTGCTTTCATCACTCCTTGGGGAACTTTTTGCTATAGACGGTTGTCATTCGGCCTCATCAATGCCAGTGCTACCTATCAACGAGCTATGATGGCTCTTTTCCGCGACTTAATGCATAAAGAGATTGAGATCTACATGGATGACATCATTGTCAAGTCCCGGAAGGAGGATGACCATCTAGACCATCTCCGAAAGTTGTTCAACAGGTTGTGTAAGTACAAATTGAAGTTGAATCCGGCTAAGTGCGCCTTTGGCATCAAATTAGGTAAGTTGCTAGGATTTCTAGTCAGCCACAAAGGGATAAAGCTGGATCCTGCCAAAATCCAAGCCATCACTGAAATGCCCATTCTTAAGATAGAGAAGGAAATACGGGGATTTTTGGGAAGAATCAACTTCATCAGCAGGTTTATCTCTCAACTCACAGCAACCTGTGAGCCAATCTTTAAGCTATTAAGGAAGAACTCCTCCATGAAATGGAATGATACGTGCCAGAATGCCTTCCTTACAATCAAGAAATAGCTAGTCAAATCTCCCGTCTTGGTACCCCCCAGGGACGATATTCCCATGTTCATGTATCTGTCCGTAAATGACAATGCCATGGGCTGCATGCTGGGACAGAAAGACGATAGAGGCCAAGAACGAGCTATTTATTACCTCAGCAAAAAGTTTAGCAGCAGTGAACAGAAGTAAACTCTGATCGAAAAGACGTGTTGTGCTTTAGTATAGGCCTCCATAAGGTTACAACATTACCTCCATGGTCACACAACCCATCTCATATCCCGCGTAGATCCTCTCAAGTACGTGTTCAATAAACCAATGTTAAATTACTGGCTGTCCAGATGGCAGTTGATCCTACAACAGTTTGACATCATATATTTGACTCAAAAGTCCATCAAAGGTCAAGGAATCGCGGATCAACTGGCCACCGCACCTTCAGGGGATTTCAAACCCTTGGAAGTGTATTTCCCTGATGAAGGAGTAATGACAGCGTAGCAACACCATCAGTACGATACACGCCAATCATGGAAGATGTATTTTGATGGAGCTGTTAATATGGAAGGCTCTGGAGCTGGAGCAGTTCTAGTATCTGGTACGAGGGAGCAGTATTCTGTTGCCGTCAAATTATAGTTTATCAGCACCAATAATACGGCTGAGTATTAACGCTGTCTTATGGGGCTAAAACTTGCCCGTTCAATAGGCATCAAACGGTTAACTGTCCTTGGAGATTTAGAGTTGGTAATTAGACAATCCACCAGAATCTATCAAACCAAGGAACTATATTTGCTGCCTTACCATCGACAGGTTTTGAAGATGGCTTTGGAGTTCGAAGAAATATCCTTTCTACACATTCCTCGTAATAGGAATGACTTCGTGGATGCATTAGCAACTTTGGCCTCCTTGATTCGTATATCAGATAAGGAACACTTGCCAAGCATTACAATTTCCCTGAAAAAGGCCCCAACCTATGGGAATTATGTTGGAGAAGTATCGGATGAGCTACCTCCCATCCAACCTCCTTGGTATCAGCATATCAAGGAATATCTGCTAGATGGATCTACACCCGCTGAGGCGATCCTGACTGAGAAAAGGCGGATCCATCGACTTGCTATGAAGTTCTACCTGAGTGGAGATGCGCTTTATAAAAGAGATGCATGAATAGGTCTCCTCAGGTGTTTAGACTGTAATACCTAAAAAATAAAATAATAATAATAATATTTAAATAAATATTTAAAAAATAGTTAATTTGGGCTTTTAAATTAATTGGGTATAAATTATAATTGTGTAATTTTAAATCCTAATAAAATTAAGAGTATTAATAAAAACATATTAATTAATAAATAAACCAAAACCTAACTGCTTCATTACTTCTAATACAAATCGACGGGAGGAAGAGAAAAAAAAGAGAAGAGGATCTCAGCCGCCGCTAAGCAAAGGGAAGGGAAATTTGATCAACTGGTAAGTTATTATTATTCCTTTCAATTGAATGAGAGTCTGAGCATAGGGTGCATGTGTATATGTATGATCACTGTCGCAAATTGTGAATGAATAATATGAAGTCAATGTTCTGATTAGTTTTAAAAAGATATATATATATATATATATATATATATATATATATATATAATAAAGAATTCGTTATCATGAACATGATTTGTGGGATGAGAGCTACCTTTGATCTAAATGAGTAGATTAGCTTTTGAGACTATTATTTTACTTGGTTTTCCTAAGATTTTGTAACTGGATGTTTTGGGGTCTATTTTGATATTTATTTATTCTTAGAAGAGACTATGTAAATGTGGAGTTCATTCTATTTAAATTGGAGTATGTGACATTTGGTATTAAATTTTATTGGAGATATTTTGAGGTTTATTAAAGATTTGTATTTATTATGTTTATGCGTGACATCCCTTTTTCCTTTTGGGAAAGGGGGTGTTACAGAGTTGGTATCATAACTTAGGTTATGATCTTGTAGATTGCCTTTTAGGCTTGACCTGTGAGTTATGGGTAGACCACTGGGTAGTTATAAGATTTGTATTGCGTTTGATTTTTTGTTCTGCATAAATTTGGCCTTGATTATTTGTTTTGATCTGTTTGTTGTCGTCTATTTTATTTTGTATCGTAGATGGCTCGTAAGTCTTCGAGAATTACTGGGAGGCAGGCCGATAATAACAGTAGGAGGGGTCAGAGGCAGCCCCAGGTTGAGGCTGTTAACCAGGGTAGAAATGATGGGGCCCAGGGTAATGCAATAATAACCCCGGCTATGGTTGCAGCAATGGTGAATGAGGCAGTTACGCAGGCTGTGGCACAGGCTATGCAGGGTATTCCGTAGATGCAAGGAAATCAACATGCAAATGGCATTGGGGATGATGATGAGATACCACAACATGAGCAGAATGTTCCTCCCGATGATCAAGTGGGTCAACAAGTGCATCCGTTGTATGTGTTATTAGAGAGGTTCATTAAGCAGAAGCCCAATTCTTTTCATTTTGCTCCGACTCCAATTGATGCGGAGAACTGGATCGCCCACTTGGAGAAGATTTTTGATGTGATTGGGTGTTCAGAAAATCAGAAGGTGAGGTTAGCAATTTATAAGCTAGAGGATGATGCTCAGCGATAGTGGAAATCGTTGAAGGCTACACAGGGAGATGGATTTATGGATGGGCTCATATGGAACGGATTTTGTGACCTTTTCTATCAGCAGTATTTCCCAAATGCTGATATGGATGCATACATCAGGGAATTTGTGTCCATTCGGCAGAAGAATGATGAGACTATTACTGATTTCATAGCGAGGTTTACGAGATTGGCTGGTTTTGCGGGTTCAATAGCTGGGACAACTGCACAACAGGCAAAAAAGTTCAAATGGGCCTTGAAATATGAGTATAGGCGATCGATCATCCACACCATATTTAGAGATGTATCACAGGTGGCTAATGCAGCTAAGAGTGTGGAAATGGTACACAAGGACTTTCGAGCTTCCAAAACAGAAGGGAGTCAAAAGAGAGATAGAGATGACCATCAAGGGTAAGGAATGGGACAGTTTGGTAGAAATCAAAATAGAAGGCAAAATAACTGGAATGAGCCTCCATCAGGTCAGCGGTTTAATCCTCGAAGGGATTTTGTTTACCCAATACAGCAGGGTGGTCGTGGAGCAGCAGAGTCAGTGGCAAGCTGGAGGGCAGTATCAAAATAGGGGATTTCAACAGAACAGGGGTTTCCAGCAAAATCAGAATCAGGGTCTGCATCGTCAACAGGGTCAAATCCAAGGGCGGTATCCAGGATCGACATGTGGGGGCAATCTGAACCTTTTGCCACTTCCACCTGCTCCATGTGCTACTTGTGGTGGGTATCATGCTGGTAGGGCGTGCTATAAAAATACAGGGGCTTGTTTCTTATGTGGACAGATGGGACATAGAGCAAGGGACTACACAGTTTAGCGTGGTAATGGGGGAGGCGGTAATGCTGGTAATGGTGGTCAGCGCAATGCCGATGGGAAAGTATTTGTATTAACAGTTAATCAGGCGGCCCAAGCACCAGATACGATTTCAGGCATCCTTCTTGTAGGAAATTGTGAGACATCAGTTTTGTTTGACACTGGATCTATGCATTCTATTGTTGCACTTTTATATGTTCGTCATCTTGGAGTGTCTTCTCATACATTAGATCCTCGTTTATCTATTGCTACCCCGATGGGGAATTCTGTGATTATTTCTGAGAACTTTCGTGAGTGTCCTTTGAAGTTAAGGAGGAGGATGTACGCAGCTAACTTACTTCCGATGGTGATGCATGATTTCGATATCATCTTGGGTATGGATTGGCTGAGTAAGCATCGAGCCACTATTGATTTTCAGGTGAGGAAGGTTATTTTTGGAACCTTAGAGGCTCCAGAATTCGAGTTTCAATGTTCCAAGCCGAATGATGTTGTAAAGTTGATCTCAGCTTTGAAGGCGAGCAAAATGATTTCCAAGGTACATGACTGTTATTTAGCTTATGTGAAGGATACCTCGAGGGATGAGCCCCAACTTGATGACTATCCAGTTGTGCGAGAATTTCCTGAGGTATTTCCTAAGGATTTGCTAGGATTGCCACCGCCAAGGGAAGTTGAGTTTACTATTGAGCTCATTCCTGGAGCGGAACCTATTTCTAAGGCACCCTATAGAATGGCTCCATTAGAGTTACAGGAGTTGAAAGAACAATTGCAGGAGTTGTTAAATCGTGGATTCATTAGACCGAGTGTATCGCCATGGGGTGCTCCAGTGTTGTTTGTGAAGAAGAAGGACGGATCTATGAGATTGTGTATAGATTATAGGGAGCTAAATCGGATCACTATCAGGAACAGATATCCATTACCACAGATTGATGACCTTTTCGATCAGCTCCAAGGGGCAAAGTTCTTCTCAAAGATAGATTTGAGGTAGGGGTACCATCAGTTGAGGGTGAGGGAAGAGGACATTCCAAAAACGGCTTTTCGTACTAGGTATGGGCACTATGAGTTTTTGGTGATGTCATTTGGGTTGACTAATGCTCCGGCAGTGTTTATGGGTATGATGAATCTGGTTTTTAGCGAGTATTTGGACCAATTTGTCATTGTCTTCATTGATGACATTTTGGTGTATTCCAAGTCTAAGGAGGAACATGAAGAGCATCTTCGTACTGTTTTGGGGGTTCTGTAGAAGAATAAGTTATATGCTAAGTTCTCCAAATGCGAATTTTGGTTAGAACAGGTAGTATTTTTAGGACATGTCGTGTCTGCTGAAGGTATTAAGGTGGATCCTGCGAAGGTTGAGGCTATCACTAATTGGCCAAGACCTACCATGGTAACTGAAATAAGGAGTTTCTTGGGTTTGGCAGGGTAGTACAGGCGATTTGTGGAAGGTTTCTCTTTGTTAGGTTTGCCATTAACTCAGTTGATGAAGAAGGGCATAAAGTTTGTGTGGAATGAGGAATGTGAGAAAAGTTTTGAGGAGCTTAAGAAGAGACTTGTGTCGGCTCCAGTGCTTACATTACCGTTGGGGATAGGAGGTTATCAGATTTACAGTGATGTTTCTAAGAAGGGATTAGGGTGCGTTTTGATGCAACATGGTAAGGTAATTGCTTATGCTTCCAGACAACTTAAACCTTATGAGGTGAATTATCCTACCCACGACTTGGAGTTAGCAGCAGTTATTTTTTCCCTAAAGATTTGGAGGCACTATCTATATGGAGAGACTTGTGACATTTTCACCGACCACAGGAGCCTTGAATATATTTTTACTCACAAGGAGCTTAACATGAGACAGAGGCGTTGGTTGGAGCTTCTCAAGGATTATGATGCCAGGATTCAGTATCACCCCGGTAAGGCTAATGTGGTTGCAGATGCTCTTAGCCAGAAGAGTTCAAGGAGTGTAGCTGCCTTGGTTACACAACCTCAACTTTTCTCGGATATAGAGCGTGTGGGTTTGGAGCTATATACTAGAGGTTCTGATAGGTTGGTAGCAGGTATGAGGGTGGAACCTTCTCTTATTTTGCGTATCAAGGAAGCCCAAAAGGAGGATGACGAGTTGTGGACTATAACGCAGAATATGGATGAGGGTAGGCAACTAGAGTTTCGCATTGATGAACAAGGTGTGATATGGTTTGGTAAACAGTTATGTGTTCCAATAGATCCAATGATTCATGAGGCAGTGTTGACTGAAGCTCATAGTTCGCCATTTTCTATTCATCCGGGGTCTACAAAGATGTATAAGGATCTGAAGGAGTATTTTTGGTGGAGTGGAATGAAAAGGGATGTAGCTGAATTTGTGAGTAAATGTCTTACTTGTCAGCAAGTGAAGATAGAGCATCAGCGACCTGGTGGTTTGTTGCAACAGTTAGAGATTCCTGTGTGGAAATGGGATGACATTTCAATAGACTTTGTGACTGGGTTGCCGAGGACTCTTAAAAAGAATGATACTATTTGGGTTGTAGTGGATCGTTTGACTAAATCGGCTCATTTTCTGTCTATTCGTGAAGATTTTTCGGTAAATAAGTTAACAGATATTTTTCAACGTGAGATTGTTAGGCTTCATGGAACTCCAGTTTTTATTGTTTCGGATCAGGATCCGCCGTTTACTTCTCGATTTTGGAAAGGATTTCAACGAGCTTGGGGAACGCAACTCAACTATAATACAGCTTTTCATCCGCAGACAGATGGACAATCAGAGAGAACTATTCAGACATTAGAAGACATGTTGCGATCTTGTGCTTTAGAGTGGACAGGAAACTAGGATGATTATTTGAGTTTGGTGGAGTTTTCATATAATAATAGTTGGCAAGCTAGTATTGGTATGGCTCCTTTTGAAGCATTATATGGTAAGGAGTGTCGAGATCCGACTTGTTGGGATGAGGTTGGAGAAAGGGTAATAGAAGGACCCGATTTGGTTAGGATTACTACGGAGAAGGTAGTAGTGGCTAAAGAAAAATTGAAAGAAGCTCAATCGTGGCAAAAGAGTTATGCTGATATTCATAGGAGGGCTCTTGAATTCACGCCTGGTGAACATGTGTTTTTGAAAGTTTCTCCATGGAAAGGTGTTCGATGGTTTGGTTTGAAAGGAAAGCTTAGTTCGCATTTCGTTGGCCCTTTTGAAGTCCTTGAGAGAGTTGGAGAAGTGGCATATCGGGTGGCTTTGCCTCCACAGTTATCTCATGTGCATAATGTCTTTAATGTTTCAGTGTTAAGGAAATATAATTATCATCCGTTTCATGTTGCGCAATACCCGTTACATAAGATTCAAGAAGATCTTACTTGTGAGGAAGAAGCCGAGGCGATTCTAGATCGTCAAGAACGAATTATGAGGAGGAAGACAATTCCTTTTGTTAAAGTATTATGGAAAAACCATTCGGAGCGAGAAGCTACTTGGGAGATGGAGGAGTCTATTCGAGCGGAATATCCGCATCTTTTTGAAAATTAGGTATGTTCTATTCTTTTGATTCTGGGGACGGAATCCTTTTTAAGGGGAAGGTGATGTAATACCCAAAAAATAAAATAAAACAATAATAATAATATTTAAATTAATATTTAAAAATAGTTAATTTGGGCTTTTAAATTAATTGGGTATAAATTATAATTGTGTAATTTTAAATCCTAGTAAAATTAAGAGTATTAATAAAACATATTAATTAATAAATAAACCAAAACCTAACTGCTTCATTACATCTAATACAAATCGACGGGAGGAAGAGAAAAAAAAAGAGAAGAGGATCTCAGCCGCCGCTATGCAAAGGGAAGGGAAATTGGATCAACTGGTAAGTTATTATTATTCCTTTCAATTGAATGAGAGTCTGAGCATATAGTGCATGTGTATATGTATGATCACTGTCACAAATTGTGAATGAATAATATGAAGGCAATGTTCTGATTAGTTTTAAAAAGAGATATATATATATATATATATATATATATTAATAAAGAATTCGTTATCATGATCAGGATTTGTGGGATGAGAGCTACCTTTGATCCAAATGAGTAGATTAGCTTTTGAGATTATTATTTGACTTGGTTTTCCTAAGATTTTGTAACTGGATGTTTTGGGGTCTATTTTGATATTTATTTATTCTTAGTAGAGACTATGTAAATGTGGAGTTCATTCTATTTAAATTGGAGTATGTGACATTTGGTATTAAATTTTATTGGAGATATTTTGAGGTTTATTAGAGATTTGTATTTATTATGTTTGTGCGTGACATCCCTTTTTCCTTTTGGGAAAGGGGGTGTTACATAGACAAAGATCAAGTGCAAAGGCTTATGGATGAAATCCATGGTGCAGTCTGTGGCCCCCACATGAGTGGCCCCCTCCTTGTCAAGAAAGTCCTCAGGACGGGACATTATTGGCTATCTCTCAAGGCTGATTTCAACGACCACGTCAAAAGATGCTATCAGTGCCAGATTCATGGGAATGCTATACACGCCCCTCCACGGGAACTACACAATATGAGTTCGCCTTGGCCCTTCTTAATGTGGGGAATGGACGTTATCGGGCCCGTCGAGCCTAAAGCCAGCAATGGTCACCAATTTATCTTCACTATGATCGACTACTTCACCAAGTGGGTAGAAGCAGCCTCCTTCCCCAGGTTCACTAAAGAATCATCATTGCTTTCATCAGAAACAATGTCGTTTATCGATATGGACAACCAGAGGTGATTATGTCAGACAATGCCAAAAACCTCAACAACAAAATGATGGAGGAATTATGCAGTAAATTCCACATCAAACATCTTAATTCTGTCATCAATCGTCCGAAGATGAACGGCGCTGTTGAAGCAGTTAACAAAAACATCAAGAAGATTATGCAAAAGATGTCCGCCAACCACAAAGATTGGCTTGACCTGTTTCCTCTTACTTTGTTAGCCTACAGAACTTCAATGCGTACTTCAACTGGGGCAATCCCCTACGCTTTAACCTATGGGATGGAAGCAGTGCTCCCCATAGAAGTTGAGATGGAATCTCTCAAAGTGTTGATCGATGCTCAGCTAGATGAAGACCAATGGGTACAAGATAGGTGTCACCAATTGTCTCTAATAGACGAAAGACGAATCGTGGCTATCTTCCATGGTCAGTTATATCAACAAAGGATCACCAGATCCTACAATAAAAAAGTCCGGCTATAACAGTTTAAACAACATGACTTGGTTTTGAAAAAGATCCTTGACAACCAAGATCAGGCTAAAGGAAAATTCGCTCCTAACTGGGAAGGCTCGTTTGTTGTCAAGGAAGTATTGACAGGAGGCGCTCTCAGATTGCAAGAAATGGACGGCGATGAATTTCCACAACTCATCAACTCAGACACCGTGAAACGATATTATGTCTGAAGTAACCAGCAAACACCCTGGTACATAATCATCAGGTCACCAGTCATTCCGGTTCTTCAACCCTTTACTACATACAACTTATCTACACTTTGCTCCTCAGGGAAACGTACTCTTCAAGCCAGCAGCCTGGCTTTCTCCTTTGTGCTCATATAATTCAGGTCATCCTACCGCGGATTGAACCTCTTCCATTTGCAGTTTGGCTACCCATACATGGGATCAAACTTCTCATACCTACAGTTTATCCTCAACCTAGGATTAAACTTTCTCCTCCCCGCACTCTGACCTGCACATGGGATTATACTTTTCGTCTCGCCCTGAGGGGCGAACTACATCGACTTGATCTCCTCTTCAATAGGAGTACGTAGGCAACCATTTCATATGGCTCGGTCGCAATAAAACAAAAACAACAAAAACAGCCAAAAACATTCCTACACCATGTCAGCCATATACATCTTTGAACCTCTTACACCAGGTTCGAACTACGCAGACCTGATCTCCACTTCAATAGGAGTACGTAGGTAGCCATTCATGGTGCGGTCTCACCCCCTACCAAAACACAAACCATTGTCAACTGGTACTGGGATTCTCTTTCCATCCACTACATTTCATTTGGCTTCAGACCAAAGGGATGGAATTACCTGAACTCCTCCAAATAGGAGATTCGGCGACCATCTAAGCTTCCATCATATCTCAAAGAGCAACACCAAACCATAAGACGTGGAATTAACTAGGCTTCTCCTAAATAGAAGTATTGGCGACCATCTGTGGTGCGGTCAATCTCAGAGAGGAAAGCCACACTCTTCTCCATATTTCCATCCAGAAACAAGACCCAAGACACCAAAGATGGTAGGGATACATAGATCGATGATCCATTCTGAACTATCTAGAGACAACTCAATGTCCATCCACCCAGGAGGAATTCAGAATACATCAAGATCATAAGCCCTGAAGCAGCAGACAAAATATCAAGCAAATAGCAGGACATATCTAAAGGGGAAGTGATCCAAAAATATATTTACCTGTCATATATAATGCTGTTTGATATATATATACAATGTAAATTGTACATGACAAAATGGCTAAGCTAGTCTGTGCAGTTAAATACAAGCTCGTCTACAAGTCAGGGTATATGCGTGCTAACATGCCCAACATGGCGTCCCTCTCCGAAGATGAAGGTGAAGCTATGGTCTCCTATACGAGAATATCCACACGACCCAACAGATCTGTAGCCATCTGCATGATGACCATATGCTCATCAATATAAGCGCTCATCTCTGCGATCATAGCAGTGGTAAGGGACCTCACTGCAGTACTATCTATGACGGCTACATCCCGGGCAGATATGGCGGTATCTCGCTCAACTATCACTACGTCTATGGCTGACCTGACCTCATCACGCTCAACAACAGCGGCATCTCTGCGAGCCAATGCCTCGTCTCTCTCCAATAGAGTGGCATCCCTCACATCAAGAGCAGTCAACATCATATATTGAATATGATATCTCTCAAAGGTCATCAGATGAAGACTCTGCTCTAAGTACTGTGCCGAGTGATGAATCACAAAAGTACTGGTTCTAGGAGAATCCGAAAGAAATGCTAGCAACCCAGTAGTGGGCTACTCCTCGATGTAGGTATCAATGTCCTCCGTAGGCTCTACATCGTCTAACTCACTCTCCGGTACTGTAAATACCACTGTAGCCAATAAAATCTCCGTCTCCATCCATGCAGAGTACTCTGCAGAATAACCGGGATGACTGACAGAAAAAGCAGCTATCTCACGCTGATCCCAGCAAGCGTATACACGAGATTGGTCCTCTGCTGAGAGATATCGAGAAGCTGAACGCTGATCTGTCGGCCCCTCAAAAGGGTAAAAATCCTGGAACTGGTCGAACTGCGACATCACGGCCAGTGGATGATAAGTAGTCACGCCACTCAAACCAGCTAAAGGGAGGAAATCCATGCCCGGAGCGTGAGTAATGAAGTTTTATGGTGAGTAAAGCCCCGAGCACAGCAATATGCTAAATGGATCTCTGATGTCTGCTAAAAATATGGACCAGGACTGAGTATCTATACACTCCGATGACTGAAAGGAGTATGACATGGCCACATCATGGGAGAAGCAATACTCATGCTGTCTAAGGGTACCAACCGGTCTCAAGTGTGACATAAACCACGCATACCTCATGACAGAACTCCCAGTAAACACGCCTGACAGGTAAGTACATCAGTAGGATGCTGACCACAGAGTCTCTGCTACAATTGTTGCCTAATTTTTTAATAGCACTTTACCACGCAAGTATACGCGTTCAATTGTAATATTCAGCAAGCAAGGATATCGTTCCCACGAGGAAATAGACTAATATTTATCAATTACTAATTCTAATGCAATTAATCCTACTTTAAACTAAGAAAATTTTGTTTGTGATTGAAATTTAAACTTAACAAAACTAATAATTAAAAATCAAAATTTCACAAGAATAACTGCAGATTTAACAGGTTAAGATTACAACTTCCCTTGGTATTTCATTTAAACTAACTTACTTCCCATTTAAAATAAATCAATTAATATGAATTGTTATCCAAGAATGCTTTATAAATATTCACGCACTTCTTCCAAAGACACATGAACAAATCCTCCTAAATCCAATCTTTAAGATGCAGAATTACAAGGAACACCCTAATTAATCAACTCACTATATTCCTATGTGAATCAAGTTAATTAGGGTTTTACGCTCAAATTCTTTCAATGGATACAAAAGACACATAGGTATATTCCTATCCTATACGCTAATCATATTAACCCTATTCAGATTATATGAACAGATGTTATCATATCCAGATCTCAATCTATACTCCATCTTCCAATTTCATATACATTATCACAGTAATTGTTGGCCAAACAATTAATCAATAAGCATAAGATATAATAAACAATTCAATAAAAACCAACTTTCAATTAATGGGAAGCTTGCAATTTAAACTACATACCAAGTTCCGTTGCAATCTTAATTAAAATTTAGTTCATGATTATAATAAAGAAAAACATCATCCAGATAAATAATCCAAACATCCCAGATAGTTACAAAAGATAAAACTAGAGAAGAGAAGAAGAAACTCTGAATTTGCTCTTAAACTCTCTCTTAGATCTTCAGCCTTTGCAATTCTCCTTCGTGCTTTTCTTCCTTGTTCTCTCTGCAAATCTCTTGAAGAATTTGATTGATTGCTTGCAAAATTCGTTCCCCTTTGCTTTTGTAGAGTCCTCTCCTATTTGTATTGGTCTCAGCCCTCATTCAGACTCCTCTTTGGCTTCAAAAACCCACTTGACAGCATAAAAACGCAACTTTCTACGCACTAGAGCGCCTAGGCGCTCATCCTAGGGCATTTTCAAGTGCCTAGGCGCTTGGGATGCATTATGTTTCTGACTTGGAGCGCCTAGGCGCTTGGTCTAGGCTTGTTTGGAGCGCCTAGGCGCTTGCTCTTTTTTCTAACATTTTCTGCTCCGACGTCCTTTGGAAAAATGGCCATAACTTCTTCGTCCGAACTCCGATTTAGATGATTCAAGATGTTCTGGAAAGAGGAAAAGTAGATCTACAACTTTCATTCTTGAAGTTTTGCGAAATAATATCCGGAGCTATAGTCAAATTGGCTCTGAAGTGACTGCTGTGTAAATAGCAAGCCGAAAACGCGAATCTAGCCACCCCAAACATCGATCCAAGTAACTTTTGTCCCAATTCCTACAAAACAATATAAAACATGCATGAATAGACACAAACACATAAAAACATCCTAAAAGACTTGAGAACAACAATAAATTAAGCTCGAATGTATCCAATTTATGTGTATAAAACTCACTCATCAAATACCCCCAAACTTAAACATTTGCTTGTCCTCAAGAAAAAACACAAAAATATTATGCAATGCAATGTAATGAAACTAATCTATATGCCTACGAATCCAACAGTAATGACAGAAACAAGTCTATTTAACCGGCCTTAGAGAAATCAAGTAAACATGATAATATATCATATTTAAACAAATCAATAATTTCCCAATCAATCATTAAATCTTAGACTGTTATCACTGATATAGTGCGTGTGTGGTCCACAACAATGTTAACTGATATAAAGTCAAATTTAAGACATAATAGATATCTTCGAAGGCATCATACAGTGTAAATTCACAAAATTCACGAACAAGCTAGATCCAACTAAAGTCAAACATCCACCAAGTTCAAGAGTCCAATCCGGGATACTTATGCTTTACTTTTCATCACGGGGGCTTTTTGCTCTTTTCCCGTTTTATTATATTTCTTTTTTTTTCTTTTTTTTTTAACCATGACTGTGCAATGTCTCATTCCATTAGGCTAACAGTGTCTCCCCTTAGCGAGCTTTCGACCAACGACTCCCAGACCATATAAGACCTTAGGGCGCTAGGTTTTAAGATACCCCTTCGGGCCGTACTTGCTCAAGTAACAAAGGCCCCGAAACAAAACTAGCCAGAGTATTATTTTTTTTTCATTTTTTTTTCATTTTTTTTTCAAGCTTATATATCCCAAATTTTTCCCCCAAACTTAAGTTTTTATCTAAATTTAGTCATCTTCGCCTATTCATGTCTTTCATTCATTTAAACTAGCATTATCCTCTAGAAGTCGATTATGTGTCAATTTAAACTCAATCAGTCAACATAGTTGTTTTTACTGTGCTATCATTATTATATCAGTTTCAAACAGGTAAAGATTCAAATCATGACAAAAAATCACATCAAAGTCTTAACAGACAATACTATACTTGTCTACTCAATTCCAATCTCATCACTGGCCAAAACAGACTTAAACTATCAAACAGCTGGAAACATGCAAAAACTACTATATGCAAAACAAACTACATGAAAAACTATTAACTAAATACTATATGAATGCACTAGATGAATACTACATGAATGAACTGGAGCTGGACAATTACACCCCCAAACTTAACCAATGCAATGTCCTCATTGTAAGAATATAACGATAAATAGAAGAGAACTTCCCTGTAATCAGCTAAGCGTGAGTTGATGGTGGCAATGGCGACGACGATCATTTTGCTATCCATTGGACCTCCAATACCTGCAAAGGAGAGAGACAACATGGATTAGATTATAAGAGAACTTAATAAGCAACTTAATTCCTATCTACTAAATACACTAGTAAAGCATATAAATATAAAAAATTCCTGGGTTGCCTCCCAGTCAGCGCTTGATTTATAGTCTTTCAGCCTGACTTTGTCTGGTCAATGCTATCCAATTCCTCTTCGAAAGTTGAGGAACCTTCCATCCATCGGAAATAATATATCTTTTGGTAGGTTCCCATTTGAGATAGCCATCAAGTTAAAGTCACCTAGCATGCTTTGTTTATATAAGATTAGATTGAAGAACGTCCAACATCTAGGCGTTTTCTCCATTGTGTCTGCGAATAAATTCTGGCATTGAGGCGTGTCAGACACAAAAATCTCTTCTTCTATCTTCTCCAACTCATCGCACCATGGCTTCAAAGTTGTACTTGCTTTTACGTCACATGGAGTATTGCCAATGACATGACTACCAATTGGACAAATGATTGCAAATCTAACCGGATCCTTAAACTTTGGTGGAGAAGATATATGGGGCACTATCAAAATCGGTTCATCTATGTCAGAACTCAAGGCTAGATCTTTGGCGACCTTCTTTTCCTGCTCCCCACTTGTCTCCTCCCTTTCCATATCCTTTTCTTTTGGAACATCCGATTCCAGATTTAGCGTGGGCAATCCATCAGTCTCGGGAACCATGTTGTTTGACACTTCACCTTGAGGGCGGTTGATGATGGCATTAAAAAGTTGTCCCGCCTGGTTCTCAAGATTTCGAATCGACATCTCCTGACTATTTGTCTGCTCCTCAAACAAAACCATGAACTTGGAAATAAGTCCTTCCAAGTTTAAAATCCTTTCTTCTTCATAATTAGGGAGTTGAACTTGTAGTTCAGGAGTGTATGATTGGCATGGAGCAAAGGGTTGGGCTTGATTGTCATCACTCCATGAAAGATTTAGTGGATTCCCCCACTCATGATGATAATTACTGGAATAATCATAATTGTTGGGATAATCGCTGAAGTTACCACTATATTGTAACGACTCGAAACTGATGGTGCATTGATGACTCGGATGGTTTCCACCACAATACTCACATATCACCGCTACACTTTGAATACGTTGTGCTGATAAGGCATCAATCTTCCTTGAAAGTGTCCCAAATTGTGCTGACAATTCATCGAGTTCATAATTCTTTGCCTCCCTTGGCCGAGTCATATTCGAATTTAGCCAATGATAGTCATAGTTGTTCATGGTGCCTGAAAAGGAATTAGACTAGAGAAAAAAAAAGTTTAAATTAAGATTAACGCTATAAAAATCAATAATGACAAAATATTAAACTAATTTCCCCGGCAACGGCGCCAAAAACTTGTTGCCTAATTTTTTAATAGCACTTTACCACGCAAGTATACGCGTTCAATTGTAATATTCAGCAAGCAAGGATATCGTTCCCACGAGGAAATAGACTAATATTTATCAATTACTAATTCTAATGCAATTAATCCTACTTTAAACTAAGAAAATTTTGTTTGTGATTGAAATTTAAACTTAACAAAACTAATAATTAAAAATCAAAATTTCACAAGAATAACTGCAGATTTAACAGGTTAAGATTACAACTTCCCTTGGTATTTCATTTAAACTAACTTACTTCCCATTTAAAATAAATCAATTAATATGAATTGTTATCCAAGAATGCTTTATAAATATTCACGCACTTCTTCCAAAGACACATGAACAAATCCTCCTAAATCCAATCTTTAAGATGCAGAATTACAAGGAACACCCTAATTAATCAACTCACTATATTCCTATGTGAATCAAGTTAATTAGGGTTTTACGCTCAAATTCTTTCAATGGATACAAAAGACACATAGGTATATTCCTATCCTATACGCTAATCATATTAACCCTATTCAGATTATATGAACAGATGTTATCATATCCAGATCTCAATCTATACTCCATCTTCCAATTTCATATACATTATCACAGTAATTGTTGGCCAAACAATTAATCAATAAGCATAAGATATAATTAACAATTCAATAAAAACCAACTTTCAATTAATGGGAAGCTTGCAATTTAAACTACATACCAAGTTCCGTTGCAATCTTAATTAAAATTTAGTTCATGATTATAATAAAGAAAAACATCATCCAGATAAATAATCCAAACATCCCAGATAGTTACAAAAGATAAAACTAGAGAAGAGAAGAAGAAACTCTGAATTTGCTCTTAAACTCTCTCTTAGATCTTCAGCCTTTGCAATTCTCCTTCGTGCTTTTCTTCCTTGTTCTCTCTGCAAATCTCTTGAAGAATTTGATTGATTGCTTGCAAAATTCGTTCCCCTTTGCTTTTGTAGAGTCCTCTCCTATTTGTATTGGTCTCAGCCCTCATTCAGACTCCTCTTTGGCTTCAAAAACCCACTTGACAGCATAAAAACGCAACTTTCTACGCACTAGAGCGCCTAGGCGCTCATCCTAGGGCATTTTCAAGTGCCTAGGCGCTTGGGATGCATTATGTTTCTGACTTGGAGCGCCTAGGCGCTTGGTCTAGGCTTGTTTGGAGCGCCTAGGCGCTTGCTCTTTTTTCTAACATTTTCTGCTCCGACGTCCTTTGGAAAAATGGCCATAACTTCTTCGTCCGAACTCCGATTTAGATGATTCAAGATGTTCTGGAAAGAGGAAAAGTAGATCTACAACTTTCATTCTTGAAGTTTTGCGAAATAATATCCGGAGCTATAGTCAAATTGGCTCTGAAGTGACTGCTGTGTAAATAGCAAGCCGAAAACGCGAATCTAGCCACCCCAAACATCGATCCAAGTAACTTTTGTCCCAATTCCTACAAAACAATATAAAACATGCATGAATAGACACAAACACATAAAAACATCCTAAAAGACTTGAGAACAACAATAAATTAAGCTCGAATGTATCCAATTTATGTGTATAAAACTCACTCATCAAATACCCCCAAACTTAAACATTTGCTTGTCCTCAAGAAAAAACACAAAAATATTATGCAATGCAATGTAATGAAACTAATCTATATGCCTACGAATCCAACAGTAATGACAGAAACAAGTCTATTTAACCGGCCTTAGAGAAATCAAGTAAACATGATAATATATCATATTTAAACAAATCAATAATTTCCCAATCAATCATTAAATCTTAGACTGTTATCACTGATATAGTGCGTGTGTGGTCCACAACAATGTTAACTGATATAAAGTCAAATTTAAGACATAATAGATATCTTCGAAGGCATCATACAGTGTAAATTCACAAAATTCACGAACAAGCTAGATCCAACTAAAGTCAAACATCCACCAAGTTCAAGAGTCCAATCCGGGATACTTATGCTTTACTTTTCATCACGGGGGCTTTTTGCTCTTTTCCCGTTTTATTATATTTCTTTTTTTTTCTTTTTTTTTTAACCATGACTGTGCAATGTCTCATTCCATTAGGCTAACAGTGTCTCCCCTTAGCGAGCTTTCGACCAACGACTCCCAGACCATATAAGACCTTAGGGCGCTAGGTTTTAAGATACCCCTTCGGGCCGTACTTGCTCAAGTAACAAAGGCCCCGAAACAAAACTAGCCAGAGTATTATTTTTTTTTCATTTTTTTTTCATTTTTTTTTCAAGCTTATATATCCCAAATTTTTCCCCCAAACTTAAGTTTTTATCTAAATTTAGTCATCTTCGCCTATTCATGTCTTTCATTCATTTAAACTAGCATTATCCTCTAGAAGTCGATTATGTGTCAATTTAAACTCAATCAGTCAACATAGTTGTTTTTACTGTGCTATCATTATTATATCAGTTTCAAACAGGTAAAGATTCAAATCATGACAAAAAATCACATCAAAGTCTTAACAGACAATACTATACTTGTCTACTCAATTCCAATCTCATCACTGGCCAAAACAGACTTAAACTATCAAACAGCTGGAAACATGCAAAAACTACTATATGCAAAACAAACTACATGAAAAACTATTAACTAAATACTATATGAATGCACTAGATGAATACTACATGAATGAACTGGAGCTGGACAATTACACCCCCAAACTTAACCAATGCAATGTCCTCATTGTAAGAATATAACGATAAATAGAAGAGAACTTCCCTGTAATCAGCTAAGCGTGAGTTGATGGTGGCAATGGCGACGACGATCATTTTGCTATCCATTGGACCTCCAATACCTGCAAAGGAGAGAGACAACATGGATTAGATTATAAGAGAACTTAATAAGCAACTTAATTCCTATCTACTAAATACACTAGTAAAGCATATAAATATAAAAAATTCCTGGGTTGCCTCCCAGTCAGCGCTTGATTTATAGTCTTTCAGCCTGACTTTGTCTGGTCAATGCTATCCAATTCCTCTTCGAAAGTTGAGGAACCTTCCATCCATCAGAAATAATATATCTTTTGGTAGGTTCCCATTTGAGATAGCCATCAAGTTAAAGTCACCTAGCATGCTTTGTTTATATAAGATTAGATTGAAGAACGTCCAACATCTAGGCGTTTTCTCCATTGTGTCTGCGAATAAATTCTGGCATTGAGGCGTGTCAGACACAAAAATCTCTTCTTCTATCTTCTCCAACTCATCGCACCATGGCTTCAAAGTTGTACTTGCTTTTACGTCACATGGAGTATTGCCAATGACATGACTACCAATTGGACAAATGATTGCAAATCTAACCGGATCCTTAAACTTTGGTGGAGAAGATATATGGGGCACTATCAAAATCGGTTCATCTATGTCAGAACTCAAGGCTAGATCTTTGGCGACCTTCTTTTCCTGCTCCCCACTTGTCTCCTCCCTTTCCATATCCTTTTCTTTTGGAACATCCGATTCCAGATTTAGCGTGGGCAATCCATCAGTCTCGGGAACCATGTTGTTTGACACTTCACTTTGAGGGCGGTTGATGATGGCATTAAAAAGTTGTCCCGCCTGGTTCTCAAGATTTCGAATCGACATCTCCTGACTATTTGTCTGCTCCTCAAACAAAACCATGAACTTGGAAATAAGTCCTTCCAAGTTTAAAATCCTTTCTTCTTCATAATTAGGGAGTTGAACTTGTAGTTCAGGAGTGTATGATTGGCATGGAGCAAAGGGTTGGGCTTGATTGTCATCACTCCATGAAAGATTTAGTGGATTCCCCCACTCATGATGATAATTACTGGAATAATCATAATTGTTGGGATAATCGCTGAAGTTACCACTATATTGTAACGACTCGAAACTGATGGTGCATTGATGACTCGGATGGTTTCCACCACAATACTCACATATCACCGCTACACTTTGAATACGTTGTGCTGATAAGGCATCAATCTTCCTTGAAAGTGTCCCAAATTGTGCTGACAATTCATCGAGTTCATAATTCTTTGCCTCCCTTGGCCGAGTCATATTCGAATTTAGCCAATGATAGTCATAGTTGTTCATGGTGCCTGAAAAGGAATTAGACTAGAGAAAAAAAAAGTTTAAATTAAGATTAACGCTATAAAAATCAATAATGACAAAATATTAAACTAATTTCCCCGGCAACGGCGCCAAAAACTTGTTGCCTAATTTTTTAATAGCACTTTACCACGCAAGTATACGCGTTCAATTGTAATATTCAGCAAGCAAGGATATCGTTCCCACGAGGAAATAGACTAATATTTATCAATTACTAATTCTAATGCAATTAATCCTACTTTAAACTAAGAAAATTTTGTTTGTGATTGAAATTTAAACTTAACAAAACTAATAATTAAAAATCAAAATTTCACAAGAATAACTGCAGATTTAACAGGTTAAGATTACAACTTCCCTTGATATTTCATTTAAACTAACTTACTTCCCATTTAAAATAAATCAATTAATATGAATTGTTATCCAAGAATGCTTTATAAATATTCACGCACTTCTTCCAAAGACACATGAACAAATCCTCCTAAATCCAATCTTTAAGATGCAGAATTACAAGGAACACCCTAATTAATCAACTCACTATATTCCTATGTGAATCAAGTTAATTAGGGTTTTACGCTCAAATTCTTTCAATGGATACAAAAGACACATAGGTATATTCCTATCCTATACGCTAATCATATTAACCCTATTCAGATTATATGAACAGATGTTATCATATCCAGATCTCAATCTATACTCCATCTTCCAATTTCATATACATTATCACAGTAATTGTTGGCCAAACAATTAATCAATAAGCATAAGATATAATAAACAATTCAATAAAAACCAACTTTCAATTAATGGGAAGCTTGCAATTTAAACTACATACCAAGTTCCGTTGCAATCTTAATTAAAATTTAGTTCATGATTATAATAAAGAAAAACATCATCCAGATAAATAATCCAAACATCCCAGATAGTTACAAAAGATAAAACTAGAGAAGAGAAGAAGAAACTCTGAATTTGCTCTTAAACTCTCTCTTAGATCTTCAGCCTTTGCAATTCTCCTTCGTGCTTTTCTTCCTTGTTCTCTCTGCAAATCTCTTGAAGAATTTGATTGATTGCTTGCAAAATTCGTTCCCCTTTGCTTTTGTAGAGTCCTCTCCTATTTGTATTGGTCTCAGCCCTCATTCAGACTCCTCTTTGGCTTCAAAAACCCACTTGACAGCATAAAAACGCAACTTTCTACGCACTAGAGCGCCTAGGCGCTCATCCTAGGGCATTTTCAAGTGCCTAGGCGCTTGGGATGCATTATGTTTCTGACTTGGAGCGCCTAGGCGCTTGGTCTAGGCTTGTTTGGAGCGCCTAGGCGCTTGCTCTTTTTTCTAACATTTTCTGCTCCGACGTCCTTTGGAAAAATGGCCATAACTTCTTCGTCCGAACTCCGATTTAGATGATTCAAGATGTTCTGGAAAGAGGAAAAGTAGATCTACAACTTTCATTCTTGAAGTTTTGCGAAATAATATCCGGAGCTATAGTCAAATTGGCTCTGAAGTGACTGCTGTGTAAATAGCAAGCCGAAAACGCGAATCTAGCCACCCCAAACATCGATCCAAGTAACTTTTGTCCCAATTCCTACAAAACAATATAAAACATGCATGAATAGACACAAACACATAAAAACATCCTAAAAGACTTGAGAACAACAATAAATTAAGCTCGAATGTATCCAATTTATGTGTATAAAACTCACTCATCAAATACCCCCAAACTTAAACATTTGCTTGTCCTCAAGAAAAAACACAAAAATATTATGCAATGCAATGTAATGAAACTAATCTATATGCCTACGAATCCAACAGTAATGACAGAAACAAGTCTATTTAACCGGCCTTAGAGAAATCAAGTAAACATGATAATATATCATATTTAAACAAATCAATAATTTCCCAATCAATCATTAAATCTTAGACTGTTATCACTGATATAGTGCGTGTGTGGTCCACAACAATGTTAACTGATATAAAGTCAAATTTAAGACATAATAGATATCTTCGAAGGCATCATACAGTGTAAATTCACAAAATTCACGAACAAGCTAGATCCAACTAAAGTCAAACATCCACCAAGTTCAAGAGTCCAATCCGGGATACTTATGCTTTACTTTTCATCACGGGGGCTTTTTGCTCTTTTCCCGTTTTATTATATTTCTTTTTTTTTCTTTTTTTTTTAACCATGACTGTGCAATGTCTCATTCCATTAGGCTAACAGTGTCTCCCCTTAGCGAGCTTTCGACCAACGACTCCCAGACCATATAAGACCTTAGGGCGCTAGGTTTTAAGATACCCCTTCGGGCCGTACTTGCTCAAGTAACAAAGGCCCCGAAACAAAACTAGCCAGAGTATTATTTTTTTTTCATTTTTTTTTCATTTTTTTTTCAAGCTTATATATCCCAAATTTTTCCCCCAAACTTAAGTTTTTATCTAAATTTAGTCATCTTCGCCTATTCATGTCTTTCATTCATTTAAACTAGCATTATCCTCTAGAAGTCGATTATGTGTCAATTTAAACTCAATCAGTCAACATAGTTGTTTTTACTGTGCTATCATTATTATATCAGTTTCAAACAGGTAAAGATTCAAATCATGACAAAAAATCACATCAAAGTCTTAACAGACAATACTATACTTGTCTACTCAATTCCAATCTCATCACTGGCCAAAACAGACTTAAACTATCAAACAGCTGGAAACATGCAAAAACTACTATATGCAAAACAAACTACATGAAAAACTATTAACTAAATACTATATGAATGCACTAGATGAATACTACATGAATGAACTGGAGCTGGACAATTACACCCCCAAACTTAACCAATGCAATGTCCTCATTGTAAGAATATAACGATAAATAGAAGAGAACTTCCCTGTAATCAGCTAAGCGTGAGTTGATGGTGGCAATGGCGACGACGATCATTTTGCTATCCATTGGACCTCCAATACCTGCAAAGGAGAGAGACAACATGGATTAGATTATAAGAGAACTTAATAAGCAACTTAATTCCTATCTACTAAATACACTAGTAAAGCATATAAATATAAAAAATTCCTGGGTTGCCTCCCAGTCAGCGCTTGATTTATAGTCTTTCAGCCTGACTTTGTCTGGTCAATGCTATCCAATTCCTCTTCGAAAGTTGAGGAACCTTCCATCCATCGGAAATAATATATCTTTTGGTAGGTTCCCATTTGAGATAGCCATCAAGTTAAAGTCACCTAGCATGCTTTGTTTATATAAGATTAGATTGAATAACGTCCAACATCTAGGCGTTTTCTCCATTGTGTCTGCGAATAAATTCTGGCATTGAGGCGTGTCAGACACAAAAATCTCTTCTTCTATCTTCTCCAACTCATCGCACCATGGCTTCAAAGTTGTACTTGCTTTTACGTCACATGGAGTATTGCCAATGACATGACTACCAATTGGACAAATGATTGCAAATCTAACCGGATCCTTAAACTTTGGTGGAGAAGATATATGGGGCACTATCAAAATCGGTTCATCTATGTCAGAACTCAAGGCTAGATCTTTGGCGACCTTCTTTTCCTGCTCCCCACTTGTCTCCTCCCTTTCCATATCCTTTTCTTTTGGAACATCCGATTCCAGATTTAGCGTGGGCAATCCATCAGTCTCGGGAACCATGTTGTTTGACACTTCACCTTGAGGGCGGTTGATGATGGCATTAAAAAGTTGTCCCGCCTGGTTCTCAAGATTTCGAATCGACATCTCCTGACTATTTGTCTGCTCCTCAAACAAAACCATGAACTTGGAAATAAGTACTTCCAAGTTTAAAATCCTTTCTTCTTCATAATTAGGGAGTTGAACTTGTAGTTCAGGAGTGTATGATTGGCATGGAGCAAAGGGTTGGGCTTGATTGTCATCACTCCATGAAAGATTTAGTGGATTCCCCCACTCATGATGATAATTACTGGAATAATCATAATTGTTGGGATAATCGCTGAAGTTACCACTATATTGTAACGACTCGAAACTGATGGTGCATTGATGACTCGGATGGTTTCCACCACAATACTCACATATCACCGCTACACTTTGAATACGTTGTGCTGATAAGGCATCAATCTTCCTTGAAAGTGTCCCAAATTGTGCTGACAATTCATCGAGTTCATAATTCTTTGCCTCCCTTGGCCGAGTCATATTCGAATTTAGCCAATGATAGTCATAGTTGTTCATGGTGCCTGAAAAGGAATTAGACTAGAGAAAAAAAAAGTTTAAATTAAGATTAACGCTATAAAAATCAATAATGACAAAATATTAAACTAATTTCCCCGGCAACGGCGCCAAAAACTTGTTGCCTAATTTTTTAATAGCACTTTACCACGCAAGTATACGCGTTCAATTGTAATATTCAGCAAGCAAGGATATCGTTCCCACGAGGAAATAGACTAATATTTATCAATTACTAATTCTAATGCAATTAATCCTACTTTAAACTAAGAAAATTTTGTTTGTGATTGAAATTTAAACTTAACAAAACTAATAATTAAAAATCAAAATTTCACAAGAATAACTGCAGATTTAACAGGTTAAGATTACAACTTCCCTTGGTATTTCATTTAAACTAACTTACTTCCCATTTAAAATAAATCAATTAATATGAATTGTTATCCAAGAATGCTTTATAAATATTCACGCACTTCTTCCAAAGACACATGAACAAATCCTCCTAAATCCAATCTTTAAGATGCAGAATTACAAGGAACACCCTAATTAATCAACTCACTATATTCCTATGTGAATCAAGTTAATTAGGGTTTTACGCTCAAATTCTTTCAATGGATACAAAAGACACATAGGTATATTCCTATCCTATACGCTAATCATATTAACCCTATTCAGATTATATGAACAGATGTTATCATATCCAGATCTCAATCTATACTCCATCTTCCAATTTCATATAGATTATCACAGTAATTGTTGGCCAAACAATTAATCAATAAGCATAAGATATAATAAACAATTCAATAAAAACCAACTTTCAATTAATGGGAAGCTTGCAATTTAAACTACATACCAAGTTCCGTTGCAATCTTAATTAAAATTTAGTTCATGATTATAATAAAGAAAAACATCATCCAGATAAATAATCCAAACATCCCAGATAGTTACAAAAGATAAAACTAGAGAAGAGAAGAAGAAACTCTGAATTTGCTCTTAAACTCTCTCTTAGATCTTCAGCCTTTGCAATTCTCCTTCGTGCTTTTCTTCCTTGTTCTCTCTGCAAATCTCTTGAAGAATTTGATTGATTTCTTGCAAAATTCGTTTCCCTTTGCTTTTGTAGAGTCCTCTCCTATTTGTATTGGTCTCAGCCCTCATTCAGACTCCTCTTTGGCTTCAAAAACCCACTTGACAGCATAAAAACGCAACTTTCTACGCACTAGAGCGCCTAGGCGCTCATCCTAGGGCATTTTCAAGCGCCTAGGCGCTTGGGATGCATTATGTTTCTGACTTGGAGCGCCTAGGCGCTTGGTCTAGGCTTGTTTGGAGCGCCTAGGCGCTTGCTCTTTTTTCCAACATTTTCTGCTCCGACGTCCTTTGGGAAAATGGCCATAACTTCTTCGTCCGAACTCCGATTTAGATGATTCAAGATGTTATGGAAAGAGAAAAAGTAGATCTACAACTTTCATTCTTGAAGTTTTGAGAAATAATATCCGGAGCTATAGTCAAATTGGCTCTGAAGTGACTGCTGTGTAAATAGCAAGCCGAAAACGCGAATCTAGCCACCCCAAACATCGATCCAAGTAACTTTTGTCCCAATTCCTACAAAACAATATAAAACATGCCTGAATAGACACAAACACATAAAAACATCCTAAAAGACTTGAGAACAACAATAAATTAAGCTCGAATGTATCCAATTTATGTGTATAAAACTCACTCATCAAATACCCCCAAACTTAAACATTTGCTTGTCCTCAAGAAAAAACACAAAAATATTATGCAATGCAATGTAATGAAACTAATCTATATGCATACGAATCCAACAGTAATGACAGAAACAAGTCTATTTAACCGGCCTTAGAGAAATCAAGTAAACATGATAATACATCATATCCTGTAAGAGCTGCTCGGCTGATTCAGATCCATAATATCTGGACAAAAAGTCTCTAAATCACCTCAAAAAGGGTGTGGTATTTCCTTACCTGGAGCTTTCTAAAATGAATTTTATGACTATATACATGCATGCATTTACTTTTACATATAATAGAGTTAAAATGCATGACTACCCAATGCCTACATTTGGAAATTTTTTTCCATAGTCCCCTTTGAAAATAGGAATATCCACATGCACTCAGGCATGTCTAGGTGGTCATTCAGTAGCACACTTGCCCCAAAGTCATATCCATAATATTTGCATTAAAAATTAGAAACATCATGCATAAGGCCAACCTCTATGCTAGGAGTACTTTGCCTTTCTACCTTTTGCTCATTGGACCTCAAATAAGACAAAAAATAGCATAAAAAGGTGCCAATTTGACTGTCTTAAAAGTCAAATTTTTTTACATCATTATGTTCAGCATGGTTTAATACTAACATTTACTATGTTGAATATTTTTTATCAAGTCATTTGTGCAAACATAATCACTACTATGTGTTTAGATGCATTTCGTGCAGTAACTCACAATCCAACGGACAGAAATTGGAAAAAATACATGCATACGTTACCAGGATAGTGTAGAACACTTGTACGGTGATAGAATTTTCAGAAAACAGCCCGAACTCAACAGATCTGAAGATGGCTCGCGGTTTTCTCTATGCGAAATAAGTTGGAAATGAACCTGTGAAGGCTGGCTGCAGGATTTACATCCACGCCTGGCCGCAGGCTCACCTGCAGCTACAGCGGGTGTACCTGCAGCTCCTCTATGTGGGTCCCACCCTCTGGCTCAGTCCACTTCGAGTTGAAACGGAGTTCTCATGGACTAGAAAGGCTAAATCATTAATAAAAATGCCACGCGATTGAGCAAAACATCATACAATCCTGGTATTCTTAGATGAGACTTTAAATCTGTACATCACTCGTTGGTAGTCACTTGAACAAGAGGTATACCCTACCAATGATCTCATTTGTCATAAATCACATCCGCCAACTCCGGGTCGTTACCCTAAGTGGATCCTCGACGGGGGTTACAACGTGGATCCCCGACGGGGGTTACAACGTGGATCCCCGACGGGGGTTACAATGTGGATCCCCGACGGGGGTTACAACGTAGATCCCTGGTGGGGGTTACAACACGTTCATCCATTGACATGTCCATCAACGAAGGTCAAGCAGCCTTAACGTTATTTCAGCTGATGGAAAGTAAACCCATCGAAGCATTGAGAACCGTTCGATAGTTGCGTACGTACTCATGCGTCCCCAGTGAATTGCCGACGGGGGTTACAACATATATCTCTGGCGGGAGTAGGAACGCATGCTCAATCGTTGACACACATATCAACAAAGGTCAAGCAACCTTGACGTCATTTTAGCCGATAACGTTTAAACCTATCAGAGCTATAGAGCTATTCGAGGTTCTCATACGCAACTGCTCATATTCTCCAGTGGATCCCCGACGGGGGTCACAACGTTATGCTCTGTTGATCTACACGACAGCGAAGGTCAAGTAACCTTGACAGTATATCCCCCCAGAATGTTTCAGCTGTTGATTCACATGTCAATGAAGGTCAGGCACCCCTAACAGCATTTGCTATTGGCAGTAAATCCAACAGAATCGTGGCGTATTCTGGCGATACTAATTAGGAGAGGTCAACATTATCAAAGAGGATAGATGATGGAATATGTTATACACATCCTCAAAAAGACCAAGCTTTATCCCCACAGATCTCTTTCATACAAGAGATACCTCTTCAAGATCAAGTCATAATCAAAGACACTGGAATTTGGTGATAAATCCAACATCAACATCTTAACTGATTCAGCTTACACATCAGATCTGATCAGTATTGCCAATCCCTAGTTGAAGCAACAAGGAGCCCCAACAATCATCCCTAGCATGTTGGGCAACAACCTCGTACACATGCATCATACATTTGCATCATTTTACTACCCATAGTACCATGTTTATCTTGTTGCATTTCAAGTGTTTAGGATTCTTTATCGTTCCCATGTATCTCTATGCATGAGTATGATAAAGAGGGGCATCTGTAGACACTCAAAATTTTCTGTACTACTGTTACTAACATTGCAGGAGGACAGATTCGTCTTTTAAGAGAGAAACCTGAAAGACAATCCAAATCCATGTTGAATACTACTGAAAGTTCAGTATCAACCCCGGATCACACTCTGGAGTAACAATTCCAACCTCGGATGTAACCCCGAGGCCTGCAAGTACAATAACGGAACACACACCGGAGAAGACCAATTAATTTCGGAGATAACCCCGAGGTATTCAGTTTCAGTCCCAACCATGGGAATAGCCACCAAACTTGAACATAACCCCAAGGAATGAAGTTTTGGCGATAACCCCGGAAATGCTTGTTTCAAATGCGACCAGCTTCAATCTCGGCAATCACAATAATATACACTGCACCAACCCGGTAATAACATTGGGAAGATAGTCACACCTCAAAGATGACAATGAGGATCTTCAACAATTACAGCAGTCCAATCTCAGCGAAGTCTGAGCAACGTCTGTTTTATCAGCCCAATCCGGCGATAACACCGGGGAGGGTCAACATCGTCATCTTGTCAAACACGATGCCACGTCACGTCTCTACGCAACGATGTCCCACAAGGCTAACCAATCCTGGGCGACTATTGTGTGGGGTAACGGATGAAAGTTGAAGCTTGAAGACTGAAGGGCATCGTCCCATCTTTAATGACTTTGCACAAGGTCTAATCCCATACCATCGTATAACTCTCGACAACGACGGTCCGAAATAGGTCCTGTATACCTCAAACGGATGCCCGGATTGTACTTCTAAAAAACCAAGTGGACATTACAGTGCCTGAGTGCACGTACTTCGAGACGACCCGACCCGACAAACCCGGGCCAACCCGGGTTGCCTCTGGTACACCTGCTGCTCATATGCCTATAAATAAAGGGCTTGGGGTGCTAATTTTCTTAGAGAAAAAGACGGGGAAACCCTGCATAATTCGCTCTGCACTCGCCCATATAGTGTATTTCCCACTTTCAAACACCTGTGAGCTCATATACAACCTCTTTTGTACCCATAAAAGCTAGTGTTTACCCACTCTAAAGATATAGTATCCTTTTTTATTAGTCAGTTATAAGCCTTCTCACACACTTTAGAGTCTTTCTTTTCATCTTTGCACACACCCTTCTACACGTTGAGAGTCATGTTGCTTGGTTTTACCCGAACTTCGGTCCGTGGTTTCATTCCAGTCTGTATATATATATATATATATATTATATATACATATACTTATATATATATTGACTAACATTATCGAGTTATGCCTCAATTGAGCCTAGACTTCGGTCTGGAGCATTTACTTGCTTTTCTATATATATATATATATATATATATATATGAACTGTGTGTCGAACTTTTTTCGATGAGCCTAGACTTCGGTCTAGAGCGTTTATTGCTTTAATATATATATGTACATTTATACATATATTAACTATGTGTCGGACTCTGTTCGATGAGCCTGGATTTTACATCCGGTGCATTTATTGCTTATATATATACATATATGAACTGTGGTCGAACTCTGTTCGATGAGCCTGTATTTTACATCCGGTTCATTTATTGCTTATATATATATATATATATATATATATATATATATATATATATATATATTTGCCCTACCTGGAGTTTTTTTCGTGGCAGTTGATCGCTTTACAGCTTTATTTATGTTTTGTCCCGCTTGGAGTTTCCTCTGTGGCGGTTGATAGCTTTTAATAGCTTTATTTACATTTCTTATCCCCCGTGGAGGTGCTTCGTGGTTGGTGATCATGTCTGTATATATATATATATATATATATATATATATATATATATATATATATCGCTTTTATATATATACCTGCTTATTGTTTTCATACAAATTGCAGCATTCTTTGCGCCTAGGAATCATGTGATCACAGATTCATCCCATTGGATCTAGATTCGGTTCCCATGATGGACATTTTTTAGCTGTAAGCATCTTGTAAATTATCCTGCGATGTCTGAATTTCCTCAGATGGTTTCCATACCCACGAGGAAGTCGGCATTAATTTTTGTATATATTATTTTCGTACGGATGCCTCGCATCTGTCAAATAAAATCAAGCAAGCCGATCACTTAATGAAAAAAAATGGGAGTGTAAAAGGTCTTAATTCCTATTGAGCATCAGGGTTTGAAAATCCTCTTTTATAAAACATCACTGCCATATCTTGCTAAAAACTGAATTTTTATAAAAATTTAAACCCTGTGTATATAGGTTCGAACGAGGCCTCGCACAACTTCCATATAATAGCACAGTGACCCACACACACACAAACTCAGATAATAGTTTCTTGAAAAGAGGTGGTCACCGTGGTAACACGGATGTCCGGGGATGCCTAACACCTTCCTCCCGCATAACCAAGTCCCCGGACCCTAAACGAATCTCGGTTTCACCGACCCGTATAGCAGTGTCACATCACTAGGTCAATGTGCAAACCTTTTCCCGGTTGTCTCCTCAATGTCCACTCCTTTAAGTTCATCCAGTGGCATGTGCACTTCCGGCTCTCTATCAATTTCAGCATCCATGTCATAGCACCAATTGTTTGGAGGAAGATTGTTCAAGGCTTCGAACATTTGATCCATATGATTCTGAAGCTTTTGAATTGACCTCTCTTGCTCAATCATCTTCTCCTCAGTTGATGCTACAAATTTGAACCTCAAATCCTCCAATCTTGAATCATCTTGTTCACTTTTGAAATCCATGTATTGAGGACCATCCATTGATGAACTAATGAGCTGTTCCACCTTTTTGTTAAGATTTTGGCTTGCTAAATCCTGACTCATCATCATCTCCTCATGGTCGGCTATGCTTTTTGACATGAATTCATTCAACTCTGAATTTTCTTCTTGTTGCACTGGAGGTGGATATGAGAAATCTGGTGGATATGTTGGATTTGAGATGCAGTATTGATCTTGATAGTTATAACTCCATTCATAATCTGGGTGATACCCCCAAACTTGCTGATAATCAGGATAACCATGGTTGTTGAAAAAATCACCCCCAAACTGCACTTGTCCAACCTTGATGTTGCACTGATAACTTAGATGCTCGCCAGTACAGTATTCACATGTAACTGCTATCTCTCGAGTAGGTTGCTCTGCAAGTACATCGAACCTCTCTGAAAGTTTTTCAATTTGTCTAGACAATGTAGAAAATACATTGAGTCCCTCAGTGCTTATGTCCCTTGGTTGAGTCCTATTTGCAAAAGTCCATTGATAAACAAAATCACCCATTGTACCTGAAAATTCCAATAAAACAAAAAATAGAAATGAGAAACGATCAGATTTGTCTAAGTCATACAATACAGCTTTAAACTAATGATAATTATCTACATTAACGCCTTTCCCCGGAAACAGTGCCAAAAGGGTAATAGTGTGCCTAATGGATTAAGGCATTGCACGGTCATGTGAAAAAAGAAAATAAAAGATAAGGAAAAAAGTAAAAGAAAAGAATCAATAACAATAAACACCACGGGAAAGTGCAAAATCGCCCTCTTGAGTATCAATAAAACAATAAACCCATTGTTGAACCTTAGTTTGTGGTGAGATGTCGAAACAGTCTATGTGCATGAGTATACATGAATCTTGATTTAGATTATAATTTTCTATGAGAAGCAATGTATGATATATAATCTTTGCTTGGATCAAGTTTTTGTGAACAACACACACACACAACATCTCTATAGCATTTATGAATTATCTGCATGTATGATGTTATATCTATGTTTTGGTTTGAAATTATGTTCTGGAATCCAGATAGTTCACTGAGGTAATTTGGGCTAAAATTCTGTTATGGCCAAGATTATGTGAGACTAGTTTACATCATAAAGCAGTTGAATAGTTTTTTTTAGTTATATTTTTAGTATTCATGCATATGCATTGCTTGAGGGTAAGCAACAGTTCAAGTTTGGGGGTATTTGATAAGTGATATTTTTACTCACTTATTGCATATTATTCCATGCGAAGTATGCCCACCTTGAGTACCTTTCATTGTGTTTTAGTCGCATTTCACGTTATTTTGCATTTCATATACTGAAAACTTCTTTTAGTGAATAAGTGCAGGAATCGGCGTTATTTTGGTGGAAATTGAGGCATCGGTGAGCGTATGTGTGTAGGCCAGTGGAAAGGCGAGGATTTGCACGGCATGGGAGCATAATGAGGCATGGAAATCAAGCAAACAAGAGGTTAAGGCATGAGCAAACAAGTAGCAGCAGCAACAAAACATAAAATAGACTCAGGATTTGCAAGAAACAGGCCGCGTGGCCACGCGGCAATACAAAGGCAGGCTCGCACGCCCGCGCGAGTGCAAGGCTGGACATAAGGAGCATTCTGCAAGTCAAGCGCCCGCGAGGCAAGGACCGCGCGCCCGCGAGAGACCCAGCGCGCCCGCAAGGCAGGAGCGCGCGACTACGCGTTAAGACGTCTGGAGGCACTGAGCATACTGTAAGTTTCGCGGTCGCGAGACAAATATACTAGAGCCGCGTGCGGCCGCGTGCGATGCTGATGCTGTAATTTGTTTTATGTTTAATTAAGCAATTTGATGATGTGTAATTGGTATAAAATGATTTTTTTGAATAGTAATCAATGATTAACTATGAAAACCCCCAAAGAATTCCATTTAATAATAAAAATCCACGATGGTTAAGAACTCCAAGAAGAAGAAGAGAATAAAACGTTGCGGCTTCGTTCTCCGTTTGGATGTCCCCCTACTATGCTAATCCTAATTCTAATATGAAAATACGTAAAATAATGTCAAGTTGCCTCTCTGACATACGTCAGACACGGGTATTACTTTACCCATGATATAGCTATGTCTTACTCCTTTCAACCATCGGAGTGTATAGACGCTATGTCTTGGTCGATTTTTTTGGCAAGGATCGGAGATTCGTTTGGCAACCTGCCATGTACAGGGCTCAACTCACCCTATAGCTTTATTCTCATGCTCCGGGCATGGAGTATCTCCCTATGGCTGGTCTGAGGGTCATGACTACCTACCATCCACTGGCTGTGATGTCACAATTTGACCAGTTCCAGGACTTCCCTTTTTTTGATAAGGCTTTAGGTCAGCGTTTAACTTCTCACCATCTATCAGCAGAGGACTGATCCTGGGTGTATGCATGTTAGGATCATCGTGAGATAGCTAATTTTTCTGTTAGCCATCTGGGCTATTCGCCAAAGTATTCTGCATGGATGGAGACATAGACTTCATTAGCTGCAGCAGTATCCACAATGCCGGGTATTGATTGTGATGGTGGAGAGCCCATGGAGGACATTGAAGAGCCATTTACTGGGTCGCCAGTAGATCTTTTAGATTCTCCCAGTACTAGCACTATTGTGATCCAACATTCAACATATTATTTCGAGCAGAGTCTCCATCTGATGACCTTCGAGAGAGATCAGGCTAGAGCCTTGATGTTGACAGCTCTTGATGGGAAAGATGCCGCTCTATTAGAGAGAGACGAGGCATTAGCTCGTAGAGATGCCGCTGCTGTTGAGTGGGATGAGGCCAGATCAGCCAGAGATGCCATGATAGTTGAGAGGGATAGTGCCATATCTGCCTGGGATGTAGTCGTTATAGATAGTACCACAGTGAGGTCCCTTATGAATGACATGATTGCAGAGATGAGCACATATATTGATGAGCACAGCGTTACCATACAGATGGCCGTAGATCTGTTAGCTCGTGTGGATACCCTTGTACAGGAGACCACATCGTTACCTCCATCTTCTAAGAGGGATGCCATGTTTGGCTTGATAACTCGCATATACACTGATTTGTAGATGGGCTAGCTTAGACATTTTGTCATGTACAGTTCACATTGTATATATAAAATAACATTATATATAGTAGGGAAATATATTTTTGATCACTTCCCTTTTAGTTATGCCTTGTTGCTTGCTTGATATTTGTTTGTTTCTTCAGGGCTTATGATCTTGATGTATTCTGAATTCCTCGATGGATGGAGATTGAGTTATCTAAGGATATTTTAGAATGGACCATTGATCTGTATGTATTCCCTACCATCTTTGGTGTCTTGGGACTGATTTCTTATGTAAATATGGAGAGGAATGTGGCTTTCCTTTCTAAGGTTGACCGCACCACAAATGGTCACCAATACTCCTATTCAAGAGAAGCCCAGTTAGTTCCATCTCTTATGGATTGATGTTTCTCTTTGAGGAATCAACTACAACTTAGATGGTCTCCGAATCTCCCATTTATATGGGGAGGTCAGGTAATTCCATCCCTTTGGTCTGAAGCCGATGAAATGTGGAGGATTTAAGGATGATCCTAGTACCGTTGACAAGTGTTTATGTTGTTTATGTTTTGGTAGGGGTAAGACCGAACCATGAATGGCTTCCTATGTACTCCTATTGAAGTGGAGATCAGGTCTGCGTAGTTTGAACCTGGTGTAAGAGGTTCAGCGCTGTATGTGGCAAAAAGGGTGTAAGAATGTTTTTGTTGTTTTTTGTTTTTGAAATGAGAAGGGTGTAGAAATGTTTTTATTATTTTTGTTTTATTACGACCGGACCATATAAAATGGTTGCCTACGTACTTCCGTGTATCATAGAGATCAGGTCGGCGTAGTTCGCCCCATGTTCAGGACGATTTGCCGCCAATGAAAAGTTTGATCCCATATTCAGGACAAACTACGGGTGAGAAAGTTTAATCCCATGTACAGGATAAACTGCGGGTGTGAAAAGTCTTATCCCTAATGGGGTAAAACTGCGGGTATGAAAGGTTCAATCCCTGGTGGGATAACCGGAGTTGAGTAAGGATTCAAAACCAAATGGAGAGAAAAGGATCTAGCGATCCAAAACCAGGCTGCTAGTTAGAAAATATGTTTGTCCCTAATGGGAAGATAAATGTGAAGAGAAAGAGATAATAGAAGAAGGAAATCTCATTGTATCCTTCATGCCTCAATGCAAAAATCTATTCACAGATACAACGGGAGAAGCAACTGGCATTACAATGGAACTATGGACATAATGTATAGAAAATATGCTAGGTGGCTTAAATTCACAGACTCTCATGATGGGGAACCAACCAAAGAAAATAGCGGTTCTAAGTGATGGAGGGTTCTTATCTTATCGTAGAGGAATTGGATAGCGATGTCAAGAAGAGACAGTCAAGCTAATTGACTATAACTTAGCGCTAGATGGGAGGCAACCCATCAATTCTTCACCCAAGAATTCAATTATTATCGTTATTTCCGTTTGATTATTTTAGTTAGTAGTTCAAATTCAGTGATAACAAGTTATGGGATAAGCGAGTGTATACGCATGATATTAATTTTGCATAACGTCGCCACTATTATATGTCATATTCATGTGAATTAATATCTGTGCAGGTACAATGATTAGAGAGAATCACCGATGGAAGAGTGAGATAAAAGCAGAATGGAAGTAATTTGAATCTCGAGGTCGCGCGGCCCGAGCAGTATCAACTCGTGCGCCCGTGCGTTCAGTCAGTTAATCCACGAACCTTTCTGTAAGTCTCACGCCCGCGTGCCTAATGCAGTATATCATCGCTCGGCCGCGCGCGACACCGGATCCAGCTAGATAAAAACATTTTAAAACAGAAGTTGGAATCATTCAGACTCTTATTTGCGATATAACCAGAAGCGAGATTCTCTCACTCTCCATAACTCACGTCTCTATCTCTCTATCAGTTACAGATTGAGGCGTATTTCTCTCCATCAAATCCCCACGAGTCCCTTCACGATTCATTCACATCTCCGTCATTATATAAAGCTAGGGCTCTACATTGGGTTAGCAAATACATTATCTCCTTTAGTAAGTTCATTTGCTATCTCTATCTCCAATGGGTCCAAAGAGGGTTCGGGCAGCTTCCTCCTCTTCATCTTCCTCCGGCGGTCATGAGGAGGATATTGTCGACCATAGCAAATTTTTATGTTTGGAGGCCCATCAGGAGTACTATCGTATTTTCGCGAAGACATTCATCAAGGAAAGAGGATTTAGGCCAGAAGGTCAGGATGGGGACCTATGTGCCATGATCCGCGAATGAGGATGGGGTGGACTGACTGCTGCACCCACGTCGATTCCAATGAGCATAGTTTGAGAGTTCTATACTAATGCCAAAGCCACCATGAACGATACCTCTATGGTTCATTGTACAGAGGTAGACTACCAACCCTCCGCCATCAGAAATGTGTTGAGGCTCCCCGCTAGACCACTAGCAGGGGTGGCCAATTGGATCACGGGAACTCATCAGGAAACATACTTGGAGTAGGTCATCGCAGAATTGTGAATTCCCGGATCCCGATGGACTTACAAAGTCGGTACGACCCAACCTCGCATTTTTCCAGCAGCCGCATTGAATCAGTACGCCAAGGTATGGAATCTATTTATTTGCGCTAAATTATTGCCATCATTCCATCAACATGAAATCACAGCAGAGAGAGCCATACTTCTATGGGGTATCATCACTGGTGAATATATTGACGTAGGGTATTTGATCCATCAAAACATTGTCAAGTATCTGAAGGGAACTACCACTGGCAGCATCCCACACGCTTCAGTGATAGCCATGTTATGTGCACAGTAAGGGGTTCGTTGGGGCAATGAGCAAATGCAGTATCCCAACAAAGATATCACGCACTCCATAATTGCCAAATTTGAGGATTGGGCAGGTGCCGAGCCACATCCGCGAGGACGAGGATTCATTCTCTGACCCACCTTTTCTGAGCCAACCGAGCTGCCCCCACAGCCTGATGAAGCAGGTCAGTCCACCCGTGAGCAGCTTGTCTCTAGCGATCGACACCTCCGAAGGTTGGAGCGCAAAGTCGACGCATTGTATGACAATCTTGGGACATTCGCTACGGGACTTTCTAGGGCTTTGGCCGAAGAATTTGCTTAGCAAGGAACCACCATACTTGAATGGCCCCAGTTTGGGACCGTCGTGCCGTATCGACCACCAGATTCACCACCCGAGGAGGGTGGTCATGCCGATCAGTAGGGGAGTTTTCTAGTACCCTTTACCTTCATTCAATGAGGACATTGAACATTTTAAGTTTGGGGGTATTGGTGTACTTGCATAGTAGTTTAGTTGCATTTTATTTTAGCATGTTTAGTTTAATTTTGTATAAATATGTGGTAGTTAAAATTTTGCATGAATATGTGTTAGTTAAATTTTAGCATAATTTTTTTTATTCATTGATAGTATGTTTAGTTTAATGTCTCACATAAATTCTTGCGTATAAATAGAAAATTTTGCCTAAGCCAATGATGATAGTGAATTGTGAACGATTTCAGAATATGTTGCATAACACAACGTGGATATAATGTTTTACACAATGCGATTCATGTGGCTGTTTATATGCTTTTGGTTTGCACAATTGTGTTCATATTCACCTGTAAGTCTAAGATGTGTGACTTGCAATGCTCAATAGAACATGTAGATTTAAAATGAGAAACATGAGGAAAGTGATGTAGATTGTAAAGTCATTGAGGTGCAAATTTTTGGGGAACATGGGTATGCTGTGTATATATATATATATGCAATAACGTGACTAGACTTAATTCGAGGCCCTGGCTACTTGAGTAAGTACGCCCGAGGGGATTGTCTCTACACCTAGCACCCTAAGGTCTTTCATAGTCTGGGAGTCGTTAGTTGAAAGCTCGCTAAAGGATAGCAGTGTGCCTAATGGATTGAGGCATTGCACGGTCATGTGAAAAAAAAAGAAAAGGAAAAGAGCAAAAGAAAAGAATCAATAGCAATAAACACCACGAGAAAGTGCAAAATCTCCCTCGTAAGTAGCAATAAAGCAATAAACCCATTGTTGAACCTTAGTTTGCGGTGAGATGTCAAAACAGTCTATGTGCATGAGTATACATGAATCTTGATTTAGATTATAATTTTCTGTGAGAAGCAATGTAGGATACATAATCTTTGCTTGGATCAAGTTTTTGTGAACAACACACACAGCATCTCTATAGCATTCATGAATTATCTGCATGTATGATGTTATATCTATGGTTTGGTTTGAAATTATGTTCTGGAATCCGGATAGTTCACTGAGGTAATTTGGGCTGAAATTTTGTTATGGTCAAGATTACGTGAGACTAGTTTGCATCATAAAGCAGTTGAATAGTTTTTTTTAGTTACATTTTCAGTGTTCATGTATATGCATTACTTGAGGGCAAGCAACAGTTCAAGTTTGGGGGTATTACTTGTTGCATCTTTTATAGTTCTTATAAAAGAGCTCTAACTCATGCAAGTATACATGGGTCAACAAGTAATACAGAGTAAGTAAAGTATCAATCCCACAGAGAAAGTTGTTAAATTAGACTACTATGCATTAATCACTCACTATATTTATATGTTGAGACTTTAGACTAAATTGTTGATTTGAATAAATTATAATTACCAACTAAAAATAAGAATATAAACGAATTAATATGATGTGGACACAATGGGATCCTAACTTCATTAAATATTTCATTCAATCGCCATATGTCATGCAAGAAGCATTTACATATCACAGGATAATAGCCATGGGCTTAAAAGCGAGTTATAACCATTTTCCAATGCACTATAACCAACTCACATATCATCTACAGATGTTAGAATCCATGTAATCACCAATAACACCACAATTACCATATTCCTATGCGCAATTGCAATCCTATTGATTTTAAGCACAACCCTTACTCTAGCTTATACGGTAAAATAGTATATTCCTATCTGTTTCACAAAATATGCAAGACTTACTCTAGCCCCATATTCGCATGCTATCATGATTTCATCCATATTCATATGTTCATTTCCAATTCCATACAAATACTAACATGAAGATTATCAGTCATTCATACATACAAACCAACCATGATAGATAACCCAATGATATGCAAAACAAATCTAACACTTAGATGTGCAACCAAATTACATATTAAAATCCGTTAGAACCCCATAATGGAGTTTAGTTCATAGTGGAACCAAAAGCCATTATGGGCTCAATGTTAAGCATGATCAATAAACAAGCAAATAAGAGTAAGAGGTAGAGAACAATCAAAACCAAACGCTGAATAGTAATCAATGATTAACTATGAAAACCCCAAAGAATTCCATTCAATAATAAAAATCCACGATGGTTAAGAACTCCAAGAAGAAGAAGAGAATAAAACGTTGCGGCTTCGTTCTCCGTTTGGATGTCCCCCTACTGTGCTAACCCTAATTCTAATATGAAAATACTTAAAATAATGTCAAGTCGCCTCTCTGACACACGTCAGAATCATTTTATACCAATTACACATCATCAAATTGCTGAATTAAAAATAAAACAAATTAAAGCATCAGCATCGCGCGCGGCCACACGCGGCTCTAGTATATTTGTCTCGTGGCAGCAAGACTTACAGTATGCTCAGTTCCTCCAGACGTCTTAATGCGCGGTCGCGCGCTCCTGCCTTGCGGGCACGCGCTGGGTCTCTTGCGGACGCGCGGTCCTTGCCTCGCGGGCGCTTGACTTGCAGAATGCTCCTTATGTCCAGCCCTACACTCACGCGGGCGCGCGAGCCTGCCTTTGTATTGCCGCGCGACCGCGCGGCCTATGTCCTACAAATACTGAGTCTGGTTTATGTTTTGCTGCTACTGCTACTTATTTGCTCATGCCTTAACCTCTTGTTTGCTTGATTTTCATGCCTCATTATGCTCTCATGCCGTGCACATCTTTGCCTTTCCACTAGCCTACACACATACGCTCACCGATGCCTCAATTTCCACAAAAATAACGCTGATTCATGCACTTATTCACTAAAAGGAGTTTTCAGTATATGAAATACAAAATAATGTGAAATGCGTCTAAAACACAATGAAATGTACTCAAGGTGGGCACACTTCGCATGGATTAATATGCAATAAGTGAGTAAAAATATCACTTAATAGTAGGCGAAAAGTACCAATCGATCTCAAGTGTGACATAAACCACACGTACAATATGACCGAACTCCCTGTGAATACCCCTGCGGGGTAGGTGTTGCAAAACGTGGTCGACCTCAACGTCTCCTCCACAATCATCGGAATGATGGTACGACACTTCTTGAGAGATCTTACTGCCATGAAAACACCGATGTCCAGCTCATCCATATATCATGGCATGTATACATACGCCACTAAGCACATCATGAATACATCCATTCTGGCCAAATGCTACTGATCCTCTGGTGTGGCGAAATCCCCAAAATGTCGTGTGTAGCTGTCTAATTTGCCAAACTTATCTATCAGGAAATGCTGGGATAATACATAACCAGATGTAATCTCATCCTCTACTACTCTACGCCGTAACCCGATGAGGGTCATAAATTTTCGGCGCATATCTTTGACAACCATGTGAGCGCAAGGTCTGTCTAAGGGCAAAGCCATCAACCGCTCATACTCCTCCAATGTAGGAGTCAACCTCATGGATACTAAACCAAAATACTTATCTCTCTGGTATCCAATGCTCCAGCATACCCTCTAAAAAGCATTCGGGAGCCTAAAACATCAAAAGGGTCATAGAATGTTGTAATAGCTGATCTACAGTCACCCTATCTGTAGGTGACATACTATCATACCACGACCTTAAACGGGAAACTATCAACACTAGTAGGGTGTGATCTATGTGGCTGACTGTCGAAGAAGACGTCTGTATAGGGTGTATCATAAGACCATCCATGTGTCAATGCTGAATATCTCTGGACATAAATACATATGCATAACATGATACATGAATTACATATAATAGATGGCAATATGATGTAGGGAATGGAAAATAGTATATATATTCTTAAGTACATCATCATCTACATACATCATCTTTGTATAGTTAAAAATACAGGGAAATAGGGGCACAGACGCCCTACTACTAATAGAGGCCTATCAAAAGATATAGAGAAAATGGAGCACAACCACCCAATATCTAAACAGAGGCCTATCAAAAGAGATAACGAGAATACACATCAGAAGAAGACAATGGTGTCAATATCTACATCATCAATCCTTTCTACCAAATGCAACTCCTCCTGAGTCACTGGATCTCTATCAATAGGTATGTCAGGCCTATACAAGGGAGGATCTGCACTAGCTAAGCCATATGGGTCACCTGAGGGGCCTGCGCGTGAGCTGGAAGGATCAAAAGTATCTGCCTCTGAAGGATCTCTACCCAAATGCCAGATGAAGAAATGTGCTCGGTCCAACTGCCGGGTCAAACGATCAATCTGTGTCAAATGAGTCTGATCTCAGACACAGGTCAGCCAATCCGTCATCATCAGAGATCCATGAACCATATCCCCTATAAACTGAGTGGCACGGGTCTGGGCTCCAATGGTATAAGGGGACCACCAGCGATGGAACGTATCCTGAGTATGTGAACCCTCTGCCAAAGTGTATATATCCATACCCATCAATGGGATATCATCGGCGGGTGACTGCAACAGAGGCCAATAATGCCTGGTAGGAGGAAAGATCGGTACATGAATCTCTCCTTTGGTGCTCCTAATAGTACGCTCTCCAAAATAGAGCTCCCATACTCCATCTATGAATAGAGGAATCCTACGGGTGGATATCATGTGCTCGACACAAGTCGGGAATCCATCCTCAAATCCAATGGTCAAATGTTCCCCAAAATAGGGAACCCAAGTGATGACATCAGTTGTCAACAACTCCAACTGTAGTCGACAATGGGTGAAATCCTCCGCTGCAAGAACCTTCGCCAAAATGGAGTGATGCCATCACCGTCCTCGTGGATAGGTATGTAAACCTAACACACTCAAATGACGCAAACATCAAAGATTCTCATAGGCCCTAACTTGCCAACACAAAGGAAAACACCTGATGTCAGTGAACACTGTAGTAGCCCCGAATCCGGGCCCCGAATCGCCGCGGATCCGGTACACTAATTTTTTCACTAATTGCGGAAGATATAAACATAAATTGTTTATTCAATACATTACACACTATTTTACCCAAGTCGAGTAACCTTAACTTAAACACCATTCATATAATATCTATTATACAATAATATTTATCACAATATATTATTACAAACAAGCCGCACTTTATATCCCAAGCTGAACTTGGCCTTAACCTTTTTCCTGTATCCGAACACGTTCCCTTATCTGCAATGTTTTATCATGATATAGCAAGGGTGAGCATAAAAGTTGCCCAGCAAGTTTAAATACAACAATATAACAATATATCATGATTGAAGAGTATGAATAATAAGCTGGCTATAATTCATCAATATAGTTGAGAATTATTACGAACAAACTTTTGACTGAACAAGTTTTAAACATGAACAAACATTTCTGAACCAACTGGTAATGAAGGTGATCAGCCTTTCATACCTGACTTATACATGCAAGATTTACAGAGTACAATTTTCATGGCAATCAACAATGATTAACCATCAACTTGAATAAAATACTCTTATTAGAGTTAAGTACAAGAAAACTTGCCTGAACCGTTGATTACCGCAACGCAATTTATAACGCTTTACCCGAAGACCTAGTATTAAAAATATAGATCTCCAATAATTAGAATAATATCATCACAGTATAATACTGTTATATTTATATCCACAGAATAACCTAAACACGTTACCACATAAACCTATCAGTCTATACAGCAAATAAGACTAGGTATCAAGTCAAACTATTGCAGTCTGAGTTGAACCCGACATAATTCTAACATCCCGACGGTCTAGTCGGACTTTTATCGAGTTTAAGTTCAATTAAACTCTGACTTAATACTTAACAATATCACAGATAATTTCCTTATCAGTCAAAACATTTTTCCTAAGCTCGTAATAATTTTCGGATAATTATTACCATTTATCAACATTTTTTAATTCTTAAAACTGTATTTAAATAAATTAAATACCACAAAATTCCTTAATCATTAATATTAATTTAATATAAAATATTAATGAAAATTATTACATCATATTATAATATAATTATAATATCACAAAGTATTTTTAATACCTTAAAATTATTTTTATATGATTTTCCAACACTTTAATCCATTATCCGATAATTGCTATTAATATTAAAATATTAATATTTTCATGACTAAATATCAAAAGTTATATTTTATAACTTAAAATATTTTTATAACACTTAAATCATATTTATATGATTTATAAAGCATTAATTCCATTTTCCTTAATTTATTTAATATATCTAATAAATAAACAAATTATCATTAATATTGATTAATTAATGAATTTCATCACAAAATATTAAAAGTCATCAACATTAACTTAAAATATTTTCTTATACCATAAAATAATTTTTCATGATTTTTCATGAATTAAAACTAATTTTAAATAATTTATTTAATATTATAATTAAATAAATAAATACCATTTATATTCCAAAAATACTAAATATTTTTGAAATATACTCAAAATAGTTAAAAACTATTTTTCAGACTTCAAAATAATTTTTCATAATTTATTATGTATTTTTAATAATTAAATACCATGTTTTTCTAATTTTTAATCATTTTCTTGAAAATAATAAATAAACTGTCGCTAAAGGGCCCTATAGCGACAGAACCGTCGCTATAGGTGTCTTGGTGTTCTTGAGCCTTCATAACCAGAGTTCGGTTTGATAGTTTGACCGGATTAATTTCAGTGTTCTAAATGATTTCTGGGTTTGTTAAGATGTTAGCCTTGTAGTATTTATGTAATACTACAATTATATATCACCATAGAAGTCATTAATAAACATAATCGCAAGATCCAAGTCTGCAAAGTCGATGTCAGAGGCCTGCAAGGATTTCTGGGTTTCCCAGATTTCCAGACAGGTTCGAGTGGCCATCTTATGGCTCGATTAAATCTAGGTTCCAGTCATTTTATATGTAATATTATGGTTCAAATGTGTAGTCACTATGTCAAGGAACAATTACCTAACACGATCTGAGTTCAACAACAAAAGATCAACAAGATTCAATCCGGTCAAAGTAATGTCAGGAACTGTTCTTCACGATTTCTGGGTTTTCCAGATTTCGTCAAGAACAGTTGGTCAACGTGGTTTTGACTGAGATTTTCTACGATTCAAATACAGATCTGGGAGATCTAAAGGTTTTAATATGTACACAACATGTCAACCTACAAGGATCAATCAATATCATGGCCAAACAAGCAAACGAAAGCAAGATTCATGGCCTTGAAAAATTTGTCAGACCGATCTGGAAATTCTGGGTTGCCCAGATTTTCAGTTTCTGTGAACGGTCAACGTGCTTTGACCGTCTATATCTATCAATATATGCATGATCTAACTATGATTCAAGTTCCAGAATAAAGACCACAAGTCATACTATATATTTATAACATAAAACACCAAAATCTATTAACAGAGATAGATCTAGAGGCCATGACATTCGGCTGTCAGGCCTTAAATTTCCAGATTTCCAGATTTCCAAAAATGCAAGATTCGTGCACTTTGATGTTATGGGTTCATGATTTATCAACCCAGATCATCAATTGACACCCTATTACACATGTTTAACCAATCAATTACAACAAACAACATAAGATCAAAAATTTCAAAATTTTAGGGTTCTTATACCTTCAAGCTTGATCTTTGATTTCTGATCGTGATGATCTGATAATGGAAGGCTAAGGGAGGTTCTTGGATTTACTTCTCACACTCTATCACTCTAAAATCCGAAAATATAGAGAGAGAAGGGATTTAGAGCAAGAAAATAAAGTAAGTATTTCTTACTTTATAATTAGTAAATTTTGATTCAATGAACCAAATCTTGCTAGGTGGCATTTAATCAGATTTGCTGAGATTTTGCACATGCTAGGCTATGCTTTTGGTGAGCAACTCCCCTAAAAGTCAAAACCTATAACACCAACTCATTAAAATAAATAAAAGGGTCATTCTAGTCTTTTTGCATTTAGTTTAAGTGGCATTCTTGTAATTGGCCAACCCTTAGGGTTTGGAAAATTTAGGGTTTAGGGTTTGGAGCAATTAGGGTTTAGGTTTTAACCCTTAACCTTGTAATTTAATTTCTACAAATTTCAAATTTCGGTTTTCAAATTAACATTTCAAAATTATAATTAAGATTTACTAATTATATTAAAATTCCTTAATCATACATTCATTCTTGCTAATTAGGATTAGCATTCCCTAATTACAATTGTTTATAAAGCAATTAGAGTCAAAATGGTCATTAGGGTTTATAACCCAATAATTAGGGTTTCTAATAGAAAATTTAATTTTCTAATTTAGAAATTAAATATTCGTAATTAGATTAGAGTTTTCTAATTACTCATAATTTAAAATAATTAGGATTAGGGTTTCCTAATTAACATTGCTAATTTTAGCAATTAAATCCACAATTGAGCATTAGGGTTTCTGACGGAACAATTAGGGTTCCTAAAATTGAAAATTAGGGTTTGTTAATTAATTAACCTTTACCCTAATTAGTACTTAATTAATAGTACTAAAGCATTAAAATTCTATGTTATAATCCCAGATCAGGGTTTCATTTTATCAGAATCTGAAATTAGGGTTTTCAGATCTAATAAAAGGGTTTTCAAATAATCAACTAAGATTTTAGATAATTCATTAGGGTTTTCCCTAATTAATTAAAATTATAAGCGTTTAACCTTGTACATAACATTGCATTCCCAATCTTGGGTTTTCAATATCCGAATTAGGATTTCGTACTCCCGGAACTGAAACTAGGGTTTCCAGAACCGATTGCTAGGGTTTGTTATTAGACGTTAGGGTTTTCTAACTGAGCATTGACGTTCTTAATATAAAATTAGGGTTTGTCACAGATATAATTTATCTGGTCAACCCATGACCCTTAACCACATTCTGTACACAATACGTAACCCTATTCACATAATTTAATCACATAAATCCTTAATCCTGAATAATTCATCTATATCCTTCAAAGAATTTTGAAATCCTCAAAATTTCATCCCAATAACATTAAACGCATACACTTATTTTCTGTCTAGGTCTATAATTTGACCTTAAATCCATCATTTAAGATTTTAATAAATTGCCCAAATTCTCGGGTTGTCACATTCACCCCTCCTTATAAGAATTTCTTCCCCGAAATTCACCTTACACCTTACACCGTGCAGCTTACACCATTCACACATGAACCTTACACCTTACACCGTGCACCTTACACCATTCACACATATACCATTCACACACATTATTACATGCCACCCAATACACCTCTCACCAGAGTAAAAGTTTTGAAATTTTGCTAAGGGGTCATATAGACCATGAACACATTTAGTTTTAACGGTAGTGATCATACCGCAAAACAATACATTACTTAGTCTGTTTACAATCACAAAGAGGGTAAACTACCATTATTAGTACTTTAGGTGATCATCCCATCGTACAGTTACGTCATGCATAACGTATTAGTCATTTTTAGCGAATATTTACGCTACTAGATTGGATTATTTATCCAAACATTATCGTTCACCTCAGTCTTATCATTGGATTCCGCACCAAAACAATTTGGTTCAGGAAATTCTTTCAATAAACACTTGAAGTTTTTATAAAATTAGTCTAGCTGAATCAAATAGCATAGACCCATATCAATAATTCAATTCAATCGAATTATTTAGGTGTAGCCAAACCCCGTTGGGAAATTAAAATTTTTGAAATCATTTTCGAGAATGACGTCATGATGCCGCACTGTATTAACAGTCCGTTGAGGATTCCATCATTGGTGATTTTATCATACTACATCATACTATAGTAGAATAGTGACTTCAGGTCAAATTCACACTAAGTAATAATGCATTGATGACTCCATCATTTTTATCATCTCTGCACCAGGTTACATGGTACATAAGTGATAAATAAAAACAATTTTTGATATTTCAAATCATTTGCGTCTAGCCGAAATAAGTAGCGTAGACTGTACTTTAAACCGTTTTAAAAATGGTTACGAGTCTACATTTTTTTTAAAAGGCACATAGTGCGTATTTAGCTTGATGTCAATCATTTCGAAGTTTAGCATAGCTAGGAGTTTAGGAAAATCTAAGTCTCCACTAATGATCATTTGCTTAATAATCTATCTGTTCCTATAATCCTTAACACTTCATTCACACGCAAATATACCCAATTCATAAAACCACACTTATGAATTCATAACCTGACCACAATTATATGAGTTTACAAACTGACCCTAGTCTAACCTTTGGCGTCCGTTCGCTGAGGGGCTCATAAACATTTCATATAACTATGCGTCAAGAATGTCACATAAGTATGAGTTCTAAGAACTCGTACTTAATCCTATATTCTCTACCTATGACCTATTTATCTATATATAATAACTAGCGTGACACAACATTTCAATTATTACCAATGCCACCAACCAAGTAGTTTTTACACCAAGTACAATTCCCCGCCCCATACAAGGAATCATACAACTCAGTTACTGACACGAGTCCTCATTGAAATCCCCACCTAATCTTAACCCCCTTTTTCAATATGAATTCAATTCGTATTCATAATCCATAACTCTTTTATGAGTTTTCATAGTATCATTTCATAGTACAACTTTCACACAGCATCTTGCTGTAAACTTTTCTACCATTAGATTGATTCATTTCGCATATCATAACCTTTATCAGATCACGGGGTGATCTTATCGTATATATTACGATTCACTTCCATACACTATGATCGTTTTGTTTTACGATCTCCTATCCCTGCACTTTCAGTCTTTTAGACTCGATCTATTCACCATTACTGTTCAATTTTATTATCAGAGTTAGGGAACTCTGTGTCTTTACACTCGCCGAGATTCATCTTTGAATCTTACCGACCAACTAACTCTATTTGAGTTAGCACTTATCCTAATCACTGCGGTTATTGGTCTCAGGTATTCCTACCTAAGCTTCATAACCAACAGCTCTGATACCAACTGTAGTAGCCCCGAATCCGGGCCCCGAATCGCCGCGGATCCGGTACACTAATTCTTTAACTAATTGCGGAAGATATAAACATAAATTGTTTATACAATACATTACACACTATTTTACCCAAGTCGAGTAACCTTAACTTAAACACCATTCATATAATATCTATTATACAACAATATTTATCACAATATATTATTACAAACAAGCCGCACTTTATATCCCAAGCTGAACTTGGCCTTAACCTTTTTCCTGTATCCGAACACGTTCCCTTATCTGCAATGTTTTATCATGATATAGCAAGGGTGAGCATAAAAGTTGCCCAGAAAGTTTAAATACAACAATATAACAATATATCATGGTTGAAGAGTATGAATAATAAGCTGGCTATAATTTATCAATATAGTTGAGAATTATTCCGAACAAACTTTTGACTGAACAAGTTTTAAACATGAACAAACATTTCTGAACCAACTGGTAATGAAGGTGATCAGCCTTTCATACCTGACTTATACATGCAAGATGTACAGAGTACAATTTTCATTGCAATCAGCAATGATTAACCATCAGCTTGAATAAAATACTCTTATTAGAGTTAAGTACAAGAAAACTTGCCTGAACCGTTGATTACCGCAACGCAATTTATAACACTTTACCCGAAGACCTAGTATTAATAATATAGATCTCCAATAATTAGAATAATATCATCACAGTATAATACTGTTATATTTATATCCACAGGATAACCTAAACACATTACCACATAAACCTATCAGTCTATACAACACATAAGACTAGGTATCAAGTCAAACTATTGCAGTATGAGTTGAACCCGACATAATTCTAACATCCCGACGGTCTAGTCGGACTTTTATCGAGTTTAAGTTCAATTAAACTCTGACTTAATACTTAACAATATCACAGATAATTTCCTTATCAGTCAAAACATTTTTCCTAGGCTCGTAATAATTTTCGGATAATTATTACCATTTATCAACATTTTTCAATCCTTAAAACTGTATTTAAATAAATTAAATACCACAAAATTCCTTAATCATTAATATTCATTTAATATAAAATATTAATAAAAATTATTACATCATATTATAATATAATTATAATATCACAAAGTATTTTTAATACCTTAAAATTATTTTTATATGATTTTCCAACACTTTAATCCATTATCCGATAATTGCTATTAATATTAAAATATTAATATTTTCATGACTAAATATCAAAAGTTATATTTTATAACTTAAAATATTTTTATAACACTTAAATCATTTTTATATGAAATATAAAGCATTAATTCCATTTTTCCTTAATTTATTTAATATATCTAATAAATAAACTAATTATCATTAATATTGATTAATTAATGAATTTCATCACAAAATATTAAAATTCATCAACGTTAACTTAAAATATTTTCTTATACCATAAAATAATTTTTCATGATTTTTCATGAATTAAAACTATTTTTAAATAATTTATTTAATATTATAATTAAATAAATAAATACCATTTATATTTCAAAAATACTAAATATTTTTGAAATATACTCAAAATAGTTAAAAACTATTTTTCAGACTTTAAAATAATTTTTCATAATTTATTATGTATTTTTAATAATTAAAAACCATTTTTTTCTAATTTTTAATCATTTTCCGGAAAATAATAAATAAACTATCGCTAAAGGGCCCTATAGCGACAGAAGCGTCGCTATAGGTGTTCTTGGTGTTCTTGAGTATTCATAACCAGAGTTCGGTTTGATAGTTTGACCGGATTAATTTCAGTGTTCTAAATGATTTCTGGGTTTGTTAAGATGTTAGCCTTGTAGTATTTATGTAATACTACAATTATATATCACCATAGAAGTCATTAATAAACATAATCACAAGATCTAAGTCTGCAAAGTCGATGTCAGAGGCCTGCAAGGATTTCTGGGTTTCCCAGATTTCCAGACAGGTTCGAGTGGCCATCTTATGGCTCGATTAAATCTAGGTTCCAGTCATTTTATATGTAATATTATGGTTCAAATGTGTAGTCACTATGTCAAGGAACAATTACCTAACACGGTCTGAGTTCAACAACAAAAGATCAACAAGATTCAATCCGGTCAAAGTAATGTCAGGAACTGTTCTTCACGATTTCTGGGTTTTCCAGATTTCGTCAAGAACAGTTGGTCAACGTGGTTTTGACCGAGATTTTCTACGATTCAAATACAGATCTGGGAGATCTAAAGGTTTTAATATGTACACAACATGTCAACCTACAAGGATCAATCAATATCATGGCCAAACAAGCAAACGAAAGCAAGATTCATGGCCTTGAAAAATTTGTCAGACCGATCTGGAAATTCTGGGTTGCCCAGATTTTCAGTTTCTGTGAACGGTCAACGTGCTTTGACCGTCTATATCTATCAATATATGCATGATCTAACTATGATTCAAGTTCCAGAATAAAGACCACATGGCATACTATATATTTATAACATAAAACACCAAAATCTATTAACAGAGATAGATCTAGAGGCCATGACATTCGGCTGTCAGGCCTTAAATTTCCAGATTTCCAGATTTCCAAAAATGCAAGATTCGTGCACTTTGATGTTATGGGTTCATGATTTATCAACCCAGATCACCAATTGACACCCTATTACACATGTTTAACCAATCAATTACAACAAACAACATAAGATCAAAAATTTCAAAATTTTAGGGTTCTTATACCTTCAAGCTTGATCTTTGATTTCTGATCGTGATGATCTGATAATGGAAGGCTAAGGGAGGTTCTTGGATTTACTTCTCACACACTATCACTCTAAAATCCGAAAATATAGAGAGAGAAAGGATTTAGAGCAAGAAAATAAAGTAAGTATTTCTTACTTTATAATTAGTAAATTTTGATTCAATGAACCAAATCTTGCTAGGTGGCATTTAATTAGATTTGCTGAGATTTTGCACATGCTAGGCTATGCTTTTGGTGAGCAACTCCCCTAAAAGCCAAAACCTATAACACCAACTCATTAAAATAAATAAAAGGGCCATTCTAGTCTTTTTGCATTTAGTTTAAGTGGCATTCTTGTAATTGGCCAACCCTTAGGGTTTAGGGTTTGGAAATTTTAGGGTTTAGGGTTTGGAGCAATTAGGGTTTAGGTTTTAACCCTTAACCTTGTAATTTAATTTCTACAAATTTCAAATTTCGATTTTCAAATTAACATTTCAAAATTATAATTAGGATTTACTAATTATATTAAAATTCCTTAATCATACATTCATTCTTGCTAATTAGGATTAGCATTCCCTAATTACAATTGTTTATAAAGCAATTAGAGTCAAAATGGTCATTAGGGTTTATAACCCAATAATTAGGGTTTCTAATAGAAAATTTAATTTTCTAATTTAGAAATTAAATATTCGTAATTAGATTAGAGTTTTCTAATTACTCATAATTTAAAATAATTAGGATTAGGGTTTCCTAATTAACATTGCTAATTTTAGCAATTAAATCCACAATTGAGCATTAGGGTTTCTGACGGAACAATTAGGGTTCCTAAAATTGAAAATTAGGGTTTGCTAATTAATTAACATTTACCCTAATTAGTACTTAATTAATAGTACTAAAGCATTAAAATTGTCTGTTATAATCCCAGATCAGGGTTTCATTTTATCAGAATCTGAAATTAGGGTTTTCAGATCTGATATAAGGGTTTTCAAATAATCAACTAAGATTTTAGATAATTCATTAGGGTTTTCCCTAATTAATTAAAATTATAGGCATTTAACCTTGTACATAACATTACATTCCCAATCTAGGGTTTTAAATATCCGAATTAGGATTTCGTACCCCCGGAACTGAAACTCGGGTTTCCAGAACCGATTGCTAGGGTTTGTTATTAGACGTTAGGGTTTTCTAACTGAGCATTGACGTTCTTAATATAAAATTAGGGTTTGTCACAGATATAATTTATCTGGTCAACCCATGACCCTTAACCACATTCTGTACACAATACATAACCCTATTCACATAATTTAATCACATAAATCCTTAATCCATAATAATTCACCTATATCCTTCACAGAATTTTAAAATCCTCAAAATTCCATCCCAATAACATTAAATGCATACACTTATTTTCTGTCTAGGTCTATTATTTAACCTTAAATCCATCATTTAAGATTTTAATAAATTGTCAAAATTCTCGGGTTGTCACAAACACTCTTAACTTTTACATGGGAAATCAAAAGAGAACTACTCACCAGCAGAAACGGGTAAAATCCTAGCCAAGCCTCGGTTAAGCCCTGCAAACGCATGTGCATTCCCCTGAGGAAATAGGCAAATGTGTAGGAACCCTAATCATACTCTCCAATACGGTCCACCTCCCACATGGCGCTGATCAAAGCGAATGACACCATAGAAGAGTTATCTGCTATGAAACAACCCCTGATGATAACCAGGAACAATCGCCGAAGAATGTGATCCTTGACTCTCAAATCAGTAGGCATGGTCTCACTCAACAGCCCACTCATAGCGTCTACGCTCAAAGGACCCGTATGGCCGGTCCTGCCCTTGAGCGCCTCACTCGGAACTCCTAGCAAGGATCTGATGGCAGTCGGGGTAATATTTGCCGTACATGGCATTGGCGCCCCTCCAAACTCCATACCGGTGATAAATCGCCAATCCATCGGCATCATCATCACCTCACAGTCTAATAAATAGAGAGACTGAGTCTGGTGAAACCAGTGCTCATACAATTCCCTGAGGTAACCCCAGGGACAACGGCGGGGTAAAATAGAAAAGAACTCCCCAAAGCCCCAATCATGCACTATACCTCGATAATCTGGATGCAGAGCCTGATACAGGGAGTGTGTGTTGAACTGGTTCCCTCGAGGCTGTGTAAAGACGGGAACCTGCATCACATGCAAATCAATGTCAAAATCCTTGCTCCTCCTTAATAGGAAAAAGGAAGATCAAATCCATCTTTTACCATATTTACATGCAAGTAAACTGAGGGGTGGTGACTCAAGTCACCCAAAAGATCTGGAATAACCACTTGAATGCCTGGGAAATCCCTACGGGGAATATGAACAGTAGGAGCTAGTGCCACTACCATTACATCCTCCTCCTCGTCCTAGACATTCAGCACATCAACCCGGATAGGACGTATCACCGCCTCCGCCAGACGATAAGGTTGTCTAACTGAACGGGGTCGAGGTACTTTGGAAGCCCTCTTCCGCACACCTGAAGTGGTCCTGCAGGAACTACTCGACTGATCCGGATCCATAATATCTGGACAAGTCTCCAAATCACCTCAGAAAGGGTGTGGTATTTTTTAACCTGGAGCTTTTCAAAATGCATTTTATGACTACATGCATGCATGCATTATTTTAACATACGCCTATATTAAAGTTAAAATGCATGGCTACCCATTGCTTATATTTTGGAAAAAATTTGCCATAGTTTCCTCTATAAATAGGACTATCCACATGCACATAGACATGACTAGGTGGCCATTCAGTAGCACACCTGCCCACAATCATATACATATTATATGTATTAAAAAGTCAAAGTCATCAATCCATAAGGGTAGCCTAATTACCAGGATTACTTTGCACTACCACCTTTGCTCATTTTTCCTTAAATAGGATAAGAAATATCAGAAAAAGGTGCCAATTTGACTGTTTCAAAAGTTAAATTTTTTCACATCATTATATTCAGCATAGTTTTATATTAACTTTTACTATGTTAAACATTTTTTATCAAGACATATGAGCATGCATATTCACTACTATGTGTTTAGACGCATTTCATATTAAAAGTCATTTTCCAACAGATAGAAACTGGAAAAGAAGCTATGCATAAGTTACCAGGGCAGTGTAGAACACTTGTACGGTGATAGAATTATAGAAAGATGCCCGAACATAGCAGATCTGAAGAAGAACTCTCAGATTTCCTGTGCGGCGCAACGTAAAATGACTTGAGAAAGCAACCTGCAATATTAATAGCCATCCACGGCTGGCCACAAGTCCACCTACGGCTACTGTAGGTGTACCTACGGCTCCCCTGAGTGGGGCCTACCCCTCTGGCTCTGTCCAGTTTGAGTTGCAAACGAGTTCTCACAAGCAGAAAATGCCAAATCAGGGATAAAAATGGTACGCGATTGAGTAGAATAACCTGAAATCCTGGTTTTCCTGGGCCAAACTATGGATTTCATATCATTCATTGGTATTTGCCCAAATATAAGGTATACTATACTGATGATCTTAGCAGTTGGAAACCACACTCGATAATACCTCAAAAAGGTCCAATGCCGTCAGTTTGGGGTCATAATTCCAAAGAACACATCCCCAGCGGAGGTATCATGTGTTATCGTCCGTTGATGATCACATCCCCGGCGGGGGTATCATGAAGTGTCATCTGTTGATGTACACATCACGCGTTTCATTCGTTGATGCACATGTCAATGAAGATCAAGCAACCTTGACATCACTTCAACCATTGGCAAATAAATCCAATGAAAGTCAACAAAGGTCAAGCAACCTTGACATTACTTCAGCCGATGGCAGTTAAACTCATCGAAGTGTCGGAAGCCATCTGAAGATTTCATCAGTTGATGCACACGTCAATAAAGGTTAAGCAGCCTTGGCATTTATCCCCAGCAGGGATTTCATCCGTTGATGTACATGTCAGCGAGGGTTAAGCAATCCTGAAAACATAGATTGTTGGCAGTAACATCAACAAAGCATCCTCATCGGGGAGGATCGATGATGGAATATGTTATACACATCCTTAACACACCAAATGAATCCCCACAGAGTCTATTGTACATAAGAGATACGTCTGATCCCGATAGAAGTCAAGGGGAATCGGCAATCATCCCACCATGTTGGAGAATAATCCAACAAACCACATATGTTTGCATCATGTTGTTGTACATTGCATCATGATTATCTTATTACATTTCAAGTGTCTAGTATTCTTTATCCTATCCATGCCATCGCATTGCATGAATATGATAAAGAGGGGTATATGTAGACACTAAAAATTTTCTGCATACCTGTTACTAACATTGTAGAAGGGCAGAATCGTCTTTCAGAGATAACCCTGGAAGACAGCTTATTTCAATCCCGGATACAACCCTGGGATATTCAGTATTACCATCTCGGAGATAACCACGAGATATTCAGCTCAATCCCGAAAATACCACCGGAAGTTTCAACCTCAGTCCTGGAAACAACATCGGGAGTTTCAGTTTCAACCTCGGAGATAACCCCGAGAAGTGCAATTCAAATACCAAAAATCACACCGGAGAAGACTATTTCATCTCGGAGATAACCCCAAGATACTTAGTCTTAGTCCCGGAAACAACATCGGGAAAGATATTATCAACCAAGGAGATAACCCCAAGGCATACAGTTGCAGTTCAGGATATGACCCCAGAAATGCTTGTTTCAAACCTATGCAAACAGCTTCAAACACTCGACAAAAGCCTTAAGGTACTCAACTACCAAGTCCGGAGATAGCCCCGGGAAGTCAGGCATATCTCAAAAATAACACTGAGGACGGTCAACACCTGCAGCAGTCCAATCTCAGAGATAACCCTGAGCAACGACCGCTAAATTAGCACAAATCGGATATAACCCCGGTGAAGGGAAGAATCATCATGTTGTCATCCCAAACACACATCACGTCGTATCAACAACAACATACATACATTCTACACAGAAATGTCCTATAAGAACCAAAGAGCGCCAATCCCGAGTGACTACTACACAAGACAGCACACTGTATAGAATTTGAAGCATGAAGCCTTAGGGCATGGTCCCATCTTCCTGACTTCGTACAACCTCTAATCCTATGTCATTGTGTAGCTATCAACAATAGTATGCCGTAAAAGGTCTTATACACCTCGATTGGATGCTCGAATTGAAGTTCTGAAAGTTCGAGCGGACAACACGTTGCATGTGTGCACATACTTTGAGACGACGGAACCCGGGGCACCCTGGGCAGTCACAGGAGCATCTGCGGCTGCCACAAGTACACTTGCGGCTCCCCCCTCTATAAATAGAGGGCTTGGGGTAGCCTTTTTACATAGAAAAAAGGCGAGGAAGACATGTCCAATTTGCTCTATACACACTATAAACTGAGTGCTTTAATTTCTCATTTTAAACACTTGTAAGCTTATATATTGCTATATTTTTATCGGCAGGAGCCGAGTGTTCATCCTTTTAAAGTCATTGAAGTCTTCTTTGGCAGTACACTGTAAGCCTTATTACACACCTTAAAGCCTTTATCTTCATCTTTGCACACATCGTTCTTCACGTTGAATGTCGTGTTGCGTGTGTATGCCCGAACTTCAGTCCGCGGCTTTTATATTTTATATATATATATGGACTAACATTATCGAGTTATGCCACGATTGAGCCTGGACTTTCGTCCAGAGCGTTTATTTGATTTTATATATATATACTTATATATAAACTGTGGTCGAACTTTGTTCGATGAGCCTGGATTTTACATCTGGAGCGTTTATTATGTATATATATATATATATATATATATATATATATATATATATATATATATATATATATATACGAAAGAGATCTGGTCTGGGATCCCGCAAATTAACCAAAATACGAAATTCTTCTTTCAACCGTCAGATACATCCAACGGCCCAGGAAAGGATGCGTGTGGGGAAAAAAATGCGGATCTCAGTTCGGGTCAAAAGAGAAGCCGCCTCCAAAATTTCCCCAAACCGAGTTTCTCTTTCAAATCGCGTCGAACGAAAGAAGATCAGAGGAGCAATTGGTTCAGCAAGATTGAGAATACATTTTCCCCTCAATCGCTCAAATCTGGTATACATCTCACCGGACGAAAACATGTTCGTCGTCTCTGTCTCCAGCCGAAAACTGAGCGATTTAGGTACTTTGATTTGTCCTTTTTCTGTGTTATGTCCTAATTATTCTAAACTGAGTTTGCTTGTGAGAACTGAACCAAACTGCTCTATAATTTTCATATGCAACTTGTAGGTTTGTAGAAATATGTCCTAATTATTCTGAACTGAGTTTGCTTGTGAAAATTTAAGGGTATAATTTTTATATGCCCTATAACTGTGTTATGTCCTTCACATTGATTCTTTCACTAGTCCTTCACATTGATTCTTTCACTTGTCCAAAACTTGTTGGAGTGTACGATGAGGAGGACGTTGACATTAACGATGATTGTAAGTCTTTTACATTGATTGTTTTCCTTATTGCAATTTTGTCTCCATCTTGTAGTTATGATTGATCACATTTTCATGTTTCAGGATGGACTATCATTTTATAACGACTCTGAAGCCTGTTCTCCTAACTGGAAAATTGCAGGTTTGTAAATTTTATTAAGATTTATTGGTTTGTTTTGTTTGTTTTGTAGTTCAGTACTTGTATCTAGAAATATGCTACATGTTTTAACTTTGTTCTTGGTTTTTTGCAGGTTTGTATCATGGAAATATGCTATCTCTGAAGCCTGTTCTGGTGAAGCTGTCAAGTCCAAGAGTTCTGATATAGGAGATTATGATTATGCATGATATTTTCTAATATATTGTTGTTATGGTAGCATAGATTATGATTGTGGAATTGTTGTTATATTTTCTGATATATTGTTGTTCCTTTAATTAGAAACCTTCAATGATGCTACTGTTATTTTTACTAGTCATCTGACTAAATGATTTGCATTTTTATTGTTACCATGATATTACAGATGGTGAATCATCTATTAGTGCAACAAATAGTCTTGTCACATGTAATGTTGTTGTTTGTGGAGTGGTTATTATATACTGATTTAATAAACACAGAAATGTTGTCAATGATATGGCAACAGTCAAGCTTCCTCTGGCTCAAATAAGCATAACATAGGAGACTCTGCTTTGTGAACAGGCCCTATTTTTTTGGCTAAATTTCTACTGCCTTCATTCATACTACATACATTTATTTCCTTTAGTTGAAAATATATGATTTCAGTTTCACCCAAAACTTTGTAACAAAATCTGTAATATATGACCATCTAGATATGGTTACAATCATTTAAGTTGCAGGTAATTTGGCAAAAGACCTAGGATTTAGGAATCTCAAAAATAGAATAGTTCCGTAAATAGAATAGTGAATAAGTTACAAAAACATCATGAGATAACACAATTCATGAGTTTAATATTTTCCACATTTATTTCAATGAGTGCAAGTCGAGCATCATTGTTGTTGCACTGCTGCACGTGTGCTTCATCAGCGGAGTTGAGTTCGCCATACCCAATTGGATTGCACCAGTCCCAAAACTTACATTTTCCTTTGTTGAGAAATTGGGTATCATGAGTTGGAATGCTCATGTTGCTCCCTTTGTTGAACCTTATCTGCCAAAACCACCATAAGATTGCAATGTTTTAGAGAGTTTTAGAGTCATTCCACAGTTGGTAATCCACAGATCATTACACATAATATATATAGCGAGAATAATCAAAAACATATTTTCTTAGCAAGAATAATCAAGTAATTTTGAATTTCTTCAAATATCTACCATTGTACAAAGCAGGTTAACCTGAAAACATAAAGCAAATGTAGAAAAAGCTACTTTAAGAATATAATATCAAAGACTGCTCATATCCAGCCTACCCACAAAGCTTTGCATCAACACTCAAATTGGCTGGACAACATTGCATAATGGTCTTTCAAAGAATTAAAGTAGGATGTTCGTATATTTCCTTGAATTACTACTACGTTACAATCATATACCAATCCACTCCAGTTGACATAATTACATGAACTAGCAAGAGTTGGAGAAACATACTCCTTAACTTCCTCAGCAGGTGTTGTTACAACAGCAGTAGCAGCAGTACTTATTTTCCCACCAGTCTTACCTGACTTCCTTCTCTTCTGATGATATTTGTGCAAAGGGAAACCAGTAAAATAGGCAGCTGCTTCAAGAATACATATTTTTTAAGCTAAAAGATGTTTAAATCTCTTTCTGAAAGCAATATCTAGCAATGATAAGAGAAAGTAAATACCGACAAAGGATATAATAGAACACAAAAATTTTAATTATGTAGCAGTATTGAAGACTTGGCAAAAACTTGATTGCTAGAAATTAATAAGTTGGAATTAATTAGAATCATGTCAAGCAAGTACCCAAATAAGTATACACAGTAAACCTAAGGCTTTCAATTCTTAGGTTGATTTCTGAGGTTCCAAGATACAATCAGAATAAAAGAAGCTAACCAAGTCTAAACCCTAATCAAGTATAATAGTGAACATTAAGAAGTAAAAACTGAAATTACATACCATATATTTATGTAAGATAAGAACTGGGATTAATTCTAGAAATTGACCGACCAGCAGATGAAATTTGCGTCGTTGAAGCATAGATTGAGTAAGTTAAGCATATATTGAGGAAGTTGAGGAAATTACATACCTCAAAACGCTCAAAATGAGGAAACTAGATTTATCATATTATTTATCATGTTCTGCTGAGGAAGTTAAAGAAGTTAAGCTTCCTTTTGACCTAAACTGAGATCCGCATTTTTTTTCCCACACGCATCCTTTCCTGGGTCATTGGATGTATCTGACGGTTTAAAGAAGAAGTTCATATTTTGGCTAATTTTCGGGATCCCGGACCAGATCTCTTCCGTATATATATATTGTTGCCATCAAAGTCTATTTGATTGAGCCTGGATTTTACATCCGGTGCGTTTATCGCTTTTATATCTATATATATAGCGACAAATTGCCGAAATGATAAATCGAGCCGAAATGATAAACCGCTTATATATATATATATATATTTACATTTTGTCCCGCCTGGAGTTTACTTCGTGGCAGTTGATCGTTTTTAATCCTTTCTTTACATTTTGTCCCACCTGGAGTTTACTTCGTGACGGTTGATCCTCTTTTACAACTTTCTTTACTTTTTCGATCCCCCATGGAGGTGCTTCGTGGTAGTTGATCGTATTTTTATTGCTTTATTTATATTTCTGATCCCCCATGGAGGTGTTTCGTGGTGATTGATCATGTCTTTATATATATATATATATATATATATATATATATATATATATATATATATATATATATATATATTTACTGCTTTTATATTTACATTTCTGATCCCCCATGGAGGTGCTTCGTGGTGGTTGATCATGTCTGTATATATATATTTAACTGGAATAATGAAGTTTTAAAAAGATATTAATTACTAGTGGGTAATTAAATGGAGTCCATATATATTATAAATAATAATTTGACTGGAATAATATACATGAATTATATGATGTGAGTACATAAATAATCCCTAACTTTCCATTATGTAGTAGCATTAACACATTAAAATTACATTTTGGGAATTAAAAAAACAAACTAAGCATTATAATCACTTTGCTGGGATTTAAAACCCATATCCCAAAATTAGTGACCTTCTCAGTACTTTTTTGAATAATAATTTTTTACTTAATTACCAGTGGATCAATTAATTAATTTATATTTCACAAATTTACTAAAAAATAATTAAATGTTACTCTTTTTGTAAAACAAAAAGTATATCAACAAAAAATTAAACCAAAACAAATTTAAGCTAATTAAATTAAATAAATAGAAAATTATACAAAAAAATCTAAATTAATTAATTATATCGTTGTGTATTCCACTCACACAAAATTCATTTATCTACGATTAAACCTCTCCGTCTTCTCCATAGGGGGCGGGAAATTGAAACCTTATCCCCATCTTGAAATCCGAGTTAAGGTTACGATTTTGAAGGCGAGTCCTCTGTTCATTGGGTGTTTATTCTCTCCCTCTTTCCTTTCTCTGTTCCAATTTGGCCCCAATTCTTATTTTAGAATTATGAGTATGATTTCTCTGTTCAAATTTAGCTCGAATTCCTGTTTTATAGAGATGTTTTACTATCTAATATTGACAATTTGAATGTTCATATGTATGTGTACATTTAATATATATATATATATATATATATATATATATATATATATATATATATATATATATATATACACACACACAATATGAATTTAAGTTTTATATTTTAACTTAGCATTCGAGTTGTTCTGGTAATTTGTTAATTGTATATTGACTCGATGGTCTCATATTATAGATTGAGGATCCTAAATTGTCATTATTGAGCCATGATACTTTATGTATTAGGTTTGACCGAGTGGGCTCCTTCCTTGGGTCATGACATTTTATGAACATTGGGCCTAGTCAGTGGGTTACCTTGATTGGGTTTAGAAAGTCTGGGGCCGAATTGATGGACCGGTCCGATAGATAATTAAATATCTATTTTTTAGGTTTTGACCCGTAATGATGAGAAAAGATAACAGTTGACTGTTATCTCTGCCATGCATTAATGAGGATGGGACTCAGTCGACCGGCGGTGGCAAACAGTGATGGGATGGAGCAGGTTGGCTGCATGCAGTCGGCTGAGGTCATCGGTAGTAGGGGGACTATGTCAGTTGGTAGTGGGTGGCACGGGAAAATGGACGTGAGGATATATATTAGGAGGATCACACAATCTAAAGGTAATTGATTCATTTTCTCTCTCAAGCACTAGATATTATTTTCCTCCATTGTTAACCTTGTGATCTCCTGTACTGACTCTCACGCCGGAGCTATCCCCCGACGGTCGAAGCCGTCAAGTTTTTGGTGTTGTCGTATTTACTGTGCAGGATATAGACGCATGTTACGTGATTGAGGTGCGTGGAAAGATCTTGGCATTAACATTGGCGCTAGAATGAGGGCTGTGTTCTAGTGTCCTTGATATTTTCAATCACAAATCTTTGTTGTTCTACGTCAGAAAACCATGGTGAAGAGTAAAATAGTTACACTTGAAGGTCAGTCGATGGCTGTAAGTTCATCTACGACGCGAGTATCTGTCAAGGATCGTTTGGGTCCTGTGAACAGTGCTCATGCTAGTACAGCTTCCAAGCATGCATCTGAGGGTTCTCGTTCAAGAGCCATTGGTAATGTTAAGAGAAGACTGGTTTTCACTGCTAAAAAAGAACCCGATCATGGTCAGAAACGGGTAAAAGGCACACCGCCTAGAACCCGACACTAAGATGGTCAGGTCGACAAGACCTCCAAGTTAGCCAAGATGACAGACGAAGCAGACTAGGCTTTGGAGGTGCTTTTGAAACAAAGACAAAATATAGCCGAACAGATGCTTCGGATGGCGGAGTAAAGGGAAGAAGCATCTAGTTATGTTTTGTCCGAAGTGCATGGGCACATGAGAGGAAAGTAACCTGTCCATTCAGGTCGCAAATCTCAAGGTCAACCTCAGGAACGAAGAAGATCAAGAAGCCCTACTCCTCTGAGATCAAAGAGGGAACTCCACCCTATCGGTTCTAAGGAGCAGGGTCGAAGCAGAAAAAGAGGCAGGTCTAGAGAGTACACACCAGAGGATACAAAGAAGGCACACCGCCTTGAGTATTCTCACCATAGCGATAGAGCCTCACATCGAAACAGATCCAGAGGACGTACTCCTGAGAGTCCACAGAGCATCGGCTGGAGGTAGACCCGTCCAAGAAGCCAGTACGACAGAAAAGGCAGATTTTTGCACCGGAGCGACAACGGATCATTGATGAAGAGATTGCAAAGCTGTTAGCTACTGACTTCATCTTTGAAATCGACTACCCGGAGTGGATGGTAAATGTTGTGCTGGTCCAGAAGCAGAACGGAAAGTGGCGAGTCTGCATCGACTACATAGACTTGAATAATGCTTGCCCAAAGGACTTCTATCCACTACCTCACATCGATCAGTTCATCGATGCAACTTTGGGGTATGCCTTATTGATTTTTATGGATACTTTCTCTGGTTACCATCAAATTTCATTGTGCAAAGAGGATATACCGAAGACGGTGTTCATTACGCATCGTTCGGTATATACCTATAAGAAAATGACATTTGGCTTGATCAATATTGGAGCCACGTACCAGAGAATGATGAACTTCATCTTCAGACACCAGCTGGGCAGAAATATAAAGGTGTACGTTGACGACATGATTGTGAAGAACATGATTGTACAGAAGCTATTGGACGATTTGGAGGAATGCTTTCAGGCGGTTTGTCATCACAACTTGAGGCTGAATCCGACCAAGTGCACTTTCGGTCTGGGTGCTAGTAAATTTCTGGGTTATTTGGTCAGTCAGAGGGGTATTGAGGCCAATCCAGAAAAGATCCAGGCTATTCTGAACATAAAGACTCCTCAATCATTTAAAGATGTTCAACGTCTGACAAGGAGAATTGCAGCTCTGAGGAGGTTTATGTCCCGATCAGCAGAGAGGTGTTTGCCATTTTTTGACACATTAAAAGGGCCGAAGAATGCAAAGACGTTCCACTAGACTTCAGACTGTGAGGACGCATTCCAGGGGATCATGATGTATCTGTCTTCGGCGCCTTTGTTGGTGAAGCCCACTCTTGCAGAGCCTTTGTATTTGTACTTAGCAGCTAGTTCGTTGGTAGTGGGAACAGTTTTGGTGCGAGAAGTTGGGGTTAAGCAGCACCCGATTTATTATGTAAGCCATGTCCTTAGGGATGCTAAAACAAGGTACCCAAATATTAAAAAATTTGCCTTCCTTTTGATGATAGCTAGTCGAAAGCTTAGGCAATATTTTCAGGGTCTGTTGTTAGTGGTATATACGGATCAGCCTCTGAAGAAGGTTCTGAGCAAACCTAAAGTATCGGGGAGATTAGCTATTTGGAAAATGGAGTTGTCCTAATTTTGTATTGAATATCATCCCTGAACAACTATTAAGGGGCAGGCCTTGGCTTATTTTGTGCTCGAATGTTCGTTCTCTGAAATAGATGATGGTGTGGCAGAAGCTAAAGGGTCTGATAGGGCGATGGTAGTTCTTCAGTAAAAGTAGAGCTCATGGATGCTGTATGCAGATGGGTCTTCTACTTCAGACATCAGTGGAGCAGGGATCATTTTGACAAGTCCGGAGGGATTCAAAGTGCAGCAGGCCATCAGATTCAGGTTCAGGGCTACGGACAATGAGGCAGAGTATGAGGCGGTATTGGCAGGGTTATGACTGGCTAAGAGTCTTGAAGTACAGAGGATAGTTATCTTCAGTGATTCTCAGTTGGTCGTCAAGCAAGTCTCGGGGGAATATGAAGATCGAGGTTCGAGAATTGTCAAGTACTTAGCATAGTTAAAAGATCGACTTCAGTATTTCCTGTCATACAAGTTTCAAGGGGTTGAACGTAACGATATTTCCATTGCCGATGCACTGTCAAAGCTAGCCACTACGGATGCTAATATTTTCGATGGGTCCGTTTACTTGGAAATTTTGCAGCATCCTTGTGTTCAACATGAATCGGTAATGTGTATTGATCGTTTCAACTACTGGTTGACTCCATATCTGGAGTATCTAGTAGATGGCATCAGATAAGTGGATTATATATACACGAATCGATATTCATTTCAAGTTTAAATTCGTAGTTATCTTCTTGTTTTGTGTTCGTTTTTACTCGTTTCATGTTATTTTATATGTAGGGTGATCATGGATGCTATTGGTGAGGAAAGGCGGTCTTTTTGGAGCAAAAGTGGAAAAAATTTGAGAAAAGAAAATCTTGAAGTCAGTAACACCCCCCGCCGGGGCGGGGGTCCCGATTATGTAGTGTCCTGTTCTGTTGCAACTTTTTCTGGTGCTCGGTTTGTGGGACTTGAATGATGCGTTTGGACTCTAATAAAAAGAGATTTCGGCCAAGAGAGAGAGGGAGCTTGCTATTACATAAAAGAACAATAATCATACAACAAAAAGGCATTAATTCAAGAGCGATTTCAAGGATTCAAGAGCAAACGTTGGAGGAGTAATTTTCAGAGATTGTCACAACGGTTATGAATCAAGGCTACATGGAGGGGTTTTCTTTATTCTTCTTCTCTTTAGTCTTATTTGTAATTGGAAGGATGTTTTCAAAAAATTATTTAGTTTTTAATTCATTCGTTATGAACTAATTTACTTATTAGACTTGTGATGGATCCTTGGGTGAAACGATGATTCTATAACTTTGATTTCCAATTCAATAAGATATTTACAGTTTATCTATGTTAATTTGAGTGTGAATTTATGAATTGCCTGATCAACAGTTCTTTGTGGATTTGAAAGGAATTGAGAGAGGAGATTCGAATCTAGACCTAGTTAATATAGCATGTGTCATGAATTTTGTCGGTAGCAGATTTGTGATTATTGTTAAGGTAGAGATACGCTTGACATCGCATGTAATCGTATAGAGAACTTAAACTTAAACCTTTTTTGATTGCAGTTCACATAGAGATACAGTGAGTTGGTTAATTTAAGTGTTTAACGGATTTCTATCTTAATTGTGGATTGATGTTAACATGGTACTAGTGCATTGAGAGGTGGCTCTTACTACTTTCGTGTTCTTGATTAATAAAATGGGATATTAAATTGAGTTGGAATAATGGTTTAAAAATTAGAGTGAAGCTCAGGGTGAAATCATAAGTCTAATTCTCCATTAATTGTTTGAAATTCCAGATTTCGTTATTGGTGATTGTTTTGTGATAGTTTATTTCTTTATTAATTTAGTTATTCTTTATATATTAATATAATTTAAAACCATTGAATTGATTAGTTTAATAAAATTAGGGGTAATACAAAATTGATAATTGTGAAGTTAAGATTCTTGATATTTTGTCCTCGTGGGAACGATACTCTATTCACTACTATATTACATGTTGACCACATATATTTGCGTGTTTTAAAGCGTATAGATTTTCACCAACAAGTTTTTGGCGCCGTTGTCGGGGGCAATTTAACCGAGATTTTAATATTTGTTTTTACAATATCAGTTTAATTAATCCAGTTTTACTTAAACATTTTTATTTTGTTTTCTCTATTTCAGGTTTTCGACATTGGTTTATGCAAACTCGATCTAAACATCCAGACTTGCTTCCTTTTGAGGACGACATTGACAAACGATTTAAAAAGTGAAGTAAGTGGATTGAGGAAACAAGGAACAAATTCGAAAATTCTGATAAGGAAGAAACAATGGCTGCCGAAGACCAGAAAGCATTGAGGGATTTTGCCACACCTAGGGTTACTGATCTGCAGTCGAGCATTACTAGGCCTGCAATAGGTGCGAACACTTTTGAAATAAAGCCTGGGACCATTCAGATGATGCAAAACTCATGTCCGTTTGGGGGAATGGAAAACGATGATCCGAATGAGCATTTGATCAGTTTTCTGGAAATGTGCGACACATTCAAGTACAATGGGGTGTCGGATGAGGAAGTGAGACTTCGCTTGTTCCCATTCATTTTACGGGACAAGGCGAAGAGTTGGTTACATTCTTTACCACCGGGTTCGATCACTACGTGGGAGGATTTGGCTCAAAAATTTCTTGCCAAATTTTTCCCACCGGCGAAAATGAGGAATGACATCACAATGTTTGAGCAGCAGAATGGGGAGTCAGTATATGAGGCATGGGAAAGATACAAGGATTTACTCAGAAAGTGCCCACATCATGGATTGTCCAAGTGGTTACAAATGAACACCTTCTATAATGGGCTACATGGAAATGTCAGAACCAACATTGATGCGGCATCGAGCGGTGCATTCATGGCTAAGAGTTACGAGGAAGCCTACAATTTGATAGAAATAATGTCGGCAAATAACTACCAGTGGCCCACAGCAAGAATGACACAGGCAAAGGTGGCTTGGATCTTGGAATTAGATGGAGTAACAGCTATACATGCACAACCTTTTGCACTATCCATGAAGTTTGATACGATGAATGAGAGGGTGAATACGATGGTAGGGGCTTAAGTTCAACAAGTTCAGCAGGTTATGGTAGTATGTGAATTGTGTGCGGGTGATCATCCGACAGAGCAGTGTGCAATAAATCCAGCATCCGTTCAGTTCATAGGCAACTACAATAGAATTTTGCAAAATACTTACCAAAACACCTACAACCAGGGGAATATGAACCACCCAAACCTTTCATGGAGCAATAATCAGTAAACTCAAGCTCCACGACCATCATATCCCCCTAGTTTTCATAGTCTTCCACAACAGATTCAATAGCAGGACAGGAAATCTGATGGGGAGGAAACATGGGCAAGGTATATGACTAGCAACGATTTGGCTATGAGTAATCAAGATATTGCTATCAAAAACATATAGAATCAGATAGGTCAAATTTTATTGACATTGAATAATAGACCACAAAGAACATTACCTAGCGACACCGAAAGAAATCCGAAGGGTAATCATGAGCAATATCAAGCAGTTAGGTTGAGAAGTGGAAAACACCTCGGTGGGAATCGTGTAGAAAATTCAGCAACACCGGAGGAAAAAGTTGATGACAGTAATGCAGTGGAGGGTAACAAAAATGAGGAAATAAAGTTAAACAACGATCCGATTGTCTATCCTCCACCGCCGTTACAGCAGAGAGTCCAAAAACAAAAATCAGATAAGTAGTTCGCAAAGTTTTTAGACGTGTTCAATAAACTCCAGATTAACATCCCATTCGCAGAGGTCCTAGAGCAAATGCCAAGTTATGCGAAGTTTATGAAGGGAATTCTGTTGAGGAAGAAGAAATGGGAAGATTTCAAAACAGTGGCACTAACAGAGGAGTGTAGTGCATTGTTACAGAAGAAGCTACCACCAAAACTCAAAGACCCGGGGAGCTTTACTATCCCGTGCACGATCAGGAAGATGTCGTTTAACAAGTGCTTATGTGATTTGGGGGCGAGTATAAACCTGATGCCATTATTAGTATACTCAGAATTGGGTTTGCCCGTGCCAAAGCCTACAAATATTTCATTGCAGTTGGCGGATAGGTCAGTCAAATATCCGAGAGGCATTGTCGAGGACATTTTGGTAAAAGTGGATAAGTTTATATTCCCTGCGGATTTTATCATACTGGATTTTGATGAAGATAAGAACATCCTGATCATCCTAGGGAGACCTTTCTTGGCCACGGGAAGGACACTCATAGACGTGCAAAAAGGAGAACTTACAATGAGGGTCCAATATCAAGAAATAAAATTCAATGTGTTCAAGGCCATGAAATATCCTATGGACGAGGAAGAGTGTTATCGAATGGATTTAATTGAGCAAATCACCAGCGAAGATATTAACAAGAGTTTGATCAATGATCCGTTATAAACAACCTTATTGGGGGATGAAGAAAAAGACGACTCAGAATATATGGACTTATTACAGATGCTAGGCTCGTTGCCATAAGTTAGCTGATTCAGAGCACTGGTTGAACCTCTGTACACTGAGGAGACAGTTGCATAAAAATTAAAACCATCATTGGAGGAGCCACCGACATTGGAACTTAATCCACTCCCTAAACATCTCAAGTATGCGTATTTAGGCGATTTAAATTCTTTACCTATAATTATTTCTGCTGCACTTAACGAATTGCAGGAAGAAAAGTTACCGAGGGTGCTAAGGGATCACAAATCAGCAAATGGATGGACGATTGCGGATATAAAAGGCATTAGCCCATCATTTTGTGTGCACAAGATTCTGATGGAGGATGATGCAAGTCCATCGGTGGAGCATCAACGTCGACTTAACCCAATCATGAAGGAAGTGGTCAAGAAGGAAATTCTGAAATTATTGGATGCCGCTGTCATATATCCAATTTCTGACAGTAAATGGGTAAGTCAGATTCATTGTGTGCCTAAGAAAGGGGGAATGACGATAATTCAGAATGAGGACAACGAGTTAATTCCAACAAGGACAGTGACAGGTTGGAGGGTGTGCATCAATTATAGGAGATTGAATAAGGCAACCCGAAAGGATCATTTCTCGCTACCTTTTATCGATCAAATGTTAGACAGGTTAGCGGGACATGAGTTCTACTGTTTATTGGATGGATACTCAGGATATAATCAGATCGCCATCGCTCTTGAGGATCAAGAAAAGACAACATTTACATGCCCTTACGACACATTTGCGTTTCAGAGGATGTCATTCGGGCTATGCAATGTGCCTGCAACTTTCCAACGATGTATGATGGCTATTTTTTCAGATATGGTGAAGAAGAATGTTGAAGTCTTCATGGACGATTTCTCGGTCTATGGAGACAAATTTGATACTTGCCTAGAGAATTTGGTCATGGTATTGCAGCGGTGTAAGGATACAAACCTCATACTAAATTGGGAAAATGACACTTCATGGTTGAAGAGGGCATAATATTGGGCTATAAGGTGTCGGCTCAAGGATTGGAGGTGGACAAGGTAAAGTTGGACACGATCGAGAAACTACCTCCACCGAGCTCAGTTAAGGGTATTAGAAGTTTTCTGGGGCATGCTGGGTTCTACAAGAGGTTTATAAAAGACTTCTCTAAGATTACAAAACCTTTATTCAGTCTTTTAGAGAATGATGTTATTTTCAACTTTACTGGGGAATGCAAGTCCGCGTTTGAATTGTTGAAGAAGAAATTAACTACTGCCCCCGTGATAGTTGCACCGGACTGGAAAATGCCATTCAAACTTATGTGTGATGCTAGCAACTATGCAGTTGGGGCTATTTTGGGCCAAAGATGAGATAAGGTGTTTCATGCCATATACTATGCAAGCAAAACACTCACAGAGACTCAAATGAACTACACTACTACGGAAAAGGAATTGCTTGCAGTGGTGTACGCGTTCGACAAATTCCGGGCATACTTGATCGGGACTAAGGTAATAGTCTAAATGGACCATTTGGTGATTCGGTACTTAATTACAAAAAAAGATGCTAAGCCACACCTTATCTGATGGATTCTCCTACTTCAAGAGTTTGATTTAGAAATTAAAGATAAAAAGGGGACAGAGAATCAAGTTGTCGACCATTTATTAAGGCTGGAAAATCTAGAGAAAAAGGATGAAGATAGATGCGCGATCAACGAGTTATTCCCAGATGAGCAACTATTTGGGTTGAATGCAGAATTTCCATGGTATGCAGACTTTACGAATTATGTGGTGAGCAAAATGCTTCCCCAGATCTTACACGACAACAAAGAGAGAAGTGTTTGCATGACGTCAAGTTGTACATGTGGGATGAGCCGTATCTATTCAAGCAATGCGCCAATAAGATAATTCACTACTAGAAATTCGACATATAGCGACGAACTATAGCGACGGTCGGCACGGAACCGTCGCTATAGGGTGTCTATAGCGACGGTCGGCACGAAACCGTCGCTATAGGATGTCTATAGCGACGGTCGGCATGGAACCGTCGCTATAGGGTGTCTATAGCGACGGTCGACACGAAACCGTCGGTATAGAGTTTTTTTTAGATTAAACACTCCCACTTTCCCCCAAATCATTTCAGTATCTTCACTTTTTCTCTCTCGTTACAGACAAACGTGCAATAGTTAGGGTTTAGTGAAAAATTTTACTCTCGCCAAAACTACTCCCACTGGACTGCCTCTGCAACCCGATCGAGGTAGGAAATGGCGTCGCCCCCATTCGATTAAGTTGCTCCTGAATCATTCGATGATCGGTCGAGTCCCTAAATTGGGAAAATAAATTACACAAAAACAAATAGATAATGTATATTAGGTAAATCAGTCTGTGCTTATTGTTTTGCTAAATCAAGTATTGCTTAGTTGTTGTCTGTTGACCTACTTTTTTTTTTTTGAAGATACCATCTTTAATCTATTTTCCCTGCGATGCTTGATTATGTTAATAAAATCTTGAGACTTAAAGTTAGCAGTAGCTAGATCATTAAATTGGAAGTTAGTTGATCAACATTTAAAAATTATTCAAAGTGCATCGCAATATCTTTTTTGGGCTACATTCTTCAAAGTTCTTACTTATTGTTGTCTTCTAATGAAGAACTCTTTTGACTGTACTTTATTATTGCTTATTATTTAGCTTCGTATATGTATAAATGTATGTTGTCATTTGCTTTAGGAAATCTTTTAGTTGCTGATTTTGCTTTAATTCGTGGTTAGGCCTCTCTCCTGTCTAGTCGTGGGTATTCTTCTGTGATCTGAGTTAGTTCTGATTTAAGAAATGGTTAATTCTGAACTCAAGAGCAATGGGCTAGACAATAGAGGAACTGGCATGCATACTTTCCATAAGCAGTCACCAATTACAACGAAGAAGATGGTGCTGACAGATGTTCAAAATGAGGGGAGCCTTTTTGAAGATTTTCCTTATTTCTTTTCTTCATCAGCAACTATGATTGTGCTCCATATTAATTTTCCCATGTGTTTGTAAAGCTTAGCTTTTTCTACTAACTAGAAATTGATTTAGTTATTAACTTATTACTTAGATTTACTTTTATACAATGAGAATTCCCTGACATTTTTTAGATCCTTGTTTTCCTGCAATCCTGGTACAAAGAAAGTGAATTGCTTAAACATTATTTTCTTCTGTTCTAAATTTACAGGTTCTCATTCCTGTTGCAAATGGTTCGCAGGAGATCGAAGTGGTAACAATTGTAGATATTCTACGGCGTGCAAATGTGGATGTTATGGTTTCTTCAGATGAGAAATCTCTGCAGATTTTGGCATCCCGGGGAACAAAGATTATTACAGACAAGTTAATTAATGATGCTGCTGAGTCAATATATGATTTAATTATCTTACCGGTGAGGCAATAACAATATCTAACAGTTAAAGCAGTTTGTTAGATTCATTATATAATTATTATTGTTATGATCAGAAATCATTGCAACAAATATTTTGGAGTTTGTCAACTGGGAACCAAATTTTGGATAGCTTGACATAAACAATGGAAGCTCAAGAGTGTTAACGATTATGAGATAGTTAGTGTTGCCAGTTTAGCAGCAGCTTTGCAGTAATGTGCGATGTTGTACTCTTTTGTAAATGGAGCAACGCCACTACTATTATCATTGTATCCCATATTTTTGCCACTTGGATCCTTTGTCATGGTTTGTGCATAATTATTATTTTGCAGTTGTGATGCTGCGAGTCGAGTTTTACGTTTTCTTATCCTTTCCTTTTCTTGCATATCTGTCACTTCAGTATCTTGGTTTCTGGTCCCTGAATGTTTAATTTCAGATTTTATATACTGTGAGCTGAAGTTTTTGGAACTAACTTGTCTCTAATAGTTGGTTGATCTTGAATTCTCAGGGAGGCATTACTGGGGTTGAGCGGCTACACAAATCCAAGTTGCTAAAGAAGTTACTTAAAGAACAAAAATCAGCTGGAAGAATATATGGTGCAATCTGCTCCTCAACTGCAGTCCTGCACAGACAAGGCTTACTCAAGGTAAGTTGAAATGAGTTAATACCTCACACAATTTCAAAACAATGTTGTGGAAATTTAACGCCTCTACCAAAACAGGATAAGAAAGTAAGTGCTCATCCCTTTGGTTATAAGCAAGCTCAACAACGAGGTGGTAGATGGTTCCGAAGTAGTTATTGACAGTAAACTGATCACCAGCAGGGGACTTGCAACTGCAATAGATTTTGCATTAGCTATTGTAAGCAAGCTTTTTGGACATGCAAGGGCCAGGAGTGTTGCAGAAGGCCTTGTTTTTGAATATCCCAGGAGCTAGAGAAGTTTAGCGCACCGTTTTGTTGATCGAAATGCATCAAAAGTGAGGATTCGTAGAGAAGTCTCAATCAGTTTGCCTATACAGCCTTATCCCTAGAGGGAAACTTGCTGGAATTCTTAATCATGATTGAAAATGGAAATCAAGGGTCTGGAATTACTGCTGAGATGACTTGTGAAAGCTTTCATTCCATGACAAACAGAATGCTTTTTCGAAAACAGGTTGGCGATTGACGCTTTGAAACAAGTTTAGTGTTGTTCGATGATGTTGTCATTGTATTTAATGTTGTTGTCACCAATGTGGGATCATTGTATCATATTGTTTTATTATATTAATATTTTTTATATTTTATTTTATATTGTATTTGTGTTTGTTGAATTAATGTGCATTATTAATTAATTTTTTTTTAAATATAAAAGGCTATAGCGACGGTCATCGACCGTAGCTATAGTGTTATATAAAACACTGACCTATAGCGACGGTCGCTAAGCGTCGCTATAGACATCTGGTAAAGAGAAAATACACTGTTTTGTCATGGCCTATAGCGACGGTCGGCGACTGTCGCTATAGGCTAAAAGACCGTCGCTAAAACCTACAGCGACGGCTTCTATGGCGACGGTCGGCGACCGTTGCTAAAGGTTTTAGCGACGGTCTTTTGGCCTATAGCGACGGTCGCCAACCGTCGCTATAGGTCGATTTTCTAGTAGTGATTCGACGATGTATCCCCTACAGTGAAGTCCACAACATACTGCAAGAATGCCACTCATTGGCATATGGTAGACATTATGGGAGTGAACGCACCGCAGCAAAAGTGCTTCAATCCGGGTTTTATTGGCCTACATTGTACAAAGACGCCCACCAATTTGTGAAAACATGTGACAGATGCCAACGGGTGGGAAACATATCGAAATAGAATGAGATGCCCCTACAAACAAATCTTGAAGTAGAAATCTTTGATGTATGGGGCATCGATTTCATGGGACCATTCCCATCGTCTTTGAGCAATCAGTATATTCTACTCGCGGTGGATTACATCTCGAACTGGGTTGAAGCTGCAGCATCACCATCTAATGATGCCAAGGTGGTCCTCAAATTCCTTCAGAAAAACATTTTCACGAGGTTTGGAACGCCAAGAGCAATAATTAGTGATGAAGGTAGTCGCATCTGCAATAAGTCATTTACAACTCTTTTGGCTAAGTATGGGGTCAACCACAAGGTGGCGACATTGTATCACCCTCAAACTAATGGGCAGGCGGAGGTTTCGAATAGAGAAGTTAAGAAAATTTTGGAGAATATCGTAAATCCGAGTCGGAAAGATTGGTCACTTCGATTGGACGGTGCATTATGGGCGTACCGGACTGCATACAAAACGCCAATCTGGATGTCACCTTATCAACTCTTGTACGGAAAGGCATGTCATTTACCGGTGGAGCTACAGCACAAGGCTCATTGGGCCATACAAAAATTGAATTTTGATCAAGCCGCTGCAGGAGAAAAGAGGCTACTCCAACTAAATGAGCTCGACGAATTCCGCCTCCAAGCCTACGAGAATGCCAAGCTATACAAAGAAAAAGTTAAAAGATGGCACGACCAGAAAATTGTGCAACGAACATTTGAGCCGGGCCAATCAGTCCTCTTGTTCAACTCACAACTGAGATTATTTCCAGGAAAGCTTAAGTCGAGATGGTCGGGACCATTTACTATAAAATGAGTATTTCCTCATGGTGCCGTTGAACTCTACAGTCATAATCCGTTAGAAACGTTCAAGGTCAATGGTAAACGAATAAAGCATTACTGGGGTGACGAGTCGAATTGGGACGCCGACAACATTACCCTCGCCGATACACAGTAAAATAGGGAGTAGTCAGGCTGAACGACTTAAAATCAAGCGCTAATTGGGAGGCAACCCAACTTTTCTTTATTTTTCATCGTTCATGTTTAATTTGATAGGATATAGTTTATGAAGCAGTAGTTAGGTCTTGTCAATTATAAGTTTTTCTAAAAAAATCTCTGAAAAGTACTCAAAATCGCATTGAAACTCCAAGTCATCATTAATCTAACATATTGCATGTTTTTGGTTTCAGGAGAGGTCCAACGTGAGTCAGAGCAACAACGACTACGAAATGGAAGAAAATCGGAGAGTTTTGCATCTCAAAAATTTGTGGCCAAAATTTTTAACAGTGGGCATACCCGCCGGGGCGGGCTTCTTTGGCCTAGCACCCTCCGCCGGGGCGGGGGTCCTGCAACCTGGGCAGACACGCCTATTTTAAGGCATGACCCTTCCTTTTTTTCCCCACACCATACATGTCTTTTTCTCTCACTCTGCCATGTCTTACCAAACCACTACTACCCAACCCATTACCCACATCACAAACCTCCTCCCCACTACTACTTCCGACGATCTCCACTCCCCAAACATCCCTTCACATATTCTCCCAACCACACCACTTCTATATATATCCCTCCATCTCATATCTATTTCTTCCCACATTCACATTTTTGAATTCGGCATTTAGAGAGGTTGTTTTTTAGAGCAGATTCTAGTGCGTACTTGGGGTTTCGTCTCATCTCTACCATATACACCAATTTCCAAGTTCAAATTTCACAAATTGTGTAACCTACCCCAACCGCACACCAAGTGTTTGATAAAGTGCTTGAACCAAGTTTTGGAAAAGGAAGTGTTTACTAGCAAGAGTTCACTGCTAAAATTTAATGGCTTTTCAACCGACACTCAAATGCCAACGGGGGCAAGTTCAAGCGCCACTCCACCGCCAACCACCTATGACCGCCAAAAATTTGTGAGTGCAGCCGCCGTCGACCGTTATGAGTAAATGCAATCTAAGGCACTTACGCCAGAGCGTGGATTCACCCCCGAGGGGAATGACGGGGAGATGATGTCCCAAATTTACCAAAAGGGGTGGATCAAATTCACCTAATATCCAACACCCGCCGTGGTTAATATTGTCAAAGAATTATATGCAAACGCCGAAGACAAAGCTCCTTTCAAAGCGTTTGTGCGGGGTTGAATGGTTCCTTTCAGTGATGATGCCATCAATGCTTACTATCAGTTGCGGGTGCCACGTCATTGTCAGTATGCCCAAATGAGGGATTTTTACCCGGATTATGAGGAGGTTATTAAAAATATGACTAAGCCGGGTACATCTTGGACCAAAGGTAGGAAGGGAGGAACGGTGTTCAATAGCAAGGACTTAAGCCGGTATGGAAAGATATGGTACGCTATTTTATGTGTGAAATTGCTTCCATCCCAACACACTTCGGACGTCACAAAAGAGAAGGCGTTACTGTTATACGCCATTGTGCAAGATTTCATTATTGACGTCGGGGCCATCATCAGTTTCTCCATCCGCCGGTGCTTACGTGGAAATTTTTCAGGCGGTTTGCCACACCCTTCACTTATATGTGCGTTGTGCCGCAACACTGGGGTGCGTTATTCTGATGATGAGCCCACTCAACAGCCGCTTGCTTTTCTTGATTCAAAAATGATTGTGCGGCATTCAGTTTGGGGTGGAGGAGAGTCACATCCATGGGGTTTGGGTTTTATTTTTCTATCGGCGTCGGAAGACGAAGTCGTTACCGAAGATACCTCGGGGGATGAGGATGAAACGATGGGAGATCAAGGAACCGATCAGGCCCCGCAGACTGAGGCAATTTCTAGTACTCAGTTCCTTGAGTTCCAAAATCAGATTAATGCGCATAATATGGCAGCACGCCGGGAAATGCGACGATTGGTGATGTGCCAAGATCACATGTTTGATGCCATGAACACATCTTTTGCCTCATTCAACACAACACTCCAAAGTTTCAACCCGGCGGCTCAATTTCCATATCATCAACCCGGTCCATTACCTCGATTTCCTCCTAGTGATTTCGATGAAGAAGAGCACCAACCACCGCCCCAGACTTAGACGATTCCAGGGAAGTCCTATTGCACTTTATTTTTATCCAATGAGGGCATTGTCTTATTTAAGTTTGGGGGAGTTATTTGTTTAGTTGAATGCATGCATTTTTAAATTTTTGTTGTCATATCTAGTTTTGCATTATAGAATAGGTAATTGCATAGTAGTTAGGATTTTGCGTTGTTTTCACATATAAAAAATAAGAAAAAAAAATTAGTTAAATAATGTGTTTGCATATGTCCAACGGTGTCACATGTTACCGTTTATTTTGGCCAATGATGAGATTGTGAACAATTTAACCAATATAGTATGGATTATTAAAACTATGATATAATTTCTATTATGAATCGATTCTTGGAATTGTTTGAAACTTTTATAAAAAGGGTAGCACTAATAACATCTTTGTTGACTGGTCAGTTCAATTTGCCACATAAAAACTTTCTAAAGGATAATGCTAGGGTGAACCAGAAAATGACAAGGATATGGAGTGAAGGCTTAAATTAGGCAAGAACCTAAGTTTGGGGGAATATATGTGGGGTATATAAGCTTTGAATATATATATATATATATATATATATATATATATATATATATATATATAGGGTATACATGGTGACTAGTCTTATTTCGGGGCCTTTGTTATTTGAGCAAGTAAGCCCGAAGGGATTGTCTTTACACCTAGCGGCCTAAGGTCTTTTATGGTATGGGAGTCGTTGGTCGAAAGCTCGCTAAGGGGTAATACTGTTAGCCTAATGGGATGAGACATTGCACAGTCATTTATGTATATTTTTTTAAAAAAAGATAAGAATAAAACGGGAAAAGTGTAAAAAGCCCCCGTATGAAAAAAGGGAAGAAAAGAAAGTATAAGTATCCTGCATGTACCCTTGAATTTGGTTGAGTTTAATTTTAGTTGAACCGTGATTATCTTTGAGATTTTTAAGTTTGCACTGTATGATTCCTTTTAAGAAGTTGTTTATGTATTGAATTTGGGTCCGTATCAGTTATCTTAGATGTTGATCACACACGCACACTATACCAGTGATAATTGTTCAAGAATTGAGAATTAATATGTAAGTGTGGATTGGTTTTGATAATTTTTATTGTAAAGTGGCTTGTTTTCTCTAAGGCCGATGGGAAAAGTTAGTTTATGCGATGTTGTTGGATTTTTAGGCATTTCTGTTGTTATTGCATTTCATTGCATTGCATAGCATGTAGTTTGAATTGTGCTCGAGGACTAGCACGGTTTAAGTTTGGGGGATTTTGATAAGTGGATTTTATATACACGAATTGATATTCATTTCAAGTTTAAATTCGTAGTTATCTTCATGTTTTGTGTTCGTTTTTACTCGTTTCATGTTATTTTATGTGTAGGGTGATCATGGATGCTATTGGTGAGGAAAGGCGGTCTTTTTGGAGCAAAAGTGGAAAAAGTTGAGAAAAGAAAATCTTGAAGTCAGTAGCACCCCCCGCCGGGGCAAGGGTCCCGATTCTGTAGTGTCCTGTTCTGTTGCAACTTCTGCTGGTTCTCGGTTTGTGGGACTTGAATGATGCGTTTGGACTCTAATAAAAAGAGATTTCGGCCAAGAGAGAGAGGGAGCTTGCTATTACGTAAAAGAACAATAATCATACAACAAAAAGGCATTAATTCAAGAGCAAACGTTGGAGGAGTAATATTCAGAGATTGTCACAACGGTTGCGAATCAAGGCTACATGGAGGGTTTTTCTTTATTCTTCTTCTCTTTAGTCTTATTTGTAATTGGAAGGATGTTTTCAAAAAATTATTTAGTTTTTAATTCATTCGTTATGAACTAATTTACTTATTAGACTTGTGATGGATCCTTGGGTGAAACGATGATTCTATAACTTTGATTTCCAATTCAATAAGATATTTACAGTTTATCTATGTTAATTTGAGTGTGAATTTATGAATTGCCTGATCAACAGTTCTTTGTGGATTTGAAAGGAATTGAGAGAGGAGATTCAAATCTAGACCTAGTTAATATAGCATGTGTCATGAATTTTGTTGATAGCAGATTTGTGATTATTGTTAAGATATAGATATGCTTGACAACGTATGTAATCGTATAGAGAGCATAAACTTAAACCTTTTTTTATTGCAGTTCACATAGAGATACAGTGAGTTGGTTAATTTAAGTGTTTAACGGATTTCTATCTTAATTGTGGATTAATGTTAATATGGTATTAGTGCATCGAGAGGTGGCTCTTACTACTTTCGTGTTTTTGATTAATAAACTGGGATATTAAATTGAGTTGGAATAAAGGTTTGAAAATCAGAGTGAAGCTCAGGGTGAAATCATAAGTCTAATTCTCCATTAATTGTTTGAAATTCTGGATTTTGTTATTGGTGACTGTTTTGTGATAGTTTATTTCTTTATTAATTTAGTTATTCTTTATATATTAATATAATTTAAAACCATTGAATTGATTAGTTTAATAAAATTAGGGTTAATACAAAATTGATAATTGTGAAGTTAAGATTCTTGATATTTTGTCCTTATGGGAATGATACTCTATTCACTACTATATTACTTGTTGACCACGTATACTTGCGTGTTTTAAAGCGTATAAATTTTCACCAACAGCGTCCTTCCTTCGGATCAGATGCTGGCCAAGAAAGTCAAGTACAAGAGTGCTAACTTCATTCTGATAGATAGAGATCTGTATCTGTAATAACCAAGAATTTTAAGTCACGCAGTAATTAAATATATTAATATTGTTGATATTGAAAACTTTGTGACATATAGGGAATGAATAAGTTATTATTTATGTGGAAGATGTTTTTGGTTAAATAAATATATATGTGTATGATTAATATAAAGAGTATTAATCGAAAAAAATTGCATAACCTAATTATACATTAGGTATGTAAGTAAATAACCCAAGAGTTATGGCATTGTAGAATAATAGTATTTAATATTATACTCACCTAAGAGATTGATTTGATTATCTCAATTTATTATTCAATTTAAATCTAATTAAAGTAAGTTTAATTAGGTTATAAAATTTAATGTACACAAATAATTATTTAATTTCAAAATGAGTGGAATGAAAATCCTAATTAAATGATTAGGATAGAATAAAATTTATCTATGGATCATGCTATTTCTTTTACATAGCCCAAGCAATTTAATTGGAGAGCCCAAACAATAAAATAAGTGGCCCAAGTTATGACCCAATTGTATGGATCTTCTAGATGGATATTAAACAAATAAAACAACCAATAAAATTGGCCAAAATGATGGAGAAATCCGGCCAAGCAAGGAACAAATTGAGCACATGGTCCATTTAATATATCTAACATTTTAGAAGTCAAAAGTTGGTCACCAAATCACCTAATTTAGCCTAGCCTTTTTAGGTTAATTAATAATTTCATTCATGGCAAGCAACTTGTTGGATGATTAATTGATTTATACAAGTTATATCTATATATATAAATTGCCTATATATATACCCCCACAATTGTTATAGAAAACTTTCCCATTTCATCTTGCAAAGGAAAAAAAAAAAGAAGAGAGAAAGAAATTGAGAGAATAACTTGGGAAGCTTAAAGGAGAGGAAGAATTTTCTTGATGCCACCCAAATTCATCACATATTTTGGCAAAACAAGAAGAGTAGCTTCAAGATTAAGGTAAAAAAAAAAATAATAATAATAATATATATATATATTGAATCACAAGTTTTAATTTCTTTTATTTTGTTGAGTTTATAAAAATAAAGAACCTATGTTCATGAGATTTCAAAACTCTTGATTTAGTTATTTTTAGTGTAACATGTTTGGATCTTACACTTTTTGATGTTTAAAAGTTGATCCAAGAGGAAAGAAAATAAACTAGGTTCAAATAAGTAATAAAAAAAAAAAACCTAATCTTGCATGTTTTGTATATTTTATGTTGGATACATGGAGTTAATGCTTTAAATAGCTAGAAGCATGCTTGAATGATGGAAATAGAGTTTAATGTATTTAACTTGTGTAGTAATATGTGTTTGTGTTGAAAAGTTTAGTAAAATGCATGAAAATGAATTTTACCGGAAAGCTTCACCTTGAAGATTGTTATTTTGAAACCTACTAATAGTTTTTGTGATTTTCTTTCTTGTTATGTTAGATATGTAAGTTAAGGACAAAATAACTTTTGTAGCATGCAAAAATGTTTTAAAATGAGCAAGATATGATTTTTTTTCTAAAAACACCTCACTGGTGAAAGACTGTGCAGACCAGTCCGGTTTCTGGCCATTTTCGGTAACTGAAACATGTCCAAATTTGATGTTTGATAAATGAAAATTGTAGTTCAGGAAGATATGAATCCAACGAGACCGACTGGACCTAAATCGGAGTTGTAGATTTCATTTTATGAATGTTTTAGTAAAGGACCCCAAATCTGGAAAAAAAAAATAGAAAAAAATATATTTTTAACTGCCGGTTCAGTTTTCCGGCGGACCGGACCGACTTTCCGGCGACCGGTTCACCATGTTTCCGGCCGGTTCTGGTGGTGGGTCCGGGACCAAAAGTTTTCTAAAATTGTGCAGAATATTAAAATATTTAATTCCAAATTGTTCTGGACAGTTAAGTAATTATTGAGTAATTAATGATTTAAACCCATTTAAATCATTTAAAACTTACTAATTAATAATTATTAGTACCACTAAATAATTATTAAGCTAATTACATATAATATATGTGTAATTAACTACTTAATTATTAATTAAGTGATAATTAAGTAGAGTTAGTGGTAATAAACTAACTATTGATTATTTAATTCAAATTAAATAATAAATAGAGTTAAACTATTGATTAATTATTATTTAATATTAAATAATGATTAAAGAATATTTAAGTAAGGTTATGTTATCATAATATAATTACTTAATTACATTAATATAAAATTTATAAAAAGGAATAATTAAAGATTTTTGAAGTGAATTAAAAATAAATAATTAAGTAATTATTATTTACTAATAATAAATAAGGACAAATGTTAATTAATTATTCATTTATTAATAGTAATGAATAATTAAAGATTAATGAAGTAAATAAATTAATTAATTATTATTTAGTTATTATTAAATAATAATTAAAGACAAATAAAATTAACAATTTAATTATTTAAATAAATAATAAGTAGATGTAATTAGCTATTATTTATCATTAAATAATAACTAAAGATAACTAATAAATTACTATTTAATTAATATTAAATAGTAAATTAAATGAAGATAGAGTTAATAAATGAAGAGAATTTAAGTAACTCATTAATTAAACAATTATTATAAATTGTTTAAAGAACTTATAAGTATTTATTACTTAAGAAAAATATTGTAAATCATTAACCTAAGATTTATTAAGTATCTTATGAGTTAATGATAGTATATTATATGAAGTGTACCTCGTGATTAAATTATTTGCTAGATAATAGCACAAGTAAGCGTATAGACATACAATTATACGCAGTACTAATTAATAGATCACCATTGTTAATGCTAGGTCGTTCAAAGAGTTTTAATTAAAGCTAGTTAGCTGTAGCTCATCGATCAGGCAAGTTCTCTAACTCAAACTTGAGTTATTATTTTTAAAGCATGTTAGTGAATAATTATTGTTGGTTATTCACATCTATAATAATTGTTGATACTCGCACTTGGTGCAATTAAATTCATGTTCTATTATTATTGAACTATGAATTCGTTAAAGTTCTTTTATTCATGAACTGTTTAAGAAATGGATCTATGCTCATTGTATCAGCTAGATCAAGTATGTTTAAATTTGTTAAATCAAATATGTTGTTAAAAGCTGTTCTTCACCAATTGACTTGGTAAGGACTCCAGACTGAGAAAAAGAACATTTTGATTAAAGCATTATTGAAAAATAATTATTGCTCGTACATTAAGTGTTTATGCATAATACACCGGGTATGAAAGGCTGATCCCCTTGATTACCAAACTTATTAAAAGGACCAGTTTAAGTACTGACAACCTTAGCATATATGTTCATGGTCATTATGACCACTCAGCTTTTGATACTCAATTATTCAAATTTTTAGTTATCAAAACTTAATTCATGTTCTTTCACAAATAATCTATATTGTTGAACATCGAACGATAAATTTTCTTGTTAATCATGATATATCTTCCTTGTATTTAAACTCGCTAAGCAAATTAGTTGCTTACCCTTGCTATATCATGAAAATTATTTCAGCTATGCCAGAGAGTTCAAGTAAGAAGGACAAAGGCAAGGGAAAGATCCAAGAATAAATAATGTAAATGTTTAAGTACTAGGATATAATATGTTTAATGATGATGTAAACCTTTTGTGTTACTTTATGTAACTTAATTAAGGTATGTATAAGTTAAGGTTAATAGACCTTGGGATATTGTATAAGACTTATTTATAATGAACAATGTATGTTTATTATTCCGCAATAGTTTATAGAATGCTTATGATGATGATGAATCGTGAGTACCAAACCCGAGGTTTGAGAACCCGGATTTGGGGGCGTCACAGGTTGGTATCAGAGCCGTAGGTTATAAACATTAGGATGTGAAACCTAGGTTATAACCTTAGGAGAAAACTCGTATAGAGTATATATGCTAGAGATGGATTATGGAGATTCATCTAGTATAGATTGTACTTAATAAAATATCTTTTCATTCTATCAATGAATATATTTTATTGTAGTACTGATGCTATTTATTGTTTGTGGTGTCAGGATGTCTGAGGAGAAGCAAGATAGCCATACTGTGGAGCAGGAGCAGGGGAATCCTATTGAGGAGCACATCGAGAGTGAGGACCATGATGAGGTTTTGATGATGATGGATTTGGTTGAGGAGAATGTAGCCTTGGGAAACAAAATTTCCCAATTGGAGGAAGAAAATGCAACACATCAGTTTATGGAGACGCAGTATAAAGAATTAGCATACCAGACTCATCACGAGCTAGAAGTGATGAAAGTCAGACTAGAGCAGGAGAAGAATAAATTTGCAATATTGACTATCGAGCATCAGGCACTGCATTTGAGGCTAGACTTGGAGATAGCTGACAGGATCCAATTTGAGGATGCTTGGGTCAAAGCAGCGAGAAGAGTGGATCAATTGGAGGTGGAAGCGAAGGCTAGACGAGTTAGGGTGAAGTCTTTGGGACGAGCATTAGATGCAGCATATGCTAGTCCCCAAGTAGGAGAAAGGAGATCATATGAGACCGGTGAGTCGAGTCGATCGATCAGACGTCGACTTATGGGTGGATTGTTTTCACCAGGTCAGGATCATGAAGACGCAGCCTCTCCTGAGGAGCAGTGATAGTTTTATAGTTTTTATTGTATATAGATGCAGTATAACCCCTTTTGTTTATTAGGGTTTTATGCTTGATGTAAACCTCAGACTGTTCGAGGTAGTATGTAAATTTTATCTATCCCCATATTTGGTGTGTAGGGGACTGTGTCTTTTGTTAGATCCCATCTTTTGATGTTTAAAATGGGATAGTTAGTATTTATAGAAATATGCCAAGTATGTAAGTTTATGACGTTAAAATTTGGTATATTAATATAGATGCAGTATTATAATTACTTGTTTGATCATATAGAAAAGTATTATGAATTAAAATGACAAGCTATTTGTCGGATGATTTGATAAATCAGTATATCGAATATGATAAGTCAGTAAGCTGAATGTGTTATTCAGCAAGCTAAATGTGTTAGATTGGCAAGCTGAATTATTTCAGTAGGTTGAATTCATTAATACAACATTATGATTATATAATTGTTAGTTTAGAAGAGATATCTTGTAATGAAAACTTGACGTAATAAATTAAGGTTTTGTTTAAATCAGAGAATGCCGCCAAGACGACAAAATCGTAACCAGAGGGAGGAACGTTCTGTGAACAATGAAAGGAATCAAGAGGACCCAATGCAAAACTTCGCTGATATGATAGCTCAAGCTATGCTAACCCGTACACCTGCAGCAAGGGAACAAGGGAGTAATAAATTGGCAAATTTTAAAGATTTTAAAGCTGTAGGACCACCAGAATTTAGCGGAACTACGGACCCCATAGCAGCTCAGACATGGTTGAAGGAGATAGAAAAGGCCTTTATCATTGCTAGGGTAGCTGAAGAGCAAAAGACGGCTTTTGCTACCTACTTGATGAAAGGTGCAGCTAATTATTGGTGGGAGACGAACCAAGCTAGAGCTGGAACGGAAGTAGTAACCTGGACCAGGTTTAAGGAGTTGTTTTTAGAAAGTTATTTCTCAGAGGCCATGCAAGCCAGAATGGAAGTGCAGTTTCTTGAATTAAAGCAAGAAAACATGTCAGTTGCCGAATATGCAGCAAAATTCAACGAACTAGCTAGATTCGCACCTCATCAGGTGGATACAGAACTACGAAAGGCGCGTAGATTTGAAAATGGGCTGAAGCCATGGATTCACAGCAAAGTTGCAGTGTTACAAATTTCTACATTCTCAGCATTGTTAGAAAAAGCCCTCATTGCAGAAGGTAGTAGTGAGGCAATATCTAGATTCAACCGAGAGAAGAATAAGAAGAAGATCGAAGGTGGAAATCAGGGTGCCAGCAGTGGAAGTAGTAACAACAAGAAACGTAAGTGGAACAATGGTGGCAATGAATCAGGAACGCAACAAGGAAATACTCAGCAGAAGAAGCCAGCGTGTTCAAAGTGTGGAAAGAATCATTTTGGAGAGTGTATGAAGGGGAAGAATATATGTTATAATTGTGGTCAAGAAGGACATATTTCACCAAATTGTCCTAAGCCGAAGAAGGGTGGTTGTTTTGCTTGTGGAGGAACGGGGCATCGATTCAAGGATTGTCCATTGAAGAAAAATACAGAAGGAGGAAGTGGAAACAAGAGCAGTTCAACAAAGTTAACTATTGGGGGCGTCACAGGTTGGCTCTACCTCCTGAACTGGAACATATTCATAATGTGTTTCATGTGTCAGTGTTGCGTCCATATAAGCCTGACTACAAGCATGTGATATCACGAGCCAATTCAAGTTGAGAAGGACTTGTCATATGAGGAAATTCCTGTAAAAATATTAGATAAGAAAGAGCAAAAACTAAGGAATAAGGTTATTCGTTCTGTCAAAGTTCTTTGGAGGAACCATAATGCTGAAGAAGCTACGTGGGAACTCGAGGAAAAAATGAAGATAAATTATCCAGATCTTTTTGAGTAACCTTATGTGAAATTCCGGGGACGGAATTCTTATAAGGAGGGGAGAATGTAATAACCAAGAATTTTAAGTCACGCAGTAATTAAATATATTAATATTGTTGATATTGAAAACTTTGTGACATATAGGGAATGAATAAGTTATTATTTATGTGGAAGATGTTTTTGGTTAAATAAATATATATGTGTATGATTAATATAAAGAGTATTAATCGAAAAAAATTGCATAACCTAATTATACATTAGGTATGTAAGTAAATAACCCAAGAGTTATGGCATTGTAGAATAATAGTATTTAATATTATACTCACCTAAGAGATTGATTTGATTATCTCAATTTATTATTCAATTTAAATCTAATTAAAGTAAGTTTAATTAGGTTATAAAATTTAATGTACACAAATAATTATTTAATTTCAAAATGAGTGGAATGAAAATCCTAATTAAATGATTAGGATAGAATAAAATTTATCTATGGATCATGCTATTTCTTTTACATAGCCCAAGCAATTTAATTGGAGAGCCCAAACAATAAAATAAGTGGCCCAAGTTATGACCCAATTGTATGGATCTTCTAGATGGATATTAAACAAATAAAACAACCAATAAAATTGGCCAAAATGATGGAGAAATCCGGCCAAGCAAGGAACAAATTGAGCACATGGTCCATTTAATATATCTAACATTTTAGAAGTCAAAAGTTGGTCACCAAATCACCTAATTTAGCCTAGCCTTTTTAGGTTAATTAATAATTTCATTCATGGCAAGCAACTTGTTGGATGATTAATTGATTTATACAAGTTATATCTATATATATAAATTGCCTATATATATACCCCCACAATTGTTATAGAAAACTTTCCCATTTCATCTTGCAAAGAAAAAAAAAATAGAAGAGAGAAAGAAATTGAGAGAATAACTTGGGAAGCTTAAAGGAGAGGAAGAATTTTCTTGATGCCACCCAAATTCATCACATATTTTGGCAAAACAAGAAGAGTAGCTTCAAGATTAAGGTAAAAAAAAAATAATAATAATAATATATATATATATTGAATCACAAGTTTTAATTTCTTTTATTTTGTTGAGTTTATAAAAATAAAGAACCTATGTTCATGAGATTTCAAAACTCTTGATTTAGTTCTTTTTAGTGTAACATGTTTGGATCTTACACTTTTTGATGTTTAAAAGTTGATCCAAGAGGAAAGAAAATAAACTAGGTTCAAATAAGTAATAAAAAAAAAAAAACCTAATCTTGCATGTTTTGTATATTTTATGTTGGATACATGGAGTTAATGCTTTAAATAGCTAGAAGCATGCTTGAATGATGGAAATAGAGTTTAATGTATTTAACTTGTGTAGTAATATGTGTTTGTGTTGAAAAGTTTAGTAAAATGCATGAAAATGAATTTTACCGGAAAGCTTCACCTTGAAGATTGTTATTTTGAAACCTACTAATAGTTTTTGTGATTTTCTTTCTTGTTATGTTAGATATGTAAGTTAAGGACAAAATAACTTTTGTAGCATGCAAAAATGTTTTAAAATGAGCAAGATATGATTTTTTTTCTAAAAACACCTCACTGGTGAAAGACTGTGCAGACCAGTCCGGTTTCTGGCCATTTTCGGTAACTGAAACATGTCCAAATTTGATGTTTGATAAATGAAAATTGTAGTTCAGGAAGATACGAATCCAACGAGACCGACTGGACCTAAATCGGAGTTGTAGATTTCATTTTATGAATGTTTTAGTAAAGGACCCCAAATCTGGAAAAAAAAAATAGAAAAAAATATATTTTTAACTGCCGGTTCAGTTTTCCGGCGGACCGGACCGACTTTCCGGCGACCGGTTCACCATGTTTCCGGCCGGTTCTGGTGGTGGGTCCGGGACCAAAAGTTTTCTAAAATTGTGCAGAATATTAAAATATTTAATTCCAAATTGTTCTGGACAGTTAAGTAATTATTGAGTAATTAATGATTTAAACCCATTTAAATCATTTAAAACTTACTAATTAATAATTATTAGTACCACTAAATAATTATTAAGCTAATTACATATAATATATGTGTAATTAACTACTTAATTATTAATTAAGTGATAATTAAGTAGAGTTAGTGGTAATAAACTAACTATTGATTATTTAATTCAAATTAAATAATAAATAGAGTTAAACTATTGATTAATTATTATTTAATATTAAATAATGATTAAAGAATATTTAAGTAAGGTTATGTTATCATAATATAATTACTTAATTACATTAATATAAAATTTATAAATTATTATTTATTATTTAATTAATAATAAATAATGAATCAGTGATAATTAATTATTCTTAGATTAATAAAAAGGAATAATTAAAGATTTTTGAAGTGAATTAAAAATAAATAATTAAGTAATTATTATTTACTAATAATAAATAAGGACAAATGTTAATTAATTATTCATTTATTAATAGTAATGAATAATTAAAGATTAATGAAGTAAATAAATTAATTAATTATTATTTAGTTATTATTAAATAATAATTAAAGACAAATAAAATTAACAATTTAATTATTTAAATAAATAATAAGTAGATGTAATTAGCTATTATTTATCATTAAATAATAACTAAAGATAACTAATAAATTACTATTTAATTAATATTAAATAGTAAATTAAATGAAGATAGAGTTAATAAATGAAGAGAATTTAAGTAACTCATTAATTAAACAATTATTATAAATTGTTTAAAGAACTTATAAGTATTTATTACTTAAGAAAAATATTGTAAATCATTAACCTAAGATTTATTAAGTATCTTATGAGTTAATGATAGTATATTATATGAAGTGTACCTCGTGATTAAATTATTTGCTAGATAATAGCACAAGTAAGCGTATAGACATACAATTATACGCAGTACTAATTAATAGATCACCATTGTTAATGCTAGGTCGTTCAAAGAGTTTTAATTAAAGCTAGTTAGCTGTAGCTCATCGATCAGGCAAGTTCTCTAACTCAAACTTGAGTTATTATTTTTAAAGCATGTTAGTGAATAATTATTGTTGGTTATTCACATCTATAATAATTGTTGATACTCGCACTTGGTGCAATTAAATTCATGTTCTATTATTATTGAACTATGAATTCGTTAAAGTTCGTTTATTCATGAACTGTTTAAGAAATGGATCTATGCTCATTGTATCAGCTAGATCAAGTATGTTTAAATTTGTTAAATCAAATATGTTGTTAAAAGCTGTTCTTCACCAATTGACTTGGTAAGGACTCCAGACTGAGAAAAAGAACATTTTGATTAAAGCATTATTGAAAAATAATTATTGCTCGTACATTAAGTGTTTATGCATAATACACCGGGTATGAAAGGCTGATCCCCTTGATTACCAAACTTATTAAAAGGACCAGTTTAAGTACTGACAACCTTAGCATATATGTTCATGGTCATTATGACCACTCAGCTTTTGATACTCAATTATTCAAATTTTTAGTTATCAAAACTTAATTCATGTTCTTTCACAAATAATCTATATTGTTGAACATCGAACGATAAATTTTCTTGTTAATCATGATATATCTTCCTTGTATTTAAACTCGCTAAGCAAATTAGTTGCTTACCCTTGCTATATCATGAAAATTATTTCAGCTAAGCCAGAGAGTTCAAGTAAGAAGGACAAAGGCAAGGGAAAGATCCAAGAATAAATAATGTAAATGTTTAAGTACTAGGATATAATATGTTTAATGATGATGTAAACCTTTTGTGTTACTTTATGTAACTTAATTAAGGTATTTATAAGTTAAGGTTAATAGACCTTGGGATATTGTATAAGACTTGTTTATAATGAACAATGTATGTTTATTATTCCGCAATAGTTTATAGAATGCTTATGATGATGATGAATCGTGAGTACCAAACCCGAGGTTTGAGAACCCGAATTTGGGGGCGTCACAGTATCGAAGGGCTTTTTCGTCTCCATTGTCGAAATGTTTAACTCCGTCCGAAGCTGAATATATTCTTTGAGAAGTTCATGAAGGTATCTGTGGTGACTATATGGTTGCTAAGTAATTAGCCTACAAAGTACTTCATCAGGGGTACTACTGGCCTTCAATATTCAAGGAAGTTACAGAGTACGTTAAGAAGTGTGAGAAGTGTCAACTCAACAGTCTGATCCCACATCAGCCACCGGAAGAGCTATATTCGATCTTATCTCCTATACCCTTTGCTGTCTGGGGGGTAGATATACTGGGTCCATTGCCGAAAGCTAAAGGTCAGGTCAGTTTTGTTATAGTTGTTATCGATTATATGACCAAATGGGTAGAAGCGAAGCCACTTAGATTAATAACAGAACGAGAATGCTTGAAGTTCATGAAGGAATCAGTAGTGTTTCATTTTAGAATTCCTAAGGTGGTGATATCGGACAACGAACGCCAGTTTATGGGATCAAAATTTAAAGCATTTTTGAAGGAACTGGGGGTTCAGCACAGAAAGACTTCAGTAGCTCATCCACAGTCGAGGGGGCAGGTCGAAGTGACCAATAGAACGCTGCTGAATGGGATCAAGCGTATACTGGATTAAGCTAAGGGAAGATGGCCAGAGGAGCTGCTCAGCGTATTATGGGTTTATCGGACTACACCGAGGAATACAACAGGGGATTCACCTTTCAGGCTGGCCTATGGTACTGATGCTTTAGTCCCTAGTTGAAATTGGATCTCCAAGTCTTTGGGTTAATTAGTTCAAAGAGATATACAATGAAGAAAGGACGAAGGTCAATCTTGATTTACTCGAAGAAGTCAGGGAAACAACTTTGATCAGATTGGCGGCCTATCAGCGAAGAGTGGCTAAGCATTACAATAAGGGGTAAAGCTTCGTAGATTTAAAGTGAGAGATTTTGTCCTCAGGGAAGTCAAAGCGTCTACGCCTCAGAACTTAGGAAAGCTGATGTCGAATTGGGAAGGACCGTATGAAGTTGTTGAAGTACCGAAGCCAGGGACTTATCAGTTGAGGGCATTGGACGGATCAGATATCAAGAATACTTGGCATGCTAGTAGGCTTCGGAAATATTTTTAGTAGATACGGTGTCAGTATACCAGAAGTCTGTAAATATTTGAAACATCATCAATAAAAGATCCTTTTCTCCAATTCATCTTCTGTTCATTGTTGTCTATGACCTACGGTGTAAGGAGGTTCGGGTGGACTCGCTAACCATTCGATATTAGCCTTATCGGCAGGTGGTCCGTATGAATTTGTTAGGCCCTTTGTGGTAGGAAACTTCATCGGTGTAAGGAGGTTCGGGTGGACTCGCTGACCGTTCGATGGTAGGCTTATCGGCAGGTGATCCTTATGAATTTGTTAGGCCCTTCGTGTAATAACCCATATTTTTTATTATTATTAAATATTAACTAATTTTATTGTATATAATTGTATTTAAATTGAAAAAAGATAAATAATTTTGTTTCCCTCTTTTCTTCCTTGTTTTGTTTGAAAAATTAAATTCATTTCGTAGATAATTAAATAACTGTTTAAATTAAAATTGAGGAAGATAATTCCTTTGTTAAAGTCTTGTGGTAAAATCATTCGGAGCGGGAAGCTACTTGGGAGATAGAAGAGTCTATTCGAGTGGAGTATCCACATCTTTTGATAATTAGATACGTTCATTCTTTTAATTCCGGGGACGGAATTCTTTTAAGGGGTAGGTGATGTAATACCCGGGAAAAAATAATAATAATATTAAATAATAAAAATTATTTTTGTTGGAAAACATATTAATTGGACTTTGTATTTTTATTTGGGTCAAAGTGGTCATTCAATTTATGTGGGTTAATAAGTATTAGTAAGTGATGAAAAAAATTAAGTTAAGAAATTTGGGCCTTAATATTGAGTGAACCCAATTAGAAGTTTATTAAAATAAGACCTCTTCATTAATAAACATCTATACCTAATTTTATTTCATAATACAACTGAGGGAAAGAGAGAGGAGAGCGAATTGTGTGGTTGCGAAAAGAGAAGTAGGCGAGGCGGCAGAATTATTGAAGAGGAGAAATTCGTGATACTTGGAAAGACCCATTTAGTAAGTAATTGTTATTTTTAGGGGTTAGATCTATCAAGTATATTTCAAAGTATGCTTAATATTTCTGTAATTGTAGTAATACCATATTGGTTAATGTGGATAGTATGGGTAATATATGTGTATATATATAATGAGAATCCTATGAATCTAATGTAATTAGGAAGCTTGTAATGATGATGAGGAAAAAAAAACAAAAAAAAAACGTCTAGAGAGTCCACGCCATTTTAGAAGCCCATACTGAGCTTCATGTTGTTTAGTAATATAGTAGTTTATTTTGGCCCATTGATTTTGATTCTTCCTGATAATTTGGTGTTGTAATTGATGAGATCGGTTTCAGAGGTGTATGAAATGTCTTGCTAATTATTTCTAACAAGGCAATGTGATGATTTGTTTTATTTGGTGGAACTACTGGACTTTTGTAATATAACAAGGATTATATATATATATATATATATATATATATATATATATATATATATATCAAGTTTGATTGCAGGACAAGAAGTAATCATTAAAAGATTAATATATTATAAATTGAGTTTGTATTGTAGTTTGATGTAGTTGGGGAAATTAATTTCATATTAATATAAATTATAATTAGTAAGTAACTTATAATTGTATTATTATTAGCTTTTATTTTGATCAGACGGAGGAAATTTAAAGAGTTATTTTTGGAATATAAATTTTGGAGTATTAGTAATTGATAAAAGGCGATGATTAAATGTATATTAAATAAATTATGAATTATTTTAGAATTATTAGTTTGGATTGTTTTTAATTTGAGGTGAATATGTTTAGGTTGTGAATGACGTTTCGTATTTGATATCGTTGACATTTGAGGGTAAGATTTGGTGGAGTGTGCTATAAATGGGTTGGAAGTATCAGGTACGGATTCCGTACTCTTTCAGCGATACTTTTGTTACATTTGATTTATTCGTTTTATTTCTCGTTTCAAATTCTATTATTATTTCATATAATTGTTTCTTGTGAAATTCATATAATTGTTCATTTTGGAGTTGACACATTGGATTTGTAATTGTACTCTTTGAATTAGGATATCATGTTCAGTATTCATTTTTGATAATTGTAGAGCGGTACATGTTGTTACCTTCTTTTGAGACCTTGTGACCATAATTTGATTTGGTTCAACATGTACATATAGAACCCCTTTTGTTGGTATTATGTTGCATGTGTTGTGACATGGTATCTTGTTAGAATATACTGTAGGGTATACCTGAGCTATAACCACCTGTGGGGGTACCACAGGCATGTCGTCTTGGCACGAGAGACATGACACTTTCCGTGGCGGTGTGATTAGTCCACGACGTCTCCGTTTTGGGCTCCGGAGTAAGTGGGCCATTTGGTGTTTTGTTGTGGGAGGCGTATGGGTTAACCCTAGTTTTCTGTTCTGCGGATTGGTGATGTTGTGCCAAACACACCTATCCGATTTGCATACATTTGGATTCGCGGTCCAATGTGTGATTTGCCTGTGTGGCATCATTTGACTTGCCTGTGTGGCATGGTTTTGACTTGCCTGTGTGGCATCATTTGACTTGCCTGTGTGGCATTGTTTTGACTTGTCTGTGTGACAAGATATATTTCTGAGCTCAATCGGTATGAAATAACCCCAGCCATTTGTTTCAGCCTATTATTTTATTTGATTAGTTTTGTTGGTTTCTGTTCAGTTCAAGTCATTAAGTTAGTCACTTCAATTCGTTATTTCTTTAATCTTTTATTTGTTTCGTCAATTACATTGATTCAGATATATTCATTACGTTGATTCAGATATATTCCATTCAGATCTTTGGATATTATACTTTCGTTCGTATTTGCACTTGAGGCTTTGTTCAATATTTTATCTCAGTTATTTTCGTATATCAGTTGTATATCTTTTGTGTATCTGTATCCGTACTGGGCAATTGGCTCATGCTGTGTTTTTCTTCCGGCAGGTTTGCAGGGGTGATTCAGGGCTAGTGTGATGAGAGTGTTGCCTTTGACCATCTAGGTGGATTCGAATTTTAGGTTTCGATTATTTTGACTCTATGTTGAGAATCGTATTTAATGCCTTATTGATGGTTATCATTATTACATATTTGAAGTCTTTAGTGCTCTGTTTAATAATGTTGAGGTTTGTTATGCTTTGCACGTCCATTTCCTTTTCGGGAAGGGGGTGTTACACTTCGTGGTAGGCAAACTTCATCAGTGTAAGGAGGTTCAGGTGGACTCGCTGACCATTCGATGGTAGCCTTATCAGTAGGTGGTCCTTAAGAATTTGTTAGGCCCTTCGTGGTAGGCAAACTTCATCGGTGTAAGGAGGTTCGGGTGGACTCGCTGACCATTCGATGGTAGCCTTATCAGTATGTGGTCCTTATGAATTTATCAGGCCCTTCGTGGTAGGCAAACTTCATCAGTGTAAGGAGGTTCGGGTGGACTTGCTAACCATTCGATGGTAGCCTATCTGGTCGGTAGAATTCTGTGGGTTTGTTAGGCCCTTCGTGGTAAACAAATTCCCTATGATGCAGATCCACCTCACACTTCGGTAACGAATAAGTATTCCTTTACTTTATTACCTATTTTTGTTTAAGTGTTGAGTTCGGATTCGGATTGCATTATTACTTGACTTGATCTTATCTGTTATATGACTTGCTTAGTTATTTAATAACAGTTTAAGTTAAGAGCTTGTACATTTTTCAAGTTGATTGATATTGAAGTATTGACAAAGAATAAATGTAAAGGAGTAATAAGGAACGAAGTTGACATTTCATTAATGCAATATTAATTACATGAGAAATAAAACTGGTTATAGAAGTCCTATAGGTTAAGGAAAGGGGAGTTTATCATCAAGCATTGTCTTCGCCTTCGGAAGAATCCAGAAGTGATGGGTCTACCTGGGATGCGATTAGCTTTGTTTTGCCTCAACTTCTATAGACCTCATAACCTTTAGAATACATCCGAATGATTTCTGCATTCAGCTCATCGGATTCCCGGTATTCTACTTGAATTTGCTTACGAAGTTCTTCGGTCAGGGGGGACCTAGCTCTTCCAATGCTTGCAACTTACTTTGAAGTTTGTGATGCCTGACATAATGTTTTTCCTTATCGACTCTGGCCTTAACTTGGACTTCGTCAATCTGCTTTACTAGGCTTGAATTAGCAGCAACCAGGTCTTTATTTTTAGTCTTCACAATTTCATTCTTTTGGACCAAATCTACATTCATATTAAAGATGTCGTGATGTTTAGCCTTGATCGTCTTCATCTCTTCCTTGGTAGTCTTCAGCTCTTCTTTGGTCTGAGTTAAATCTTTTTGAAGACATTCATTATTGAAAAGTGCAATATCACGCTCACTTCTTTCCTTCGCCAAAGCTGACCTCAGTATGGCGTTTTCTTTTCGTGCAGCCTCTTTTTCGGCTTCAACTTCTTTATATTTTGGACGTAAACATCCAAATACGGCGTTCATCTGCATATGTTCAGTGTTAGCTAAGCAAGTTTATATTTGAGCAGAAGATTACATAAACAAGATATTGAAAAGGTACCTTAGCCTGGTAACTTATGCCCTCATCAAATAAATCCATGATTGAGCTGTTGCCAAATCGGTGGTCGTCAGTGTCCCGGACAAAGGCATCATCTAAAAGATTCAAGAAATCGTACAAAAGACAGTTTAAGACTAACAATTATGGTAATACAACCATGCTTGTTTGGTGAGGAGTCCGTAATTCCACTCTTCCTTCGGGAAGTTCTCAAAGAGCTCTATCATTTCATTCACCCATTGTTCAGGAATGTCACCAAAATTGGCATAGACTTTTTCCTGAATAGACCAGTTCGGTAGAGAAGAAATTTTTGGCCCCTTGATGAAGAACCACCCTTTGTGTCATCCTATGTTGCTGGATGGGGTAGAAACCAAAGAACACCTTTCGAACTTCTCTCCCGTCTTCAGTGCTTGTTTACTAAGAGCCTTGAACCCTTTTTCTCGAGTTTGGCCGATTTTGTAGATGGTGAAGAAGAAGTCGAGAGTGGGTTCAACGCCCACTTCGTGGAAGAAAGCAATGAAGGCGAGGATGAGAATATATGAGTTTGACACCAGTTGGGCGAACCCAACGCCGATAAACCCTAGTAGGGTAACCAAAAAAATGTGTAGAGGGAGTCTAACCCCCTTCTCCAGAAGAGTCAACGGTATAGCCATCTAACCTGCCGGGCATTGGTACATTCACTCGTTGGATCCCAGAGCCCTTACCTAATGGGTATCAGGAATTTGTTAACGAGTCCGAATCTTGCGAAGTTCGATCTCGGTAACAGTAGAAGGAGTGTTGGCATTGGGGTACTGTTCTTTGCTCGCCAAGAATTCGGAAGGGCTAGGAAGTGGTTTTGGAGGCAGATTCTTCTTACTCGGGGTAGCAGTTTGTGGATTGGAACTCAAAGCCTCTTTGCTAGGGCTTGGGTTAGGAGGAACGGTGGTAATGGGAGATACTCGAAGGGGAGAACTTTGGTTAGAACTCTGAGAAGCCATTGTTAACTATTTGCAGAAAGATAAACGGAAATCTAGAGAAGGAAGAGAACAATAATATCCGAATTTCAAATTGAGTTGGTAAAACAGTCGAATCTGGGGGAATTACTTTTTATTTTGGCAGTTTCTCTCTCCTTTCACGAAACTCGAGGGCGGCTAATTTAATTTCATGTAATGATGGTGAATTGGAAGGGGCAGCGTCCATTTTTGGTCCTAGTCATTAATTGGGTTAGGCTTCTCAAGTGGACCTCTGGTTTTATTAAAATTATTAACTGTTGCTTATCTGATGGGCCTCGGTGAGCTTCATTTTGGACCTCTTTTAATTTCATTACAATTTCTTTCATCATGGACCTATAGTATTTACACTCTTTCATTAAACATCATGTTTAATAAAAGATTGGAGGGGGGCAATGTTGGGCCATAATACTTTATGCATTGGGCCTGACCGAGTGGGCTCCTCCCTTGGGTCATGACATTTTATGAACATTGGGGTTAGCCAGTGGTTTACCTTGAATGGGTTTAGAAAGTCTGGAGTCGAATTGATGGACCGGTCCGATAGATAATTAAATATCTACTTTTTAGGCTTTGACTGGTAATGATGAGAAAAGATAACAGTTGACTGTTATCTCTGCCATGCATTAATGAGGATGGGACTCAGTCGGCCGGCGGTGGCAAATAGTGATGGGATGGAGCAGGTGGGCTGTATGCAGTCGGCTGAGATCATCGATAGTGGGGGGACTGTGTCAGTTTGTAGTGGGTGGCATGGGAAACCAGACGTGAGGATATATGTTAGGAGGATCACACAATCTAAAGGTAATTGATTCATTTTCTCTCTCAAGCACTAGATATTATTTTCCTCCATTGTTAACCTTGTGATCGCTTGTACTGACTCTCACGTCGGAGCTATCCCCCGATGGTCGAAGCCATCAAGCTTTTGGTGTTGTCGTGTTTACTATACAGGATATAGACGCGTGTTATGTGATTGAGGCGCGTGGAAAGATCTTAGCGTTAACCGTCATCTTATGGGGTGGGGAATCCACTCTATGCAGTACTTAAGCTTGCACAGACCACTATACACTCTGAATTATATTCAAGGGTAAATTATATCTAAAGACACTAAACTTCTAGTAATGTTTCTTAGTTGATGTATTTTGACAGAATGATCTTGTTTTTATCCTTTACACTAAAGCATTGTTTTCACCTGTTATGTAATCTCTGAACAAGATATGAGATTTTTGTTGAGACAAGGTCCACTTTTGTGTGCCTTTAGAAGCTTTTATTGTTTGAGCTGCATTGTCCGTCGGCCTTCCCGTCGTCGTATGGGTCATCGCCCCTGGCTCTCGTCACTCGCCGTCGGCAAGGGTGTCATTATAGACAGGGTCATTGCCGACGGCCGGCCGTCGGCCATGAGTTATTGGCGACGGTAGTGGCAACGAATAGCCCGTCAGTAATTTTTTTCTCAGAAAATTAAAAAATATTCATTGCCGACGGCACGCCGTCGCCAATGACCCTCAATCCCCATTGTAACACCCCCAAAATAGGTCCAATCCAACCAACCTATTCTGAGTCGCCAAAAAAACATGGTACAGAAAACAACTACAACTTTATTACTACAATTGTCGTGCAAAATACAACAACACATATGTTATGAGTTTTGATACCAATATATACAACCTTTGACTCATGTCCCAACCTTAGATAGTACGTCACAATGGCACCTTACATAAAGGTACAATCAATAACTGTTTTAGAAATTAAAATCTTTGGAAAGTGCTCAAGAAAACCTTCGTACATGGGAGGCCATGCGTCTAAGTTATGATAGATATCATATGTCCACAGAATTATCCTTGGTTGACCTAATAGACCCCAAAGAAAAAACGAGAAGATTACTATCACGTTCCTTCCAATAATGAGTCTTTTCTTGACATATGATTATCTCCACTGTCTGCAATTGATAATTATATTTTAAGTAAACTCCAAGATCATATAAATAGTGCTCGTAGATATACTCAGCAAGTGGATGTGCACAATCTTGTCTTATGATAACACGAAGTCACATGTCATTCGACATCTTAAATGATAGTGGAAAAACACCCTTCCAACATTGAGTTCGTCTCACCTTATTTGATTCACCACATATAACTACTAAATGATGTATACAATACAACACACTTTTCTATACTGCTTAGGAAGAACCTCCACAGCTAGAGACCACCGTTCTATTTCCCTGTTACCCTCGCTCGACCCAGCTACACTCTTATTACCTAAAAGGAATTGTGAAATAAAAGGGTGAGCACAAATAGCTCTGTAAAGAATATTATGGCTAAAGATAAATAAATTATCAATAGCCTTCATCAGTAATAAATTAGAGATTTAGAACATATGGTAGATGATAAAACTTTTAAACCATAGTTGCAACGAAATGAGCAATCCATTAGAAGAGTCAAATAGATCATAAAGTCTATTATCTTCTCCATGTTAAAAGTCCATCAACAATGTTTTAACCTTATAACATCAATCAACAGTTCATGTTCACAATCATTTGAATAACTCATAATCATAATTGTAGTTCTAAATTCCTTTTCGCATCCAAAACGAAGATAATTTTCATCATTGTCTTTACCTGAAACATCAAAGATTATGGTTATACCAAATCACAGTTCCTGTTCATAATCATACTAATAAATTCATCTTTGCACTACGGGACAAAGATATTCATCAACAGTTCATCTTTGCACTACTGGCCAAAGATATTCAACAACAGATCATCTTTGCACTACATGCTAAAGATATTCAACAACAGGTCATCTTTGCACTATAGGCCAAAGATATTAATATCCCAAAGAAATATAATCATTTCAGAATCTATATATACAATAATTATAACCATGTTGATCAATTCACCTTTGCACTTAAGTTAAAGATATTCAATTATAAATTCAATGTTCATGATCATACCAGTCAATAATTCATCTTTGCACTACTGGCCAAAGAGAATCCATAGTCACGATCATACCAATAATCTACCCATCTTTACACTCAATTCAAAGAGAAATATCATTATTAGGGTTATAAAAATGTTATATATGATAATAAAAACAATATAATCAACATATAGATTTAATCTCAAGAGTAAGATTCATAAATCAACTATAATTTGGTTAGAAAAAAAACCAATTTTGTCGTGAATATTAACTCGTGAATAGTAACTCGTGAATAGTAACTCGTATTCGTACATAGTACCGTGTACATAAATAATATCATATACGTAAATAGTGCCATATACATAAATAGTGTCGTATACGTGAATAGTACCGTATACGTGAATAGTAACTCTGACATGAAAAAGGTAGAAATTTCCACAATAAAATTCATATGAATATTTCAGTATAATTATATTAATAGAATAACATCATTATGAAGAATTTAACATCCCTTACTATCCCTTACAATCTCTTACAATCCAATACTATCCCTTACCTCAAAAAGACAGTACTTTTGACTAAAATACTGGATATAGTGCTGAAGGAACTTGCACCATATATCAACACTCAAGATATCTAAATTCACAAAAATACGCTCGATAATATAGAGAGAGAAAACTTCAATTTTTAATTCTAACCTAAGCACCCTATTTATAGGAAAATACATAGAACACCAAAGCAAAAAATTTAATAAAATATTAATATATTTATATAAATTTTCTTTAGCCCACTTTTTTGGTCTAGACATCAGCCACTAACCCACCAAAATCACAAAAAACGTTTTTGTTAAAATAAATATTTAAAACATCCAAAAATCAATTATTTTGAAACTTCAATAATTCATAATAAATAACCCTTTTGTCAGAAAAATTCGAACCACATGTCCTTTCCATAGGAAATTTCATTCTCTACAACTTTGTAAGTTTAAGTTTTTCCAAATTCCAAATAAAAATTGACCGAAATCTACAAACGGACAATTTTACAAGCTATAATCAAATTTCAGTCAAGAAATGGGTTCCACCAACACACAAAGTATGTGTTAATCATTTAATGCAACAAAAATATTCTTTCTCCTCATATACTCATATATGCCACATTCATTGTAAAAAAATATCACCATTATTATATTATTATAATATAATAATAAATTTAAATAAATTATTTTATCAGAACAAATAAAATATCAATTTTCAGCAATTGTCACTTTAAAAAATTTCTCCATCTATATCCACATAAAATGAATATTTTTCTTATCATATAAATCAATAATTAATTATTCATAAATAATATTACAGAATCATAATAATGACAACCAGGAAGTTCCCAGGAAAGAGGGGGCTTTCCAATAAGGATTTCTCCTTACTGACGCGCAATTAGATGACCAAACCTCTCCTTGACAGAACTTTCTAGACATTGCCAATAATGTTATCTAACAATATTATTCAAATAATATGAATTATTGATCTGATAATGGGAAATACTATGCCGTGACAGTTATTGAAACAACAATAATATAAAATATCAACGTAGCAATTATTGAATCAATAAAATAAAATATTAAATAGTAATTACTGTAACAATTATTGAGTAGTGCCTTCTTACGTAAGAATCAATAATTGGTGCAATACCGTGTGTTATTGTGCAACAACGTGTATTATTGTGTTTTAACCACCGGGTATTCCAACAGTATTAACGGCAACAACTACGCCGTTATTTATAATCAACTCATACTTGTTGTTTTCTTTATTGAATATCTTTCCGGTATGGGGCCCACAAAAGGCTACGCCGTCGTACGAATATTCCCCGATAGAAAGAATATTCCACGACCAAACGAATATTCCCCGACAATAATGAATATTTTATAACCACTTGCTTATTTAAAATATTTACATATATCACCTTTAACTTTAAACTTTTATCAATTTAACCATTTACTGAATAGTAATTATATGAAAATTGAATACTTTTATTTTATAAAATTCGGGGTCTTACAATCTCCCCTCCTTATGAAATTTCGTCCCCGAAATTTACGTACCTAGTATTTCAAAGAGTTGAGAATACCTTGCTTTCATTTCAGATTCCATCTTCCCTGTCATCATAATTTCTCCATTACTCATCTTCTGTATTTCAGATATCATTCTAGAATACAGCTTCAAAACAAGGGTTAATTGAACAAATTAACATATCACATAATATCCCGATAGTATGATTGACCAACAAATAAGCTTAGGTAGGACACACTAGCGAAGGATTTAATCGTCTCTCCCCTCCTAGTTTTATTCCCTGATCTCTGCCAGAGATCATATCTCTAAGCGCTGATACCAAATGTAACGCCCCCAAAATAGGTCCAATCCAACCAACCTATTCTGAGTCGCCAAAAAAACATGGTACAGAAAACAACTACAACTTTATTACTATAATTGTTGTGCAAAATACAACAACACATATGTTATTAGTTTTGATACCAATATATACTAACTGTGACTCATGTCCCAACCTTGAATAGTACATCACAATGACACCTTACATAAAGGTACAATCAATAACTGTTTTACAAATTAAAATCTTTGGAAAGTGCTCAAGAAAACCTTCGTACATGGGAGGCCATGCGTCTAGGATATGATAGATATCATATGTCCACAGAATTATCCTTGGTTGACCCAATAGACCCCAAAGAAAAACGAGAAGATTACTATCATGTTCCTTACAATGATGAGTCTTCTCTTGACATATGATTATCTCCACTGTCTGCAATTGAGAATTATATTTTAAGTAAACTCCAAGATCATATAGGTAGTGCTCGTAGATATACTCAGTAAGTGGATGTGCACAACCTTGTCTTATGATAACACGAAGTCGCATGTCATTCGATATCTTAAATGATAGTGGAAAAACACCCTTCCAATATTGAGTTCGTCTCACCTTATTTGATTCACCACATATAACTACTAAATGATGTATACAATACAACACACTTTTCTATAATGCTTAGGAAGAACCTCCACAGCTAGAGACCACCGTTCTATTTCCCTGTTACCCCCGCTCGACCCAGCTACACTCTTATTACCTAAAAGGAATTCTGAAGTAAAAGGGTGAGCACAAATAGCTCTGTAAAGAATATTATGGCTAAAGATAAATAAATTATCAATAGCCTTCATCAGTAATAAATTAGAGATTTAGAACATATGGTAGATGATAAAACTTTTAAACCATAGTTGCAACGAAATGAGCAATCCATTAGACGAGTCAAATAGACCATAAAGTCTATTATCTTCTCCATGTTAAAAGTCCACCAACAATGTTTTAACCTTATAACATCAATCAATAGTTCATGTCCACAATCATGTGAATAACTCATAATCATAATTGTAGTTCTAAATTCCTTTTCGCATCCAAAATGAAGATAATTTTCATCATTGTCTTTACCTAAAACATCAAAGATTATGGTTATACCAAATCACAGTTCCTGTTCATAATCATACTAATAAATTCATCTTTGCACTACGGGACAAAGATATTCATCAACAGTTCATCTTTGCACTACTGGCCAAAGATATTCAACAACAGATCATCTTTACACTACATGCTAAAGATATTCAACAACAGGTCATCTTTGCACTACAGGCCAAAGATATTAATATCCCAAAGAAATATAATCATTTCAGAATCTATATAAACAATAATTATAACCATGTTGATCAATTCACCTTTGCACTTAAGTTAAAGATATTCAATTATAAATTCAATGTTCATGATCATACCAGTCAATAATTTATCTTTGCACTACTGGCCAAAGAGAATCCATAGTCACGATCATACCAATAATCTACCCATCTTTACACTCAATTTAAAGAGAAATATCATCATTAGGGTTATAAAAATGTTATATATGATAATAAAAACAATATAATCTGCGACAACCCGAGAAATTAGAAAATTTATGAAAATCATAATTGATTGATTTAAGGTTTAATATTAGGACCTAGACAGGAAATAAGTGTATGGAATTGGCAGTTATGTAATGAAATTTCAAGAATTTCAAAAGTTTTGGACAAGACTTGAATTATGTGATAGACTGTAAGTGATAGTCTAGTAATGAGGTATAAGATTATGGTAGATTTAAAATTCTTTTGAAGAATTATCAAGGATAAATATCGAAGTGAATACTAGTCGGTATAATTGGTTACATATGTGAACCGTACTGATTTGAGATCAAGGATTGATCAGATAAGTTATAACTTTAGAAAACCCTAAAGTTATGTTGATATTACGTTTATTAAGTTAGAAAAATCTAATGTTCTGTTAGAAATCCCTAACGTCTGATAAGAAATCATAGAAATCGGTTCTGAAACCCTAGTTTCTGTTCTGGGAATCCGAAACCCTAAATTCATGATATGAATATGGTGATTAAGTTAGAAAACTCTAACGATATGTTCAGAAAGCCTAATTTTAGTATCGAGAATTTAAACCCTAATTTGGGAATCCTAATGCGAAGTATTAAACCCTAAGGGTTAAAAAGTGGTGTGTAAGGAATATGAACATTATGTGATGGTTTATCTTTGTTTATTATATAAACAAACCAAAAAAAACTAGTGAAACCCTAATTATATATTAGGAATGAAGGATTTATTAACTTAAGGGTTATGAAAAAAGAGAATTGTGGTATTTAGAATACTTACTAATTTTAAAAGATTTATTTTATATATCTCAAATGATTAATTTTATAACCTAATTATAGCAAGTTTAATTGGGTTAAGGAAATAAGTGTGCATGAACAAGGATTGGTGTTATAACTGATGAAGTAAAAATCCTAAGTAAATGATTTGGGTTGGATAAGAATTTAAGGTATTGGATTATGTATATTTTATAGCTCATGAGTTGACCCAATTTATTTGGTGGAGGAGTCCAAGTTATTTTTAATTAGTAAGTTTAGCTAATTAATTTCAAGCTCAAAAGATGGAAGTGGTAGCCCAACTTTTAGCCAATTGTGGAGGGACACTTTAGACTTTTGGTACACTAGATATTACATTAAAAATTGAAGCAAGACTTGGAGCAATCAATGGCCAAAGTGGCCGGCCATACAAGAGAGAAAAGAGGGGGGATGAATGTGTTAAATACTTACTTTAGTTGGTAACCAACTCCCACCTACTTCTCCTTTGTGTCACTTAGTTATTTGACCAACACTTAGGCTTATACTTGCAAGCAACATCTTGGTGGTTTAATGAGAGAAGGAAAGAGAAAATAGGTGGAGACTTGTGGAGAAGAAAGGTGCTTGGCCGGATTTTGTAGGAAAGAATAAGGAGAATGAGTGTAGATATTTGTAATATATCTATATCTAAAAGTATATATTTTTATTTCTTTCATCTTTCTTCCAAGTTAACTAAAAAGAGAGAGAGTGAGAGAAGGGAGGCTTCGGCAGCTCCAAGATGAGAAGAAGAGGATTTTTTGATCTTCATACACCAAAGATCCATCCATGGAAGAAGGAGAAGAAGAAAAGCTAAGGTATAGCAAAAATTTCTACTTATGTAGTATATTTCCTTTGTGTTTTGATTTGATTTTTAACAACTTGAAGTTATGATCTTGAGGCTTATAACCTTAGATCTTGGTGATTAAAAGTGTTTAATATGTAGATCCAACTCTTTTGTAGATCAAAAGTTAGATCTAAAGTGTGGAATGGAAGCTAGGTTTTTCAAAAGATAGAAAGCCTAAAATTTTCTTAGCTTTGATTGTGTTTGATGAAACAAGAAACTTTAATTCTAAACTCAAAAACTAGGTATATACATGTTGATGAGTGTATCATGTTTAGATCTAACCATATTGGGTGTTGATTTTGTTGAAATCAAAAGGAATAGAAAAATGGAATTTTTCCGGAAAAGTTTAAACTTTAAAGTGTGAGCTAGGTTTTGATTTTTAATGAAATCTATGATGGATATTTGTGATTTATGTTTTTGGGATGCTAGATATATGTGTTAAGGGTAAAATCCCTTTGGAATTACTCAAATAGGTTGAAAAATGACCAAGTTATGGGATTTCTCCCAAACTACACAAAGATAAGAAAACTGTTAAAAGGACAGTTTTGTAACAGCCACTTCCGGGCTAAATTCTGGGATCTTAACATGTCCAAATATGGATTATGATAAATGAAAACTGTAGTTCTGAAAGATAGGAATCCAAAAATAGTGACGGATCATTAATCGGAGTTACAGATTTCGTTTTATATAAGTTTTGGTGAAGGACTCCAAAACTGTCAAATGACAAAAAGTTGCTGCCCAAAATTTTCCGCGGGCTGTTTTGGACATTTATTTAATGAGAAAAATTCCAGGCTTTTAGGAAATGAAAATATATGGTATTATGTAGCTCGTGTCCAAATATTAGCTAATTCCAAGTTAAAACGACCAAGTTATGACCATTACAATTTTTGTGATTTTCCGACGGAAATCGCTATAAACGGAGTTCTACAACTCCGATTGCCACGAAATTTAAAATGGAGCATCAAGTTAACATATATAAGGTTATCCAAAGAGATGGGAGTGTTTGGAGTTAAGCACGAGGTAGCTAATTTCTTAAGCTACGCACTAGAAATTAATTTTTGAAAAATACCAAAGGAAGTTGGAAAATTGTGGAAAAATAATTTTTGTGCATGAAATACATGTATATGTGTTTGACCAAAGGATAGGAGAATAATAAAATGATTTGGTATTTTTTTTTGTAAAACGGATATAGAATACATCTTGCTGGATTAGGTAAATTGTGATTCCAGTTTACTGGATTGAAATACAGTTTGATGAATTGAAAATATGTTAAATCTAGTTTGTTGGATTGTAGTTTAGGTTGCTGGATTTGGAATCCAGGTTGCTGAATTAGAAATTTAGTTGCTAGATTTAGAATCCAGGTTGCTGGATTAGTATTTAACTTACTAGGTGTTAACGAATAACTTATGAAATGAAAAAGCGAGTGTTAAATCATATAAATGTGATTCTAAGTAATTTTTAAGTGCTTAGGCAGAGTTTAATTTAACTTAAACTCAATATTTGTCCGACTAGACCGCCGGGATGATAAAATTGTGTCGGTTTCAAGTCAGACTGAAATAGTTTAACTTGATGCTATGTCTTATATGCTGAATAGACTGATAGGCTTATGTGGTAATGTGTTTAGGTTATTCTGTGGATATAAATATAACAGTATTATACTGTGATGATATTATTCTAATATTGGAGATCTATATTACTAATATTAGGTCTTCGGGTAAAGCGTTAAAAATTGTGTTGCGGTAATCAACGGTTCAGGCAAGTTTCTTTTACTTAACTCTAATAAGAGTAGTTTCTTCAAGCTTATGGTTAATCATTGCTGATTGCCATGAAATTTGTACTCTGTACATCTTGCATGTATAAGTCAGGTATGAAAGGCTGATCACCTTCATTACCAGTTGGTTCAGAAATGTTTGTTCATGTAAAATACTTGTTCAGTCAAAAGTTTGTTCGTGCTAGTTCTCAATTATATTGATGAATTATAGCAAGCTCATTATTCATACTCTTCAATCATGATATATCGTTATATTGTTGTATATAAACTTGCTGGGCAACTTTCATGCTCACCCTTGCTATATCATGATAAAATATTACAGATAAAGCGAATGCGTTCGGATACAGGAAAATGATAATGCCAAGTTCAGCTTGGGGTAATATATGTAGCTATTTTGTAATAGAATAGTTGATAATAATGTTATGTGTTAGATAACTTATGAATTGTGTAATCAGTTAAGGTTACTCGATTTTGGGGAAAAGTGTGTAAGTTTAATGTATAAAAAATTTATGTTTATATCTTCCGCAAATAGTGATAGAAATGGTATACCGGATCAGAGGGGATTTGGGACCCGGATTCTGGGTTGCTACAGTTGGTATCAGAGCTGTTGGATATGAAGCTTAGGTAGGAATACTTGAGACCAATAACCGCAGTGATTAGGATAAGACTAACTCAAATAGAGTTAGTTGGTCGGTAAGATTCAAAGACGAATCTCGGCGAGTGTAAAGCACAGAGTTTCCTAACTCTGATAATAAAGTTGAATAGTAATGGTGAATAGATCGAGTTTAAAAGACTGAAAGTGCAGGAATAGGAGATCGTAAAACAAAACGATCAATGCATAGAAATGAATCGTAATATATACGATAAGATCACCCCGTGATCTGATAAGGTTATGATGTGGGAAAAGAATCAATTTGATGATTGAAAAGTTTACAGCAAGATGCTGTGTATCAGTTGTACTATGAAATTGTACTATGAAAACTCATAAAAGAGTTATGGATTATGAATACGGATTAAATGAAATTCGTATTGAGAAGGGGGTTAAGTATTAGGTGGGGATTCAATTGAGGACTCATGTCGGCAGCTGAGTTGTATGATTCCTTGTATGGGCGGGGAATTTGTACTTGGTTTTAGAATCACTTAGCTTCCTGGTCGATGTAGTGGTTAGGTTGACCAATTCTTTGTATGGGCGGGGAATTGTCCGCTTAGCCTTCTATATTGATTAGTGGCCGAGTTTGGTTTGACAACCACTTAGTTTCTGACACTGATAATCATTAAAATGTTTATGTCGCGCTATTTGCTATATGCGTGTTAAGAGGGTGATTCCTTTCTCATGTGTATGGCAGATAGGTAGGTCATAGTTAGAGGATATAAGGTTAAGTACGAGTTCTTAAAACTCATACTTATGTGACATTCTTGACTCATAGTTATATGAAATGTTTATGAATCCCTCAGCGAATGGACGCCAAAGGTCTGTCTAGGAAAGTTCGTGAACTCATATGATTGTGGCAATTTATGGACTCATAAGTGTGGTTTTATGAACTGGGTATAGTTATGTGTGAATGGAGTATTGAGGATAATAGGAACAGATAGAATGTTTAAGCAAATGATCATTAGTGGAGACTTAGGTTTTCCTAAACCCCTATCTATGCTAGCTTTCAAAATTTTTGACTTCAAGCTAAATACGCACTATGTGCCTTTTTAAAAAAAAATGTTTTTATTTATCACTTATGTACCATGTAACCTGGTGCAGAGATGATAAAAATGATGGAGTCATTGATGCAGTATTACTTAGTGTGAATTTGATTTAAAGTCACTATTCCACTATGGTATAATGTAGCATGATAAAATCATCAAATGACGGAATCCTCAACGGACTATAAATACACTGCGACATCATGACGTCATTCTCGAAAATATTTTCAAAAAAGTTTAATTTACCAAATTGCTTTGGAACGGAATCCTATGATAAGACTGAGGTGAACTATGTTGTTTGGATAAATAATCCAATCTAATAGCGTAAATATTCGCTAAAAAAATACGTTATGCATGACGTAACTGTACGATGGGCTAATCACCTAAAGTACTAGCAACGGTAGTTTACCTTCTTTGTGATTGTAAACATACCAAGTAATGTTTTGTTTTGCGGTATAAATACCGTCAAATCTATGTGTTAATGGTCTATATGACCCCTCAGCATAATTTTAAACCTTTTACCCTTGTGAGTGGTGTATTGGGTAGCATGCGAAATATGTGTGAATGGTGTAAGGTGCACGGTGTAAGGTGTAAGGTGAGTTTCGGGGACGAAATTCTTATAAGGAGGGGTGAATGTGAAAACCCGAGAAATTAGACAATTTATGAAAATCATAATTGATTGATTTAAGGTTCAATATTAGGACCTAGACAGGAAATAAGTGTATGGAATTGGCAGTTATGTAATGAAATTCCAAGAATTTCAAAAGTTTTGGACAAGACTTGAATTATGTGATAGACTGTAAGTGATAGTCTAGTAATGAGGTATAAGATTATGGTAGATTTAAAATTCTTTTGAAGAATTATCAAGGATAAGTATCGAAGTGAATACTAGTCGGTATAATTGGTTACATATGTGAACCGTAAAGATTTTAGATCAAGGATTGATCAGATAAGTTATAACTTTAGAAAACCCTAAAGTTATGTTGATCATACGTTTATTAAGTTAGAAAAATCTAATGTTCTGTTAGAAATCCCTAACGTCTGATAAGAAATCATAGAAATCGGTTCTGAAACCCTAGTTTCTGTTCCGGGAATCCGAAACCCTAAATTCATGATATGAATATGGTGATTAAGTTAGAAAACTCTAACGATATGTTCAGAAAGCCTAATTTTAGTATCGAGAATTTAAACCCTAATTTTGGAATCCTAATGCGAAGTATTAAACTCTAAGGGTTAAAAAGTGGTGTGTAAGGAATATGAACATTATGTGATTGCTTATCTTTGTTTATTATATAAACAAACCAAAAGAAACTAGTGAAACCCTAATTATATATTAGGAATGAAAGATTTAATAACTTAAGGGTTATGGAAAAAGAGAATTGTGGTATTTAGAATACTTACTAATTTTAAGAGATTTATTTTATATATCTCAAATGATTAATTTTATAACCTAATTATAGCAAGTCTAATTGGGTTAAAAAAATAAGTGTGCATGAGCAAGGATTGGTGTTATAATTGATGAAGTAAAAACCCTAAGTAAATGATTTGGGTTGGATAAGAATTTAAGGTATTGAATTATGTATATTTTATAGCTCATGAGTTGACCCAATTTATTTGGTGGAGGAGTCCAAGTTAATTTTAATTAGTAAGTTTAGCTAATTAATTTCAAGCTCAAAAGATGGAAGTGGTAGCCCAACTTTTAGCCAATTGTGGAGGGATACTTTAGACTTTTGGTACACTAGATATTACATTAAAAATTGAAGCAAGACTTGGATCAATCAATGGCCAAAGTGGCCGGCCATACAAGAGAGAAAAGAGGGGGGGATGAATGTGTTAAATACTTACTTTAGTTGGTAACCAACTCCCACCTACTTCTCCTTTGTGTCACTTAGTTATTTGACCAACACTTGGGCTTATACTTGCAAGCAACATCTTGGTGGTTTAATGAGAGAAGGAAAAATAGAATAGGTGGAGACTTGTGGAGAAGAAAGTAGCTTGGCCGGATTTTGTAGGAAAGAATAAGGAGAATGAGTGCAGATATTTGTAATATATCTATATCTAAAAGTATATATTTTTCTTTCTTTCATCTTTCTTCCAAGTTAACTAAAAAGAGAGAGAGTGAGAGAAGGGAGGCTTCGGCAGCTCCAAGATGAGAAGAAGAGGAGTTTTTGATCTTCATACACCAATGATCCATCCATGGAAGAAGGAGAAGAAGAAAAGCTAAGGTATAGCAAAAATTTCTACTTATGTAGTATATTTCCTTTGTGTTTTGATTTGATTTTTAACAACTTGAAGTTGTGATCTTGAGGCTTATAACCTTAGATCTTGGTGATTAAAAGAATTTAATTTGTAGATCCAACTCTTTTGTAGATCTAAAGTGTGGAATGGAAGCTAGTTTTTCAAAAGATAGAAAACCTAAAATTTTCTTAGCTTTGATTGTGTTTGAAGCTTGTTTGATGAAACAAGAAACTTTAATTCTAAACTCAAAAACTAGGTATATACATATTGATGAGTGTATCATGTTTAGATCTAACCATATTGGGTGTTGATTTTGTTGAAATCAAAAGGAATAGAAAAATGGAATTTTTCCGAAAAAGTTTAAACTTTTAAAGTGTGAGCTAGGTTTTGATTTTTTTTAAATCTATGATGGATATTTGTGATTTATGTTTTTAGGATACTAGATATATGTGTTAATGGTAAAATCCATTTGGAATTACTCAAATAGGTTGAAAAATGACCAAGTTATGGGATTTCTCCCAAACTACACAAAGATAAGAAAACTGTTAAAAGGACAGTTTTGTAACAGCCACTTCCGGGCTAAATTCCGGGAGCTTAACATGTCCAAATATATATTGTGATAGATGAAAACTGTAGTTCTGAAAGATAGGAATCTAAAAAAAGTGACGGATCATTAATCGTAGTTACAGATTTCGTTTTATATACGTTTTGATGAAGGACTCCAAAACTGTCAAATGACAAAAAGTTGCTGCCCAAAATTTTCCGGGGGCTGTTTTGGACATTTATTTAATGAGAAAAATTCCATGATTTTGGAAAAGGAAAATATATGATATATGTAGCTCTTGTCCAAAAATGAACTAATTTCGAGTTAAAACGGCCAAGTTATGACCATTACAATTTTTGTGATTTTTCGACGGAAATCGCTATAAACGGAGTTCTACAACTCCGATTGCCATGAAATTTAAAATGGAGCATCAAGTTAACATATATAAGGTTATCCCAAGAGATGGAAGTGTTTGGAGTTAAGCACGAGGTAGCTAATTTCTTAAGCTACGCACTAGAAATTAATTTTTGAAAAATATCAAAGGAAGTTGGAAAATTGTGGAAAAATAATTTTTGTGCATGAAATACATGTATATGTGTTTGACCAAAGGATAGGAGAATAATAAACTGATTTGGTATTTTTTTTGTAAAACGAATATAGAATACAACTTGCTGGATTAGGTAAATTGTGATTCCAGTTTACTGGATTGAAATACAGTTTGATGAATTAAAAATATGTTAAATCCAGTTTGCTAGATTGCAGTTTAGGTTGCTGGATTTGGAATTCAGGTTGCTGAATTAGAAATTTAGTTGCTAGATTTAGAATCCAGGTTGCTGGATTAGTATTTAACTTACTAGGTGTTAACGAATAACTTATGAAATGAAAAAGCGAGTGTTAAATCATATAAATGTGATTTTAAGTAATTGTTAAGTGCTTAGGCAGAGTTTAATTAAACTTAAACTCGATATTTGTCCGACTAGACCGTCGGGATAATAAAATTGTGTCGGTTTCAAGTCAGACTGAAATAGTTTGACTTGATACTATGTCTTATATGCTGAATAGACTGATAGGCTTATGTGGTAATGTGTTTAGGTTATTCTGTGGATATAAATATAACAGTATTATACTGTGATGATATTATTCTAATATTGGAGATCTATATTACTAATATTAGGTCTTCGGGTAAAGCGTTAAAAATTGCGTTGCGATAATCAACGGTTCAGGCAAGTTTCTTTTACTTAACTCTAATAAGAGTAGTTTCTTCAAGCTTATGGTTAATCATTGCTGATTTCCATAAAATTTGTACTCTGTACATCTTGCATGTATAAGTCAGGTATGAAAGGCTGATCACCTTCATTACCAGTTGGTTCAGAAATGTTTGTTCATGTAAAATACTTGTTCAGTCAAAAGTTTGTTCGTGCTAGTTCTCAATTATATTGATGAATTATAGCAAGCTCATTATTCATACTCTTCAATCATGATATATCGTTATATTGTTGTATATAAACTTGCTGGGCAACTTTCATGCTCTCCCTTGCTATATCATGATAAAATATTGCAGATAAAGCGAATGCGTTCGGATACAGGAAAATGATAATGCCAAGTTCAGCTTGGGGTAATATATGCAGCTATTTTGTAATAGAATAGTTGATAATAATGTTATGTATTAGATAACTTATGAATTGTGTAATCAGTTAAGGTTACTCGATTTTGAGGAAAAATGTGTAAGTTTAATCTATAAACAACTTATGTTTATATCTTCCGCAAATAGTGATAGAAATAGTATACCGGATCCAAGGGGATTTGGGACCCGGATTCGGGGTTGCTACATAATCAACATATAGATTTAATCTCAAGAGTAAGATTCATAAATCAACTATAATTTGGTCAGAAAAACAAACCAATTTTGTCGTGAATATTAACTCGTGAATAGTAACTCGTATTCGTACATAGTACCGTGTACATAAATAATATCATATACGTAAATAGTGCCATATACATGAATAGTGTCGTATACGTGAATAGTACCGTATACGTTAATAGTAACTCCGGCATGAAAAAGGTAGAAATTTCCACAATAAAATTCATACCAATATTTCAGTATAATGATATTAATAGAATAACATCATTATGAAGAATTTAACATCCCTTACTATCCCTTACAATCCCTTACAATCCAATACTATCCCTTACCTCAAAAAGACAGTACTTCTGACTAAAATACTGGATATAGTGCTGAAGGAACTTGCACCATATATCAACACTCAAGATATCTAAATTCACAAAAATACGCTCGATAATATAGAGAGAGAAAACTTCAGTTTTTAATTCTAACCTAAGCACCCTATTTATAGGAAAATACATAGAACACCAAAGCAAAAAATTTAATAAAATATTAATATATTTATATAAATTTTCTTTAGCCCACTTTTTTTGGTCTAGACATCAGCCACTAACCCACCAAAATCACAAAAAACGTTTTTGTTAAAATAAATATTTAAAACATCCAAAAATCAATTATTTTGAAACTTCAATAATTCATAATAAATAGCCCTTTTGTCAGAAAAATTCGAACCACATGTCCTTTCCATAGGAAATTTCATTCTCTACAACTTTGTAAGTTTAAGTTTTTCCAAATTCCAAATAAAAATTGACCGAAATCCAGAAACGGACAATTTTACAGGCTATAATCAAATTTCAGTCAAGAAATGGGTTCCACCGACACACAAAATATGTGTTAATCATTTAATGCAACAAAAATATTCTTTCTCCTCATATACTCATATATGCCACATTCATTGTAAAAAATATCACCATTATTATATTATTATAATATAATAATAAATTTAAATAAATTATTTTATCAGAACAAATAAAATATCAATTTTCAGTAATTGTCACTTTAAAAAATTTCTCCATCTATATCCACATAAAATAAATATTTTTCTTATCATATAAATCAATAATTAATTATTCACAAATAATATTACAGAATCACAATAATGACAACCAAGAAGGTCCCAGGAAAGAGGGGGCTTTCCAATAAGGATTTCTCTTTACTGGCATGCAATTAGATGACCAAACCTCTCTTTGACAGAACTTTCTAGACATTGCCAATAATGCTATCTAATAATATTATTCAAATAATATGAATTATTGATCTGATAATGGGAAATACTGTGTCGTGACAATTATTGAAACACTAATAATATAAAATATCAATGTAGCAATTATTGAATCAATAAAATAAAATATTGAACAGTAATTACTGTAACAATTATTGAGTAGTATCTTCTTACGTAAGAATACATAATTGGTGCAATACCGTGTTTTACTGTGCAACAATACGTATTACTATATTTTAACCACCGGGTATTCCAACAGTATTAATGATAACAACTACGCCGTTATTTATAAACAACTCATACTTGTCGTTTTCATCATCCAACGGTATGGGGCCCACAAAAGGCTATGCCGTCGTACGAATATTCTCCGACAGGAAAAATATTCCAAGACCAAACGAATATTCCCCGACAATAATGAATATTTTATAACCACTTACTTATTTAAAATATTTACATATATCACCTTTAACTTTAAACTTTTATCAATTTAACCATTTACTGAATAGTAATTATAAGAAAATTGAATACTTTATTTCATAAAATTTGGGGTCTTACAATCTCCCTCCTTATGAAATTTCGTCCCCAAAATTTACGTACCTGGTATTTCAAAGAGTTGAGAATACCTTGTTTTCATTTCAGATTCCATCTTCACTGCCATCATGATTTCTCCATTTCTCATCTCCTATATTTCATATATCATTCTAGAATATAGCTTCAAAACAAGGGTTAATTGAACAAATTAACATATCACATAATATCCCAATATTATGACTGACAAACAAATAAGCTTAGGTAGGACACACTAGCGAAGGATTTATTCGCCTCTCCCCTCCTAGTTCTATTCCTTGATCTCTGCCAGAGATCATATCTCTAAGTTCTGATACCAAATGTAACGCCCCCAAAATAGGTCCAATCCAACCAACCTATTCTGAGTCGCCAAAAAAAACATGGTACAGAAAATAACTATAACTTTATTACTACAATTGCCGTGCAAAATACAACAACACATATGTTATGAGTTTTGATACCAATATATACCAACTGTGAGTCATGTCCCAACCTTAGATAGTACGTCACAATGTCACCTTAAATAAAGATACAATCAATAACTGTTTTTGAAATTAAAATCTTTGGAAAGTGCTCAAGAAAACCTTCGTACACGGGAGGCCATGCGTCTAGGTTATGATAGATATCATATGTCCACAGAATTATCCTTAGTTGACCCAATAGAACCTAAAGAAAAATGAGAAGATTACTATTATGTTCCTTCCAATGATGAGTCTTCTCTCGACATATGATTATCTCCACTGTCTGCAATTGAGAATTATATTTTAAGTAAACTCCAAGATCATATAGGTAGTACTCGTAGATATACCCAGTAATGGATGTGCACAACCTTGTCTTACGATAACACGAAGTCGCATGTCATTCGATATCTTGAATGATAGTGGCTAAACACCATTCCAACGTTGGGTTCGCCTCACCTTATTTGATTCACCAAATATAACTACTAAATGATGTGTACAATACAACACACTTTTCTATACTTCTTAGGAACAAACTCCACAACTAGAGACCACCGTTCTATTTCCCTGTTACCCCCGCTCGACCCAGCTACAATCTTATTACCTGAAAGGAATTGTGAAACAAAAGGTTGAGCAAAACTAGCTCATTAAAGAATATTATAACTAAAGATAAATAAATTATCAATAGCCTTCATCAATAATAAATTAGAGATTTAAAACATATGGTAGATGATAAAACTTTTCAACCATAGTTGCAGCGGAACGAGCAATCCATTAGAAGAGTCAAATAGACCATAAATTCTATTATCTTCTCCATGTTAAAAGTCCACCAACAATGTTGTAACCCTGTAACATCTATCAACAGTTCATGTCCACAATCATTTGAATAACTCATAATCATAATTGTAGTTCTAAATACCTTTTCGTATCCAAAACAAAGATAAATTTCATCACTGTCTTTACCTGAAACATCAAAGATTATGGTATAATAAATCACAGTTCTTGTTCATAATAATACTAATAAATTATTCTTTGCACTACGGGCCAAAGATATTCATCAACAGTTCATCTTTGCACAACTGGCCAAAGATATTCAACAACAGGTCATCTTTGCACTACATGCCATAGATATTCAACAACAGGTCATCTTTGCACTACAGGCCAAAGATATTAATATCCCAAAGAAATATAATCATTTCAGAAACTATATAAACAATAATTATAACCATGTTGATCAATTCACCTATGCACTTAAGTTAAAGATATTCAATTATAAATTCAATGGTCATGATCATACCAGTTAATAATTCATCTTTGCACTACTGGCCAAAGAGAATCCATAGTTACGATCATACCAATAATCTACCCATCTTTACACTCAATTCGAAGAGAAATATCATCGTTAGGGTTATAAAAATGTTATATATGATAATAAAAATAATATAATCAACATATAGATTTAATCTCAAGAGTAAGATTCATAAATCAACGATAATTTGGTTAGAAAAAGAAACCAATTTTGTCGTGAATTCCCTATGAATAATAACTCGTGAATAGTATCTCGTATTCGTACATAGTACCGTGTATATAAATAATTTTATATACGTAAATAGTGCCATATACATGAATAGTGTCGTATACGTGAATAGTAATCCCGACATAAAAAAGGTAGAAATTTCCACAATAAAATTCATACCAATATTTCATTATAATGATATTAATAGAATAACATCATTATGAAGAATTTAACATCCCTTACTATCCGTTACAATCCAATACTATCCTTTACCTCAAAAAGACAGTACTTCTGACTGAAATACTGGATATAGTGCTGAAGGAACTTGCACCATATAGCAACACTCAAGATATTTAAATACTAACAAAAATACGCTCGATAATATATATAGAGAAAACTTCAGTTTCTGGTGTGATTTTCAATTCTAACCTAAGCACCTTATTTATAGGAAAATGCATAGAACACCAAAGAAGAAAATTTAATAAAATATTAATATATTTATATAAATTTTCCTTAGCCCACTTTTTTGGTCTAGACATCAGCCACCAACCCACCAAAATCACAAAAAACATTTTTGTTAAAATAAATATTTAAAACTTTTAAAAATCAATTATTTCGGAACTCCAATAATTCATAATAAATAGCCCTTTTGTCAGAAAAATTCCAATCACGTGTCTTTTCCCTAGGAAATTTCATTCTCTACAACTTTGTAAGTTTAAGTTTTTCCAAATTCCAAATAAAAATTGAACGAAATCCATAATTGGGCGATTTTACAGGCTATAATCAAATTTCAGTTAAAAAATGGGGTCCACTGACACACAAAATATGTATAAATTTAATGCAACAAAAATACCCTTTTTCCTCATATACTCATATATGCTACATTCATTGTAAAAAAATATCACCATTATTATATTATTATAATATAATATTAAATTTTAATAAATTATTTTATCAGAACAAATAAAATATCAATTTTTAACAATTGTCACTTTAAAAATTTTCTCCATCTATATCCACATAAAATGAATATTTTCCTTATCATATAAATTAATAATTAATTATTCACAAATAATATTACAGAATCACAATAATAACAACCAGGAAGTTCCCAGGAAAGAGGGGGCTTTCCAATAAGAATTTCTCCTTACTGGTGGGCAATTAGATGACCAAACCTCTCCTTGACAGAACTTTCTAGACATTGCCAATAATCTATCTAATAATATTATTCAAATAATATGAATTATTGATCTGATAATGGGAAATACTGTGTCGTGATAATTATTGAAACAACAATAATATAAAATATCAACGTAGCAATTATTGAATCAATAAATTAAAATATTGAACAATAATTATTGTAACAATTATTGATTACTGCCTTCTTACGTAAGAATACATAATTGGTGCAATACCGTGTGTTACTTTACAACAACGCGTATTACTGTATTTTATCCACCAGGTATTCTAACAGTATTAACGGTAACAACTACGCCGTTATTTATAAACAACTCATACTTGTCATTTTCTTCATCCAACGGTATGGGGCCCACAAAAGGCTACGCCGTCGTACGAATATTCCCCGACAGGAAAAATATTCCACGACCAAACGAATATTCCCCGACAATAATGAATATTTTATAACCACTTGCTTATTTAAAATATTTACATATGTCACCTTTAACTTTAAACATTTATCAATTTAACCATTTACTGAATAGTAATTATAAGAAAATTTAATACTTTTATTTCATAAAATTCGGGGTCTACCATCTCCCCTCCTTATAAAATTTCGTCCCCGAAATTTATATACTTGGTTTTTCAAAGAGTTGAGAATACCTTGCTTTCATTTCAAATTTCATCTTCCCTGTCATCATGATTTCTCCATTGCTCATCTCCTGTATTTCAGATATAATTCTAGAATATAGCTTCAAAACAAGGGTTAATTGAACAAATTAACATATCACATAATATCCCGATATTATGACTGACCAATAAATAAGCTTAGGTAGGACACACTAGCGATGGATTTACTCGTCTCTCCCCTCCTAGTTCTATTCTCTGATCTCTGCCAGAGATCATATCCCTAAGCTCTGATACCAAATGTCACGCCCCCAAAATAGGTCCAATCCAACCAACCTATTCTGAGTAGCCAAAAAAACATGGTACAGAAAATAACTATAACTTTATTACTATAATTGTCGTGCAAAATACAACACATATGTTATGAGTTTTGATTCCAATATATACCAACTGTGACTCATGTCCCAACCTTGGATAGTACATCACAATGGCACCTTATATAAAGGTACAATCAATAACTGTTTTAGAAATTAAAATCTTTGGAAAGTGCTCAAGAAAACCTTCGTACATGGGAGTCCATGCGTCTAGGTTATGATAGATATCATATGTCCACAGAATTATCCTTGATTGACCCAACAGACCCCAAAGAAAAACGAGAAGATTACTATCATGTTCCTTCCAATGATGAGTCTTCTCTTGACATATGATTATCTCCACTGTCTGCAATTGAGAATTATATTTTAAGTAAACTCCAAGATCATATAAGTAGTGCTCGTAGATATACTCAGTAAGTGGATGTGCACAACCTATCTTATGATAACATGAAGTCGCATGTCATTCAACATCATGAATGATAGTGGCAAAACACCCTTCCAACGTTGGGTTCGCCCACCTTATTTGATTAACCAAATATAACTACTAAATGATGTATACAAAACAACACACTTTTCTATACTTCTTAGGAAGAACCTCCACAGCTAGAGACGACCGTTCTATTTCTCTGTCACCCCCGCTCGACCCAACTATACTCTTATTACCTGAAAGGAATTGTGAAGCAAAAGGGTGAGCACAACTAGCTCAGTAAAGAATATTATGACTAAAGATAAATAAATTATCAATAGCCTACATCAGTAATAAATCAGAGATTTAGAATATATGGTAGATGATAAAACTTTTCAACCATAGTTGCAGCGGAATGAGCAATCCTTTTGAAGAGTCAAATAGACCATAAAGTCTATTATCTTCTCCATGTTAAAAGTCCACCAATAATGTTTTAATCCTGTAACATCAATCAATAGTTCATGTCAACAATCATGTGAATAACTCATAATCATAATTGTAGTGCTAAATTCCTTTTCGCATCCAAAACGAAGATAATTTTTGTGACGCCCCCAAAATTAGGTATACATCACCCATCTTGAGTCGCCAGATACATGGTACAGAATTCAAATACAACTTAATAATAAAACTGTCGTGTACAATATGACAAAGCATAAACTGTGAGTTTGAATACAAATATTGTCTACTAGAGATTATACAAACTCAAAAGGAGTCCTCATTACAATTATTATCACACTATTTCACAGAATAGTGAGGACTACTTATGCACCATCTAGGACCATCACTCTGTTCCCTGACTAGTCCCAGCTACGTTATCATTTCCTGAAGAGAACAGTGAAAGAAAGGGTGAGCTCAACTATCCCAGTAAGAAATATTATGACTAACATAATGCAGAATAATTTATCGTTAGCCTTCAACAGTGTTAAACTGATAAAATATAATAACTATCAAGTTTAACTGCAGCGGAACAAGCAATCCATTAGAAGAGTCAAGTAGGGAAGAAAATCTACTATCTTATATGATTTAAAAGGTTTTTCATCACTTTTATCGCTGGGACTCAGCTTAATAAATAATCCACACCATCGAATCACCCCTGCACTATGGCCAATTATATTCTTTAGTATCACGACCACAAATTATTCATGCACTACGACTTAAGATAATCATGTTTTCATCAATGATCCTGATCATGCCATAAAACAATTCATCTTTGCACTATGGCCAAAGAGAATCTATAGCCATAATCATACCAAAAACTGTCCATCAATTCATTACGGGCCAATGAGGACTTTTTCCACATCATTTGTAACATTACGGTCATGATTACACCGAATAATCCATGCTCATAATCATACCAAGTCCATCTATGCACTACAGTCCACATATGACTTTCAACAAAATATAAATATGAGAATGATGACAATGATATAAGAATTCAATAAAAACAAGTTCAAGAATTAATTTATCTAGGAACTGATAACGTCCAAATTGTCAACATGATACTGCTTTGTAGAGTAAAATTCAAGAATGCTCAAAAGAATATTTCCATGAAAAGATACTGGATGAAGCACAAATATCAAAGATATTCCACTAATTTCATGGGTATAGAAGTCAAAGTTTTAACCAACTGAGTATAATAAAGAATGGAATAACAAAAGATATCACCATGCATGCGATAGACCGCACAGGCAGGTTATTCCAACAAAATAATAAAGGATGGAACCAGGTCCGGCGTAAACACACAGACATGATATTTCGACAGAATAATAAATAATGGAACCAGGTCCGGCGTAAACGCACAGACATGATATTCTGACAGAATAATAAAGAACAAAATATTAGAAGAATGTCACCATGTATAGGGTAGCCCGCGTATACAGGTTATTCCAACAGAATAATAAATAATGTAATAACATAAGATCTCTTCATGAGTACAACAAATAACATCCCTTACCGTAAAAGAAACTGAATATAAGAGTAGGGAAGTAACAGAATACTTTTCTATAGGTTCTCTTATAATTCTCTCTCTAGAGTTTCAGTGAATTCGTAAGAAATAATGAAGTAATGAGCTTCTATTTATAGGAAAATAGAATGAATAGTAACTAATTCATGAACGGTCCAGATTGATTTACTATTAAACGGACGGTCCATATTGGTTTACTATTAAAACTTAAAACAACAGTCCATACTGATTTACTATTAAAACTTTAAACCAGCGATCCATATTGATTTACTATTATAACTCCACTAGCGGTCCATATTGACTTACTATTATATCTTCAACCAACGGTCTGAAAAATTAGCACATCTCCTCATGGAATAATATGGTACCCAAATACCCGAATGCACAATACTAGAGTGAATAGTAACCAGGTGAATAGTAACTCGTGAATAGTAAATCATGAATAGTACTCTGACACAAAGTATCCCGAATACCCGATAGAACAATATATCATATTATGCAGATGATACTGTAACAATAATTGAATCAATAATATGAGAGATATGATGCAGCAATTATTGTAGCAATAATTGAGTATAATTGAGTGACTTCTCACGTAATCATCAATAATCAATACCATGTGCTACTGTGCAACCATGCGTATTACTGTACTTTTAACACCGGGTGTTTCAACAGTTAACAGTAAAACTTCCGCCGTTATTTTCATATAGTATTTTTGTCATTTTCTCTATCCGACAATAATTCTGTTGTGGGATCCACCAATGATTGTACCGTCGCATGGATATTCCGCGATAAAAAGAATATTACCCGACCAATCAAATATTATACAACCACTTGCTTACTTTGCAAAATTTGTAAATATTACCCACAACTATAACATTACATCAAATCAACACCATAATATAAAAACAAATTATTTTGAGAAAATTAAATCTTTATTCATAAAATATGGGGTCTCACAATCTCCTCTCCTTATGAAATTTCGCCTTCGAAATTTATGTACGTACATGGTATGCCGAACAGGTGAGGATACCTTAACTTCACTTCAAATTCTAACTCTTGAGGTATAACCTTTGAGCGTCAAATATGATCCTTCTTATCCAAGATATTAACACATATCTCCTCATACGTTAAATCTTCTGCTATCTCGTCCGTTTCTAAATTAATAATGTAGTTCAGTTCATCCACATATTTACGTAACATCGATACGTTAAAAATGTTATGAACACACGACATATTAGGCGGTAAAATGAGTCTATAAGCCACAGTTCCTACTTCATCGAGGATTTCAAATGGGCCAATTAAATCGAGGGTTGAGATTTCCTCTCTTCGTCGATTCTTGCTTCTAGAATATCACCCTCTTGAACTTTCTTCTTCACATTCATCAGCTCTGAGTATGTAGCTTGAGCAGCTTTAACTTTATCGATTCAAGTCTATTCTAATCGTATATTCGTTATCTTCACGTGGGTCCCTAGAGTCTTTAAATTTATCTCCATCATTTGTAAGTTATACGAAATGAGTCTTTGTGTTAACAACATCACACTCGTAAACGCATACGATCTTCTACTCAATGCGTCAGCTACCACGTTCATTTTTCCCACGATGATATTGAATGGTACGATCGTAATCTTCAACAGCTCGAGCCAACGTCTTTGGCACATTATACGTTCGTTTTAGGTGAAGAAAATATTTGAGGGTTTTAGAAATGGGTTTTGTACTAGGGTTAATACAAAATTCGATTTCACGCTCTAGGGGTAGGCTAAGAAGTTTTCAAGACTGTGACTCTCATCCAAGACTTCGATAACACGTCATATTGATACCTATCAACTTGTCACCGTCATTCACGACGTTGCATACAGAAAGTCTGGCTTCGGTGCATTCCACATAAGAAAGTCAACAACGAAAGGATCGGGGCTCTTTATTTATGGCTTGATATAATAATGATTGACTTTAGTGGTTTGGTTACTTTGAATTCGCATAACAGGTTGGTTAGGAATATGAAAGCCAACAACCTTACAAAAAGCATGATGAGTAGTTAACCAATCGTTTCCAAAAATCACATCAAAGGCAAGTATTTTCAAAGAGATAAGATTGACATGTAACGTGAAAGTGTTGATTTGAACAAGATTTATAAATAGTGGAGGTAACGAAGGCTTCTCCCAACTGAGTTTAAACAGATATATCAAAGTCTAACTTCTCCAGAGTTAACTTCAAACATTTAACACAACTAGGTATAATAAAAGAGTGAGTAGAACCGGTATCTAACACGGTATAGACTTCGTAAGAGTTTATGACTAACATACCCGTGATAATTTTATTCAGGTTCCTCGTCACGAAAAAAAATGCTCTCTCTTAAACTACTGGCTTTGGCTTATCTGGGACATCCTTTGGTGCCTCCATCCTAGCTGAACTTGTCTTCGGTGAATGACAAAATCGGGCTAAGTGACCTTCTCTTCCACAATTATAGCATGCTTTGGACGGCATCGCGTAGTTTGGACTGATGTGTCTCTCCCCTCCGCATTTGAAGCATATGATAGGTAGTCGTTCTCCTTCCTTAATAACGGGTATTGGTGCTGACGTCTTTCCATCATTGTTGAATCTCCTCTTCTTGAAATGTCCATTCTTATTATTTTGACCATGATTACCACCGAAGTGGTTACCATTTCTGGCATGTTGATTTCCTCCATGCTTATTGTCACCGCTTTGAAGAATGTTATCACCGGTATTATCAGTTTTCCGGCTGCTCACTTTTGGTTGCTTTGACTCGTTATCACGCTCCACTAACAGAGCCCTATTTACAACATCTGAATACAAACACCGTTTATAAGAAATAATATATTGACGTATCTCTGGCTTCAAACCTCTTAAAAACATCCGCGTCATTCTCTGTTCATTATCAACCAAGTAGGACGCAAATCGGGACAACTCGGCAAACTTATCTTCGTACTGCGACATGGTCATGTTGTTTTGCTCTAACTTGATAAATTCCACCTCCTTCATGTGACGAATGCTTTCGAGAAAGTACTTGTCATTGAACAACTCTTGGAACTTCTCCCAAGACATCTTGAGTGAGTCAGGTTGGGTACGTTTTTACAGATTCCCACCAGTGATCTTCCTCTTCACGCAACATAAAGGTGGAAAAGGGAACCTTTTGCTCCTCGGAGCATCCCAAGACATCAAATATCTTGGTGATCTGCTTTAACCACGTCTCCACCTTAAGTGGTTCTGGCTTTCCCAAAAACTTTGGTGGTCCCAGCTCCTTGAATTGCTTAGCGGTGACCAACCGTGGGTTGCCATTGTTTCCTCATGCATTATGAACAGGAGCCACCTTCGCCTGATGTTGCATGAATTCTAAAAAGCTCCTAAAAGTACCGTTATTCATCAATTGATCAGTGTTGTTGTTTACAGGAGGATTATCGCCATCCTGTTGCACATTGTCCTGATTATTGATCTGTTGTGAAGAATCAATGGTCGCCTGTGCTCCATTGCTATTCTCAACATTCTCAGATGTCATTTTCAGATACTGCCACAAAACAAAAGGTTAATTGACATGTAACATATTATCCCTATATTCTGACCGACCAATTAAATACCACAAAAAAACTTAGGTAGGTCATACTAGCGAAAGAATTCCCCATCTTTCCCCTCCTAGTTCTATTCTCACATCTTAGCTAGGGATCATATCCCTAAGCTTTGATACCAATAGTGACGCCCCCAAAATTAGGTATACATCATCCATCTTGAGTCGCCAGATACATGGTACAGAATTCAAATACAACTTAATAATACAACTGTCATGTACAATACGACAAAAGATAAATTGTGAGTTTGAATACAAATATTGTCTACTAGAGATTATACAAACTCAAAAGGAGTCCTCATTATAATTATTATCACATTATTTCACATAATAGTGAGGACTACTAATGCACCATCTAGGACCATTACTCTGTTCCCCGACTAGTCCCAGCTACGTTCTCATTTCCTGAAGAGAACAGTGAAAGAAAGGGTGAGCTCAACTAGCCCAGTATGAAATATTATGATTAAGATAATGCAGAATAATTTATCGTTATCCTTCAACAGTGTTAAACTGATAAAATATAATAACTATCAAGTTTAAGTGCAGCGGAACAAGCAATCCATTAGAAGAGTCAAGTAGGGAATAAAATCTACTATCTTATATGATTTAAAAGGTTTTTCATCACTTTTATCGTTAGGACTCAGCTTAATAAATAATCCACACCATCGAATCACCACTCCACTACGGCCAATGATATTCTTTAGTATCATGACAACGAATTATCCATGCACTACGGCTTAAGATAATCATGTTTTCATCAACGGTCCTGATCATGCCATAAAACAATTCATCTTTGCACTACGGCCAAAGAGAATCCATAGCCATAATCATACCAAAAACTGTCCATCAATGCACTACGGGCCAATGAGGACTTTTTCCACATCATTTGTAACATTACGGTCATGATTACACCGAATAATCCCTGGTCATAATCATACCAAGTTCATCTATGCACTACAAGCCACAGATGACTTTCAACAAAATATAAACATGAGGATGATGACAATGATATAAGGATTCAATAAAAACAAGTTCAAGAATTAATTTATCTAGGAACTGATAACGTCCAAATTGTCAACATGATACTACTTTGTAGAGTAAAATTCAAGAATACTCAGAGGAATATTTCCATGAAAAGATACTGGATGAAGCACAAATATCAAAGATATTCCACTAATTTCATGGGTATAGAAGTCAAAGTTTTAACCAACTGAGTATAATAAAGAATGAAATAACAAAAGAAATCACCATGTATGCGATAGACCGCACATGCAGGTTATTCCAACAGAATAATAAAGGATGGAACCAGGTTCGGCGTAAACGCACAGACAGGATATTCAGACAGAATAATAAATAATGGAACCAGGTCCGGCGTAAACGTACATACAGGATATTCCGACAGAATAATAAAGAACGGAATATTAGAAGAACGTCACCATGTATAGGGTTGCCCGCGTATACAAGTTATTCCAACAGAATAATAAATAATAGAATAACAGAAGTTCTCTTCATGAGTACAACAAATAACATCCCTCACCGTAAAAGAAACTGAATATAAGAGTAGGGAAGTAGCTTAATACATTTCTATAGGTTCTCTTGTAATTCTCTCTCTAGAGTTTCAGTGAATTCGTAAGAAATAATGAAGGAATGAGCTTCTATTTATAGGAAAATTGAATGAATAGTAACTAATTCATGAACTGTCCAGATTGATTTACTATTAAACGGAAAGTCCATATTGGTTTACTATTAAAACTTAAAACAACGGTCCATACTGATTTACTATTAAAACATTAAACCAACGATCCATATTGATTTACTATTATAACTCCACCAGCAGTCCATATTGACTTACTATTATATCTTCAACCAATGGTCTGAAAAATTAACACATCTCCTCATGGAATAATATGGTACCCAAATACCCGAATGCACAATACTAGAGTGAATAGTAATCGGGTGAATAGTAACTCGTGAATAGTAACTCATGAATAGTAATTCATGAATAGTAACTCGTGAATAGTAACTCGTGCATAGTAACTCATGAATAGTACTTCGACACAAAAAGTGTCCCGAATACCCAATTGAACAATATATCATATTATGCAAATGATATTGTAACAATAATTGAATCAATAATATGAGAGATATGATGCAACAATTACTGTAGCAATAATTGAGTATAACTGAGTGACTTTTCACGTAAGCATCAATAATCAATACCGTGTACTACTGTGCAACCATGCGTATTACTGTACTTTTAACACCGTGTGTTTCAACAGTTAACGGTAAAACTTTCGCCGTTATTTTCGTAAAGTATTTTTGTCGTTTTCTCTATCCAACAATAATTCTGTTGTGGGTTCCACCAATGATTATACCTTCGTACGGATATTACCCGACAAAAAGAATATTCCCCGACCAATCGAATATTATACAACCACTTTCTTACTTTGCAAAATTTGTAAATATTACCCACAACTATAACATTACATCAAATCAACACCATAATATAAAAAAAATTATTTCGAGAAAAATAAATCTTTATTCATAAAATCTGGGGTCTCACAATTTTCATCACTGTCTTTACCTGAAACATCAAAGATTATGGTTATACCAAATCACAGTTCTTGTTCATAATCATACTAATAAATTCATCTTTGCACTACGGGCCAAAGATATTCATCAATAGTTCATCTTTGCACTACTAGCCAAAGATATTCAACAACAGATCATCTTTGCACTACATGCCAAAGATATTCAACAACAAGTCATCTTTACACTACATGCCAAAGATATTAATATCCCAAAGAAATATAATCATTTCATAATATATATAAACAATAATTATAACCATGTTGATCAATTCACCTTTGCACTTAAGTTAAAGATATTCAATTATAAATTCAATGGTCATGATCATACCAGTCAATAATCCATCTTTGCACTACTGGCCAAAGAGAATCCATAGTCACGATCATACCAATAATCTACCCATCTTTACGCTCAATTCAAAGAGAAATATTATAATTAGGGTTATAAAAATATTATATATGATAATAAAAACAATATAATCAACATATAGATTTAATCTCAAGAGTAAGATTCATAAATCAACGATAATTTGGTCAGAAAAAGAAACCAATTTTATCATGAATAGTAACTCGTGAATAGTAACTCGTAAATAGTAACTCATGAATAGTAACTCGTATTCGTACATAGTACCGTGTACATAAATAATATCATATACGTAAATAGTGTCATATAAATGAATAGTGTCGTATACGTGAATAGTAACCCCGACATGAAAAAGTTAGAAATTTCCACAATAAAATTTATATCAATATTTCAGTATAATGATATTAATAGAATAACATCATTATGAAGAATTTAACATCCCTTATTATCCCTTACAATCTCTTACAATCCAATACTATCCCTTACCTCAAAAAGACAGTACTTCTGACTGGAATACTGGATATAGTGATGAAGGAACTTGCACCATATAGCAACACTAAAGATATCTAATTACTCACAAAAATACGCTAGATAATATAGATAGAGAAAACTTTAGTATCTGGGGTGATTTTCAATTCTAACCTATGCACCCTATTTATAGGAAAATGCTTAGAACACCAAAGCAGAAAATTTAATAAAATATTAATATATTTATATAAATTTTCCTTAGCCCACTTTTTTGGTCTAGACATCGGCCACCAACCAACTAAAATCACAAAAAACGTTTTTGTTAAAATAAATATTTAAAACTTCCAAAAATCAATTATTTCGGAACTTCAATGATTCATAATAAATAGCCCTTTTGTCAAACAAATTCGAACCACATGTCTTTTCCATAGGAAATTCCATTCTCTACAACTTTGTAAGTTTATGTTTTTCCAAATTCCAAATAGAAATTGACCGAAATCCACAAACGAGCGATTTTACAAGCTATAATCAAATTTCAGTCAAAAAATGGGGTCCACCGACACACAAAACATGTGTTTATCATTTAATGCAACAAAAATACTCTTTCTCCTCATATACTAATATATGCCACATTCATTGTAAAAAATATCACCATTATTGTTTTATTATTATATAATAATAAATTCAAATAAATTATTTTATCAGAACAAATAAAATATCAATTTTCAACAATTGCCACTTTAAAAATTTTCTCCATCTATATCCACATAAAATGAATATTTTCCTTATCATATAAATCAATAATTAATTATTCACAAATAATATTACATAATCACAATAATGATAACCAGGAAGTTCCCAGGAAAAAGGGGGCTTTCTAATAAAGATTTCTCCATACTGACGCGCAATTAGATGACCAAATCTCTCCTTGACAGAACTTTCTAGACATTGCCAATAATGCTATCTAATAATATTATTCAAATAATATGAATTATTGATCTGATAATGGGAAATACTGTGTCGTGACAATTATTGAAACAACAATAATATAAAATATCAACGTAGCAATTATTGAATCAATAAAATAAAATATTGAACAGTAATTACTGTAACAATTATGAGTAGTGCCTTTTTACGTAAGAATCAATAATTGGTGCAATACCGTGTGTTACTGTGCAACAATACGTATTACTGTGTTTTAACCCCCGGGTATTCCAACAGTATTAACGGTAACAACTACGCCGTTATTTATAAACAACTCATACTTGTCGTTTTCTTCATCCAATAGCTTTCTAGTATGGGGCCCACAAAAGGCTACGTCGTTGTACGAATATTCCCTGACAGGAAGAATATTCCACGACTAAACGAATATTCCCCGACAATAATGAATATTTTATAACCACTTGCTTATTTAAAATATTTACATATATCACCTTTAACTTTAAACTTTTATCAATTTAACCATTTACTGAATAGTAATTATAAAAAAATTGAATACTTTTATTTCATAAAATTCGGGGTCTTACAATCTCCCCTCCTTATGAAATTTCGTCCCCGAAATTTACGTACCTGGTATTTCAAAGAGTTGAGAATACATTGCATTCATTTCAGATTCCATATTCCATGTCATCATGATTTCTCCATTTCTCATCTCCTGTATTTCAGATATCATTCTACAATACAGCTTCAAAACAAGGGTTAATTGAACAAATTAATATATCACATAATATCCCGATATTATGACTGACCAACAAATAAGCTTAGTTAGGATACACTAGCGAAAGATTTACTCGTCTCTCCCCTCCTAGTTATATCCCCCGATCTCCGCCAGAGAACATATCCCTAAGCTCTGATACCAAATGTAATGCCCCAAAAATAGGTCCAATCCAACCTACCTATTCTGAGTCGCCAAAAAAATATGGTATAGAAAATAACTACAATTTTATTACTACAATTGTCGTGCAAAATACAACAACACATATGTTATGAGTTTTGATACCAATATATACCAACTGTGACTTATGTCCCAATCTTGGTTAGTACGTCACAATGGCATCTTACATAAAGGTACAGTCAATAACTGTTTTAGAAATTAAAATCTTTGGAAATTGCTCAAGAAAACCTTCGTAAATGGGAGACCATACGTCTAGGTTATGATAGATATCATATGTCCAAAGAATTATCCTTGGTTGAACCAATAGGGCCCAAAGAAAAAAAGAGAAGATTACTATCATGTTCCTTCCAATGATGAGTCTTCTCTTGACATATGATTATCTCCACTGTCTGCAATTGAGAATTATATTTTAAGTAAACTCCAAGATCATATAGGTAGTGCTCGTAGATATACTCAGTAAGTGGATGTACACAACCTTGTCTTACGATAACACGAAGTCGCATGTCATTCGACATCTTGAATGATAGTGGCAAAATACCCTTCCAATGTTGGGTTCGCCTCACCTTATTTAATTAACCAAATATAACTACTAAATGATGTATACAATACAACACACTTTTCTGTACTTCTTAGGAAAAATCTCCACAGCTAGAGACCACCGTTCTATTTCCCTGTTACCCCCGCTCGACCCAGCTACACACTTATTACCTAAAAGGAATTGTGAAGCAAAAGGGTGAGCACAACTAGTTCAGTAAAGAATATTATCACTAAAGATAAATAAATTATCAATAGCATTCATCATTAATAAATCAGAGATTTAGAACATATGGTAGATGATAAAACTTTTCAACCATAGATGCAGCGGAACGAGCAATCCATTAGAAGAGTCAAATAGACCGTAAAGTCTATTATCTTCTCCATGTTAAAAGTCCACCAACAAAGTTTTAACCCTGTAACATCAATCAACAGTTCATGTCCACAATCATGTGAATAACTCATAATCATAATTGTAGTTCTAAATTCCTTTTCGCATCCAAAACGATGATAATTTTCATCACTGTCTTTACCTGAAACATCAAAGATTATGGTTATACCAAATCACAGTTCTTGTTCATAATCATACTAATAAATTCATCTTTGTACTACAGGCCAAAGATATTCATCAACAGTTCATCTTTGCACTACCGGCCAAAGATATTCAACAACAGATCATCTTTGCACTACATGCCAAAGATATTCAACAACAGGTCATCTTTGCAGTACATGCCAACATATTAATATCCCAAAGAAATATAAGCATTTCAGAATCTATATAAACAATAATTATAACCATGTTGATCAATTCACCTTTGCACTTAAGTTAAAGATATTCAATTATAAATTCAATGGTCATGATCATACCAGTCAATAATTCATATTTACACTATTGGCCAAAGAGAATCCATAGTCACGATCATACCAATAATCTACCCATCTTTACACTCAATTCAAAGAGAAATATTATCATTAGGGTTATAAAAATGTTATATATGATAATAAAAACAATATAATCAACATATAGATTTAATCTCAAGAGTAAGATTCATAAATCAACGATAATTTGGTCAAAAAAAGAAACCAATTTTATCGTTAATAGTACCATGTGAATAGTAACTTGTGAATAGTAACTCATGAATAGTAAATCTTGGATAGTAACTCGTATTCGTACATAGTACCGTGTACATAAATAATATCATATACATAAATAGTGTCATAAACATGGATAGTATCGTATACGTGAATAGTAATCCCGACATGAAAAAGGTAGAAATTTCCACAATAAAATTCATAACAATATTTCAGTATAATGATATTAATAGAATAACATCATTATGAAGAATTTAACATCCCTTACAATCCTTTACAATCCCTTAGAATCCAATACTATCCATTGCCTCAAAAAGACAGTACTTCTGACTGGAATACTGGATATAGTGCTGAAGGAACTTGCACCATATAGCAAAACTCAAGATATCTTAATACTCACAAAAATACACTAGATAATATAGAGAGAGAAAACTTCAGTTTTTAGTGTGATTTTCAATTATAACCTAAGCAACCTATTTATAGGAAAATGCTTAGAACACCAAAGCAGAAAATTTAATAAAATATTTATATATTTATATAAATTTTCCTTAGACCACTTTTTTTTGGTCTAGACATCAGCCACCTACCCACCAAAATCACAAAAAAAATGTTTTTGTTGAAATAAATATTTAAAACTTCCAAAAATCAATTATTTCGGAACTTCAATAATTCATAACAAATAGCCCTTTTGTCAGAAAAATTCAAACCACATGTCTTTACCATAGAAAATTTTATTCTCTACAACTTTGTAAGTTTAAGTTTTTCCAAATTCTAAACAAAAATTGACCCAAATCCACGAAAAGGCGATTTTATAGGCTATAATCAAATTTCAGTCAAGAAATGGGGTCCACCGACACACAAAACATGTGTTAATTATTTTATGCAATAAAAATACTCTTTCTCCTCATATACTCATATATGCCACATTCATTGTAAAAAAAATATCACCACTATTATATTATTATAATATAATAATAAATTTAAATAAATTATTTTATCAGAACAAATAAAATATCAATTTTCAACAATTGTCACTTTAAAAATTTTCTCCATCTATATCCACATAAAATGAATATTTTCCTTATCATATAAATTAATAATTAATTATTCACAAATAATATTACAGAATCACAATAATGACAACTAGGAAGTTCCCAGGAAAGAGAGGGCTTTCCAATAAAGATTTCTCCTTACTGGCGCTGGCGCGCAATTAGATGACCAAACCTCTCCTTGACAGAATATTCTAGACATTTCCATTAATGCTATCTAATAATATTATTCAAATAATATGAATTATTGATCTGATAATGGGAAATACTGTGTCGTGACAATTATTGAAACAACAATAATATAAAATATCAACGTAGCAATTATCGAATCAATAAAATAAAATATTGAACAGTAATTACTGTAACAATTATTGAGTAGTGCCTTTTTACGTAAGAATCAATAATTGGTGCAATACCGTGTGTTACTGTACAACAATACGTATTGCTGTGTTTTAACCCCCGGGTATTCCAACAGTATTAACGGTAACAACTACGCCGTTATTTATAAACAACTCATACTTGTCGTTTTCTTCATCCAATAGCTTTCCGATATGGGGCCCACAAAAGGCTACGCCGTCGTACGAATATTCCCCGACAGAAAGAATATTCCACGACCAAACGAATATTCTCCGACAATAATGAATATTTTATAACCACTTGCTTATTTAAAATATTTACATATATCAACTTTAACTTTAAACTTTTATCAATTTAACCATTTACTAAATAGTAATTATAAGAAAATTGAATACTTTTATTTTATAAAATTCGGGGTCTTACAATCTCCCCTCCTTATGAAATTTCGTCCCCGAAATTTACGTACCTGGTATTTCAAAGAGTTGAGAATACTTTGCTTTCATTTCAGATTCCATCTTCCCTGTCATCAAGATTTCTCCATTGCTCATCTCCTGTATTTCAGATATCATTCTACAATACAGCTTCAAAACAAGGGTTAATTTAACAAATTAATATATCACATAATATCCCGATATTATAACTGACCAACAAATAAGCTTAGGTAGGACACACTAGCGAAGGATTTACTCGTCTCTCCCCTCCTAGTTCTATTCCCTGATCTCCGCCAGAGATCATATCCCTAAGATCTAATACCAAATATAACGCCCCCAAAATAGGTCCAATCCAACCCACCTATTTTGAGTCACCAAAAAAATATGGTACAAAAAATAACTACAACTTTATTACTACAATTGTCGTGCAAAATACAACAACACATATGGGAGGCCATGCGTCTAGGTTATGTTAGATATCATATGTTCACAGAATTATCCTTGGTTGATCCAATAGACCCCAAAGAAAAATGAGAAGATTACTATCATGTTCCTTCCAATGATGAGTCTTCTCTTGACATATGATTATCTCCACTGTTTGCAATTAAGAATTATATTTTAAGTAAACTCCAAGATCATATAGGTAGTGCTCGTAGATATACTCAATAAGTGGATGTGCACAACCATGTCTTACAATAACACGAAGTCGCATGTCATTCAACATCTTGAATGATAGTGGCAAAACACCCTTCCAACGTTAGGTTCGCCTCACCTTATTTGATTTACCAAATATAACTACTAAATGATGTATACAATAGAACACACTTTTCTATACTTCTTAGGAAGAACCTCCACAGCTAGAGACCACCGTTCTGTTTCCCTGTTACCCCCGCTCGACCTAGCTACACTCTTATTACCTGAAAGAAATTGTGAAGCAAAAGGGTGAGCACAACTAGCTCAGTAAAGAAATATTATGACTAAAGATAAATAAATTATAAATAGCCTTCATCAGTAATAAATCAGAGATTTAGAACATATGGTAGATGATAAAAAATTTTAACCATAGTTGCAGCGGAACGAGCAATCCATTAGAAGAGTCAAATAGACCATAAAGTCTATTATCTTCTCCATGTTAAAAGTCAACCAACAATGTTTTAACCCTGTAACATCAATAAACAGTTCATATCCACAATCATGTGAATAACTCATAATCATAATTGTAGTTTTAAATTCCTTTTCGCATCCAAAACGAAGATAATTTTCATCACTGTCTTTACCTGAAACTTCAAAGATTATGCTTATACCAAATCACAGTTCTTGTTCATAATCATACTAATAAATTCATCTTTGCACTATGGGCCAAAAATATTCATCAACAGTTCATCTTTGCACTACTGGCCAAAGATATTCAACAACAGATCATCTTTGCACTACATGCCAAAGATATTGAACAACATGTCATCTTTGCACTACAGGCCAAAGATATTAATATCCCAAAGAAATATAATCAATTCAGAATCTATATAAACAATAATTATAACCATGTTGATCAATTCACCTTTGCACTTAAGTTAAAGATATTCAATTATAAATTCAATGGTCATGATCATACCAGTCAATAATTCATCTTTGCACTACTGGCCAAAGAGAATCCATAGTCACGATCATACCAATAATCTACCCATCTTTACACTCAATTCAAAGAGAAATATCACCATTAGGGTTATAAAAATGTTATATATGATAATAAAAACAATATAATCAACATATAGATTTAATCTCAAGAGTAAGATTCATAAATCAACGATAATTTGGTCAGAAAAAGAAACAAATTTTGTCGTGAATAGTACCCTATGAATAGTAACTCATGAATAGTAAATTGTGAATATTAACTCATGAATAGTAACTCTTATTCGTACATAGTATCATTTACATAAATAATATCATTTACGTAAATAGTGCCATATACATGAATAGTGTCGTATACGTGAATAGTGTCGTATACGTGAAGAGTAACCCTGACATGAAAAAGGTAGAAATTTCCACAATAAAATCCATACTAATATTTCAGTATAATGATATTAATAGAATAACATCATTATGAAGAATTTAACATCCCTTACTATCCCTTACAATCTCTTACAATCCAATACTATCTCTTACCTCAAAAAGACAGTACTTTTGACTGGAATACTGGATATACTGCCGAATGAACTTGCACCATATAGCAACACTCAAGATATCTAAATACTCACAAAAATACGTTCGATAATATAGAGAGAGAAAACTTCAGTTTCTGGTGTGATTTTCAATTCTAACCTAAGCACCCTATTTATAGGAAAATGCTTAGAACACCAAAGCAGAAAATTTAATAAAATATTAATATATTTATATAAATTTTCCTTAGCCCACTTTTTTAAACTAGACATCAGCCACCAACCCACCAAAATCACAAAAAACATTTTTGTTAAAATAAATATTTAAAACTTCCTAAAATCAATTATTTCAGAACTTCAATAATTCATAATAAATAGCCCTTTTGTCAGAAAAATTCAAACCACATGTCCTTTCTATAGGAAATTTCATTCTCTATAACTTTATAAGTTTAAGTTTTTCCAAATTCCAAACAGAAATTGACCGAAATCAATAAACGGGCGATTTTACAGGCTATAATCAAATTTCAGTCAAGAAATGGGGTCCACCGACACACAAAATATGTGTTAATCATTTAATGTAACAAAAATACTCTTTCTCCTCATATACTCATATATGCCACATTCATTGTAAAAAAATATCACCATTATTATATTATTATAATATAATAATAAATTAAAAAAAATTATTTTATCAGAACAAATAAAATATCAATTTTCAACAATTGTCACTTTAAAAATTTTCTCCATCTATATCCACATAAAATGAATATTTTTCTTATCATATAAATCAATAATTAATTATTCACAAATAATATTACAGAATCACAATAATAACAACCAGGAAGTTCCCAGGAAAGATGGGGCTTTCCAATAAGGATTTCTCCTTACTGGCGCGCAATTAGATGACCAAACCTCTCCTTGACAGAACTTTCTAGACATTTCCAATAATGCTATCTAATAATATTATTCAAATAATATGAATTATTGATCTGATAATGGGAAATACTGTGTCGTGACAATTATTGAAACAACAATAATATAAAATATCAACGTAGCAATTATTGAATCAATAAAATAAAATATTAAATAGTAATTACTGTAAAAATTATTGAGTAGTGCCTTCTTACGTAAGAATCAATAATTGGTGTAATACTGTATGTTACTGTGCAACAACGCGTATTATTGTGTTTTAACCACCGGGTATTCCAACAGTATTAACGGTAACAACTGCGCCGTTATTTATAAACAACTCATACTTGTCAGTTTCTTCATCCAATCGCTTTCCATTATGGGGCCAACAAAAGGCTACGCTGTCATACGAATATTCCCCGACGGGAAGAATATTCCACGAAAATATGAATATTTCCCGACAATAATGATATTTTATAACCACTTGCTTATTTAAAATATTTACATATATCACCTTTGTGACGCCCCCAAAACAGGTATACATCACCTATTCTGAGTCGCCAAATACATGGTACAGAATACAAATACAACTTAATTATACAACTGTCGTGCAAAGTACGACAAAACATAAGATGTGAGTTTTAATACAAATATTGTCGTATAGACAATATACAAACTCAAATTAAATATTATTACATTTATTTTCCCACTATTTCACTGAATATTTTCCCACTAGTCACTGCTACGTTCTCATTTTCTGAAGAGAACAATGAAAGTAAAAGAGTGAGCTCAACTAGCCCAGTAGGAAATATTATGACTATGATAATGCAGAATATATTATCGTTAGTCTTCAACAATGTTAAACTAATATAATATAACAACCGTCAAGTTTAACTGCAGCGGAACAATAAATCCATTAAAAGAGTCAAGTAGAGAATAAAATATATTATCTTTTATGATTTAAAAGGTTTTTCATCACTTTTATCGCTGGGACTCAGCTTAATAAATAATCTACATCATTGAATCACCCCTGCACTATGACCAAGGATATTCTTTAGTATCACGACCACAATTATCCATGCACTACGGGCCAAGAATATTTGTGTATTCATTAATGGTCATATACATGCCAACAATTGTCCATCAATGCACTACGACCAATGAAAACTTTTACCACATCATTTGTAACATTACGGTCATGATTACACCGAATAATCCCTGGTCATAATCATACCAAGCCCATCTATGCACTACAGGCCACAAATGACTTTCAACAAAATATAAACATGAGGATGATGACAGTGATATAAGAATTCAATAAAACAAGATCAAGAATTAATTTGTCTAGGAACCAATAACGTCCAAATTGTAAACATGATATTGCTTTGTGGAGTAAAATTCAAGAATGCTCAGAATATTTCAATAAAAAGATACTGGATGAAGCGCAAATATCAATGATATTCCACTAATTTCATGGAGTATAGAAGTCAAAAATTTAACCAACTTAGTATAACAAGGAATAGAATAACAAAAGAAATCACCAGGCATGCTATAGACCGCACATGCAGGTTATTCCAACAGGATAATAAATAACGGAACCAGGTCCGGCGTAAAACGCACAGACTGGATATTCCAATAGAATAATAAAGACGGAATCAGGTCCGGCGTAAAATGCACAGGAATAGAGAGAAAATTTATGAGAGATGAGATATTGTCGTATGCCGGGTTTCAAACCTCTCAGAAACATCCGCGTCATACGTTCCTCATTCTCCACCAAATGAGGTGCAAACCTGGATAACTCTGCAAACTTTGCCTCGTACTGAGACACCGTCATGTTATTTTGTTCTAATCTGATGAACTCCACTTCCTTCATATGACGAACACTTTCAGGAAAATATTTGTCATTAAATAGTTTCTGAAACGTCTCCCAAGACATGCTGAGTGCGGCTGGATGGGTACGTTTCACAGACTCCCACCAGTAGTCTGCCTCGCCACGGAACATAAAGGTGGCGAATGGAACCTTTTGTTCCTCCGTGCATCCCAAGACATCGAATATCTTGGTAATTTGCTTGACCCATGTCTCCGCCATGATCGGGTCTGGCTTTCCCTTAAATTCTGGTGGTCCCAGCTCTTTGAACTGCTTGGCTGTGACAACCCGTGAATTGTTATCATTTCCTCCTGTATTTTGAACACGAGTCTCCCTCGTCTGATTTTGCATGAACTGCAAAAAGCTTCTAAACATTGCGTCGTTCATCGTCTGATCAGTGGTGTTGTTCACAGGAGGAACATTACCAGCCTGTTGCACGTTCTCCTCGTTGGTAAGTACAGGCATCTCCACGGTCTCATTAACTCCATTGTTAACATTCTCGGTTGCCATTCTTAAATACTGCCATAAAACAAGGGTTAATTAAGCAAATCACATATCACATAATATCCCTATATACTGACCAACTAACAAATAAGCTTAGGTAGGACAAACTAGCGAAGGATTTACTCGTCTCTCCCCTCCTAGTTCTATTCCCCGATCTCCGCCAGAGATCATATCCCTAAGCTCTGATACCAACTGTGACGCCCCCAAAATAGGTCCATTCCATCCAACCCATTTTGAGTCGCCAAATACATGGTACAGAAACAACCGCAACTTTTACAACCCATAAACTGTGAGTTTAAATACAAACATTGTCATCTAGACAATATACATACCCAACTATGTCCTCAATACAATTATTGATATATTATTTTACAAAAATGGTGAGGACTACTAAACATCTCTCTCAAGGACCATCAATTCATACCCCGACTCGTACCCGCTATATTCTCGTCTCCTGAGAAGAAAATGGAACAAAAAGGAAAAGGGTGAGCTCAACTAGCTCAGTAAAGAATATTATGACTAAGATAATATACAACAAATTATCGTTAGTCTTCAACAGGGAAAAATCTGATAGAATACAATAGACAACAAGTTTTAAATCAATATTCGCAGCGGAAAATATTAATTCATAGAAGAGTTACGTAGAGGATGAAATCTACTAATGTCTATGAATTTAACAGTCCATCAACAGTATTTTTATCCCTGTAACATCAATCAATGCACATCTTGTATCATATATTCATCCTTGCACTACAGGCCAAGGATATTCATTTGTTGGTCATGTTCATCTAAACACCTGTTCATCTTTGCACTACGAGCCAAAGATATTCATCAGAAATCATTCATCTTTGCACTACAGGCCAAAGATATTCAATATTACCTCCTTTAAGACTGAAGATGATAAAAAATATTTTTAAAGAAGCGAATCCAGTGAAACAAAATGACAAGGATTAAGGATTAAGGATTCGTACTTTGTTTTATCCATGTTCAAAAATACCTCATAAATAATCATAGTGGTGTAAAATTCAAGAATGATCAAAACATGGATACAATCAAAGCTAGTATTCACCATAGATATTTTGGACGAAAAGAAAAAAAAATAATTTTTCTGTGAATAGTGCCGTATTCGTGAATAGTGCCGTATACGTGAATAGTACCGTATACGTGAATAGTAACTCCGGCACAAAAAGTTCCAAATTTGATAAAAACGTTCACCAATATTTCGGCATAATGATATTGAAGAAAATAATACCATTTGAGAAGAAAATAACATCCCTTACCTCAAAATAGCCGTACTTCTGACTGAATTTCGGTATAGTGCTGACAGAAACTCGCACCGTATAGCAACACTCAAAGTATACTCACAAGAATACGCTCGATAATATAGAGAGAGAAAGAGAGAAAACTTTGTTTCTGGTGTGATTTTCAATTCTAACTTAGCCCTCTATTTATAGGAAAATGTTAGAACGCCAAAGGAGACTAAAATATTAAAATATAATATTTTCTTAACAATTTCTACGCATGTGCTAAGTTAGACCAGCCACCATTGAAGAAAATTCCAGCAGCCCATGTGAATTACTCACCAACCAAAAAGTGGGTCCCACCCATAATTAATAAAAAAATCATTTTATTTTCCGTAACTTCAATAATTCATAGAAAATAGCTCGGTTATCAGAAAAATTCGAAATTCGCGACTTTCCATGGGAAATTCCATTCTCTACAACTTTGCAGAAGAAAATTTTTCCAAATTCCAAACAGAAATTATCCGAAATCCACAAACGGGCAATTTTACAGTCTATAATCAATTTTCGGTCAAAAATTATGTCCACCGACACACAAAATATGTGTTAAACATTTAATGCCACAAAAATATTCTACCTCCTTATATACTCATATATCCCACATTCATTGTAAAAATATCATTGTTAATATATTATTAAAATAATATATTTAAATGAATTATTTTATCAGAAAAAGATAAAATATTAATTTTCAACAATTGTCACATTAAAAATTTTCTCCATCTATATCCACATAAAATAAATATTTTCTTTATCATAATAATCAATAATTAATTATTAAAAATAATATTACAAAATCACAGTACTGACAACCAGGCCGTTCCCAGGATAGAGGGGGCTTTCCAATAAGGATTTCTCCTTACTGGCGCGCAATTAGATGACCAAACCTCTCCTTGACAGAACTTTCTAGACATTGTCAATAATGTTATCTGATAATATTATTCAAATAATATGAATTATTGATCTGATAATGGAAAATACTGTGCAATGACAATTATTAAAACAATAATAATATAAATATCAATGCAGCAATTATTGAATCAATAAAGTAATGAACAGTAACTCCTGTAGCAATTATTGAGTAGTGCCTTCTTACGTAAGGATCAATAATTCAAAATACTGTGCAATACCGTGTGCTACTGTGCAACAACGCGTATTACTGTATTTTAACCACCGGGTATTTCAACAGTGTAAACGGTAACAACTACGCCGTTATTTTTAAACAGCTTATATTTGTCGTTTTCTTCCTCCAATCGCTTTCCGTTATGGGGCCCACACATGGCTGCGCCGTCGTACGAATATTCCCCGACAGTACGAATATTCCACGACCAAACGAATATTCCCCGACAACAATATTTTATAACCACTTGCTTATTTTGAAATGTTTGCGTATTTTACCCATAACTATCCACATTATTCAAATCAACCCTTACTATTCAAAATAATAATTAAAGGAAATTAAATTTCATTTATTAATTATTTGGGGTCTTACAACCTCCCCTCCTTATGAAATTTCGTCCTCGAAATTGACATACGTACCTGGTGTTTCGAAAAGGTGAGGATACCTCGCTTTCATTTCCGTTTCCAACTCCCAGGTCATTTCCTCTATAGCATGATTCCTCCACAAAACTTTAACTTGTGGTATTACCTTCGTGCGTAGGACATGCTCCTTCCTATCCAAGATCTTGACAGGTACCTCCTCATACGTTAAATCTTCGGCTATCTCGTCCGGTTCTAACTCAATGACGTGGTTCGGGTCTTTCACATATTTACGAAGCACAGATATATGAAAAACATTATGAACACGAGACATACTTGGAGGTAACGCGAGTCTATAGGCTACATTACCTACTCGATCAAGAATTTGAAACGGACCAATAAATCGTGGATTAAGCTTTCCTCTCTTCCCGAATCTTGTAACTCCCTTCCATGGGGCAACACGCAACAATACATGATCCCCAACACTAAATTCTACGTCCTTTCGATGAAGATCCGCATAACTCTTTTGTCGATCTTGTGCCGTTTGTATACGTTGTCGAATCGTTTGGATCTTCTCTGTAGTCATACGTACTAACTCGGGTCCCAATAATGTTGCTTCACCCACCTCGTCCCAACATACTGGAGAGCGACACTTTCGTCCATACAATGCTTCAAATGGGGCCACACCAATGCTTGCCTGATAACTGTTGTTGTAGGAGAATTCCACCAATGGTAAATATTTATCCCAACTGCCCTTGAAGTCTAGGACACAGAGTCTTAATAAATCTTCAAGAGTTTGAATAGTCCTCTCTGATTGTCCGTCCGTTTGAGGATGGTATGCCGAACTGAATCGTAACTCCGTACCCATAGCTTTTTGCAAGCTAACCCAAAATCTTGAAGTAAATCTTGGGTCACGATCCGAAACTATGGATACTGGCATGCCATGCAACCTTACAATCTCATTTACGTACATTTGAGCAAGACGTTCAAGGGAATAAGTCTCCCGTATCGGCAAGAAATGAGCAGACTTGGTTAATCTATCAACAATAACCCAAATAGCATTGATGCCTTGAGAAACCGTAGGAAGACCCGTAACGAAATCCATAGTAATGTGTTCCCACTTCCATTTCGGAATCTCAAGTGGTTGCAATGGACCCTTTGGCACTTGATGCTCTGCCTTTACACGTTGACAAGTTAAACACGTTGAAATAAACTTTGCAATCTCTCTTTTCATATTGTTCCACCAAAATGTATGTCGAAGGTCACGATACATTTTCGTACTTCCAGGATGAATTGCAAACGGAGTATTGTGTGCTTCCATCATGATCTTGTACTTCAAATCAGGATCGTTAGGAACACAAAGTCTGGAGTGGACTCGAAGTATTCCTTCTTCATCAATTCTCGCTTCTGGAATGTCACCTTCTTGTACTTTCATCTTCATATGCATCAGCTCCGGATCGGTGGCTTGAGCAACCTTAACTTTTTCTATTAAAGTTGGCTCTATGCGTATACTTGACATCATTGCACTCATTCCTGCATATGATCTTCTACTCAATGCGTCAGCTACCACGTTCGCTTTTCCAGGATGGTATTGAATAGTGTGGTCGTAATCTTTCAACAACTCGAGCCAACGTCGTTGCCGCATGTTGAGTTCTTTCTGCGTGAAGAGATATTTGAGGCTTTTATGATCTGAATATATCTCCACTTTCTCCCCGTATAGATAGTGCCTCCAGATCTTTAGCGCGAAAACGACTGCTGCCAACTCTAGATCATGAGTAGGATAATTCCTCTCATACTCTTTAAGTTGTCGCGAGGCATAGGCTATGACTTTCCCACGTTGCATGAGAACACATCCTAACCCTTTGCCCGAAGCATCGCTGTAGATAACAAATCCATCCGAACCAGATGGTATTGTTAGAACAGGTGCCGAAATAAGTCTCCTCTTAAGCTCTTGGAAACTCTTCTCGCATTCCTCGCTCCATACGAATTTTGTATCCTTCCGAGTTAGCTGAGTTAATGGAGTAGCAATTCGAGAAAACCCTTCCACGAATCTCCGATAATAACCAGCTAAGCCCAAAAAGCTACGTACTTCAGTGACCGACTTCGGTTGCTCCCAACTTTGTATTGCTTCAATCTTCGTCGGGTCAACAGATACTCCATTTTTTGACACCACGTGCCCAAGGAATGCTACTTCCTCAAGCCAGAACTCGCATTTCTTCAACTTAGCATATAACTTGTTTTCACGAAGCCTTTGGAGTACCAGCTTCAAATGGTGCTCATGATCTTCACGACTTTTGGAATATATGAGGATGTCATCAATAAAGACAACAACGAATTGATCCAAATAATCCTTGAATACTCGGTTCATCATATCCATGAAAGCAGCAGGAGCATTAGTCAATCCAAAAGACATGACTAAGAATTCATAATGCCCATACCGAGTTCTGAAGGCAGTCTTTGGAATATCCTCAGTTCTAATTTTCAGCTGATGATATCCAGAACGAAGATCTATTTTTGAAAAGAATTGTGCTCCTTGCAACTGGTCAAACAAGTCATCAATACGAGGTAGAGGATACCTATTCTTGATGGTGACATGGTTCAATTCCCGATAGTCAATACAAAGTCGCATACTCCCGTCTTTCTTCTTTACGAATAAAACAGGAGCACCCCAAGGAGATGTACTAGGACGAATGAAACCGATGTCCAATAACTCCTGTAGTTGGACTTTTAACTCCTGAAGTTCAATAGGAGCCATTCGATATGGGGTTTTAGAAATGGGCTTTGTACCAGGTTCAAGATCAATAAAGAATTCAACTTCACGTTCTGGGGGTAGACCGGGAAGTTCTTCAGGAAATACGTCAGGAAAGTCAATAACAACAGGAATATTATTCAATTTTGACGTGTCTTTATTCAAATCCATAACATGGGCTAAGAAAGCTTGACATCCGTTTTTCAATAAACGAATAGCTTTATGATTAGATATGACAGTGATTGATTTTAATGGTTTAGTTGCCTGAATTCGAACAACAGGTTGATTAGGAATATGAAAACTAACAACCTTACGAAAACAATCAATTTTGGCATGATGAGTAGTTAACCAATCAATCCCTAAAATCACATCAAAAGCAAGTATCTTTAAAGAGATCAGGTCAACAGGTAAGGTGATGGTGCCAACTTGAATGAAACAAGATTTATAAACAGTGGATGTGATAAAAGTTTCTCCTAACGGAGTTTCCACAGATAGGTCAAAGTCTAATTTCTCTGGAGTCAAGTTTAAACGTTGAGCGCAAGCAGGAGAGATAAATGAATGGGTAGCACCGGTATCAAGTAAGGTATAAACTTCGCAAGAATTTATAAATAGCTTACCCGTGATCACCTCGTTTGGGTTCCTCGCATGTTGACCAGTCACAACAAACGCTCTTCCAGGAACCATTGACTTTGGCTTTTCTGGGACAGTCTTTTGAGTCACCGTCCCCGCTGAACTAGGTTTCGCTACCGTACAATCTCGAGCGATATGTCCTTCCTTTCCACAATTATAGCATACCTTGAACTGTTGTGGGCAGTTTGGACTGATATGTCCCTCTTTCCCGCACTTATAGCATATAACCGGTGGTCTTTCTCCTCCCTTAGAACCAGTTGCTGCCGGAACTGTCGTCTTCATATGGTCGTTGTTAAATCTCCTCTTTTTAAAATCTCCTCCTGACTCGCTTCTTCTATTTTCATAGCTATGATTACCACCAGAGTGGTTACCATTTTTGTCCGTCTTTTTCTTTCTCCACTGGTTATTGTTGTTTTGCTGACTGCTATCTTCAGTATGATCCTGATTGTGGTACCTCGGTTGACCGTACTCGTTGTCTCGCTCCAACAATTGAGCCCTGTTAACAACATCTGAATAGAGAGAAAATTTATGAGAGATGAGATATTGTCGTATGCCGGGTTTCAAACCTCTCAGAAACATCCGCGTCATACGTTCCTCATTCTCCACCAAATGAGGTGCAAACCTGGATAACTCTGCAAACTTTGCCTCGTACTGAGACACCGTCATGTTATTTTGTTCTAATCTGATGAACTCCACTTCCTTCATATGACGAACACTTTCAGGAAAATATTTGTCATTAAATAGTTTCTGAAACGTCTCCCAAGACATGCTGAGTGCGGCTGGATGGGTACGTTTCACAGACTCCCACCAGTAGTCTGCCTCGCCACGGAACATAAAGGTGGCGAATGGAACCTTTTGTTCCTCCGTGCATCCCAAGACATCGAATATCTTGGTAATTTGCTTGACCCATGTCTCCGCCATGATCGGGTCTGGCTTTCCCTTAAATTCTGGTGGTCCCAGCTCTTTGAACTGCTTGGCTGTGACAACCCGTGAATTGTTATCATTTCCTCCTGTATTTTGAACACGAGTCTCCCTCGTCTGATTTTGCATGAACTGCAAAAAGCTTCTAAACATTGCGTCGTTCATCGTCTGATCAGTGGTGTTGTTCACAGGAGGAACATTACCAGCCTGTTGCACGTTCTCCTCGTTGGTAAGTACAGGCATCTCCACGGTCTCATTAACTCCATTGTTAACATTCTCGGTTGCCATTCTTAAATACTGCCATAAAACAAGGGTTAATTAAGCAAATCACATATCACATAATATCCCTATATACTGACCAACTAACAAATAAGCTTAGGTAGGACAAACTAGCGAAGGATTTACTCGTCTCTCCCCTCCTAGTTCTATTCCCCGATCTCCGCCAGAGATCATATCCCTAAGCTCTGATACCAACTGTGACGCCCCCAAAATAGGTCCATTCCATCCAACCCATTTTGAGTCGCCAAATACATGGTACAGAAACAACCGCAACTTTTACAACCCATAAACTGTGAGTTTAAATACAAACATTGTCATCTAGACAATATACATACCCAACTATGTCCTCAATACAATTATTGATATATTATTTTACAAAAATGGTGAGGACTACTAAACATCTCTCTCAAGGACCATCAATTCATACCCCGACTCGTACCCGCTATATTCTCGTCTCCTGAGAAGAAAATGGAACAAAAAGGAAAAGGGTGAGCTCAACTAGCTCAGTAAAGAATATTATGACTAAGATAATATACAACAAATTATCGTTAGTCTTCAACAGGGAAAAATCTGATAGAATACAATAGACAACAAGTTTTAAATCAATATTCGCAGCGGAAAATATTAATTCATAGAAGAGTTACGTAGAGGATGAAATCTACTAATGTCTATGAATTTAACAGTCCATCAACAGTATTTTTATCCCTGTAACATCAATCAATGCACATCTTGTATCATATATTCATCCTTGCACTACAGGCCAAGGATATTCATTTGTTGGTCATGTTCATCTAAACACCTGTTCATCTTTGCACTACGAGCCAAAGATATTCATCAGAAATCATTCATCTTTGCACTACAGGCCAAAGATATTCAATATTACCTCCTTTAAGACTGAAGATGATAAAAAATATTTTTAAAGAAGCGAATCCAGTGAAACAAAATGACAAGGATTAAGGATTAAGGATTCGTACTTTGTTTTATCCATGTTCAAAAATACCTCATAAATAATCATAGTGGTGTAAAATTCAAGAATGATCAAAACATGGATACAATCAAAGCTAGTATTCACCATAGATATTTTGGACGAAAAGAAAAAAAAATAATTTTTCTGTGAATAGTGCCGTATTCGTGAATAGTGCCGTATACGTGAATAGTACCGTATACGTGAATAGTAACTCCGGCACAAAAAGTTCCAAATTTGATAAAAACGTTCACCAATATTTCGGCATAATGATATTGAAGAAAATAATACCATTTGAGAAGAAAATAACATCCCTTACCTCAAAATAGCCGTACTTCTGACTGAATTTCGGTATAGTGCTGACAGAAACTCGCACCGTATAGCAACACTCAAAGTATACTCACAAGAATACGCTCGATAATATAGAGAGAGAAAGAGAGAAAACTTTGTTTCTGGTGTGATTTTCAATTCTAACTTAGCCCTCTATTTATAGGAAAATGTTAGAACGCCAAAGGAGACTAAAATATTAAAATATAATATTTTCTTAACAATTTCTACGCATGTGCTAAGTTAGACCAGCCACCATTGAAGAAAATTCCAGCAGCCCATGTGAATTACTCACCAACCAAAAAGTGGGTCCCACCCATAATTAATAAAAAAATCATTTTATTTTCCGTAACTTCAATAATTCATAGAAAATAGCTCGGTTATCAGAAAAATTCGAAATTCGCGACTTTCCATGGGAAATTCCATTCTCTACAACTTTGCAGAAGAAAATTTTTCCAAATTCCAAACAGAAATTATCCGAAATCCACAAACGGGCAATTTTACAGTCTATAATCAATTTTCGGTCAAAAATTATGTCCACCGACACACAAAATATGTGTTAAACATTTAATGCCACAAAAATATTCTACCTCCTTATATACTCATATATCCCACATTCATTGTAAAAATATCATTGTTAATATATTATTAAAATAATATATTTAAATGAATTATTTTATCAGAAAAAGATAAAATATTAATTTTCAACAATTGTCACATTAAAAATTTTCTCCATCTATATCCACATAAAATAAATATTTTCTTTATCATAATAATCAATAATTAATTATTAAAAATAATATTACAAAATCACAGTACTGACAACCAGGCCGTTCCCAGGATAGAGGGGGCTTTCCAATAAGGATTTCTCCTTACTGGCGCGCAATTAGATGACCAAACCTCTCCTTGACAGAACTTTCTAGACATTGTCAATAATGTTATCTGATAATATTATTCAAATAATATGAATTATTGATCTGATAATGGAAAATACTGTGCAATGACAATTATTAAAACAATAATAATATAAATATCAATGCAGCAATTATTGAATCAATAAAGTAATGAACAGTAACTCCTGTAGCAATTATTGAGTAGTGCCTTCTTACGTAAGGATCAATAATTCAAAATACTGTGCAATACCGTGTGCTACTGTGCAACAACGCGTATTACTGTATTTTAACCACCGGGTATTTCAACAGTGTAAACGGTAACAACTACGCCGTTATTTTTAAACAGCTTATATTTGTCGTTTTCTTCCTCCAATCGCTTTCCGTTATGGGGCCCACACATGGCTGCGCCGTCGTACGAATATTCCCCGACAGTACGAATATTCCACGACCAAACGAATATTCCCCGACAACAATATTTTATAACCACTTGCTTATTTTGAAATGTTTGCGTATTTTACCCATAACTATCCACATTATTCAAATCAACCCTTACTATTCAAAATAATAATTAAAGGAAATTAAATTTCATTTATTAATTATTTGGGGTCTTACAATGTTAGCCCGCATATACAGGTTATTCCAACAGAATAATAAAGAATGGAATAACAGAAGTTCACTTCATGGATAAGAAAGAAATAATACTCCCTACTTTAGAAAAAACTGTATACTGGAATAGTGAGGTAGTAGACTTCTCTTCTTCTTTCTCTCTATAATTTCTCTCTATAATAATCGCTCTAAAGCTTTTTTGAATTGGTGAGAAATGAAGGAAGAATGAGCTTCTATTTATAGGAAAATATAGTTTCGATAATTGCACGTTTTGGGGCTCAAAAAATTACATTACAATACCTCTAACTTTTCTTTCATTTTTAATATAGTCCTGTAAGTATTATCAAACTTGCACCACCTCCCCTAATAGTAAATAATGTGAATCAATAGTTCAATCATGTGAATCAATAGTATAATCATGTGAAAATACGAATTATAGTATAGTACCTCCATCTATACCTCCATTTTTAACTTAGTCATGCAAGTATTATCAATCTTGCACCAACTCCCCTAATAGTACAAGAATGTGATTCAATAGTACACACATGTGAACAAATAATTATATAAGCATGTGAATTAGTAGCAATTAATTGCTTATTTATCCGATAAATTACCCGATTTATCAATATAACCCCCATACATCAATTATCATCGGAATAGATATCGATTTCCACTAACACTAATAATCCCAACACAATGGAACTATCAAAATTCATTTTTAATCAACATAACTAATTCATCATTAATATTATAACTCACAATATTTAACAACCAGGTCGTTCCCAAGAAAGAGGGGGCTTTCCGATAAGGATTTTTCCTTATTGGCGCGCAATTAGGTGACCAAACCTCTCTTTGACAGAACTTCTAGACATTGTCAATATTGTAAATAATAATATGAATAACTTTATCGTCTCAATTATTGATTTAATAATAATAAATATTATGCAGATGATATTGTGACAATAATTGAATCAGTAATATGAGAGATATGATGCATCAATTACTGTAGCAATAATCGAGTAAAACTGAGTGACTTCTCACGTAAGCATCAATAATCAATACCGTGTGCTACTATGTAACCACGCGTATTATTGTACTTTTAACACCGGGTGTTTCAACAGTTAACGGTAAAACTTCCGCCGTTATTTTCATAAAGTATTTTTGTCATTTTCTTAATCCGACAATAATTCCGTTGTGGGGGTCCACCAATGATTGTACCGTTGTACGAATATTCTCTGTTAAAATGAATATTCCCCGACCAATCAAATATTATATAACAACTTGTGTACTTTGTAAAATTTATAAATATTACCCACAACTATAACATTATATCAACTCCACACCATAAAATTCAAAAATATATTTCGAGAAAATTATTCTTTATTCATAAAAGTTGGGGTCTTACAACCTTTAACTTTAAACTTTTATCAATTTAACCATTTACTGAATAGTAATTATAAGAAAATTGAATACTTTTATTTCATAAAATTCGGGTACACTCGTCGCCAATGAGTTTTTTAGAAACAATATTTTTCTTGAAAAAATGCAAAATACCCCTGTTCATTTACATATATATAATTATACCTGTTATAATCTAAAGAAAAATTATAAAGGATTCTTCACGAACGCATATCAATAACAATAATAACTTTTGCTATATCAACCATCAAATATGTAAACAACATAATGACTTATAGCTAGATAAAAGTTGTACAATGTAAATACAAAATGTAATCACAAACAATCAAAATATAGTTAGATACATATACCATCAACCTAACTAGATTCTAAACTCTAGTCTATACAACTCAAAATCTGTATAAATATACATATATAAAAGTCAAAATATAAACATAATGGGTACTACAACCCAAGATCAGGAATGTTGGTATCACCATCGCCGCTGGTCCCATCGCCGATCCCACCGCTGGTCCCGCCTCCTGTCTGCCTGCCGGTCCCATCCTCAATAGTCTCATCAGCATCAGCCCGGCGATCAGTATTCCAATAAAATATGTAATTATACCTGACGATCTGGCCTGATCATCATGTGTAGAATCTCCACGGCCCCCACGACCTGCACGCCCACCACGATCACCATGTGGTGTGTGCGCCATATGTATGTATACTGTCAAATCATAAAAAAATATTATTACATTTGAATACAACTAAAAGAGGATAACATACAGATACAACTATATTATTAAACATTCGTAAATACTATATTTGAGCACAATAACAAAGATGGTAACATACAGATACAACTAAAAGAATACAACATAAATAGTAACCTAAAAGGATACAGCATAAATAGTAACACCTTTAGTAGATTAATATAAGTTGAAGATAATGATTGCACTACTACAAACTATTAAATTTGAATACAACTAAAAGGACAAAAAGAGTACATACTCTTAATCATTTATATCGTCAAAGCCATCAATATCAGAATCGTCATCTTCGAGCAATAGATCTTCACTATTGTTGTCATCAACATCTTCGTCGTCCTCAACGATTTCTTCAATTATATCTACCTCCTCAACAACATCGTCTTCACTTTCAACAGCGACAACATCATCCTCTTCTTCACTAGACTCACTAATAATTGTTACATCAGCAGGTGTGACACTAGTAGACTAGACTTGTATAGGTTCATTGTCTGGACGAGGAGTTGTGCCTTGAAAACCACGGGCACTGGTGGTTATAACAGCATGCCATGGGCTTGCAGAGGTCTAAACACTCTGCGCGTAGTACACCTGTGTTGCTTGACTTGCTAAAATAAAAGGCTCGTCCATACCACTCATCAGTCTTAGTTTTGACTTAACGTTAACAGTCACCCGTCCTAATTTTTTATCTACTTTAACTCCATTCTCAACATCAAACTAATGACAATTGAAGCAAACTAATTCTATATGACCCCAATATTTGAGCACGAAAACTTCTAACAATCGTCCATACCAATCATTCCAAATGTTATCGTAGCAGCTACCTTTCCCCACAACACCAAAATCAGCAGAAGCGACTTCCCCAATATCACAAAACTTAAATCTGTAATCGTTGACAATGCAACATGTATAAGTATCTACAGATCTTTCAGGGTCATCGGATATAAGCTTTAGTCGATTGTCAGCTAACTCATCTGTGAGGACCTAATGTACATTAACACAACATATTCTAAAGTTAATTACGCTATAAGAATAAATCTATGATGGTAGATTTATTGAACTTGTAAAGGTTAGACTTACATGATCTTAAAACCATTGCACAAATTCTCCATTTCTCAAATTTTGCAAATCCTCGTCCGATATACTCGGATTCGCTTCACAAACTTCAACATCATATTGACTGCAGCACTGTTATATACTCAATGTGTTTGTAAAAGAACTCCATACAATTATACCAGACATATATAGTTATAACTACTTACATAATGTATGGCGCTACTTCATTCATGTTGACAAGTGCATACAATGCGGCAGCTGCATACTCACTATCGGTCAAGAAGCGCCTTTTTTTACCACTGAATGGGCGTACAGGGTGACTAAAGGCCGTTAATTCTCCATTTTCCTCGTGCGCAATAGCCTGATTCTGATGTAAGTGATTTTTCTTCGTCTGAACATTCGACTCAAAGTACAATGAGCATAAATTAACAAGTTCCTCCATAACATAACTTTCAGCAATTAACCCTTCTACACGGGCTCTATTCTTCACCTTTTTCTTTAGATGTCGTATATACCTATTTGATATATAGATTAGCAAAAAAGAATGAACATATATTTTACCATATTAAAAACATTAATGTCATTACCTCTCAAATGGATTTATCCATCTATATTGTACGGGACCGCCAAACTTAGCTTCGTATGGCAAGTAAATAGGTAAATGCTCCATTAAATCAAAAAATGATGGGGGAGATCATTTCTAACTTGCACATTATTTCCACTATCTGTATCTCCATTTTATCTATGTCTTTGAGCTAAAGCTCCATCAAGCATAGATCTCTGAAGAAATTAGAAAGCTCTGTCAGTGCTTCAACCACACGTTTCGATAACAAGTCGATAAATGCCACAGGAATCAACTTCTGCATGAATACGTGACAATCATGACTTTTGAGACCCTAAAACTTCAACTCTTCGACTTTACAACACCTTGCTATATTCGAAGAATATCTATCTGGGAGCTTCAGTCCACTGATCCAATTACATATCAATATCAATTGTTCCCTAGTCAAAGTATATTCAACTTTAGGCGTTACCATCTTACTACCCTCCTGATACAGCCACATATCTTCCCTAATGTTCATTTCTACCAAATTAAGCCTCGACTTGTTGTTGTCCTTTGTTCTACCACTGACATCTAGGAATATATAAAAAATGTTATCAAATATGTTCTTCTCAGTATGCATCAGATCTATACAATGACAGATGCAAAGTGAAGTCCAACAAGGCAGGTCAAAGAAAATGGATCTGTGTGTCCAGTTGTGAACCTTGTCGTAACCATAAGCTCGCTCTAATATGTGATTCTTCCCTGGAGGTGGAAACTTTAAATGACTAATCCAACTCAACACTGCTGACCTAGAAAGATGGCCAGGTACTTGACGTTTCTCTATTTTTCGATTGAATTGTTTACTCATCCGTCGATAACGATGTTTAATCGGCAAAAATTGTCTGGATGTTGCAAAGAAACTCATTTTCCCCCCATGTTTGAGCCGCACGGCTTTAACTAACCCCATGCACATGGGACATGACAAGCCCCCGTGAGTCGACCATCCACTGATCATTCTTAACCCCGGGAAGTCATTTATTATCCACAGTAAAGCTGCCCTCATGTCAAAATTCTGCTTAAGAGATACATCATAAGTTTGAACCCCTTGTTCCCACAACATTTTCAACTCATCAACTAACGGCCAAACGTATACATTGATGTCTTTACTCGGACTCTTATCACCCAGAATCAGTAAAGGCATGAACATGTAGGGATCTTTCATGCACATCGAAGGTGGGAGGTTATACACCACAATAATCACCGGCCAAGTTGAGTAGGGCATTGTGTAAGGCCCATTAAACGGATTAAACCCATCCGTAGCAAGTCCAAGCCTAACATTGCGAACCTCTTCAGCAAATGAGGGGTGCTTGCTATCAACATGTTTCCACTCAAGCCCATCTATCGAATGCGTTAGTTGACTTTCGAATATGTCCCGTGTAGAGTGCCACCTCATATCCTCGGCGATATGTGTTGACATGAACAACCACTGAAGCCTCAGGGCAATAGGAAAGTAATGTAAAATCTTTCTTGATACGTATTTTCCCTTTTTCTTGCGCTGTTCACGGTATCTACTTGTACCACAAATATCACATGACATCTTATCTTTATTGACATCACCGTAATACAACATACAGTCATTCTCACAAGCATCAATCTTCTCATACCCTAGATTGAGCCTTTTGACCATTTTCTTCACATCATAGTACGACTCCGGTAACTTATTGCCTACAGGCAAGCACTCCTTCACAATGCTTAACAGTTCATTAAAACCTCTCTCGCTACAGTCATGCTCGTTCTTGAAGTGTAAAAACTTAGTCACGGCAGATAAGACAGTGTTCTTTTCGTTCCCATCATACAGTGGCGTCGCTGCTTCATGCAATAACTCATAGAAACCCTTAGCCCTGTCATCCGGCTCTTGCTCGACGCTACTGTCATCCTTGTCTGTATTCCACTGGAAGTATGAACCAACAGCTTCGACTATCATATTAGTACAATCAAAGGTTTCGTCACCTCTTGATTCCTATTCTGATTCATGTTCATCCAACCAGGTTTCCCCATGATAGATTAATGTCGTATAACCCTGCTTGAACCCATACGCAAATAAGTCGCACATAACATCACTCCTTTCCTTCCACACTTCATTCACATAATTCTTACAAGGACATTTAATCTCATCGCCGCTGACTTGGTCAAACGCGAAATTGAGAAACTGTTCAACCCCACTACGGTACTCAGAGTTAAGCCCACTCTTATCAGTGGCTACCCTACGTTCCATCAAACTTCGATCAATAGACATCTTGGACAACTGTCTGCTATATATATGGAAAGTTAGACAAACACAATCAAGTCTCCAAGTTAATGTATATACAAGCTTATGAGTTTCCTAACTTCATCTCCCACTCTAACAGGTCAGGCTTCTATCCCATTCCCGGATGTGTCGCCTCACTGATGCAAACAACTTGAACACATCTTTAAATTTTTCAGAAATTTTGGCAGGACCTCCCCATGGTCTTCAAGTACACGGAATAGACTAACACATCGTAGTCTAAATATGCACCGAAGAACGTCAAGAGATATATACTGACTAAAAATTCTAAAAATATAAAGACGTGCTCAAGTCGTTAACACCGACCTAAGTGAGATCGAAACATACAAGAACATTCCCAAAACGGGGACTATTTGAGATTCACTCCTACTAAGTGAATCTCAAACGGGTTTCTAAGCTTCCTAAACTATATGAAAATATGCATATGTCAAAGTAAAGATTATTTTTGTATAACAAAAAGAATACTAGCTTTTTAAAAATAGTAAGATAGTAATCTTTTTTTAAAATGTATATTTATTTATTTTTTTAAAATTAATAAATTGTCAATTTAGGAGTGGTGGAATGCTAATGATAATGGCATGACAAACTTGAGAACAGTATGTAACTTTGTAGTACTATTAATACAATAAAAAATTATGAAAAAGAGGAATATGAAACTCTTTTTTGTTGGTAAAATTAGCATATTGACCAATTTATTAAAAATAATAATAACCATAGTTCAGTCACTAACTCGCATGATTCTCACAAGTCACATTAACAAAAGCAAGAACAAAATAGCCACACAAACCTCAATTTTTCTTGAGGATTGTTGTAGTTGTATAAGGTCTAAGAGAAAAATTTTTTCCTTGAGGATTGAACTGAAGAAATTTGTAAGAGAAGACTATTGAGTTTGTTGGAGGGAAAGGAGGGGATGTAGGTGCTTAAATAGAGGTGATGGCCATGAGAGGTCGCATGTGATGGGGTTGCGAAGTTTAATGCCTTTGAGAAGTCATTTTGAAATCATAAGCGAGAGCCTACCTTGAATTATTTTATGTTATATTTATCATACATTATTTTATTACATTGTCACTAGTTCTAAAAAAATGAATAGGTATTTGCTTATTTTTAAAATTTCTCTCTATTTCTCAATAATTTGTGTGAATTTATTGCAATACATATAATAAGTTTTGACATTAGGAAGATGCTCGTGGAGGTATTATATTTTCATACAGGTGGAATATTAATTATTGAGAAGAGCTGTATTAGAAAATCATACTTACTATTCAAATAAAATCTGATCAGCAAAGAGTATATTTTGTTTGGGGAAAATTACTAAACATAGTTAGTAGGAGAATTATGGGGCAGCAAGTGACTGGTCATCCTCATCTCTGATTCTGATGTCCCACTCAATAATACTGAAATCTCATTGAAAATTAAAGAAAAATCTCTTCTAGGTAGAGGGGCTTACTTGTCAACTGACCTGTGTGGTATCCTATGTTACTCGTGTAGGATACAAAATAAAAAAATCCATTAGTAGCCCAAGCCTAATTTTACCACACAAACCTTGAGTTTCAAAGAGTTTTTTGGTTTGGTACAAGGATTATTTTTGTATAAAAATTCCACTTCCCCCATTATGTTGTTTATCCTAACATAACAGAAGCAATCATGAAAGCAGCTGTAATGGAAGAAAATTAAACAATTAACTCAAAGTGAAAATTAAACACTGCAAGAAAAACTGTCGATATGCAATGGAGTTTGAGCAATTTATACACTACAATATATATACATACACTGCAATATAATTTTCATGTAAACTTGCAAACATTTGAAATTGCAATAAGGTCTTGTACACTACAAATACACTGCAATATTCTGACTTAAAATTTTCATGTAAACTAGCAAACATTTGAAATTGTAATACATTGCAATGCAATTGATGTTTGGGGAAAATAGAGTGAAATTGTAGAGGAAGGGGTTATTAGGTTATATTTGGGAGGAAATTGAAATTGGAAAGACATTACCTTGCTCAGTCGAGAGATGACGACGGGAAGAGAGGTGGCGACGGCAAGAGAGGACCAGTGGGCGATGGGAGAGAGCAGCAGGTGACGGCGTGAGGAAGGAGAAGGAGAAAATGAACAGCAGAAATGAAAAAAAAAATTAATCAAATGAGATACCATGGCGATTGGATTTAGTACAAGGGGGAGATTGAAAGTAGTATGCATACAAGCTAATCATGTATGATGATAAAGCATATACTTTGTAATCAATCTTATTTATTTATTAATAAAAGAATTATTTATTAAAGGATTTTAATATCAACATGATGCTGTTTTAATAATATCTGATAAACCCATAGTTTAAAAAATACTTTTAGAATCATGATGAGATCATGCTAATGAGATCTAAATTCTTAGATAGCTTAAAACTAAAATGTTTTCAATCAATGGATTACTAAAAAGGGGATTATTGAATCCGGAAAGATTGGTACGTACGTTGCTTACTCATTGGATGAGGATGATTGATCTCATGATCATTTGTGTGGAGACACTAAAGCAAGTATGTAGGTACTTATTAGAGAATAAGTTCACTGAATGTGACTCGCTAAGGAATACCTATTGGAGTTTTACTTGCCTATCAATAGGAATTCATGTAGTGATAGTAATACAAATGATCCTTAGACTTAAGATCATCATAGTATCTTATATATAATGAATTACACTTTGACTTATTCCTTAAGACTCTTAGAGTATATCAAAGGGTATGCTTGGGTGTAATAAGTTATATATGGAGATAATGAATGATCAATAAAGTATCTACCACTTCTAGTAAAAGAAGAGAAATGTCCTATGTGATTCGATAAATGACAACCCAGAAATCCTTAGCCAAGGTGGAATGAAATTAGAAAGTAGTTTCTAATTTGCATTCATTAGGAGTTGTGCATTTAGGAATCGAAATACATATAATTAAATAAAATAAGACTTGACAGTAATTTCATGTCTTATATTTAATTAGGACATTGTATGGTGAAAGGATTAAATTGTACGGTAACTATTAACTCAAATGTTCTTTTATGATTAATGTTGAAATCTATATTATCTGAAAAGTCGTTGATCGCTAGGGAGGCTTATCCCTATTGTAGAATAAATATTATTTATTTAAATAAATTAATCGTTTAATTAATTTATTTAAATAAGATTAGAATTGTTCTAATTGATTTATTCACAATTGGTTTAATATGGAGAGCCTAAAGGGTCACACCATAAAAGGAAGAATAATTATTTAAAAAGTTAATGGCATAATCGTAATAATATGTTAAGTATATTTAATTTAATCTATGGTGATAGAATAAATTAAATAACTTAATATTTATTATTTAACATTTTAGGAATATTAAATATAAATTAATAACAGGAGTCTTATTAATATTGTTACAATTATTATTATTTTAATTTCTAAAAGAGTTTAGGAATTAATTTAATATAAGTACTCTCATTTAATCCTAATAGGATTAGGAGTGAAAATTAGTTAAAGGAGTTTAATTAGTTATCCCTAATAAGATTAGGGAACCCATTTAATTAAAATAGTTTAATTAAATAAATAATACCTTATTTTAATTAAATAGGGTTACCTGATATCTTTATAAGAGAAGTCTTATATTAGATATCAAATATACGTAATTCCAATTGTTGGAGAGTACGCCCCTTTTTCTATAGAGATAAGAACAACTAGGGTTTGAGTCAATACACCCTTCTTCTTGAAAATTCTTCTTCCTTGGTAGATCACCTCTAGAAGCCACACACTTGGGTGGCTAACATTGATCAAAGGAATGAATCTACCCGAAGATTCAAGGAGATCGCGGAGAAGTAGGAGTTGAACTCGTACCTGTGGATGCTCGTACAAGGGTATGATTCCATAACTTCTTGTTCTTCGTTTTAATTAATAATAAGCATAAAGGATGATCCGGGTAAATGGTTTGTGAAAATTTTTTAAATCTGATTTTATTATGCTTCGGCTATTTTTGTAATTTAATTACTACTTTGATTTTCACAAAACCTTACAGTGGTATCAGAGCCAAACTTTATGCTAATTATTAATCATTGATTCCATATATATATATATATATATATATATATATATATATGGATATGTATTTAGAATAATTTATTGGACATAATTTGTTGTATAAAATTATTATTTTATGAAGAAAAAAAATTCTTTGCCGAAAACTGTTTTCGGAAAACTTTTTAAAACCAAGTCCGTGGGTGACTTTATTTTTCATTCGCAAAACCTGTTTTAAAAATCGCTTACGGTGATTCGCGAGGTAGAATTATAATATATACGTGATATATGTAATAGTTAATGGTTAACAGGATGTCATGATGTGTTTATTCCTTTAGTTATTATTAATATATATATTAACATGGATGCACGCGGATTCACTGAAGCATGATTTCGTAAATATCACCTGAAGCATAATTACGGTTAGAATTTTATATATATATATATATATATATAAATATATATATAATTCTAAATAATTTTATAATTAAAATAACGAGTTTATTTTAATTTTGAAATTGGATTTCATGCAACTTAAAATTTTCCATTAAATGATATTCATATATATATAGAATGATTTTATTTATTGATACATATGGTGATATGTATGATAATAAATGAGATTGATTATGAACTATTGACCAATGTAATTAGATTTATTTTGGCTGGATGTTTGAATGAATGAGTTTTGTTAAATGGGGTTTGCGTACCTTGTCTTTTATGGTTTTCTATTTAAATTAAATAGTTTATGTAATATGATTAGTTAGAATTATTTTTCAAAAACCGGAGATCAAGGAGAAAGGAGCGCTCGTAGACCCGTTTGTAATGGAGCACATGTTTAAATGTAATAGTTATATTTAAATGTTTATTCTTGCACCTTACGATTTGACCTTTTGGTTCACTTGGTGGCTCTAGTGAACCAAACTAGAATAAAAGTTCATAATCAATTCGGGCAGAATATAGTATTCTATATGTGTATGCTAGTATTATATATATTATATATTATGCAAACATGCTTCGCATGTTTAATAATATGACGCTAGTTTTATATATATATTTGAATGCACGCTAAATAAGATGAGACAAATAATAAAAAATCCCTCAAAGTTTTTATATATTAAGTCTTAAGCGTTCAAAGATATTTAGAATATCGAACGTCGCCTTCTAGCATGATAAAATTAATAGAGTATTAAATATTTAATATGAGTTTGTTGTGTCACCACAAGACAATTATTAAGTATTTAAGATGTTAATTTATCACATTTGATGCTTATAAAGAAAATTGAACAATATTATTTTGTTGTGCCACCACAAGGATAATATTTTTTTTTTGAATATATGGAAGTGCTAGGTTGGACTTAACTTAGATAATTTTGATTTGGATGTGCCACCACTTGATCAAAATAATCTAAGAGGCACAACAATAAGGAGTTACATGATGATGCAATTGACAAGGAGTTGTCTACCTATTTATTTATATATAGTTTATTGTGTCACTACAATGTTATATATATTTGAAATGAGATCCTTATTCTCACTAGCAAAAACTTTAATTAGATTTTGCCGAACTATATAGATTATGGTAATATAGTTTGAAGAAATTAGTGAGAGATACCAATATAAAATAACACCTAATTTATTTTGGTAATTAATTAAATAAATATTTGCTAAAATATTATCTTTTACCATGTAGAATTTTGAAAATATCACATTCACTAATTTCACTGCGTAGCATACTTGATGCTAACAAATTGACCGAACCGAATTACACAGTCCGGTTAAGGAATTTGAGAATTTTTCTTAGTGCTGAAAAGACTTCTTATGTCTTAAATTCGCCTGTATCTGCAAAAGTTGCAGAGAGAGCCCTTGAGGAAGATATTGCTACTTTTAAACAGTGGCAAGATGTGACGAACGTGATTTTTGTAATATAATTTAATATTTATTGAATTAAATAAATATTTTTTAATGAATTAATTATTAGATTAAATAATTAATTGATGCAATTGTGATAGATTAATTTAATTATTTGTTATATTTATTAAATTAATGTGGAGAATAATTATTATTCAAGTATGTATTTATGTGAGCTTATTGAATTAAATGAAATATTTAATAAGCATAATGTTATTTAATTAATGTAATAATTAATTAGAGATTTACTAATTTGATATAATTAATTAATGAGAAAATTAATTATGTGAATATTTGAATTAATGACAAATTATCATATTTTATTTAACGTAAAGTAAATAAGATAATTGATTTATTTTATAATTGGGTGTGACATGATTAAACTATAGTATATGTGATTAATTAAAATAATTAGAAGGGTTGTTATGGACAGTTAACCCATGATGGGTAACTGACCATAATGCGCGTCAGTTCTTTATTTTGTACGACATCTTCTTTAATTCCTATTTTCTAAGTCTAAGAACAAAGCAAATGCAGAGATAAATTATCAGAGAGAAATTGTGATATTGAGAAGGAGATTAAGAGTGAGTGATTGAAGAAAATCATCTAAACCTACAAATCTACACTTTATACTCTACACTTTATATTCTGGGTAAATTCTCCAAACCAAATTCTGTTTTACGTTGTTTGCGTTTTCGTAAATATGGCTTTCAAAGTTTTGTAAAGTCCATGTAATTGCGAAATGGTATGATTATGAGTTTGTATATGTGTTAAATGTTACCATATCGTATTTGATTATATATATTTTATGTAAACCATATCATCAGTGTAAAACCTCGAATTTTATGAAATAAAAGTATTCAATTTTCTTATAATTACTATTCAATAAATGGTTAAATTGATAAAAAGTTAAAGTTAAAGGTGATATATGTAAATATTTTAAATAAACAAGTGGTTATAAAATATTCATTATTGTCGGGGAATATTGGTTTGGTCGTGGAATATTCTTTCAGTCGGAAAATATTCGTACGACGGCGCAGCCTTTTGTGGGCCCCATAACATAAAGCGATTGGATGAAAAAAATGACAAGTATAAGTTGTTTATAAATAACGGCGTAGTTGTTACCGTTAATACTGTTGGAATACCCGGTGGTTAAAATAGAGTAATACGCGTTGTTGCACAGTAGCACACGGTATTGCACCAATTATTGATTCTTACGTAAGAAGACACTACTCAATAATTGTTACAGTAATTACTGTTCAGTATTTTATTTTATTGATTCAATAATTGTTGCGTTGATGTTTTATATTATTGTTGTTTTAATAATTGTCACTACACAGTATTTCTTATCATCAGATCAATGATTCATATTATTTTAATAATATTACTAGATAACATTATTGGCAATGTCTAGAAAGTTCTGTCTAAGGAGAGGTTTGGTCACCTAATTACGTGCCAGTAAGGAGAAATTTTTATTGGAAAGCCCCCTCTATCCTGGGAACGGCCTGCTTGCCAGTATTGTGATTCTGTAATATTATTTGTGAATAATTAATTATTGATTTATATGATGAGAAAAATATTGATTTTATGTGGATATAGATGGAGAAATTTTTTAATGTGACAATTGTTGTAAATTAATATTTTATCTTTTTCTGATAAAATAATTAATTTAAATATATTATTATATTTTAATAATATAATAATGGTGATATTTTACAATGAATGTGAGATATGTGAATAAATGAGGAAGAAGAGTATTTTTGTTACAAAAATTGTTTAAAACATGTTTGTGGGCCCATTTCTTGACTGAAATTTGATTATAGTCTGTAAAATAGCTTGTTTGTGGATTTTGATCAATTTCTGTTTGGAATTTGGAAAAACTTTCTTCTACAAAGTTGTAGAGAAAGGAATTTCCTATGGAAAGGATATGAGGTTCAAATTCTTCTGACAAAAGGGCTATTTATTATGAATTATTGAAGTTCTGAAGTTCCAGAATAATTGATTTTTAGAAGTTTTAAATAATTATATTAACAAAAATGTTTTTTACATTTTTGTGGGCACCATTTGCACATGTTAATGGTTGAAATCAGATGACTTAGGTGTGCGAAGGAATTTATAAAATATATATTAATATTTTATTAAATTTTCTGCTTTGGTGTTCTAAGCATTTTCCTATAAATAGGGTGCTTAGGTTAGAATTGAAAATCACACCAGAAATTAAAATTTTCTCTCTCTATATTATCGAGCGTATTTTTTGTGAGTATTTAGATATCTTGAGTGTTGCTATACGGTGCAAGTTCTCTTCAGCGTTATATCCGACATTCCAATCAGAAGTACTGCTCTTTTGAGGTAAGGGATAGTAAGAGATTTTAAGGGATTGTAAGGGGTGTTATTTTCTTCGTAAATTGTGAAACCCCAGATTTTATGAATAAAGAATTAATTTTCTCAAAATAATTTTTTTTATATTATGGTGTGAATTTGAGATAATGTTATAGTTGTGGGTAATATTTATAAATTTTGCAAAGTATGCAAGTTGTCATATTATATTCGATTGGTCGGGGAATATTCGTTTTAAACAGGAAATATTCGTACGACGCCACAATCATTGGTGGACCCCAAAACGAAATTATTGTCGGATTGAGAAAACGATAAAAATATTTTATTGAAAATAACTGCGAAAGTTTTACCGTTGATACTGTTGAACTACTCGGTAGTAAAAGTACAGTAATACGCGTTGTTGCATAGTAGTACACGGTATTGATTATTGATATTTATGTGAGAAGTCACTCAGTTTTGTTTAATTATTGCTACAATAGTTGCTGATAGTATCTCACATTATTTTAACGTAATAAAATAGAAACATCTTTTTATATAAAACAGAATATTTTATTAAAGTTATTCTATAAATAGAATATATTATATTCTATTATGCATAATATTTTGCATAGAATTTTTTTTTATATAAAACAGAATTCTTTATTAAAGTTATTCTATAAATAAAATATATTATATTTTATTATGCATAATGTTTGCATAGTGCCCGCATAGTGTTTGCATAGTAAAAATCTTTTTATATAAATAGAATATATTATATTTTATTTAAAAGATTTTTCTTTAAATATGGACCATCAGATTAAAGTAAATCAATCTGGACCGTTCATCGATTAGTTACTATGCATTCCATTTTCCTATAAATAGAAGCTCATTCCTTCATTATTTTCTTACGAATTCACTGAACTCTAGAGAGAGAAACTATAGAGAGAGACTATAGAGAGATAGAAGAAAAGTTTTCTGCTACTTCACTACTTTTATATCAAGTATTATTTTACGGTAAGGGATATTATTCTTTTGTATTCTAGAAGAGAACTTCTGTTATTCTATTTCTTTATTGTTCTGTTGGAATAACCTGTATACGCGAGCTACCCTATACTTGGTGACATTCCTCTATTATTCTGTCTTTATTATTCTGTCTTGTCTGTGCTATACGCCGGACCTGGTTCTATTTTTATTATTCCGTCTTTATTATTCTGTCGGAATATCCTGTCTGTGCTATATGCCGGACCTGGTTCCATCATTTATTATTCCGCATTTACTATTCTATTGGAACATCCTGTCGGTGTGAATTTCACCTGACCTGGTTCCGTTATTTAGTATTCTGTTGGAATAACCTGTCTATGCGAAGTACAACATGCATGATAATTTTTTTTGTTATTCCATTCTTTATTATACTCAGTTGGCTAAAGTTTTGACTTCTATACTCCATGAAATTAGTAGAATATCCTTGATATTTGTGTTTCATCCAGTATCTTTTTATGGAAATATTCTTCTGATCATTCTTGAATTTTACTCTACAAAGCAGTATCATGTTGACAATTTGGACATTAGTAGTTCTTGGACAAATTAATTATTGAACTTGTTTTATTGAATTCTTATATCATTGTCATCATCCTCATGCTTGTATTATGTTGAAAGTCATCTGTAGCCTGTAGTGTATAGATGGACTTGGTATGATTATGACCAGGGATTATTCGGTATAATCATAACCGTAATGTTACAAATGATGTGAAAAAAGTTCTCATTGGCTCGTAGTGCATTGATGGACAATTTTTGGTATGATTATGACTATGGATTCTCTTTGGCCGTAGTGCAAAGATGAATTGTTTTATGGCATGACCATGACCATTAATGAATATATAAATATTCTTTGCCCGCAGTGCATGAATAATTGTGGCCGTGATACTAAAGAATATCCTTGGCCGTAGTGCAGGGGTGATTTGATGATGTGGAATATTTATTAAGCTGAGTCTCAGCGATAAAAGTGATGAAAAACTTTTTAAATCATAAAAGATAGTAGATTCTATTCTTTACTTGAGTCTTTTAATGGATTGCTTATTCCGCTGCAGTTAAACTTGATGTCTATTGTATTTTATCAGTTTAACATTGTTGGAGGCTAATGATAATTTATTCTGCATTATCTTAGTCATAATATTTTTTACTGGGCTAGTTGAGCTCACCCTTTCTTTCACTGTTCTCTTCAGGAAATGAGAATATAGCTGGGACGAGTCGGGGAACCGAGTGATGGTCCAGAGGATAGCATTAGTAGTCCTCACTATTCTGTGAAATAGTGTGATAATAATTGTAATGAAGACTCCTTTTGAGTTTGTATAATCTTTAGTAGATAATATTTGTATTCAAACTCACAGTTTATGTTTTGTCGTATTGTACACGACAGTTGTATTAGTAAGTTGTATTTGAATTCTGTACCATGTATCTGGCGACCCAAGATGGGTGATGTATACATAATTTTTGGGGCGTCACATAAATGTTATTATTTCTTTAAATATCATTATACCAAAATATTGGTATGGATTTTATTGTGGAATTTCTACCTTTTTTGTGCTGGGATTACTATTCACGTATACGACACTATTCACGTATACGTCACTATTCACGTATACGACATTATTCATGTATATGACATTTTTTACATATACGGTACTATGTACGAATACGGAGTACTATTCATGAGTTAATATTCACGAGTTACTATTCACGAGCGAGTTACTATTCACGGGTACTATTCATGACAAAATTTGTTTCTTTTTCTGACCAAATTATCGTTGATTTATGAATATTGCTCTTGAAATTAAATGTAGTTGTTGATCCTATTGTTTTTATTATCATATATAACATTTTTATAACCCTGGTTATGGAATTTCTCTTTGACTTGGGTGTAAAGATGAGTAAAGTATTGGTATGATCGTGACTATGGGTTCTCTTTGGCCAGTAGTGCAAAGTTGAATTGTTGACTGGTATGATCATGACCATTGAATTTATAATTGAATAACTTTAACTTAAGTGCAAAGGTGAATTGATCAACATGGTTATAATTATTGTTTATATAAATTATGAAATGATTATATATTTCTTCGAGATATTAATATCTTTGGCCTGTAGTGCAAAGATGATTTGTTGTTGAATATCTTTGGATTATAGTGCAAAGATGACCGGTTCTTGAATATCTTTGGCCAGTAGTGCAAAGATGAACTGTTGAAGAATATCTTTGGCCTGTAGTGCAAAGATGAACTATTGATGAATATCTTTGGCCCGTAGTGTAAAGATGAATTTATTAATATGATTATAAATAGGAACTGTCATTTGGTATAACTATGATCTTTGATGTTTCAGGTAAAGACAGGTGATGAAAATTATCATCGTCCTGAATGCGAAAAGGAATTTAGAACTACAATTATGATTATGAGTTATTGACATGATTGTGGACAGGAACTGTTGATTGATATTACAGGGATAAAACATTGTTGGTGGACTTTTAACATGGAGAAGATAATAGAGTTTATGATCTATTTGACTCTTCTAATGGATTGCTCGTTTCGCTGCAGCTATGGTTGAAAAGTTTTATCATCTACCATATGTTTTAAATCTCTAATTTATTATTGATGAAGGCTATTGAAAATTCAATTATCTTTAGTCATAATATTCTTTACTGAGCTAGTTGTGCTCACCCTTTTGCTTCATAATTCCTTTCAGGTAATAAGAGTGTAGCTGGGTCGAGCGGGGGTAACAGGGGAATAGAACGGTGGTCTGTAGCTGTGGAGGTTCTCCCTAAACAGTATAGAAAAGTGTGTTGTATTTTATACATCATTTAGTAGTTATATTTGGTGAACCAAATAGGGTGAGACGAACCCAACGTTGGAAGGGTGTTTTGCCACTATCATACAAGATGTCTAATGACATGCGACTTCGTGTTATCATAAGACATGGTTGTGCACATCCACTTGCTGAGTATATCTATAAGCACTACCTATATGATCTTGTAGTTTGGTTGAAGTATAATTCTCAATTAGAGACGGTGGGGATAATGATATGTCAAGAGAAGACTCACCATTGAAAATAATATGATAGTAATCTTCTCGTTTTTCTTTGGGGTTTATTGGGTCAACCAAGGATAATTCTGTGGGCATATGATATCTATCATAACCTAGACGCATGGCCTCCCATGTAGGAAGGTTTCCTTGAGAACTTTCCAAAGATTTTAATTTCTAAAACAGTTATTGACTGTACCTTTAGGTAAGGTGCCATGGTGACGTGCTATTTAAGGTTGGGACATGAGTCACAGTTGGTATATATTTGTATCAAAACTCATAACATATGTGACGTCCCCAAATTCGGGTCTCTTCCAACTCGACAGATGGTGCTACACGGTACTACCATTCATTCATACATTTCATAGAATAGTCTAAAAAGGACTAATATAACTTATATAAATATTCAAAATAATATTACATGTCCCAGGTTATTTGTACCCCTTTCAGTTGTTCTTGTCATAATATCAATATATATTACAGACAGTCTTGCTATACTATTACATAAGTATGCTACGGGTTCGCCTTCGTCTTGCCTTTATCCTTGCCGGATCCTTCGGTCCGCTCGATTTTAGCTGTGTTCATATGGTTCAAGCAAGAGTGAGCATGACTAGCTCAGCAAGTACTACAATTCTAATAAACAATATGCTTTAAACATAGAACTCATATATCTTCAATAACTGAACAATAGTTATGAAGTACTATCGATAAATCAAAATAGCACTTCTTTTTCTTCAAAACATTTTACACAACCATACTTACTGGAATAATAATTATGGCTCAATTATATGAGCATTCATAAGTTTTTTGAAAAGGACAACCCGGCACTAAGTCCATAATTCTGACATAGCTTACGAGCACTTCTGAGTGATCAGCTCATAGTACTCTATGTTGATCAACACCACATTCATTAAACGTGTATACGTTTAAGTTGTGGCAATCTCACGTGCCTGTCGTTAAACAAAAAAACATTTTAGTATACTTGGTCTTTTGTTGAAAACCAACCAATATAACTTGGTAAACATTAATCATGCTTAACAGATTCATAATATAAGTCCAGCCGAAAGAATTGGCTTAAGACTTCATTATTCAGGACTTCATGCGAACAAGTTACATGAATTACAAAGCTTGTCCAGACTGAACTTAAACAAGAGTTAGAATACTTTCCTTTAGCGTCTGATTACTGGTTAATACTCGTACAGTACTTTAAGTCTTTATGATTCTACAATTCATAATCACGTACCACATTAAGTCATACACAATCAAGTATGATTACTATTATATCTTACCCTTCATCTCAATGTAATTCCTAATTTGGATTCGTTATTTAGGGTTTTCGGCTTTCGTTACGTCATTCTCATTCCGCTAATCTTCGTTTGATTATTAACTCTTAATCAACATGCATTAGTGTCTTACAAGTATTTTAAAATGTCTTAATCATGTTATGATTACATCTTAATACATTACTATTAAGTTCCCTTTCCTTCCATACTTGAAATCTTTCTTCACTATCAACTTCCTTGGACTGGTGCCGCGGCGCCAAGGATTGCCTTGTGACTCGCGCTGCGGCTCGAGTTTGTAGTGTACAATGGTTTGGCCTCGCGCTGCAGTGCGGGAAATTAGGCTTAGAGTCGCGCCGCGGCGCAAACTCTATACCTTAGAAAATTTTGCAGTTTTAAAAATTTTTACGAACTTCCCGGACGCATAACGTCTTCGTTTTAAGTCCGAATCGGTCCGTTGAAAAGCCTACGGTTCACAAATTTCATAATCTACGTGTTCATGTAAAAAAAATTTCTATTTGACTTCGTTTGCTCAAAATTCACCTATGAGCTCATTTTTAACGAAAACGATAAACGTTCGGGAACATTCAAAGCTCGTTTCTTCGTTTTAAGTCGGAATCCGGTCATTTTCGAGTCCACAACTCTATAATGACTAAAATGACTTGTCTCCATTGAAAACCAACGTTTTCGACTTCCAACACAAAATATGACTTCTATTCCGAGAATTTCACGAATTCGACGGTAATCGTCCAATCGTGCGAATTCCGGCAAATCTTCATTACTAAGCATTCTTAATGGATTTTAATCAACATAAGATCATTACAATTTATTTACTACTCCAACTTATAATCAAAGTAGGTTTTGACTTATTCATATAGGTTATTAACTTAAGTCCTTTAATCAAAGTTCTCATGCTATATTCCACATACTACACATCATATGCTAGGTTCTTCATGGTTCTAGCAACTTATTAATATTCAAGTTGCTTTTTCAACATATTCGACTTAATTTCATTCTTTAGTAATTTATTACATGCTATCATCCAACCTTCCCCCTTATCTATCAATCTTATTATAGAAGAGATGAACATATAAGAGAGGAGTCTTACCCTTGCAGACTTCTATTTGCTTTGGAAAACTATCAATGGTTGAATTGGCTTATAAGTGCTTATTGGTTCTAACAAATAAGTTGCTATACTTGAGAGAAGTTTAGATGAAATGAAATAACCAACAATTGAATTATGGCTCTTGTATTTATAGGTTTGGCAAAGTGGGGGCACTCTAGTCATTTAGGCCCTCCATTTCCTTAATCCCACCTCCTCAATTAATCTAATCAATTCCACCTCTTTACTATTCATTTGTGTGCTCATCACTTCTCTTGACCACCACACAAAGTTCTTGGGCATCACTCTTCTTGTTTGCCCATCACTCTTACTCATTTTTCACTTGGTTTGACCCATCAAGTTTACCCATGGGTTGCCCCATGGATCCTCATTAGCTAATGGATCATAGTTTGGGCTCAATGCTAATTCAATTAACTTATCCCTTGGGCTTGCTAATAATAATAGCTTATTTCCTTGTTGGGCTTGCATTAATCAATTACTTGGGCTTAATAATTAATCCCACATAAGTTTACACCTTATAAATATTGGACTTGATCTCTATACAATATTACCTTAATTTCTTCCATTAGGTCTTAATACCTATAATCTCAAATTAAGTCCGCATGCGATTTATTACGTTTTCAATACTTAGATTATTATTACCTAATCGATATCACCTCGATATTATAACATTACATATTTCTCAAAAATTCAAAAATAATTCCCGAGCAGATATCGATGAATAGTGTTTTTTTTGAAAATTTCTCGAAAAACTTTTATTTTTGTTTTAGAAATTCAAACATTTTAATTCTTCCACGTAGTTAAAATACTACGACATTCCAGCGTTTCTAGGTTATAGAACAACATTCATCTTCTCAATACACAATAATAATAAATAATATTATTTTATTCGTATTAAAAGTAATGACAAAATGTTCGATTTTCCGGGGCATTACACTCTCTCCCCCTTATAAGGATTTTGTCCCCAGAATCTCGCTATATATATAAAACAATTTACACAAATAAATGCGGGTAATTCTTTTTCATCATTTCTTCTAACTCCCACGTTGCTTCTTCTGCGTTGTGGTTCTTCCATACCACCTTTCACCGAAGGTATGACTTTATTCCGCAGAACTTTTTCTTTTTTATCGACAATTTGAACCGACGTTTCCTCGTACGATAAGTCCTTTTCGACATGAATAGGCTAATATTCTATCACGTGCTTATAATCCGGCTTATAAGGACGTAACACGGATACGTGAAATACATTATGTATTCGTTCTAGGTCTGGAGGTAATGCTAACATGTAAGCTACCTCACCTACCAATTTCAATACCTCGAAAGGTCCTATAAACCTCAGACTTAACTTTCCCTTCTTTCCAAAATGTATCTTTCATTTCCAGGGAGATACTTTCAGAAATACATACGAACCTACTTCAAACTCTCGATTCTCTCTATGCGGATCTGTAAACTTCTTCTGTTTATCTTGAGCTGCTAGAAGACGCATCTGAATCTTCTTAACAATATCCGCTATCGGTTACACCAATTCTGTTCCCAACATCCGACGTTATTCTACCTCATCCCAATACAGTGGCATTCTGCATTTCCTCCCATACAAAGCTTCGTATGGTGGCATACTTATGCTTGCATGATAACTATTGTTATACGCAAACTCCACTAATGGTAGATGATCATCCTAACTACCCTTGAAATCCATGACGCAAGATCTTAGCATATCTTCTAGCGTCTGAATTGTCCTCTTGCTCTGTCCATTCGTCTATGGATGATACGTTGTACTCAGCTTCAACTGCGTTCCAAACTTCTCTTGTAGACTTCTCCAAAAGTTCAACATGAATCGTGGATCACGATATGACACAATCGATACTGGCACTCCATGTCTAGAGATTATTTCCTTAATATAAAGTTTAGCTACCTGGTCTAGGTTGTACTTAACCCTAATTGGCAAAAAGTGAGCCAACTTCATCAATCGGTCCACTATTACCCAAATTGCATCATACCCCTTCTGTGTAGTCGGAAGTCCAACCACAAAATCCATCGTGATATTCTCCCACTTCCACTCTAGAATTTCTTATAACTGTAACAAGACACTTGGTCGTTGATGTTCGGCCTTAACTCTCTGACAAGTCAAGCACCTATTAACGTACTCGAAAATCTCTTTCTTCATGTTCAGCCACCAAAAACTCTATCGAAGATCTTGATACATCTTAGTACTACCAGGATGAATCGAAAACCTTGAACTCTGAGCCTCTTGTGGAACCTTCTCCTTTAATTCCATCCCATTCGAAACCCAAATTCGTCCTTCAAATCTCAATAACCCCTCTTTATCAAGACTGTACTTAATATCTTTTTCATTGATCAGCCGCTCTCTTATCCGATTACACTCATCAGTTTTGAGTTGCACCTCCTTAACTCTCTCTACGATGGTAGATTGCATCTCTGTCGTAAACAACATTTGTGCCGCTTCACTTGACAGCTTCACTTCCAACTCCATTCTAGCCATCTCTGTTATTAACTCAGTTTGAGCCGTTAACAAAGACAACTTTTCCCGACCCTTCCTACTTAAGGCGTCGGCAACTACATTTGCTTTTCCCGGGTGATACAGGATTTCACCGTCGTAATCTTTTATCAACTCCAGCCATCTCCTCTGCCTCATATTCAACTCCTTCTGTGTGAAGATATATTTTAGACTTTTGTGGTCCGTGTATATCTCACACTTTTCCCCATAAAGTTTATGTCGCCATATTTTTAGGGCAAACACCACCGCAGCCAGTTCCAGATCATGAGTATGGTAAAATTTCTCATAATCCTTCAACTACCTAGACGCATACACAATGACCTTGCCATGCTGCATGAGCACGCAACCTAGTCCTTTATGCGAAGCATCGCTATAAACTAAAAATTTTCCTGTGTCATCGGGTAATGACAAAGCAGGAGCTTCACTCAACTTCTTCTTCAGTTCTTGAAAGCTATCTTCGCATTTTTCAGTCCATACGTACTTCACCGTCTTCCTTGTCAAGTAAGTCAGCGGAGTAGCTATCTTTGAAAAGTCTTGAATGAACCTCCGATAGTAACCCACTAATCCTAAGAAACTCCGTACCTCAATCGACATTTTCGGTTGTTCCCAATTCATCACGGCTCCCACCTTCGCTGGATCTACTGTTATCCCCTCATGGTCAACAACATGACCTAAAAACTAAACCTTCTCTAACCAAAATTCACACTTAGTGAACTTCGCATATAACTTCTCATTTCTTAATGTCTCCAACATTATTCTTAGGTGTTCAGCATGATCTTCTGGCATCTTAGAGTAGACTAGAATATCATCAATAAACACCACGACGAACTTGTCCAAATATTGTTTGAACACCCTATTCATCATGTCCATAAATGTAGCTGGTGCATTTGTCAATCCAAACGACATCACTAAAAACTCGTAATGACCATAACGAGTCCTGAATGCTGTCTTTGGCACATCCTCCTTTCTAACCTTCAGCTGATGATACCCCATCCGCAAATATATTTTAGAAAAATACTTATCCCCTTTCAACTGATCAAAGAGATCATCGATCCTGGGCAACGGGTATTTATTCTTTATTGTTAACTTATTCAACTCTCTATAGTCGATACAAAGTCTTAATGATCCGTCCTTCTTCTTAACAAACAGTACCGGTGCTCCCCACGGTGACATACTCGGCTGAATGTACTTCTGATCCAACAGTTCTTGTAGCTATACCATCAATTCATTCATCTCCACTGGCGCCATACGATATGGTGCCCTGGAAACTGGTGCCACTCCTGGCACAATATCTATTATGAACTCGGTCTCCCTATCTAGCAGAAGACCCGGTAACTCACTTGGAAATACATCCTCGAACTCACTCACTATAGGTATTTGTTCCATGGTCACTCCCACTCTCTGGGTATCAACCACATGACACAAATAGCCTACACACCCCTTCCTCAATAATTTCCTAGTTTGTGTCATGGTTAGACAACACAAACGTCCCGGCGATCTATTCCCATAAAATACTACCCGAGGTTGTTCTAACGTCTTAATGTTCACACATTTCTTTTGACAATCTATAATTTCCCCATGGTTTACCAACCAATCCATTCCGAGAATTACATCGAATTCTCCTAACTTTATTGGTAATAAATCTACTGATAGTTTACAACCCCGAATATCTACACAACAACTTTTGTGAACATTTTCAACAGGAATAATCTCTTCGTTTGCTACCTTAATATTTAAAGGTATAGACAACTTTTCAGGAAGTAATCCTAATCGTTTAGCAAAATCGCATGCTATAAATGAACGAGTAGCACCCGAGTCAAACAGTACGTACGCATTGATATCATTGATCAGAATAATACCTGCGACGACATCCCCTGATGCAACCGCATCTTGGACTGTCATGTTAAAGGTACGACCCATCGTCCTACCGGACTGCGCTGGACCCCCAATAGCTAACTTACCGCTATTAGTGCCCCGGTTCCCGTCTGTCCCCTTCTTCGGACAATTCTTTGCCATGTGGTCAGTTGATCCACACACAAAGCATCCATGGTTCTTCTTCAGACTTGGACAATTAGGCTCAATATGCCCCTCTTGTCCATAGTTGTAGCAGACGGCCTTCCCCTTGAGACAGACTCTTAAATGAGTCTTCCCACATGTCTTGCAGGCCTGCATTCTTCTCTTCGGGTCTTCTTGATTCACTCCAACATTCCTAGAGCTAAATAACTTCCTCTTCTGACCCTCGCCACTTCCACTGGCTCCCTCAATCTTGACTCTCCCGTCAACCTTTCCCTTATTCTTCTTTTCTTTGTGGTATTGGCTCAACGCCTCACTACCACCTTCGACAATTATTGCCTTCTCTAAAATGATTCCAAAAGAAGTACTTTGGAATACCGATATGCGGTTATAGAGCCAGGGTTTCAAGCCCTGCTTGAACCGTCGCGCCTTCCTAACCTCAGTATCCACTTGGTGTGGAGTGAACCTCGCCAGTTCATTGATCTTGGCAGCATATTGGGGCACTGTCATGTCCCTTTGTTTCAACTCCAAAAAATGCATCTCTATCCTTCCCTGCATGTTCGTGGGAAATTAGTTCTCATAGAATATTTCCTTGAACCTCACCCACGTTATAGCATCTAATCCGGTCCTCGCCTGATTGGCCTCCCACCAAAAGTTGGCCTCACCTTTCATCATGTAGGTTGCAAAGGCAACCTTTTGGGCCTCGTCGACATTTGCTATTACAAATGCCTTCTCAATCTCTCTAACCCACGTTTGGGCTTCGATAGGGGTCGTAGTTCCTTTGAACTCCGGCAGACCCACACTTTTAAAGTCCTTAAATGTAGTAGCTCGTACTACACCAGGATTCACGGGAATATTAGCCCCAGTTTGGTTAAAAGTTGCGGTTAAAAGGTTCAAAAATTCTTGTATGGGGTTAACTGGACCTCCCTCCGGTTGATTCGTGGTTGCACCTTGGGTACGGGGTACTCTTCTTGGCGGCATTTTGCTGTCACAATAAACACATATTTCGTTATTATGCATTTCATGTCAGTTAGTTAGTTATTATTCCATAATTAAACAATAACTTAAACACTCCTTACTCAACATTTTTTGAAAATGAAAACTTATATTAATTCATCGTAGTATAATACTACATCGATTACACAGCCCAAGCTGGATACATTACTTTCCCGCTATTGCTTTCCAAAACTTGGGAATTACAAAAGACTACCCTTGATTATACAAAAGAGGGCTATACGTCACTACTATATACACAATATGTACATACCTAACTACTCTAACAACTACTCGATCATATCCGCCTTAAGGCATTCTCAAAATTTGCCTTGGCAAGACCGAAAATAATATCACGGCTGATAGTATGCCGCGTCTGCCCTGTCTCTATAGGATACCCAGCTACCTGCAACTGGAAATCCTTATGAGAACTCCTATGAATATAGGACATTCACTCTATCTTCTGTTTCTTGGTCTTTAGCTCGCTCCTAAGCTCAAAGACCTCTTTTTTAAGCTCATGGACTTTGTCCTTAGCCAAAACTCTCTCTTAATGTTCCTGTTCCCACATGGACTCCACGTCCGTCTTGTCCTCAATAACTGCTTGGAGCTCCGCCTTCAGCTCCTTGACCGCCTGACAATAGTGTACGTTCCTATCTATCACTGAAATGAACAGTGACATCATCGACTCTCCTGGAGTTATCTCCGCTGCTATAGCCACTGGATTAAAGGATACTACTTCCACTTCTTCTTCTATCATGCCGTCAAATACGACATGAGGTCTAAGCTTTCGGAGTCTCCAGACTCCACCACAACTATCTCAGGATCTGCTGCTATGGGGTTCAGTATGATTTCTATCTGGTTTACCGACCCTTCGCTGACTACCTGTACATCCCTATTTTCACCTGACATCTACAACAACACGTAGAGTTGATTAGTAAACGTTAGTAAAATAATAAAAACACATAACATATATAATGCATGTAGCAGCCCCGAACTCGGGCCCCAATCACCGCGGATTCGATACACTGTTACTATAACTATTTGCGGAAGATATAAACATAAATTATTTATACAATACATTACACACTATTTTACCCAAGTCGAATAACCTTAACTTAAACACCATTAATATAATATCTATTATACAACAATATTTATCGCAATATATTATTACAAACAAGCCGCACTTTATATCCCAAGCTGAACTTGGCTTTAACCTTTTTCCTGTATCCGAACACGTTCGCCTTATCTGCAATGTTTTATCATGATATAGCAAGGGTGAGCATGAAAGTTGTCCAGCAAGTTTAAATACAACAATATAACGATATATCATGATTGAAGAGTATGAATAATAAACTGGCTATAATTCATCAAGATAATTGAGAACTAACATGAACAAACATTGACTGAACAAGTTTTATACATGAACAACATTTCTGAACCAACTGGTAATGAAGGTGATCAGCCTTTCATACCTGACTTATACATGCAAGATGTACAGAGTACAATTTTCATGGTAATCAACAACGATTAACCATCAGCTTGAATAAACTACTCTTATTAGAGTTAAGTAAAAGAAAACTTGCCTGAACCGTTGATTACCGCACGCAATTTAATAACGCTTTATCCGAAGACCTAATATTAATAATATAGATCTCCAATATTAGAATAATATCATCACAGTATAATACTGCTATATTTATATCCACAGAATAACCTAAACACATTACCACATAACCTATCAGTCTATACAGCACATAAGACATAGCATCAAGTCAAACTATTTTAGTCTGACTTGAAACCGACACAATTCTATCATCCCGACGGTCTAGTCGGACAAAAATCATGTTTAAGTTCAATTAAACTCTATCTAACCACTTAACCATTATCACATATAATTTCTTATCAGTCAAAACATTTTTCCTAGGCTCGTAATAATTTTCGGATAATTATTACCATTTATCAACATTTTTCAATCATTAGTACTGTATTTAAATGAATTAAATACCACTTAATACCTTAATCATTAATATTCATTTAATACAAAATAATAATGAAAATCATTACATAATATTATAATATAATTATAATATCACAAAGTATTTTTAATACTTTAAAATCATTTTTATATGATTTTCCAACACTTTAATCCATTATCCGATAATTGCTATTAATATTAAAATATTAATAGTTTCATGCCAAAATATTAAAAGTTATATCTTATAACTTAAAATATTTTTATATCACTTAAATCATTTTTATATGATTTATAAAGCATTAATTCTATTTTTCCTTAATTTATTTAATATATCTATTAAATAAACTAATAATCATTAATATTGATTAATTAATGAATTTCATCACAAAATATTAAAAGTCATCAAAAATAACTTAAAATATTTTCTTATACCATAAAATAATTTTTCATGAATTAAAACTAATTTTAAATTATTTATTTAATATTATAATTAAATAAATAAATACCATTTATATTCCAAAAATACTAAATATTTTTGAAATATACTCAAAATAGTTAAAAACTATTTTTCAGACTTTAAAATAATTTTTCATAATTTATTATGTATTTTTAATAATTAAAAACCAATTTTTTTCTAATTTTTAATCATTTTCTGCATTTTTCCAAAAATAAAGCGTCGCTAAAGGGTCTTTAGGCGACAAAAGTGTCGCTAAATGTGTTCTTCAGCTGTTCTTGAGTGTTCTTGTCAGTGTTCTGGTTGGGTGGTTTGACCGAGATTTAATCCGTGTTCTGTTCGATTTCTGGGCCATGTTAAATATTGATCGTGTAATGTTTATGTAATACTACACGAATCGGTCATCAAATATGTCATACAACATTACATGTCGAAGATATGGGCCTCCAAAGTATCTGACAACTATGTTCTTCATTTTCTGGGTTTTCCAGAAAATGAAGAACAGTCGAGGTACTAGTTTTCGATCCTTATAACGTTCATTTCATGTTCGGTTTATGTGATCTAGAGGTGTTAAATTGTAGTACAGATGTTAGGATACAATTATATCATATACAATCAACTTAAAAACATCAAAAACGCAAGATCTGGACTGGTCAAACTAAGTGTCACGAACTGTTCTTGAAGATTCTGGGTTTTCCAGAATCTTCATCCAGCCAGTTGGTCAATATGGTTTTGACCACGATTAATTTTCAATATACTAAGGATCTGGGTAATACAAGAGCATATATATGTAGTCCATATGTCAGGCTACTAAGATCTACCAACAACATGGCCTAACTACTAACACACAGCAAGATCTGAAGCACAGAAAAGCTTGTCAGACGATCTGAGTTTCTGGGTTTTGCCCAGAATTTCAGAAAACGTGAATGGTCAACGACCTTTGACCACTTGTATCTGGAGATCTAGACATGTTATGATCATGATTCCAGTTCCAGATTGAATCCTACATGGCATAGTACAGATATATAACTTACAACATAACAAAACATTAACAAGTAATGATCTAGAGGCCCTGACATATGACTGTCAGGCCTTAAATTTCAAGATTTCCAGATTTCTAAAAAATTAAATACGAGTACTTTTATGTTATGGATCTATGATCCAACAACCCAGATCTCTTATAGACACCTTATTACACAACTTTAAACAACAACTAACATTAAACAACATAAGATCAAATGATTTCAAAATTTAGGGTTCGTATACCTATTATGCTTGATTTCTAATTTCTGATCTTTGATTTCTGTTCTTGGGTGATCTGATCTGATCATAACTTACTATTTCACTCTCTCTCACTCTAGGATTTCGAAAATGAAGAGAGATAAGGAACTTGGAGAAATGAAAAAATAAACTAAGTTTTTTCTTACTTTTATTATCTAACTTTTTAATCCATGGCCACAATTGATGCTAGGTGTCACCAAAATCAGATTGTTGCTGAGATTTTGCACATGCTAGGTTATGCTTTTGGTGAGCAACTCCCCTAAAAGTCAAAACCTATAACACCAACTCATTAAAATAAATAAAAGGGCCATTCTAGTCTTTTTGCATTTAGTTTAAATGACATTCTTGTAATTGGCCAACCCTTAGGGTTTAGGGTTTGAAAATTTTAAGATTTAGGGTTTGGAGCAATTAGGGTTTAGGTTTTAACCCTTAACTTTGTAATTTAATTTCTACAATTTCAAATTTCGGTTTTCAAATAACATTTGAAAACTATAATTAGTATTTACTAATTATATTAAAATCCCTTAATCATACATTAAATCTTACTAATTAGGATTAGTATTTCCTAATTAAAATTGCTAATTAAGCAATTAGGGTCAATATCACAGATTAGGGTTTATAACCCAATAATTTGTGTTTCTAATAGAAAATTTAATTTTCTAATTTAGAAATTAAATATTCGTAATTAGATTAGGGTTTTCTAATTACTCATAAATTAAAAAAAATAATTAGGATTAGGGTTTCCTAATTAGCATTGCTAATTTTAGCAATTAAATCCATAATTGAGCATTAGGGTCTCTGACGGAACAATTAGGGTTCCAAAAATTGAAAATTAGGATTTGTTAATTAATTAACCCTTACCCTAATTAGTACTTAATTAATAGCACTAAAGCATTAAAATTCTCTGTTATATTCCCAGATTAGGGTTTCATTTTATCAGAATCTGAAACTAGGGTTTTCAGATCTGGTATTAGGGTTTTCAAATAATCAATTTAAGATTTTAGATAATTCATTAGGGTTTTCCCTAATTAATTCAATATTAATGACGTTTAACCTTGTACATAGCATTGCATTCCCAATCTAGGGTTTTAAATATTCGATTTAAGATTTCGGACACCCGGAACTGAAACTAGGGTTTCCAGAACCGGTTTCTAGGGTTTTTTATTAGACGTTAGGGTTTTCTAACTGAACACTGTCGTTCTTAATATATACTTAGGGTTTATCACAGATGTAAATTATCTGATCAACCCATGACCCTTAACCACATTCTAAACACATCATTAACCATAATCACATAACATAATCACATAAATCCTAAATCCTGAATAATTCACCTATATCCTTCACCGAATTTTGAAACCCTCAAAATTCCTTCCCAACAACATTAAACGCATACACTTATTTTCTGTCTAGGTCAATTATTTGACCTTAAATCCATCATTTAAGATTTTATATAAATTGCCCAAATTCTCGGGTTGTCACATTCACCCCTCCTTATAAGAATTTCGTCCCCGAAATTCGCCGTACTCCTTACACTGTGCATCTTACACCATTCACACATGAACCTTACACCTTACACCGTGCACCTTACACCATTCACACATATACAATTCACACACATTATTTCATGCCACCCAATACACCTCTCACCAGAGTAAAAGTTTTGAAATTGTGCTGAGGGGTCATATAGACCATGAACACATTTAGTTTTAACGGTAGTGATCATACCGCAAAACAATACATTACTTGGTCTGTTTACAATCACAAAGAAGGTAAACTACCATTATTAGTACTTTAGGTGATCATCCTATCGTACAGTTACGTCATGCGTAACGTATTAATCATTTTTAGCGAATATTTACGCTATTAGATTGGATTATTTATCCAAACATTATCGTTCACCTTAGTCTTATCATTGGATTCCACACCAAAACAATTTGGTTCGGGAAATTCTTTCAAAAAACACTTGGAGTTTTTATAACATTAGTCTAGCTGAATCAAATAGCATAGACTCATATCAATAATTCAATTCAATCGAATTATTTAGGTGTAGCCAAACCCCGTTGGCAAATTAAAATTTTTGAAAACATTTTCGAGAATGACGTCATGATGCCGCACTGTATTAACAGTCCGTTGAGGATTCCGTCATTGGTGATTTTATCATACTACATCATACCATAGTAGAATAGTGACTTCAGGTCAAATTCACACTAAGTAATAATGCATTGATGACTCCATCGTTTTTATCATCTCTGCACCAGGTTACATGGTACATAAGTGATAAATAAAAATAATTTTTTATATTTCAAATCATTTGCGTCTAGCCGAAATAAGTAGCATAGACTTTACTTTAAACCGTTTCAAAAATGGTTACGAGTCTACATTTTTTTTAAAAGGCACATAGTGCGTATTTAGCTTGATGTCATGAATTTCGAAGTTTAGCATAGCTAGGAGTTTAGGAAAACCTAAGTCTCCACTAATGATCATTTGCTTAATAATCTATCTGTTCCTATAATCCTTAACACTCCATTAACACACAACTATACCCAATTCATAAAACCACACTTATGAGTTCATAACTTGACCACAATTATATGAGTTTACGAACTTACCCTAGTCTGACCTTTGGCGTCCGTTCGCTGAGGGGCTCATAAACATTTCATATAACTATGCGTCAAGAATGTCACATAAGTATAAGTTCTAAGAACTCGTACTTAATCCTATATTCTCTTCCTATGACCTATTTATCTATATATAACAACTAGCGTGACACAACATTTCAACTATTACCAATGCCACCAACTAATTAGTATAATTCCCCGCCTATACAAGGAATCATACAACTCAGTTGCTAACACAAGTCCTCACTGAAATCCCCACCTAATCTTAACCCCCTTTTTCATATGAATTTCATTTAATCCGTATCCATAATCCACAACTCATTTATGAGTTTTCATTTTTATAGTACCATTTCATAGTACAACTTTCACACAGCGTCTTGCTGTAAACTTTTCAATCATTAGATTGATTCATTTCCCATATCATAACCTTTATCAGATCATGGGGTGATCTTATCGTATATATTACGATTCAATTCCATGCACTATGATCTTTTTGTTTTACGATCTCCTATCCCTGCACTTTCAGTCTTTTAGACTCGATCTATTCACCGTTACTGTTCAACTTTATTATCAGAGTTAGGGAACTCTGTGTCTTAACAATTTACCGAGATTCATCTTTGAATCTTACCGACCAACTAACTCTATGTGAGTTAGATCTTATCCTAATCATTGCGGTTATTGGTCTCAGGTATTCCTACCTAAGCTTCATAACCAACAGCTCTGATACCAACGGTAGCAGCCCCGAACCCGGGCCCCAAATTGCCACGGATTTGGTACACTGTTACTATAACTATTTGCGGAAGATATAAACATAAATTATTTATACAATACATTACACACTATTTTACCCAAGTCGAGTAACCTTAACTTAAACACCATTCATATAATATCTATTATACAACAATATTTATCACAATATATTATTACAAACAAGTTGCACTTTATATCCCAAGCTGAACTTGACTTTAACATTTTTCCTGTATCCGAACACGTTCGCCTTATCTGCAATGTTTTATCATGATATAGCAAGGGTGAGCATGAAAGTTGCCCAGCAAGTTTAAATACAACAATATAACGATATATCATGATTGAAGAGTATGAATAATAAGCTGGCTATAATTCATCAAGATAATTGAGAACTAGCATGAACAAACATTGACTGAACAAGTTTTATACATGAACAACATTTCTGAACCAACTGGTAATGAAGGTGATCAGCCTTTCATACCTGACTTATACATGCAAGATGTACAGAGTACAATTTTCATGGTAATCAACAACGATTAACCATCAGCTTGAATAAACTACTATTATTAGAGTTAAGTAAAAGAAAACTTGCCTGAACCGTTGATTACCGCACGCAATTTAATAACGCTTTATCCGAAGACCTAATATTAATAATATAGATCTCTAATATTAGAATAATATCATTACAGTATAATACTGCTATATTTATATCCACAGAATAACCTAAACACATTACCACATAACCTATCAGTCTATACAGCACATAAGACATAGCATCAAGTCAAACTATTTTAGTCTGACTTGAAATCGACACAATTCTATCATCCCGACGGTCTAGTCGGACAAAAATCGAGTTTAAGTTCAATTAAACTCTATCTAACCACTTAACCATTATCACATATAATTTCTTATCAGATAAAATATTTTTCCTAGGCTCGTAATAATTTTCGGATAATTATTACCATTTATCAACATTTTTCAATCATTAGTACTGTATTTAAATGAATTAAATACCACTTAATACCTTAATCAATAATATTCATTTATTATAAAATATTAATGAAAATCATTACATAATATTATAATATAATTATAATATCACAAAGTATTTTTAATACTTTAAAATCATTTTAATATGATTTTCCAACACTTTAATCCATTATCCGATAATTGCTATTAATATTAAAATATTAATAGTTTCATGCCAAAATATCAAAAGTTATATTTTATAACTTAAAATATTTTTATATAACTTAAATCATTTTATATGATTTATAAAGCATTAATTCCATTTTTCCTTAATTTATTTAATATATCTATTAAATAAACTAATAATCATTAATATTGATTAATTAATGAATTTCATCACAAAATATTAAAAGTCATCAAAAATAACTTAAAATATTTTCTTATACCATAAAATAATTTTTCATGATTCTTCATGAATTAAAACTATTTTTAAATAATTTATTTAATATTATAATTAAATAAATAAATACCATTTATATTCCAAAAAATACTAAATATTTTTGAAATATACTCAAAATAGTTAAAAACTATTTTTCAGACTTTAAAATAATTTTTCATAATTTATTATGTATTTTTAATAATTAAAAACCATTTTTTCTAATTTTTAATCATTTTCTCCATTTTTCCGAAAATAAAGCGTCGCTAAAGGGTCTTTAGGCGACAAAAGTGTCGCTAAATGTGTTCTTCAGCTGTTCTTGAGTGTTCTTGTCAGTGTTCTGGTTGGGTGGTTTGACCGAGATTTAATCCGTGTTCTGTTCGATTTCTGGGCCATGTTAAATATTGATCGTGTAGTGTTTATGTAATACTACACGAATCGGTCATCAAATATGTCATACAACATTACATGTCGAAGATCTGGGCCTCCAAAGTATCTGACAACTATGTTCTTCATTTTTTGGGTTTTCCAAAAAATGAAGAACAGTCGAGGTACTAGTTTTCGATCCTTATAACTTTCATTTCAGGTTCGATTTATGTGATCTAGAGGTGTTAAATTGTAGTACAGATGTTAGGATACAATTATATCATATACAATCAACTTAAAAACATCAAAAACGCAAGATCTGGACTGGTCAAACTAAGTGTCACGAACTGTTCTTGAAGATTCTGGGTTTTCCAGAATCTTCATCCAGCCAGTTGGTCAATATGGTTTTGACCACGATTAATTTTCAATATACTAAGGATCTGGGTAATACAAGAGCATATATATGTAGTCCATATGTCAGGCTACTAAGATCTACCAACAACATGGCCTAACTACTAACACACCGCAAGATCTGAAGCACAGAAAAGCTTGTCAGACGATCTGAGTTTCTGGGTTTTGCCCAGAATTTCAGAAAACGTGAATGGTCAACGACCTTTAACTGCTTGTATCTGGAGATCTAGACAAGTTATGATCATGTTTCCAGTTCCAGATTGAATCCTACATGGCATACTACAGATATATAACTTACAACATAACAAAACATTAACAAGTAATGATCTAGAGGCCCTGACATATGACTGTCAGGCCTTAAATTTCCAGATTTCCAGATTTCTAAAAAATTAAATCCGAGTACTTTTATGTTATGGATCTATGATCCAACAACCCAGATTTCTTATAGACACCTTATTACACAACTTTAGACAACAACTAACATTAAACAACATAAGATCAAATGATTTCAAAATTTAGGGTTCATATACCTATTATGCTTGATTTCTAATTTCTGATCTTTGATTTCTGTTCTTGGGTGGTCTGATTTGATCATAACTTACTATTTCACTCTCTCTCACTCTAGGATTTCGAAAATGAAGAGAGATAAGGAACTTGGAGAAATGAAAAAATAAACTAAGCTTTTTCTTACTTTTATTATCTAACTTTTTAATCCATGGCCACAATTGATGCTAGGTGTCACCAAAATCAGATTGTTGCTGAGATTTTGCACATGCTAGGCTATGCTTTTGGTGAGCAACTCCCCTAAAAGTCAAAACCTATAACACAAACTCATTAAAATAAATAAAATGGCCATTCTAGTCTTTTTGCATTTAGTTTAAATGGCATTCTTGTAATTGGCCAACCCTTAGGGTTTAGGGTTTGAAAATTTTAAGGTTTAGGGTTTGGAGCAATTAGGGTTTAGGTTTTAACTCTTAACTTTGTAATTTAATTTCTACAATTTCAAATTTCGGTTTTCAAATAACATTTGAAAATTATAATTAGTATTTACTAATTATATTAAAATTCCTTAATCATACATTAAATCTTACTAATTAGGATTAGTATTTCCTAATTAAAATTGCTAATTAAGCAATTAGGGTCAATATCACAGATTAGGGTTTATAACCCAATAATTAGGGTTTCTAATAGAAAATTTAATTTTCTAATTTAGAAATTAAATATTCGTAATTAGATTAAGGTTTTCACTCTATCTTCTGTTTCTTGGTCTTTAGCTCGCTCCTAAGCTCAAAGACCTCTTTTTTTAGCTCATGGACTTTGTCCTTAGCCAAAACTCTCTCTTAATGTTCCTGTTCCCACATGGACTCCACGTCCGTCTTGTCCTCAATAGCTGCTTGGAGCTCCGCCTTCAGCTCCTTGACCTCCTGACAATAGTGTACGTTCCTATCTATCACTGACATGAACAGTGACATCATCGACTCTCCTGGAGTTATCTCCGCTGCTATAGCCACTGGATTAAAGGATACTACTTCCACTTCTTCTTCTTCTATCATGCCGTCAAATACCGACATGAGGTCTAAGCTTTCGAAGTCTCCAGACTCCACCACAACTATCTCATGATCTGCTGCTATGGGGTTCAGTATGATTTCTATCTGGTTTACCGACCCTTCGCTGACTACCTGTACATCCCTATTTTCACCTGACATCTACAACAACACGTAGAGTTGATTAGTAAACGTTAGTAAAATAATAAAAACACATAACATATATAATGCATGTAGCAGCCCCGAACTCGGGCCCCAAATCGCCGCGGATTCGGTACACTGTTACTATAACTATTTGCGCAAGATATAAACATAAATTGTTTATACAATACATTACACACAATTTTACCCAAGTCGAGTAACCTTAACTTAAACACCATTAATATAATATCTATTATACAACAATATTTATCACAATATATTATTACAAACAAGCCATACTTTATATCCCAAGCTGAACTTGGCTTTAAACTTTTTCCTGTATCCGAACACGTTCGCCTTATCTGCAATGTTTTATCATGATATAGCAAGGGTGAGCATGAAAGTTGCCCAGCAAGTTTAAATACAACAATATAACGATATATCATGATTGAAGAGTATGAATAATAAGCTGGCTATAATTCATCAAGATAATTGAGAACTAGCATGAACAAACATTGACTGAACAAGTTTTATACATGAACAACATTTCTGAACCAACTGGTAATGAAGGTGATCAGCCTTTCATACCTGACTTATACATGCAAGATGTACAGAGTACAATTTTCATGGTAATCAACAACGATTAACCATCAGCTTGAATAAACTACTCTTATTAGAGTTAAGTAAAAGAAAACTTGCCTGAACCGTTGATTACCGCACGCAATTTAATAACGCTTTATTCGAAGACCTAATATTAATAATATAGATCTCCAATATTAGAATAATATCATCATAGTATAATACTGCTATATTTATATCCACAGAATAACCTAAACACATTACCACATAACCTATCAGTCTATACAACACATAAGACATAGCATCAAGTCAAACTATTTTAGTCTGACTTGAAACCGACACAATTCTATCAACCCGACGGTCTAGTCGGACAAAAATCATGTTTAAGTTCAATTAAACTCTATCTAACCACTTAACCATTATCACATATAATTTCTTATCAGACAAAATATTTTTCCTTGGCTCGTAATAATTTTCGGATAATTATTACCATTTATCAACATTTTTCAATCATTAGTACTGTATTTAAATGAATTAAATACCACTTAATACCTTAATCATTAATATTCATTTAATATAAAATATTAATGAAAATCATTACATAATATTATAATATAATTATAATATCACAAAGTATTTTTAATACTTTAAAATCATTTTTATATGATTTTCCAACACTTTAATCCATTATCCGATAATTGCTATTAATATTAAAATATTAATAGTTTCATGCCAAAATATTAAAAGTTATATCTTATAACTTAAAATATTTTTATATCACTTAAATCATTTTTATATGATTTATAAAGCATTAATTCCATTTTTCCTTAATTTATTTAATATATCTATTAAATAAACTAATAATCATTAATATTGATTAATTAATGAATTTCATCACAAAATATTAAAAGTCATCAAAAATAAATTAAAATATTTTCTTATACCATAAAATAATTTTTCATGAATTAAAACTAATTTTAAATTATTTATTTAATATTATAATTAAATAAATAAATACCATTTATATTCCAAAAATACTAAATATTTTTGAAATATACTCAAAATAGTTAAAAACTATTTTTCAGACTTTAAAATAATTTTTCATAATTTATTATGTATTTTTAATAATTAAAAACCAATTTTTTTCTAATTTTTAATCATTTTCTGCATTTTTCCAAAAATAAAGCGTCGCTAAAGGGTCTTTAGGCGACAAAAGTGTCGCTAAATGTGTTCTTCAGCTGTTCTTGAGTGTTCTTGTCAGTGTTCTGGTTGGGTGGTTTGACCGAGATTTAATCCGTGTTCTGTTCGATTTCTGGGCCATGTTAAATATTGATCGTGTAATGTTTATGTAATACTACACGAATCGGTCATCAAATATGTCATACAACATTACATGTCGAAGATATGGGCCTCCAAAGTATCTGACAACTATGTTCTTCATTTTCTGGGTTTTCCAGAAAATGAAGAACAGTCGAGGTACTAGTTTTCGATCCTTATAACGTTCATTTCATGTTCGGTTTATGTGATCTAGAGGTGTTAAATTGTAGTACAGATGTTAGGATACAATTATATCATATACAATCAACTTAAAAACATCAAAAACGCAAGATCTGGACTGGTCAAACTAAGTGTCACGAACTGTTCTTGAAGATTCTGGGTTTTCCAGAATCTTCATCCAGCCAGTTGGTCAATATGGTTTTGACCACGATTAATTTTCAATATACTAAGGATCTGGGTAATACAAGAGCATATATATGTAGTCCATATGTCAGGCTACTAAGATCTACCAACAACATGGCCTAACTACTAACACACAGCAAGATCTGAAGCACAGAAAAGCTTGTCAGACGATCTGAGTTTCTGGGTTTTGCCCAGAATTTCAGAAAACGTGAATGGTCAATGACCTTTGACCGCTTGTATCTGGAGATCTAGACATGTTATGATCATGATTCCAGTTCCAGATTGAATCCTACATGGCATACTACCGATATATAACTTACAACATAACAAAACATTAACAAGTAATGATCTAGAGGCCCTGACATATGACTGTCAGGCCTTAAATTTCCAGATTTCCAGATTTCTAAAAAACTAAATCTGAGTACTTTTATGTTATGGATCTATGATCCAACAACCCAGATCTCTTATAGACACCTTATTACACAACTTTAAACAACAACTAACATTAAACAACATAAGATCAAATGATTTCAAAACTTAGGGTTCGTATACCTATTATGCTTGATTTCTAATTTCTGATCTTTGATTTCTGTTCTTGGGTGATCTGATCTGATCATAACTTACTATTTCACTCTCTCTCACTCTAGGATTTCGAAAATGAAGAGAGATAAGGAACTTGGAGAAATGAAAAAATAAACTAAGCTTTTTCTTACTTTTATTATCTAACTTTTTAATCCATGGCCACAATTGATGCTAGGTGTCACCAAAATCAGATTGTTGCTGAGATTTTGCACATGCTAGGCTATGCTTTTGGTGAGCAACTCCCCTAAAAGTCAGAACCTATAACACCAACTCATTAAAATAAATAAAAGGGCCATTCTAGTCTTTTTGCATTTAGTTTAAATGGCATTCTTGTAATTGGCCAACTCTTAGGGTTTAGGGTTTGAAAATTTTAAGGTTTAGGGTTTGGAGCAATTAGGTTTTAGGTTTTAACCCTTAACTTTGTAATTTAATTTCTACAATTTCAAATTTCGGTTTTCAAATAACATTTCAAAATTATAATTAGTATTTACTAATTATATTAAAATCCCTTAATCATACATTAAATCTTACTAATTAGGATTAGTATTTCCTAATTAAAATCGCTAATTAAGCAATTAGGGTCAATATCACAGATTAGGGTTTATAACCCAATAATTATTGTTTCTAATAGAAAATTTAATTTTCTAATTTAGAAATTAAATATTCGTAATTAGATTAGGGTTTTCTAATTACTCATAAATTAAAAAAAATAATTAGGATTAGGGTTTCCTAATTAGCATTGCTAATTTTAGCAATTAAATCCATAATTGAGTATTAGGGTCTCTGACAGAACAATTAGGGTTCCAAAAATTGAAAATTAGGGTTTGTTAATTAATTAACCCTTACCCTAATTAGTACTTAATTAATAGCATTAAAGGATTAAAATTCTCTGTTATATTCCCAGATTAGGGTTTCATTTTATCAGAATCTGAAACTAGGGTTTTCAGATCTGGTATTAGGGTTTTCAAATAATCAATTTAAGATTTTAGATAATTCATTAGGGTTTTCCCTAATTAATTCAATATTAATGACGTTTAACCTTGTACATAGCATTGCATTCCCAATCTAGGGTTTTAAATATCCGATTTAAGATTTCGGACACCCGAAACTGAAACTAGGGTTTCCAGAATCGGTTTCTAGGGTTTTTTATTAGACTTTAGGGTTTTCTAACTGAACACTGTCGTTCTTAATATATACTTAGGGTTTATCACAGATGTAAATTATCTGATCAACCCATGACCCTTGACCACATTCTAAACACATCATTAACCATAATCACATAATATAATCACATAAATCCTTAATCCTGAATAATTCACCTATATCCTTCACCGAATTTTGAAACCCTCAAAATTCCTTCCCAACAGCATTAAACGCATACACTTATTTTCTGTCTTGGTCTATTATTTGACCTTAAATCCATCATTTAAGATTTTATATAAATTGCCCAAATTCTCGGGTTGTCACAATGCATTTTTATAAGGTTAACTTACATATTTTATTCTTTGACTTTTCTTAAGGTTATGACTTTAGGTTTTTACTTCCCCCCTTAAGTTTTATAACCTAATGCTTTGATACCAACCTGTGACATCCCCAAATCCGGGTCTCTTCCAACCCGACAGATGGTGCTACACGGTACTACCATTCATTCATACATTTCATAGAATAGTCAAAAAAGGACTAATATAACTTATATATATATTCAAAATAATATTACATGTCCTAGGTTATTTGTACCCCTTTCAATTGTTCTAGTCATAATATCAATATATTATAGATAATCTTGCTATACTATTACATAAGTATACTACGGGTTCGCCTTCGTCTTGCCTTTATCCTTGTCGGATCCTTCGGTCCGCTCGATTTTAGCTGTGTTCATATGGTTGAAGCAAGAGTGAGCATGACTAGCTCAGCAAGTACTACAATTCTAATAAACAACATGCTTGAAACATATAACTCATATATCTTCAATAACTGAACAATAGTTACGAAGTACTATCGATAAATCAAAATAGCACTTCTTTTTCTTCAAAACGTTTTACACAACCATACTTACTGGAATAATAATTATGGCTCAATTATATGAGCATTCATAAGTTCTATTAAAAAGGACAACTCGGCACTAAGTCCGTAAGTCCGTCATAGCTTACGAGCACTTCTGAGTGATCAGCTCATAGTACTCTATGTTGATCAACACTACATTCATTAAACGTGTATACGTTTAAGTTGTGGCAACCTCACGTGCCTATCGTTAAACGACAAAAACATTTTAGTATACTTGGTCTTCGATTGAAAACCAACCAATATAACTCGGTAAACATTAATCATGCTTGACAGATTCATAATATAAGTACAGCCGAAAGAATTGGCTTAAGACTTCATTATTCAGGACTTCATGCGAACATGTTACACGAATTACAAAGCTTGTCCAGACTGAACTGAAACAAGAGTTAGAATACTTGCCTTTAGCGTCTGATTACTGGTTAATACTCGTACAGTACTTTAAGTCTTTATGATTCTACAAGTCATAATCACGTACCACATTAAGTTATACACAATCAAGTATGATTAATATTATATCTTACCCTTCATCTCAATGTAATTCCTAATTTAGATTCGTTATTTAGGGTTTTCGGCTTACGTTATGTCATTCTCATTCTGCTAATCTTCGATTGATTATTAAATCTTAATCAACATGCATTAGTGTCTTACAAGTACCTTACAATGTCTTAATCATGTTATGATTACATCTTAATACATTACTATTAAGTTCCCTTTCCTTCCATACTTGAAATCTTTCTTCACTATAAACTTCCTTGGACTGGCACCGCGACGCCAAGGATTGCCTTGTGACTCGTGCTACAGTGCAAGTTTGCAGTGTACAATGGTTCGGCCTTGCGCTGCTGTACGGGAAATTAGGCTCGCGCCGCGGCGCGGACTCTTTACCTTAGAAAATTTTGCAGTTTTGAAAATTTTTACAAACTTCCCGGACGCATAAGTTCTTTGTTTTAAGTCCAAATTGGTCCGTTCAAAAGCCTACGGTTCACAAATTTCATAATCTACGCGTTCATGCAAAATTTTTATCTATTTGACTTTGTTTGCTCAAAATTCACCTATTAGTTCATTTTTAACGAAAACGATAAACGTTCGGGAACGTTCAACGCTCGTTTCTTTGTTTTAAGTCGGAATCTGGTCATTTTTGAGTCTGCAACTCTATAATGACTAAAATGACTTGCCTCCATCGAAAACCAACGTTTCTAACTTCGAACACAAAATACGACTTCCATTCTGAGAATTTCATGAATTCGACGGTAATCGTCTAATCGTACGAATTCCGACAAATCTTCATTACTAAGCGTTCTTAATGGATTTTAATCGACATACGATCATTACAAGTTATTTACTACTCCAACTTATAATCAAAGTAGGTTTTGACTTATTCACATAGGTTATTAACTTAAGTCCTTTAATCAAAGTTCTCATGTTATATTCCACATACTAAACATCATATGCTATGTTCTTCATGGTTCTAGCAACTTATTAATATTCAAGTTGTTTTTTCAACTTATTCGGCTTAAGTTCATTCTTTAGTAATTTATTACATGTTATCATCCAACCCTCCCCCTTCTCTATCAATCCTATTATTGAAGAGATGAAGATATAAGAGAGGAGTCTTACCCTTGAAGACTTCTATTTTCTTTGGAAAACTATCAATGGTTGAATTGGCTTATAAGTGCTTATTGGTTTTAATAAATAAGTTGCTATACTTGAGTGAAGTTTGGATGAAATGAAATAACCAACAATTGAATTGTGGCTCTTGTATTTATAGGCTTGGCAAAGTGGGGGCACTCTAGTCATTTAGGCCCTCCACTCCTTAATCCCACCTCCTCAATTAATCTAATCAATTCCACCTCCTTACTATTCATTTGTGTGCACATCACTTCTCTTGACCACCACACAAAGTTCTTGGGCATCACTCTTCTTGTTTTCCCGTCACTCTTACTCATTTCTCACTTGGTTTGACTTATCAAGTTTACCCATGGGTTGCCCCATGGATCCTCATTAGCTAATGGATTATAGTTTGGGCTCATTGCTAATTCAATTAACTTATCCCTTGGGTTTGCTAATAATAATAGCTTATTTCCTTGTTGGGCTTGCATTAATCAATTACTTGGGCTTAATAATTAATCCCACATAAGTTTACACCTTATACATATTGGATTTGATCTCTATACAATATTACCTTAATTCCTTCCATTAGGTTTTAATACCTATAATCCCAAATTAAGTCCGCATACGATTTATTGCGTTTTCCATACTTAGAGTACTATTACCTAATCGATATCACCTCGATATTATAACATTACATATTTCTCAGAAATTAAAAAATAATTCCCGAGCAGAAATCGATGAATAGTATTTTTCGGAAAATTTCTCGAAAAACTTTTATTTTCGTTTTAGAAATTCAAACACTTTAACTCTTCCACGTAGTTAAAATACTACGACGTTCCAACGTTTCTAGGTTATAGAACAACATTCATCTTCTCAATACACAATAATAATAAATAATATTATTTTATTCATTATTAAAAGTAATTACAAATTGTTCGATTTTCCAGGGCATTACAACATATGTGTTGTTGTATTTTGCACGATAATTGTAGTAATAAAGTTGTAGTTATTTTTTGTACCATGTTTTTGGTGACTCAGAATAGTTTGGTTGGATTGGACCTATTTTGGGGGCGTTACAGTCAGTATCATAAAACATGTCGTATATGTTGCTCAAAACTTACAAAGTATAGAATATGGCCATATGGCCTTATATATGATTTTAATATGTCAAACATAAATGTTTTGTAAAATTTTCCATTCTTATTTGATTATACATGTTGATACGAAGAGACCAAACCTTAAATGAACATATTCGATGTTATAACGAATTCGTAGTATTAATTTTCATGATTTATGTTCAAAACTTTCAAGAACATCAAGAACAGTGAAATTTACATATTTTAATTATGTAATTATGTGTTTTAATGGGTTAAAATCATTTTATAAATGTTGGGTAATGATTATGTATGAATTATATCATGTGGGTATGTCTAGATTCATGTAGAAAATAAGAAATTGGTAGAAATTGGCATGTTCTGCGATTTTTCACGAACTGCAAATTCTGCAACTGGTACTCTGCGCCGCAGCTCCGGTTGCCTGCCTAATTCCCGCGTCGCAGCGCCAGGTCTCAAGCCGCAGCACCACGGTGTCGCAGCGTGAAGACCAAGTACTACAGTGGCGCCACAGCGCCACTCTCCAGAATGTTCAGAAATGAATTATTTTTTTTAAAAATGTTTAAGTCTAGCAATGTGATAACAACTTAATTTAAAGAACATAGAGATATGTTAGAAATATAATGAGATGTTAAAATAGATTCTTAACATGTAAATAACATAATTAAATGTGGACTGAATTATTAAATGCATAGTTAGCTTATTATTCATGAAATGCTTATTATGTGACAATAAGTGTGATAATTTAACTAAGTATAGTCATAACCAAAGTTAGACAAAAAGAATGAAGTTGATATGATTAGTTACGTTATAATTGACTTGTATTGTTTACGTAAATGATATGTAGGATTTAAATCAAGGAACGAGTTTAATTAACGTGTAATCTACGCACGAGGCAAATTTCCTAACCCTACTTGTTATCATTATTCAAGTTATAAATCAAGTTTATTAGTTATGTTAAAGATTTACTATCTTTTCAAAGTATGATTCTGTTATAAAATAATTGTTTTATTGTATACCTATTGAGATTGTTATTCATTATAAATATCATTTATTGTTGAACCTTGTTAGACTAGCGAATCCTTATTGATTCAACTAGTCCATAGTTGATGAACGTTCTAAATTCAGAACCCTTATTGATTTATCCAAACCAAACTTCCTTTGGTGCGGACACTAATGTCAAACTGAGATGAACAACCCTGCAAAGGGATTTACTTATGCGTTAGCGTTAAGATATTGTGCACAGTATGGTTCTACAGGTTGATCCCCTTAAGTACAAGAAGAAGAGTCCATAGTCTTATTACTGTTAAAGGCTTCAAGTATAAACCTTGATAACTTAGGACATAGTTCAAGGTCTTATGACCCTCATAAATCTTTTGATTCTTGTTATTCATTCTTGATTCAAAAGTTGAGCTTTTATCAGAAGTCTTTGATTCACTCGCATGTTATTATTCATTATTATTTCATTATTTTACTTGTGGGCAATAGTGCTCACTCTTACGTAATAATAACATTGCAGTTAAGAACAAAAGGTCCGACGAGCCTTCTACTAGCAAAGGCAAGGGCAAGATTAACAAGTGATGAAGACTTGTTATTTTATATGCAGATATATTTCTGTTTAAGACCTAAGTTAATGATGTTGTTTAAGACTTATTTGTTTATGTTTCCGCACAGATGTTTAAGGTCAGTATGACCTGGGACTATGTTTATTATTCAGATGTTGTAACCCATAATGGGAAGATTTATTTCTATCTATTGCATGGTTTGCATTTATTATGGGTAGATATATAGATGATATTTATACAGTGAATTACAAATCCCGTGGAATCGAAGTACTCGGATTTGGGGGTGTCACAAGTTGGTATCAAAGCTGTAGGTTACGAACCTTAGCTGGGGGAAACAACCTTAGGTAGTAGCCTTATAGGAAGAACATAGTGATGGAAAAATCTTATCGAGTTCTAAGGAATGAATTTCTGTAATTCAATGAAGATAATAAAAGACTTTATGTGTTAAATTATGTTCTCATTAGTACGACTTACTAACTAAAACTCGAAATATTGTTGTCAGGATGTCTGACATTGGAGGATCTAGTCGAGCTGGGGAGGAGGAACCCCGAGTACCTATAGTACCTACAGAGGAGGAACCCCGAGACACTCATGTCATTAGGGAACCGTTGGTACAGAGGGAGTCAAACGTGGGTTATGGAGATGGAGAAGGTTTTTGACGTTGCTAGGGTTAGAGAAGACCAGAAGACTGCTTTTGTAATGTTTATGCTGAAGTCTAAAGCTAGCTATTGGTGGCAAGCAGACAAAGTCCGTGGAGGTGAAGGTGTAATTACTTGGGAGAGATTCAAAGAGATGTTTTTAGAGATGTATTTCCCGACCATCTCACAGAACCAAATGGAGGTTCAATTTCTGGAATTGAAGCAGGGGAATATGACCGTACCTGATTATGCGGCTAGATTCAACGAGTTGGCCAGGTTCGCCCCGTATCAAGTTCACACGGATGAGAGAAAGGCGAGACGGTTATAGCAAGGACTAAAGCCCTGGGTATACAACAAGGTATCAATGTTTCAGCTAAACACGTTTGCTGGAGTACTGCAAAAGGCCATCCTCGCTGAAGGTGGAAGTGATACGGTGACTAAGTACAATCAAGATCATAAGAAGAAGAAGAATGAAAGTGAAGGAAATAACAAGGCTAGTGGAAGTGGCACAAGAAGTGGAAATTTTAATCAGAAGAAAAGGTGGAATGACAACTCATCATCGGGGAATCAACAAGAAAATCAGAAGAAAAGAATCAAGGCATGCCCGATGTGACGCCCCCAAAATAGGTATACATCACCTATTCTGAGTCGCCAAATACATGGTACAGAAACAACTACAACTTTATGAATACAACATAAAAACTGTGAGTTTAAATACAAATATTGTCATCTAGACAATATCCACACTCAAATAAGTCCTCATTATAATTATTGATACACTATTTTACAAAATAGTGAGGACTACTAAAACAGCTATCTTGAACCATCACTCCACAGCCTGATTAGTTCCCACTATATTCTCGCCTCCTGAGAAAAAAAAATGGAACAAAAAGAAAAAGGGTGAGCTCAACTAGTCCAGTAAAGAACATTATGACTAAGATAATATAGATCAAATTATCCTTAGTCCTCAATAGGGAAAAATCTAATAGAATACAATAGACAACCAGTTTTAAATCAATTTTCGCAGCGGAAATAATAATTCATTAGAAGAGTTAAGTAGAGAATGCAAACTACTATCTTCTATATATGAATTTAAAAGATCATCGTCGATATTTTATCCCTGTAACATCAATCAATATATATCTAGAATCAAATATTCATCTTTGCACTACAGGCCAAAGATGTTCATCAGTTGGTCATGTTCATCTAAACACCTGTTCATCTTTGCACTACGGGCCAAAGATATTAATCAGTCGGTCATGTTCATCTCAACACCTGTTCATCTTTGCACTACGGGCCAAAGATATTCATCAATAAATCATTCATCTTTGCACTGCAGGCCAAAGATATTCAGTTATATCATCATTTAGGACTGAGGATGATGAAAAATATTTTAAAGAAAACGAATCCAGTGAAGCAAAAGAACAAATATTAAGGATTCGTACTTTAAACAATTCCCATTCAAAAATACTTCATAAATAACCAGAGTGAGGAAAAATTAAAGAATGATCAAAACATGGATACAATCAAAGCTAGTATCCAGAATAGATATTTTGGACGAAAAGAAGAAACTTCATTTTTCGGTGAATAGTCCCGTATTCGTGAATAGTGTCGTATACGTGAATAGTAACTCCTACACCAAAAGATAGAAATTTCACAAAAAAACATCATCATGCTTCGTGAATAGTACTCGTGAATAGTAACTCGTGAATAGTAACTCATAAATAGTAACTCGTGAATAGTAACTCATGAATAGTAACTCATGAATAGTAACCCCGACATGAAAAAGTTTCAAATTTGATAAAACGTTCTAACCAATATTTCAGCATAATGATATTGAAGAAATAATATCATTTGAGAAGAAAATAACATCCCTTACCTCACAAAAATAGTACTTCTGACTGGAATACTGGATATAGTGCTGAAAGAATTTGCACCGTATAGCAATACTCAATGTACTAAAATACTCACAAAATACGCTCGATATTATAGAGAGAGAAAGAGAGAGAAATCTTTAGTTTCTGGTGTGATTTTCAATTCTAACCTAAGCACCATATTTATAGGAAATTGCTTATAACACCAAAGTAAAAAATTTAATATAATAATACTATATATAAAAAAATTTCCTACGCACACAAATCTGGTCCAAACATCAGCCACACATGTGCCAAAAATAATAAAAACGTTTTTCTTAATAAAAATAATTAAAACTTCCAAAAATCAATTATTTCGGAACTTCGAAACTTCAATAATTCATAATAAATAGCACTTTTATCAAAAAATTCAAATCGCACGAATTTTTATAGGAAATTCAATTCTCTACAACTTTGCAGAAGAATGTTTTTCCAAATTCCAAACAGAAATTGACCGAAATCCATAAACGGGTGATTTTACAGGCTATAATCAAATTTCAGTCAAGAAATGAGTCCACCAACATGTTTAACATGTTTTTAGTATTTATTGCAACAAAAATACTCCTCCTCCTCATTTACTCATATATACCACATTCATTGTAAAAATATCATCATTATTTTATTATAATAATATAATAAAATATTATTTTATCATAAAAGATAAAATATCAATTTTCAACAATTGTCACTTTAAAAATTTTCTCCATCTATATCCACATAAAATGAATATTTTTCCCATCATATAAATCAATAATTAATTATTCACAAATAATATTACAGAATCACAATACTAACAACCAGGCAGTTCCCAGGAAAGAGAGGGCTTTCCAATAAGGATCTCTCCTTACTAGCGCAATTAGGTGACCAAACCTCTCCTTAGACAGAACTTTCCAGATATTGCCAATAATGTTATCTAATAATATTATTCAAATAATATGAATTATTGCTTCGATAATGGAAAATACTGTGTAGTGACAATTATTGAAACAACAGTAATGTAAAATATCAACGCAGCAATTATTGAATCAATAAAATAAAATACTGAACAGTAATTACTGTAACAATTATTGAGTAGTGCCTTCTTACGTAAGAATCAATAATTGGTGCAATACCGTGTGCTACTGTGCAACAACGCGTATTACTGTGTTTTAACCACCGGGTATTTCAACAGTGTTAACGGTAACAACTACGCCATTATTTATAAATAACTTATACTTGTCGTTTTCTTCATCCAATCGCTTTCTGTTATGGGGCCCACACAAGGCTGCGCCGTCATACGAATATTCCCCGACAACAAGAATATTCCACGACCAAACGAATATTCTCCGACAACAATGAGTATTTTATAACCACTTACTTATTTAAAATATTTGCGCATTTTACCCATAACTAACCACATTAATCAAATCAACCCTTACTATTTCAAAATGATAAATAGAGGAAATTAAATTTCATTTATTAATAATTTGGGGTCTTACACCCGACATTCGGGAAAGCTCATCTGGGAGTTTGTATGAAGGGAAAAAGAGTGTGCTACAATTGTGGCCAAGAAGGCCACATAGCACCTAATTGTCTTAACCTAAAGAAGGATGTTTGCTTCACTTGTGGTTCAAAGGATCATCTGGCAAGAAACTGTCCTAAGAAGGGATATGGAGGGATAGGATCAGGAAGAAATCGGGGAAACAACAGTGGAAATGCCTTGTCTATCACCGGACCAACCGCAATAAACCGACCGACCGCCAGGACTTTCAGCATGACGGTGCAGGATGTAGTTCAGTCTCGTGATGTGGTGTCAGGTATCATTTCGATCAATAAAATTAATGCTTATATTTTATTTGATTCGGGTGTTACTTGTTCCTTTATATCCGATGACTTTGATAATGGTTTAGATTTACTTAAGGATGAGTTGGAATATCCCATGAACATAGAAATTGCGAATAGAGAGATAATCCATGTTAAGTACATGTATAAGAACTGTAGAGTGGATATTAAGGGTAATATCATGAACGTAGATCTTATCCCTATTCGACTTGGGGAATTTGACGTTATATTGGGAATGGAATGGTTATTTAATTACGAGGCTGTAATTGATTTCCAAAAGAAGCGTATTAACCTTATGACTCCATCAAAGGTTGTGTTTTATGGTAGCAAGTCACCTAGATAAGGAAGTTGTCTAACGATGATGCAGGCCAGGAAGTTATTAAGACAAGGCTGTGTAGGATACTTAGCTTATATAGTCGACAGTCGAAAAGAGAATTCGAAGGTAGAAGAAATACCGATTGTGAGGGACTTTGTCGACGTATTTCTAGGCTATTTGCCAGGACTTCCACCAGATAGAGAGGTAGATTTCGTGATAGATTTGGCGCCCGAAACTGCTCTAATATCGAAGGCACCATACTGAATGGCACCAGTAGAGATGAAAGAACTAATGGTACAACTATAAGAATTACTGGACAAAAAGTACATTCAACCGAGCGTATCATCGTGGGGAGCGCCGGTGTTGTTTGTGAAAAAGAAGGATGGATCGATGCGGCTCTTCAATGACTACAGAGAACTGAATAAGGTCACGATTAAGAACATATATCCATTACCGAGGATCGACGACCTATTTGATCAATTGAAGGGAGCGAGATACTTTTCCAAGATAGACTTGAGAAACGATTATCATCAACTGAAGGTGAGGCCAGAGGATGTACCGAAGACAGTGTTCAGAACGTGATATGGTCACTAAGAATTTTTTGTAATGTCATTTGGTCTAACAAATGCTCCTGCAGCATTTATGGGACTAATGAATGATGTGTTCAAGCCGTTTTTGGACAAATTCATAGTGGTATTTATAGACGACACTTTGGTATATTTGAAACCCAAAGAAGAACACGAAGAGCATTTGAGATTAACGTTGGAGGTATGAAGAAGGGAGTAGTTGTATGCTAAGTTTTAGAAATATGAATTTTGGATCGAGCGAGTACAATTTCTTGGTCACGTGATCGATAAAAATGGAATTTCGGTAGCTCCATCAAAAGTCGAAGCCGTGATTAACTGGGATCAGTCGAGAACGCCATCGAAAGTAAGAAGTTTTCTTGGATTGTCAAGATATTATAGAAGATTCATTCAAGACTTTTCTAAGATCGTAACTCCGCTAACGAATTTAACTCGAAAAGCTGTGAAATTTGTTTGGACAGATAAGTGTGAGGAAAGTTTTCAAGAATTGAAGAAAAAGTTAAGTAAGACACATGTGTTATCTCTCCCGAATGATACAGGAAACTTTGTTGTTTTTAGTGATGCGTCGCATAAAGGACTTGGCTGTGTGCTTATGCAAAATGGCAGAGTCATTGCGTATGCATCACGATAATTGAAGGATTACGAGAAGGGATATCCAACCCACGACTTGAAGTTAGCTGTAGTAGTTTTTGCTTTGAAAATTTAGAGGCACTATCTATACGGGGAGAAGTGTGAAATATATACAGACCAAAAGAGTCTGAAATATATTTTTACACAGAAGGACTTGAATATGCGTCAAAGAAGATGGTTAGAGTTAATTAAGGACTACGACTGTGAGATTTTATACCATCCGGGTAAGGCAAATGTCGTTGCTGATTCCTTAAGTAGTAAGGGTCGGGAGAAGTTGATGATGTTGACCGCTCAAGATGAGCTAATTTTAGAAATGGAGAAACTGGAGTTGAAAGTGAAGTATCCTATGGACATTGATGAGAAGCTATTTCAGATGGAATCTGGTACAACCCTATTGGATAAAGTTAAGGAGGCTCAACTTTAGGACGAGGAATGCAAAAAGGTGATAAGGAAGATATCTGAAGGAACCGAACAAAGATTTAAGATGGATAAGGAAGGAATACTGAGATTTGAGAGCAAAATTTAGGTACCGCCAGTACAAGAGATTAAGGAAGACATTTTGAGCGAGGCTCATAGTTCACGATATTCGATTCACCATGGTAGTAACAAGATCTTCGACAACATTTCTGGTGGCCGAATTTGAAACGCGATGTTGCAGAATGTGTTGCCAAGTGTCTGACCTGTCAGAAAGTGAAAATAGAACATCAGAGACTGAGTGGATTGCGACAAACATTGGAGATCCCATAATGGAAATGGGAACATATTATAATGGACTTCGTGGTTGGCCTTCCAATAACTCAGAAAGACTATGATGCAGTATGGGTTATCGTTGACCGACTGACGAAATCCGCACACTTCCTTCCGATAAAAATTTGATTCAACTGAGATCAGTTGGCGAGGTTATACGTAAAAGAGATTGTTTCGAAGCATGGAGTGTCGATGTCAATTGTTTTTGATAGGGATCCGTGCTTTACATCAAACTTCTGGAAACATCTACAGGAATGCATGGGTACACAATTATGGATGAGTACAACATATCACCCTCAAATCGATGGACAGAGCGAAAGAACGATTCAGACATTAGACGATGTGTTAAGAGCCTGTGTGATGGACTTCAAAGGAAATTGGGACGATCACCTACCGTTAGTAAAGTTCGGCTGTAAAGTCCCCGAACCCGGATACTTGAAACCCGAACTCGGTACTTCACGATACCATTTCTATGAGCGGAATAATACTAATAATAACAATAATATAAAAATTAAACTTAAATTTATATTTACATCAGAGTCTATCTCCCAAGTACGCAACCTTTACTACATTCTTTACATGATATATAATACATATCATTAACTTAATACAGTTTATCTATTACAAATAATACCAATAACATATTCTGTTTGCTTTCCTTTTCATTTGTTCCTGACTGCGCCTTCTAGCTGCTCACACATAGCTGAAAACATTTAAATTAAGCAAGGATGAGCATTTGAGTGCCCAGCAAGTATTATATATATATATATATATACATATATATAAGCTAAAAAAATTTAAATGTTTTCTTTATAATACCCTTCTACAACCGGTCAATAGTTGTGAAGTAATCTATAACAATAATAATAGCATAACAACCCTCTTTCAATTTTTTTTTAAATTACGTATTGACCATACATGGGGTTTCTGTGACATACTATGAACATTGTTTTCATTTTTAAAAGGGTTTAAACAGAAATTCATCTGTAAACCGTCATGACTTACGGGCACGGAGGGTGATCAGCCTCGTTGTACCCTGTATTGATCAATACTACATGTACAAGAACGAAGTTATCGTTTACTCTGTTCGCCTTGGGCGCATAAATTTTTTCCCATTATCGGGATGTTCATACATGTTGGGTTTTCATAACAGAGGTCTTATCTTATTCAACAATAATATATAATTTAACATATAAATATATAAAAGGTGTATCAACATGTGATTAAATACAATGATTATCCAAGTGGGGACACTTATATAATCATTTCTAGAAATTAACGAATAAAATATATAACTGAATTATTATATACTAACATGTTGATAATCAATGGTTGTATATAATATAGGTTTAACAATCTGTACATTAATAATAATAATTCTGAACTTCTCACTTCTGTCCATTGCATAAAGAAAATACAAAGTTAGGATACTTGTCTGATGCGCTGCTTACAATTCTCAACTTAGTTTTATCTTTTCTATCACGACCTATCATTAATCAAATCATTTGTTCGATTAGAACAATATACCTTAACACATAGTACTGCATTTCGCAGTCAGCACATAACCTAATCACCTAATCACACATGTTCAACAATCATGACATCACAAACAAACAACAACTCATTCCTAATCACATTGTCACATAACCTTAACAACCATTGAATCACAAATAAACAGTTAACTAACTAAATTATCTAAGTCCAGATCAATTTCTGAAACATGTCGGTCTACCGACAGCTTTATCGGGTAAATATCTAGTCTAAAACTCTATCTCAAAGTTCAACATTCGTAAATATCAGTCATATAATTTATAAATGACTTATAATAATTTTTAAATAATTATTATCATTTATCATAATTTTTGAAATATCAGAATCATTATTAAACGATTTAAATACCAAACAATTCTATTATTATTAACATTTAATTAATATTAAACTATTAATGAAACCATTGCCAAAATATTAAAGTTATGTATAATAACTCAAAATATTCTTAACTTATTTATATTACTCTTAAATAATTTTTAAAACATTTAACATCATTATTAAATAATTACCATTAATATTTAAATATTAATAAAATATTATCTAAATATTAAAAATCATTAATTATAATTTCAAATATTTTTAATTTATTTATACTCATTTTAAATGATTTTTAAATTAATAAAACCATTTTTAATCTATTTATTTAATATAATTATTATATAAATTTAATATCATTAATATTAAACTAATATCATTAATATTAATTTATTAATGAAAATATCCTTTAAATATTAAAAGTTATATTTTAATAACTTAAAATATCTTTAATCACTTTATTTTCATTTAAAATAATTTTTATAATATTAAAATCATTTTTAAACTAATTTATTTAATATTATTATTAAATAACTTTAATATCATTAATAATCATTAATTAATGAATTTAACCATTAAATATTAAAAGTTATATTTTATAACTTAAAATATTCTTAAATACCTTATTATTATTTAAAATAATTTTTAATATAATAAAATCATTTTTAATTTAATTATTAAATTCATTTAATAAATAAATTAATTATCATTAATATTAATTTATTAATGAAAATTATCACATAATATTAAAAGTTATTAAAAATAACTTAAAATATTTTCATATATCATAATATAAATTTTTAATGATTTTTCAGGAATTAAAATAATTTTTAAATAATTTATTTAATATTATAATTAAATAAATTAAATACTTTTAATATTCCAAAAATATTAAATATTTATGAAATATATAAAAAATAATTTAAAACTATTTTTTGGACTTTAAAATAATTTTTTAGAATTTAATATGTATTTTTAATAATTAAAATCTAATTTTTTCTAATTTTTAATCATTTTCGAAAATTACAGAAAATAAAAATAAAATAAAACCGTCGCTAAAGCCTTTAGCGACAGACAACCGTCGCCTTAGGTGTTCTTGAGCATCAAGAACACTGACAAGGCAGTTTCGAGGGGGCTACTTTGACCGTGAATATCTGTCAGTGTAGTCGTTATCTAGGAAATCTAACACATAGGTCATGTAGTGCTCATGTAACACTACAATTACCAACAAACATCATGGCTTAAAAACATCGGATCAAAGAGTTATTAGCCATCAAAAAGTCTGACAAGGCTGCTCTTCACGAAGAACAGTTCGTGGTACCTACTTTGGATCCTTATAACTTGTAATCCCTGTATTTTGTGTGTGATCTATAAATTGCAGTGTGTAGATAACATGTAGGACTACAACTCTAACACTTAACATCATCATAAAAACAAGAAATAAAGAAGCTAAAGTATGGTCAAACCTTGTCAGAAAAATCAACACTTAGAAAATTCTGGGCTGCCCAGAAATTGTCCGGTCAATGCCGGTCAACCCACTTTGACCTTAAATACCTTTTGATCCACAATAGATATGGACCTGATTCAATTTTGAGATTAAAGACCACATAACAAGCTACACATATCAACTTTCATAACACAAAACAGATTAAAGATCACCGAGATATAAGGCTTGACATTTGCAAAAAAATCACAGTTTACAAAATTTTCAGATTTTTGAAAATCGTTGATTTGAGCATTTAAATGTTATGGATCTATGTAATACCAACCCAGATCATCATAAGATTCTAAAGTAAACATAATCTAACATCTAAACATAACATCTAACAACCGAATTTGGACAGAAATTAAAGGTAGGGTTTTATACCTTGATGATCCAATTCTTGATTTTGTGTTGCTGATTTGTTATGGGACTTCGTGGGGCTTGATAAAAGGACTGAAATGCTTGATAATTTCGTGGGTCTTTGTGAGAGGAATCCTTTGTTAGGTATTTTGCAATTTTTAGTAACCAAATGCAATTTCTCTCTCTTACTCTATATATAGACAAACTTGGTGCATGAATGGGCTGCTATAGAGCTGATATGCTGGCATTTTTAAGTCAAGAGAGTTGTTGGATTTGGTCACCAACTTCTCCTATTGTCAAAACCTATGGCTAGCTTCAATTATACAAGAGGGGCAAAATGGTCTTTTGATTTTCCAATTTAATGGCAAACTTGTAATCATGCAAATCCTTAGGGTTTAACCCTAAGGTTTTCCAACATTAGCTTTTCTAGAATTACATTTTAGGGTTTACACAAAATAAAAAAAAATGAAATAAAAATTTTAGTTTCTAAAATTAGACAATTTGGGTTTGTTAATTAGATTAATTTTCTAATTACTTTATACAGTAACATTAGGGTTTAGATCATATAATTATAATTGACTTTGCTAATTTAGCAATTAGAATTTATACTTTTGGTAATTAGTTTTTTATAATGTCTAATTAGGGTTATTAATTATAGAAATTAGGGTTTAGCAATTTAGGGATTCTATAATTAACAATTATAATTCGAATACTTGTTAATTAATCAACTAATCACAACTACCAACAATCACGGATTCTAATTTGAATTTCAAATTAGGGTTTTTTTAATAATTTAGTGTTTTCTAAAAATTATTTAGGGTTTCTAGAACTTCTAATTAGGATTTACCTAATTAATACATTTAATACACGATAGAAATTATCTAACACACTTATAAAATAATCTTGTACTCTAATTTGGATCTCAAATTAGGGTTTAACATTATTAGCAGGGTTTGGTCATTATACACCGTATTTGACCAACCATTATCAATACGGACATATAGTACATATTCATAGCACTGAAAAATCAAAAATATAATTAATATTATATTATTATTCTCATACCTTGACAATAATCCTAAATTAGGGTTTGGATTCCATATCTGATTTATCCTTTCTATTTAACCTTAATAATTAAGGAAAAATAATTAACTTAATAATCTGTACTAAAATTCATATAATAAAATAATTATTATAATTATTCTAAAAATCACTTCATATATTATTTAAATAATATATGATTATATATTCATGGAAAATAATTAATAAAAATATTTCTATCTTAAAATTAATTATTATAAGAATATACTTTATAATAATCAATAATTCTAAAATCAATTTACTTGTAAATATTCATGTAATAAATATATTTTTATTTACCACATAAATACATATACACATAATCTTGTACAAATCCTCATCCTTAAAATTAAAAAAAATTTATATGCAAAATTTCTTATTTATTTATATAGAAAATATCGGGTTGTCACATTCACCCTCCCTTATAAAGATTCCGTCCCCGGAATCACCATTTTAAAACCTATACATATCAGGATACATAGCATACATAATCATTGCAAGTAGATCTCGATCATGATTGATCGAACTGATCTTTAACTTTTCAGCATAAATCTTATCTATCTTATTAAACGGAAATTTGATTTCTAATAGAACTCAATTTCCTCCTTCAAAATAATTTATAAAATAATTTTACTATAAATAAGAAAATAAAATTAATTAGAATAATACTTGGAGTTGCATCCCCGGCTGCCACGATATCTTGAACGGTCATGTTGAAGACGTTTGCAGTTGGTTCTGTTGATTTATTTGTTGATGTCGGTCCCGTTGTCGCCAATGTCCTGCTGCATTTTTGCATTTTCGCATTCATTGTCTCCATTTCTTTTCTTGGACAGTCTTTCACCTTATGCTCCATTGATTCACACATAACACATTCACAATACCTTCTTGCTTCACCTGCACACTCCCAAAATTGTTCGCCTTTCTCTTTTCATTTCCACCCTTACTTCCACTATTAATTCTTACCTTCCCAGTTCTCTAAACCTTACCCTTGTTCCTCCTTACCTTGTTGTAGAGCCATGGTTTGAATTCCAGCTCGAACCTTCGTGCCTCTCTAGCCTCCATATAAACTTAACGCGGAGCAAATCTAGTCAACTTGTTAAATTTCACTGACATATCACCTTGCTTTGACTCCAGAAATTTCACCTCCATTCTAGCTTACATACTAGCGGAAAAATAATTTTCGAAAAATAAAGTCTTAAACCTATCCCATATTACCACACCTGCTCCTGCCCTCGTCTAATTTGCTTCCCACCAAAAATTTGCCTCACCCTTCATCATGTAGGTGGAAAAAGAGGTCTTTTGCCCCTCAGCTATCCTAGCTATCACTAACGTTGCTATAAGTTCATTTGATCTTCTAAATCCTGGCGATACGATTGTCTTGAAATCTTTGAAGTTTATCGATCGATTATCTGGCTGATTTCCCGCGACTGGTATTCCGTTCTGCATAGTTTGATCGTCTTACATTTGTAAAATTCTGTGTCGGGTCTGGTTGTCCTCCACCTTTGTTCACAAGTCCTTCTATCCTTTGGTTTCGTTTTCGTCTTGACGGCATTTTTTCATAAATTATTCTTACATACTAAGCCTTATCGTAAACGCTTAACATATAACACAAAACTTTCTATTCAAATAATCATGTACTCAAAATATTAGATTTTGAAAACTCGGTCTACTGTAATAACCAGTGACCAAATAAATATCTACTATCTTTATACCAACTTATCCAATTAATCCAACCTAGACTCATATTCATATCACTTAACATACCATAGCACATTCTATTTCAAACATTCGCTATCCCTTTGTGACTTCAAAAGTCGGGATTTACAACTTTGTCCACACAAAAATTACACAAACATACTTATCACATATACCACATAGAAACACACATATTCTACTAATACTAATACTACCTATTCCTTACACATTCACTAACGATCAATTGCTTAATAACCTATCTATTTCCATTATCCTCAACACTTCATTCACACATAACTATACCCAGTTCATAAAACCACACTTATGAGTTCATTAATTGTCATAATCATATGAGTTTAAGAACTTGTCATAGTCTGACCTTTGGCGTCCGTTCGCTGAGGGGTTCATAAACATTTCATATAACTCTGAGTCAAAAATGTCACATAAGTATGAGTTTTAAGAACTCGTACTTAAACCTATATTCTCTACCTATGACCTATCTATCTGTTATACACATGAGAAAGGAATCACCCTCTTAACATGCATATAGCAAATAGCGCGACACAACATTTTAATGATTATCAGTGCCAGAAACTATGTGGTTGTCAAACCAAACTCGACAACTAATCAATATAGGAGGCTAAGCGGATAATTCCCCGCCCATACAAAGAATTGGTCAACCTAACCACTACATCGACCAGAAAGCTAAGTGATTCTAAAACCAAGTACAAATTTCTCGCCCATACAAGGAATCATACAACTTAGCTACTGACATGAGTCCTCATTGAAATCCCCACCTAATCTTAACCCCTTTTTTAATCCATTCGTATTTCATTTAATCCGTATTCATAATCCTTTCTTGAATCTGTACCATTCACACATCAATCTTGCTTTAAACTTTCCAATCATAAGATTGATTCTTTCTGGCTGTTATAATTTTTATCAGATCACGGGGTGATCTCATCGTATATATTATGATTCAATTCTATGCCTTAATTGTTTTTGTTTTACAATCTCCTTTCCATGCACTTTCAGTCTTTTAGACTCGATCTATTCACCATTACTATTCAACTTTATTATCAGAGTTAGGAAACTCTGTGGCTTAACAACTCGCCGAGATTCATCTTTGAATCATACCAACCAACTAACTTTATATGAGTTATTTTTATTTTCAACGTTTCCCTCTGTTCTAAGGTTATAGCCTAAGGTCTAACCCACCTAAAGTTTTTAACCTTATAGCTCTGATACCATGATGTAAAGTCCCCGAACCCGGATACTTGAAACTCGAACTCGGTACTTCACGATACCATTTCTATGAGCGGAATAATACTAATAATAACAATAATATAAAATTTAAACTTAAATTTACATTTACATCAGAGTCTATCTCCCAAGTACGCAACCTTTATTACATTCTTTACATGATATATAATACATATCATCAACTTAATACAATTTATCTATTACAAATAATACCAATAACATATTCTGTTTGATTTCCTTTTCATTTGTTCCTGACTGCACCTTCTAGCTGTTCACACTTAGCTGAAAATATTTAAATTAAGCAAGGATGAGCATTTGAGTGCCCAACAAGTATTATATATATATATATATATAAATATATATAAGCTGAAAGAATTTAAGTGTTTTCTTTATAATACCCTTCTACAACCGGTCAATAGTTGTGAAGTAATCTGTAACAATAATAATAGCATAACAACACTCTTTCAAAAAAAATTTAAATTACGTATTGACTATACATGAGGTTTCTGTGACATACTATGAACATTGTTTCCATTTTCGAAAAGGGTTTAAACAGAAATTCATCTGTAAACCGTCATGACTTACGGGTACGGAGGGTGATCAGCCCCGTTGTACCCTGTATTGATCAATACTACATGTACAAGAACGAAGTTATCGTCCACTCTGTCCGCCTTAGGCGCATAAAAATTTTCCCATTATCGGGATGTTCATACCTGTCGGGTTTTCATAACAAAGGTCTTATCTTATTCAACAATAATATATAATTCAACATATAAATATATCAAAGGTGTATCAACATGTGATTATATACAATGATTATCTATGTGGGGACACTTGTATAATAATTTCTAGAAATTAACGAATAAAATATATACCTGAATTATCATATACTAAAATGTTGATAATCAATGGTTGTATATAATATAGGTTTAACAATCTGTACATTAATAATAATAATTCTGAACTTCTCACTTCTGTCCATTGCATAAAGAAAATGCAAAATTAGGATACTTGCCTGATGTGCTGCTTACAATTCTCAACTTAGTTTTATCTTTTCTATCACGACCTATCATTAATCAAATCATTCGTTCGATTAGAACAATATACCTTAACACATAGTACTGCATTTCGCAGTCAGCACATAACCTAATCACCTTATCACACATGTTCAACAATCATGACATCACAAACAAACATCAACTCATTCCTAATCACATTGTCATATAACCTTAACAACCATTGAATCATAAATAAACAGTTAACTAACTAAATTATCTAAGTCCAAATCAATTTCTGAAATATGTCGGTCTACCGACAGCTTTATCGGGTAAATATCTAGTCTAAGACTCTATCTCAAAGTTCAACATTCGTAAATATCAGTCATATAATTTTTAAATGACTTATAATAATTTTTAAATAATTATTATCATTTATCATAATTTTTGAAATATCAGAATCACTATTAAATGATTTAAATATCAAATAATTCTATTATTATTAACATTTAATTAATATTAAACTATTAATGAAACCATTGCCAAAATATTAAAGTTATGTATAATAACTCAAAATATTCTTAACTTATTTATATTACCCTTAAATAATTTTCAAAACATTTAACATCATTATTAAATAATTACCATTAATATTTAAATATTAATGAACTATTATCTAAATATTAAAAGTTATTAATTATAACTTAAAATATTTTTAATTAATTTATACTCTTTTTAAATGATTTTTAAATTAATAAAACCATTTTTAAACTATTTATTTAATATAATTATTAAATAAATTTAATATCATTAATATCAATTTATTAATGAAAATGTCCTTTAAATATTAAAAGTTATATTTTAATAACTTAAAATATCTTTAATCACTTTATTTCCATTTAAAATAATTTTTATAATATTAAAATTATTTTTAAACTAATTTATTTAATATTATTATTAAATAACTTTAATATCATTAATAATCATTAATTAATGAATTTAACCATTAAATATTAAAAGTTATATTTTATAACTTAAAATATTCTTAAATACCTTATTATTATTTAAAATGATTTTTAATATAATAAAATCATTTTTAATTTAATTTTTAAATTCATTTAATAAATAACTTAATTATCATTAATATTAATTTATTAATAAAAATTATCACATAATATTGAAAGTTATTAAAAATAACTTAAAATATTTTCATATATCATAATATAAATTTTTAATGATTTTTCAGGAATTAAAATCATTTTTAAATAATTTATTTAATATTATAATTAAATAAATTAAATACTTTTAATATTCCAAAAATATTAAATATTTATGAAATATATACAAAATAATTAAAAACTATTTTTCGGACTTTAAAATAATTTTTTAGAAGAAAAAAAAAAAAATAAAACCGTCGCTAAAACCTTTAGCGACAGACAACCGCCGCCTTAGGTGTTCTTGAGCCTCAAGAACACTGACAAGGCAGTTTCGAGGCGGCTACTTTGACCGTGAATATCTGTCAGTGTAATCGTTATCTGGGAAATCTAACACATAGGTCTTGTAGTGCTCATGTAACACTACAATTACCAACAAACATCATGGCTTAACAACATTGGATCAAAGAGTTATTAGCCATCAAAAAGTCTGACAAGGCTGTTCTTCACGAAGAACAGTTCGTGGTGCCTACTTTGGATCCTTATAACTTGTAATCCGTGTATTTTGTGTGTGATCTATAAATTGTAGTGTGTAGATAACATGTAGGACTACAATTCTAACACTTAACATCATCATAAATATAAGAAATAAAGCAGCTAAAGTATGGTCAAACCTTGTCAGAAAAATCAACACTTAGAAAATTCTGGGCTGCCCAGAAATTGTCCGGTCAATGCCGGTCAACCCACTTTGACCTTAAATACCTTTTGATCCATAATAGATATGGACCTGATTCGTTTTTGAGATTAAAGACCACATAACAAGATACACATATCAACTTTCATAACACAAAACACATTAAAGATCACCGAGATATAAGGCTTGACATTTGCCAAAAAATCACAGTTTACAAAATTTTCAAATTTTTGAAAATCGTTGATTTGAGCATTTAGATGTTATGGATCTATGTAATACCAACCCAGATCATCATAAGAGTCTAAAATAAACATAATCTAACATCTAAACATAACATCTAACAACCGAATTTGGACAGAAATTAAAGGTAGGGTTTTATACCTTGATGATCCAATTCTTGATTTTGTGTTGCTGATTGTTATGGGACTTCGTGGGGTTTGATAAAAGGACTGAAATGCTTCATAATTTCGTTGGTCTTAGTGAGAGGAATCCTTGGTTAGGTATTTTGCAATTTTTAGTAACCAAATGCAATTTCTCTCTCTTACTCTATATATAGACAAACTTGATGCATGAATGGGCTGCTATAGAGCTGATATGCTGGCTTTTTTAAGTCAAGAGAGTTGTTGGATTTGGTCACCAACTTCTCCTATTGTCAAAACCTATGGCTAGCTTCAATTATACAAGAGGGGCAAAATGATCTTTTGATTTTCCAATTTAATGGCAAACTTGTAATCATGCAAACCCTTAGGGTTTAACCCTTAGTGTTTAATCCTAAGGTTTTCCAACATTAGCTTTTCTAGAATTACATTTTAGGGTTTACACAAAATAAAAAAAAATAAAATGAAATAAAAATTTTAGTTTCTAAAATTAGACAATTTGGGTTTGTTAATTAGTTTAATTTTCTAATTACTTTATGCAGTAACATTAGGGTTTAGATCATATAATTATCATTGACTTTGCTAATTTAGCAATTAGGATTTATACTTTTGGAAATTAGTTTTTTATAATTTCTAATTAGGGTTACTAATTATAGAAATTAGGGTTTAGCAATTTAGGGTTTCTATAATTAACAATTATAATTCGAATACTTGTTAATTAATCAACTAATCACAACTACCAACAATCACGAATTCTAATTTGAATTTCAAATTAGGGTTTTTTAATAATTTAGTGTTTTCAAAAAATTATTAAGGGTTTCTAGAACTTTTAATTAGGATCTACCTAATTAATACATTTAATATATGATAGAAATTATCTAACACACTTATAAAATAATCTTGTACTCTAATTTGGATCTCAAATTAGGGTTTAACATTATTAGCAGGGTTTGGTCATTATACACCGTATTTGACCAACCATTATCAATACAGACATATAGTACATATTCATATCACTGAAAAATCAAAATATAATTAATATTATATTATTATTCTCATACCTTGACAATAATCCTAAATTAGGGTTTGGATTCCATATCTGATTTATCCTTTCTATTTAACCTTAATAATTAATGTAAAATAATTAACTTAATAATCTGTACTAAAATTCATATAATAAAATAATTATTATAATTATTCTAAAAATCACTTCATATATTATTTAAATAATATATGATTATATATTCATGGAAAATAATTAATAAAAATATTTCTATCTTAAAATTAATTATTATAAGAATATACTTTATAATAATCAATAATTCTAAAATCAATTTACTTGTAAATATTCATGTAATAAATATATTTTTATTTACCACATAAATACATATACACATAATCTTGTACAAATCCTCATCCTTAAAATAAAAAAAAATTTATACGCAAAATTTCTTATTTATTTATATAGAAAATATCGGGTTGTCACATGGGCTACAACAACAGTTACCACGCTAGTATTGGCATGTCTCCTTATGGAGCATTATACGGCAAAAGTGCAGAACTCCTCTTTACTGGGATGAAGTTGGTGAAAGGCAATTGCTAGGGCCAGAATTAGTACAGCAGACAGCAGAAATAGTCAAAGTTATCCGAGCACGACTGGAAGCAGCTCAAGATAGACAAAAGAAATACGCCAATCTACATCGTAAAAATGTTGAGTTTGAATCGGGTAGTTATGTACTCTTGAAGGTCTCTCCCTGAAAGGGAAAGATCAGGTTCGGAAAGAAAGAAAAATTAAACCCAAGATTCATTGGACCATTTGAAGTACTGCGAAGAATCGAAGAAGTTGCGTATGAGGTAGCCCTACCTCCAGTACTCGAGAATGTCCACAACGTCTTCCATGTTTCTGTGTTACGACCCTACAAAGCCAATTACAAGCATGTAATTGAATACGAACCCCTTCATTTTGAAAAAGACTTATCTTACGATGAAATTCCTGTTCAAATTATAGACAGAAAAGAACAAGTTCTTAGAAATAAAATAATACCTTCTGTTAAGGTAATTTGGAGGAACCACAACGTTGAAGAAGCTACGTGGGAACTCGAAGAGACTATGATGAAGAATTACCCTTATTTATTTACTTAAATTATGTGTAAGCGATTCTTGGGACATAATCTTTGTAAGGGGGGAGAATGTAATGGGTCGAATTTATTGAGTCGTGATTCTGGGGACAGAATCCTTTTAAGGGGTGAAAGATGTAAAACCCCAGATTTTATGAATAAAGAATTAATTTTCTCGAAATAATTTTTTAATATTATGGTGTGAATTTGAGATAATATTATAGTTGTGGGTAGTATTTATAAATTTTGCAAAGTATGCAAGTCGTTATATTATATTCGATTGGTCAGGGAATATTCTTTGTGTCGAAAAATATTCGTACGACGGTACAATTATTGGTGGAGCCCACAACGGAATTATTGTCGGATTGAGAAAACGACAAAAATATTTTATTGAAAATAACGGCGGAAGTTTAACCGTTGATACTGTTGAACTACTGGGTAGTAAAAGTACAGTAATACGCGTTGTTGCATAGTAGCACACGGTATTGATTATTGATATTTATGTGAGAAGTCGCTCAGTTTGATTCAATTATTATCGATTAATAATATGAATTATTATAGCGATGATGACGTTTTGTTTTATTCGTATTATTAACGTAATAAAACAGAAACATCTTTTTATATAAAACAGAATACTTTATTAAAGTTATTCTATAAATAGAATATATTATATTTTATTATGCATAGTGTCGCATAGTGTTTTGCATAGTGTTGCATAGTGTTTGCATAGTAAAAATCTTTTTTATATAAATAGAATATATTATATTTTATTTAAAAGATTTTTCTTTAAATATGGACCGTAAGATTAAAGTAAATCAATCTGGACCGTTCATGGATTAGTTACTATGCATTCCATTTTCCTATAAATAGAAGCTCATTCCTTCATTATTTTCTTACGAATTCATTGAAACTCTAGAGAGAGAAATTATAGAAAGAAGCTATAGAGAGAAAATTATAGAGAGAAAGAAGAAGAGTATTCTGCTACTTCACTACTTCTATATCCAGTTTCTGTTACGGTAAGGGATATTATTATTTTGTATTCAAGAAGAGAACTTCTGTTATTCCATTTCTTTATTGTTCTGTTGGAATAACCTGTATACGCGGGCTACCCTATACTTGGTGACATTCTTCTATTATTCTGTTGGAACATCCTGTCTGTGTGTTTTACACCGGACCTGGTTCCGTCTTTATTATTCTGTCGGAATATCCTGTCTGTGCTATACGCCGGACCTGGTTCCATCATTTATTATTCCGCATTTATTATTCTGTTGGAACATCCTGTCGGTGTGAATTTCACCTGACATGGTTCCGTTATTTAGTATTCTGTTGGAATAACCTGCCTGTGCGAAGTTCCACATGCATGGTGATTTCTGTTGTTATTCCATTCTTTATTATACTCAGTTGGTTAAAGTTTTGACTTCTATACTCCATGAAATTAGTAGAATATCCTTGATATTTGCGCTTCATCCAGTATCTTTTCAGGAAAATATTCTTCTGAGCATTCTTGAATTTTACACCACAAAACAGTATCATGTGGACAATTTGGACGTTATTGGTTCATGGACAAATTAATTCTTGAATTATTTTATTAAATTCTTATATCATTGTCATCATTCTCATGTTTATGTTATGTTGAAAGTCATCTGTGGCCTGTAGTGCATAGATGGACTTGGTATGATTATGACCAGGGATTATGCGGTGTAATCATGACCGTAATATTACAAATGATGTGGAAAAAGTCCTTATTGACCAGTAGTGCATTGATGGACAGTTTTTGGTATGATTATGGCTATGGATTCTCTTCGGCCGTAGTGCAAAGATAATTGTTTTATGGCATGATCAAGACCGTTGATGAAAACACGATTATCTTTGGCCCGTAGTGCATGGATAATTCGTGGTCGTGATACTAAAGAATATCCTAGGCCTGTAGTGCAGGGATGATTTAATGATGTGTATTATTTATTGAGCTGAGTCTCAGCGATAAAAGTGATGAAAAACTTTTTAAATCATAAAAGATAGTAGATTCTATTCTCTACTTGACTCTTTTAATGGATTGCTTGATCCGCTGCAGTTAAACTTGATGTCTATTATATTTTATCAGTTTAACATTGTTGGAGACTAATGATAATTTATTCTGCATTATCTTAGTCATAATATTTCTTACTGGGCTAGTTGAGCTCACCCTTTCTTTCACTGTTCTCTTCAGGAAATGAGAACATAGCAGGGACTAGTCGGGGAATGGAGTGACGGTCCAGAGGATAGCATTAGTAGTCCTCACTATTCTGAGAAATAGTGTATTAATAATTGTAATGAGGACTCCTTTTGAGTTTGTATGATCTCTAGTAGACAATTATTGTATTCAAACTCACAGTTATATTTTGTCGTATTATACACGACAGTGGTATTAGTAAGTTGTATTTGAATTCTGTACCATGTATCTGACGACTCAAGATGGGTGATGTATACCTAATTTTGGGGGCGTCACAAAAGATGTGATGGACGAGATTTTTGTAATATAATTTAATATTTATTGAATTAAATAAATATTTTTTGATGAATTAATTATTAGATTAAATAATTAATTGATGCAATTGTGATAGATTAATATTATTATATGTGTTATATTTATTAAATTAATGTGAAGAATAATAATTATTCAAGTATGTATTTATGTGAGCTTATTGAATTAAATAAAATATTTAATAAGCCTAATGTTATTTTAATTAATGTAATAATTAATAAGAGAATTAATAATTTGATATAATTAATTCATGAGAAAATTAATTATGTAACTATGTGAATTAATGACAAATTATCATATTTTATTTAAAGTAAAGTAAATAAGATAATTGATTTATTTTATAATTGGGTGTGACATGATTAAACTATAGTATAGGTGATTAATTAAAATAATTAGAAGGGTTGTTTATGTTCAAGCCAAACATGGCCTTAGTGGAAGTTATGGACAGTTAACCCATGATGGGTAACTGACCATAATGCGTGTCAGTTCTTTATTTTATACGACGTCTTCTTTAATTCCTATTTTCTAAGTCTAAGACCAAAGCAAATGCAGAGATAAATTATCAGAGAGAAATTGTGATATTGAGAAGGAGATTAAGAGTGAGTGATTGAAGAAAAGCATCTAAACCTACAAATCTACACTTTATACTTTGGGTAAATTCTCCAAACCAAATTGTGTTTTACGTTGTTTGAGTTTTCATAAATATGGCTTTCAAAGTTTTGTAAAGTCTCTGTAATTGCGAAAGGGTATGATTATGAGTTTGTATGTGTTAAATGTTACCATATCGTATTTGATTATATATATATATATATATATATATATATATATATATATATATATATATATATATTATGTAAACCATATCATCAGTATCATAAAACATGTCGTATATGTTGCTCAAAACTTACAGAGTATGGAATATGGCCATATGGCCTTATACGTGATTTTAATATGTCAAACATAAATGTTTTGTAAAATTTCCCACTCATATTTGATTATGCATGTTGATACGAAGAGACCAAACCTTAAATGAATGGATTCGGTATTATAACGAATCTGTAGAATTAATTTTCATGATTTATGTTCAAAACCTTCAAGAACATCAAGAATAGTGAAATTTACATATTTTAATTCTGTAATTATGTGTTTTAATGGGTTAAAATCATTTTATAAATGTTGGATAATGATTATGTATGAATTATATCATGTGGGTATGTCTAAATTCGTGTAGAATATAAGAAATTGGTAGAAATTGGCATGTTCTGCGATTTTTCGCGAACTGCAAATTCTGCAACTGGTACGCCGCACCGCAGTGCCGACTGCCTGCCTAATTCCCGCACCACAGCGCCATGTCTCAAGCCGCAGCGCCACGGCGCCGCAGCGCGAAGACCAAGTACAACAGTGGCGCCGCAGCGCCACTCTCCAGAATGTTCAGAAATGAATTATTTTTTTTAAAAAATGTTTAATTCTAGCAATGTGATAGCAACTTAATTTGAAGAACATAGAGATATGTTAGAAATATAACGAGATGTTAAAATAGATTCTTAACATGTAAATAACATAATTGCATATTGACTGAATTATTAAATGCATAGTTAGCTTATTATTCGTGAAGTGCTTGTTATGTGACAATAAGTGTGATAATTTGACTAAGTATAGTCATAACCAAAGTTAGACAAAAATAATGAAGTTGCTATGATTAGTTACGTTATAATTGACTGGTATTGTGAACGTAAATGATATGTAGGATTTAAATCAAGGAATGAGTTTAATTAATATGTAATCTAAGCACGAGGCAAGTTTCCTAACCCTACTTGTTATCATTATTCAAGTTATATATCAAGTTCATTAGTTATGTTAAAGATTTACTATCTTTTCAAAGTATGATTCTGTTATACAATAATTATTTTATTGTATACCTATTGAGATTGTTATTCATTATAAATATAATTTATTGTTGAACCTTGTTAGACTAGCGAATCCTTATTGATTCAACTAGTCCATAGTTGATGATCGTTCCAAATTCAGAACCCTTATTGATTTATCCAAACAAAACATCCTTTGGTGCAGACTCTAATGTCAAACTGAGATGAACAACCCTGCAAAGGGATTTACTTATGCGTTAGCGTTAAGATATTATGCATAATATGGTACTAAGGGCTGACCCCCCTAAGTACGAGAAGAAGAGTCCATAGTCTTATGACTGTTAAAGGCTTCAAGTATAACCCTTGATAACCTAGGACATAGTTCAAGGTCTTATGACCCTCAGAAATCTTTTAATTCTTGTTATTCATTCTTGATTCAAAAGATGAGCTTTTATTTCAGAAGTCTTTGATTCACTAGCATGTTATTATACATTATTATTTCATTATTTTACTTGTGGGAAATAGTGCTCACTCTTGTATAATAATAACATCACAGTTAAGAACAAAAGGTCCGACGAGCCTTCTACTAGCAAAGGCAAGGGAAAGATTAACAAGTGATGAAGACTTGTTGTTTTATATGAAGATGTATTTCTATTTAAGACTTAAGTTAATGTTGTTGTTTAAGACTTATTTGTTTATGTTTCTGCACAGATGTTTAAGGTCAGTATGACCTGAGATTATGTTTATTATTCAGATGTTGTAACCCATAAGGGGAAGATTTATTTCTATCTATTGCATGGTTTGCATTTATTATGGGTAGATATATAGATGATATTTTTACAGTGAACACCAAATCCTGTGGAATCGAAGTACTTGGATTTGGGGGTGTCACACAAGATGATGCATCTATGGCTCAATGCATCATGCTCGCATCCATGAGTAACGAGCTTCAGCATCAGCATGAAAATATAGATGCTCCTACTATGCTACTGTACCTTCGAGAGTTGTATGGTGAGCAAAGTAGGACTGCTAGATATGAAATATCTAAGGAGCTCTTCCGATCTCGGATGACCGAGGGCACTACCGTTGAGACTCATGTCTTAAATATGATCAATCTAATTGAACGTCTTGGATAGCTTGGGTTCGTCATGGATGGGGAGTTGAGTCAAGATTTAATCTTTTAGTCACTCCCTGACACCTTCTCATAATTTCTTGTGAATTTTCACATGAATAAGTTGGACGTCAGCTTGCCTGAGTTACTTAACATGTTGAAAACTGCTGAAAGTCACTTCCCATCTAAGAAGAACCATGTCTTACTGGTGGATTATTCTTCCAAGATAAGGAAGAAATCCAAGAAGGCTAAGGGAAAGGCGAAAGTGAAGGATCAAAAGAAACCTGATCCAGCTAGCAAAGGAATTTGCTTCCATTGCAACAAGCCGGGTCACTAAAAGAGGAACTGCAAGGATTATCTTGCTAAACATAAGTAGAAGAAGCTTGGAGAAGCTTCGAATCCTAATCAAGGTTTGTTTATGATTGAAATTAATTTTTCTGAAAGTCAATCTTCTACTTGGGTATTGGATACCGGCTGTGGTTCTAACATATGTAATAATATGCAGAGACTGGTCAGAAGTAGAAAGCTGAGCAAGGATGAGGTCATCCTACGAGTGGGAAATGGAGCAAAGGTTGCTGCATTAGCTGTAGGGACTTATTGTTTAGCATTGCCTACGGGTAAGTTTATTAATTTAAATAATTGTTATTTTGTTCCAAATATCATTAGAAACATTATTTCTATCTTTGTATTGGATATGGATGGTTTTAACATTATAATAAAGAACAACAGTTGTTCTATTTATAATGATAATGTTTTATATGGTGTTGGTAATTTGTGAAATAGACTTTATATACTTAGCTTGCATGAAAATATACTTCAAATTGAACAAACAAAGAAAAGAAAAAGAGATGATGTTAATTATACCTTCATGTGGCACTGTAGACTCGGTCATATTAATGAAACAAGATTATCCAAGTTGCATAAAGATGGGCTCCTAGAGCTATCGGATTATAAATCATATCCAACTTGTGAATCTTGTCTCATGGGCAAAATGACTAAATCTCCTTTTAGTGGAAAAGGAGAAAGAGTTACAGAGTTGTTAGCGTTGGTACACACAGATGTATGTGGACCTATGACAACGAATGCACGAGGAGGGTATTCTTATTTTATTTCATTCACTGACGATCACTCAAGATTTGGATATGTGTATTTAATGAAATACAAATCTGAATCATTTGAAAAGTTCAAAGAGTTCAGAAGTGAAGTAGAGAAGCAAACTGAAAAGAGTATTAAGATTCTTTGATCTGATCGAGGAGGAGAATACTTAAGTGGTTAGTTTCTCAATTGTCTCAAAGAAAATGGTATAATCTCACAATGGACTCCACCAGGGATGCCATAGATGAATTATGTATCTGAAAGGAGAAATCGAACATTGTTGGACATGGTTCGATCCATGATGAGCTTTACCGACCTTCTAGTTTCCTTCTTGGGATATTCCCTAGAATCGGCTACATACCTACTTAACAAGGTACCTACAAAATCCGTCCCCAAGACCCCATATGAGTTATGGACATAGAGGAAACCAAATCTTAAGCATGTTAAGACTTGGGGCTTTTCTGCTTATGTCAAAAAGTTTGAAAACGATAAGCTACAGACTAGATCTAACAAATGTAGATTTGTGGGATACCCTAAAGAAACATCGGGGTATTATTTCTATCATCCAATTGATCAAAGATGTTTGTTGCGAAATATGCTGCCCTCTTGGAAAAGGAGTTTATCCTTGAAGGGGTCAGTGGGAGTAAGATATATCTTGAAGAGGTTCAAGAACCACAAAATATTATAGATCAAAGTGAGGTACCTAACCAAGTAGAGATTCCTTCTGTACCACACCCTATTCGTAAATCTGGAAGAGTACCAAAGATACCTGATAGGTATGGACTTGTCATAGAGGATGACGATGAGGTACGCATCATAGATGATGATGATCCATTGAATTACGAACATGCTATGAGTAATAAAGACTCAGAGAAGTGGCAAGAAGCCATGAAATTCGAGATGGACTCCATGTATGAGAACCAAATATGAACTTTGGTTTCACCACATGAAGGAATTAAACCTATTGGGTGTAAATGGGTCTTTAAAAGAAAGACTGGAGCAGACAGAAAGGTAGAGACCTATAAGGCCCGACTGGTCGCACAAGGTTTCAAACAAAGATAAGGAGTTGACTATGAAGAAACCTTTTCACTAGTAGCAATGCTCAAGTCCATTCGGATTTTGCTTACTATTGCAGCTTACCATGACTACAAAATTTATCAGAGGGATTTGTTTCAAAGGTTGGAACAAATCAAGTCTGTAAGCTACAACGATCCATTTATGGATTGAAGCAAGCTTCTCATAGGTGGACCATCTGTTTTGATGAGACAATCAAAGAGTTTAATTTTATCAAAAATGAGGATGAACCATGTGTGTACAAAAAGGTTAGTGGGAGCGCTGTTTCATTCCTTGTATTATATGTTGATGATATATTTCTAATAGGGAATGATATTCCTATGCTATAATCAATTAAAATCTGGTTATCTAAATACATCTCCATGAAGGACTTGGGAGAAGCATCCTATATTTTGGGGATAAAGATCTATAGAGATAGATTTAAAAGGATGCTTGGCTTGTCCCAAGGAATGTACATTTACTCGATGCTAAAGAGGTTTAGCATGGAAGATTCCAAAAGAGGTCTCATGCTGATGAGCCATGGAATAAATCTCTCTAAGAAACAGGCACCAAAGACACGTGAAGAGAGAGACCGTATGAGTAATTTTCCTTATGCTTCAGCAATAGGATTTATCATGTACGGTATGATATGTACTAGACCAGATGTCGCCAATGCACTTAGTGTAACAAGTAGATATTAGTCGAATCCAGGAGAAGAACACTGGAAGGCAGTTAAAAATATCCTAAAGTACTTAAGAAGAACTAAGGATGTATTTCTTGTCTACGGTGGGTCTGAATTGAAACTAGAGGGCTTCACATACTCAAGTTTTCAAATAGGCCAAGATGACAGTAAATCCGTTTCGGGATATATGTTTACCTTAAACGGTGGCGTAGTGAGTTGGAAGAGTTCCAAATAGCAAACAGTTGCTGATTCAGTGATAGAGGCAGAGTACATAGCTGCAAGTGAAGCTGCAAAGGAAGCTGTTTGGATGAAGAAGTTCATTACCGAACATGGTGTGGTTCCTAGTATTACAGGACTAGTACCTTTATTTTATGACAACACCGGAGCTGTTGCACAGGCTAAGGAACCCAGGTCTCATCAGAAATCCAAACACGTGTTGCGGCATTTTCATTTGATCAAAGAGATCATTGAAAGATGAGACGTCACCCTGGAGCGTGTGGTCTCAAGACAATATTGCAGATCCATTTACTAAAGCGTTAACACAACGACAATTTGATCGTCACTTAGAGAAGATGGGTATGAGATACCACGGCGATTGGCTTTAGTGCAAGTGGGAGATTTAAAGTAGTATGTATACAAGCCAATCATGTATGATGATAAAGCATATACTTTGTAATTAATCTTATTTATTTATTAATAAAAGAATTATTTATTAAAGGCATTTATTATCAACATGGTGCTGTTTTAATTATATGTGATAAACCCATAGTTTCAGCAATACTTTTAGAATCATGATAAGATCATGCTAATGAGATCTAAATTCTTAGATAGCTTAAAACTAAAATGTTCTCAATCAATGGATTACTAAAAAGGGGATTAGTGAATCCGGAAAGATTGGTACGTACGTTGCTTGCTCATTGGATGAAGATGATTGATCTCGCGATCATTTGTGTGGAGACACTAAAGCAAGTATGTAGGTGCTTATTAGAGAATAAGTTCACTGAACGTGACTCGCTAAGGAATACCTATTGGAGTTTTACTTGCCTGTCAATAGGAATTCCTGTAGTGATAGTAGTATAAATGATCCTTAGACTTAAGATCATCATAGTATCTTATATATACTGAATTACACTTTGACTTATTCCTTAAGACTCTTAGAGTATATCAAAGGGTATGCTTGGGTGTAATAATTTATATATGGAGATAATGAATGATCAATAAAGTATTTACCACTTCCAGTAAAAGAAGAGAAATGTCCTATGTGATTCGATAAATGACAACTCAGAAATCCTTGGCCAAGGTGGAATGAAATTAGAAAGTAGTTTCTAATTTGCATTCATTAGGAGTTGTGCATTTAGGAATCGAAATACATATAATTAAATAAAATAAGACTTGACAGTAATTCCATGTCTTATATTTAATTAGGACATTGTATAGTGGAAGGATTGATTTGTACGGTAATTATTAACTCAAAGGTTCTTTTATGATTAATGTTGAAATCTATATTATCTAGAAAGTCGTTAATTGCTAGGAAGGTTTATCCCTATTGTAGAATAAATATTATCTATTTAAATAAATTAATCATTTAATTTATTTATTTAAATAAGATTAGAATTGTTCTAATTGATTTATTCACAACCGGTTTAATATGGAGAACCTAAAGGGTCACACCATAAAAGGAAGAATAATTATTTAAGAAGTTAATGGTATAATCGTAATAATATGTTATGTATATTTAATTTAATCTATGGTGATAAAATAAATTAAATAGCTTAATATTTATTATTTAATATTTTAGGAATATTAAATATAAATTAATAAGAGGAGTCTTATTAATATTGTTACAACTATTATTATTTTAATTTCTAAAATAGTTTAAGAATTAATTTAATATAAGTACTCTCATTTATTCCTAATAGGATTAGGAGGAAAAATTAGTTAAAGGAGTTTAATTAATTATCCCTAATAAGATTAGGGAGCCCATTTAATTAAAAGAGTTTAATTAAAGAAATTGTAATACCCGGGAAAAAAAAAATAATATTAAATAATAAAAATTATTTTTTTTGGAAAACATATTAATTGGACTTTGCATTTTTATTTGGGTCAAAGTGGTCATTCAATTTATGTGGGTTAATAAGTATTAGTAAGTGATGAAAAAAATTAAGTTAATAAATTTGGGCCTTAATATTGAGTGAACCCAATTAGAAGTTTATTAAAATAAGACCTCTTCATTAATAAACATCTATACCTAATTTTATTTCATAATACAACTGAGGGAAAGAGAGAGGAGAGCGAATTGTGTGGTTGCGAAAAGAGAAGTAGGCGAGGCGGCAGAATTATTGAAGAGGAGAAATTCGCGATACTTGGCAAGACCCATTTAGTAAGTAATTGTTATTTTTAGGGGTTAGATCTATCAAGTATATTTCAGAGTATGCTTAATGTTTCTGTAATTGTAGTAATACCTTATTGGTTAATGTGGATAGTATGGGTAATATATGTGTATATATATAATGAGAATCCTATGAATCTAATGTAATCAGGAAGCTTGTAATGATGATGAGGAAAAAAAAAATAAAAAAAAATAAAAAAAAACGTCCAGAGAGTCCACGCCATTTTAGAAGCCCATACTGAGCTTCATGTTGTTTAGTAATATAGTAGTTTATTTTGGCCCATCGATTTGGATTCTTCCTGATAATTTGGTGTTGTAATTGATGAGATCGGTTTCAGAGGTGTATGAAATGTCTTGCTAATTATTTCTAACAAGGCAATGGGATGATTTGTTTTATTTGGTGGAACTATTGGACTTTTGTAATATAACAAGGATTATATATATATATATATATATATATATATATATATATATATATATATATATATATATATATATCGAGTTTGATTACAGGACAAGAAGTAATCATTAAAAGATTAATATATTATAAATTGAGTTTGTATTGTAGTTTGATGTAGTTGGGGAAATTAATTTCATATTAATATAAATTATAATTAGTAAGTAACTTATAATTGTATTATTATTAGCTTTTATTTTGATCAGACGGAGGAAATTTAAAGAGTTATTTTTGAAATATAAATTTTGGAGTATTAGTAATTGATAAAAGGCGATGATTAAATGTATATTAAATAAATTATGAATTATTTTAGAATTATTAGTTTGGATTGTTTTTAATTTGAGGTGAATATGTTTAGGTTGTGAATGACATTTCGTATTTGATATCGTTGACATTTGAGGGTAAGATTTGGTGGAGTGTGCTATAAATGGGTTGGAAGTGTCAGGTACGGATTCCGTACTCTTTCAGCGATACTTTTGTTACATTTGATTTATTCGTTTTATTTCTCGTTTCAAATTCTATTATTATTTCAAATAATTGTTTCTTGTGAAATTCATATAATTGTTCATTTTGGAGTTGACACATTGGATTTGTAATTGTACTCTTTGAATTAGGATATCATGTTCAGTATTCATTTTTGATAATTGTAGAGCGGTACATGTTGTTACCTTCTTTTGAGACCTTGTGACCATAATTTGATTTGGTTCAACATGTACATATAGAACCCCTTTTGTTGGTATTATGTCGCATGTGTTGTAACATGATATTTTGTTAGAATATACTGTAGGGTATACCTGAGCTATAACCACCTGTGGGGGTACCACAGGCATGTCGTCTTGGCACGAGAGACATGACACTTTCCGTGGCGGTGTGATTAGTCCACGGCGTCTCCGTTTTGGGCTCCGGAGTAAGTGGGCCATTTGGTGTTTTGTTGTGGGAGGCGTATGGGTTAACCCTAGTTTTCTGTTCTGCGGATTGGTGATGTTGTGCCAAACACACCTATCCGATTTTCATACATTTGGATTCGCGGTCCAATGTGTGATTTGCCTGTGTGGCATCATTTGGCTTGCCTGTGTGGTATGGTTTTGACTTGCCTGTGTGGCATCATTTGACTTGCCTGTGTGGCATTGTTTTGACTTGTCTGTGTGACAAGATATATTTCTGAGCTCAATCGGTATGAAATAACCCCAGCCGTTTGTTTCAGCCTATTATTTTATTTGATTAGTTTTGTTGGTTTCTGTTCAGTTCAAGTCATTAAGTTAGTTACTTCAGTTCGTTATTTCTTTATTCTTTTATTTGTTTCGTCAATTACATTGATTCAGATATATTCATTACGCTGATTCAGATATATTCCATTCAGATCTTTGGATATTATACTTTCGTTCGTATTTGCACTTGAGGCTTTGTTCAATATTTTATCTCAGTTATTTTCGTATATCAGTTGTATATCTTTTGTGTATCTGTATCCGTACTGGGCAATTGGCTCATGCTGTGTTTTTCTTCCGGCAGGTTTGCAGGGGTGATTCAGGGCTAGTGTGATGAGAGTGTTGCCTTTGACCATCTAGGTGGATTCGAATTTTAGGTTTTGATTATTTTGACTTAGTTGGAGAATTGTATTTAGTACTTCATTAATGGATATTACTGTTAATATTTTGAAGTTCTTAGTGCTCTGTTTACTTATTTTGAGGTTTGTTGTGCTTTGCACGTGATCTCCCTTTCCTTTTCGGGAAGGGGGTGTTACATAAATAATACCTTGTTTTAATTAAATAGGGTTACCTGATATCTTTATAAGAGAAGTCTTATATTAGATATCAAATATACGTAATTCCAATTGTTGGAGAGTACGCCCCTTTTTCTATAGAGATAGGAAAAACTAGGGTTTGAGCCAATACACCCTTCTTCTTGAAAATTCTTCTTCCTTGGTGGATCACCTCTAGAGGCCACACACTTGGGTGGTTAACATTGATCAAAGGAAGGAATCTACCCGGAGAATCAAGGAGATCACGGAGAAGTAGGAGTTGAAGCTCGTATCTACAAGGGTATGATTCCATAACTTCTTGTTCTTCGTTTTAATTAATATTATGCATAAAGGATGATCCAGGTAAATGGTTTGTGAAAATTTTTAAAATCTGATTTTATTATGCTTCCGCTATTTTTGCAATTTGATTGGTACTTTGATTTTCACAAAACCTTACACTTTTCCCACGGCGCCAAAAAATTCCCACCGAATTTATGCCCGGGAAGGGTCATTCTTGACGGGCCTCATTAGCGACGGTCATGCCGTCAAGAATAAGGTTATTGGCGACGGGGATATTGCCATCGCTAATTATGCTGTCGCTAATGACTTGTTTTCTTGTAGTGATAAGAACTTACTATGTAAATAGAGATGTGCTAATTTAATGTTGTCTCTATTATTTGTCCATCTGAAATCATTGTAGCCTTATTTGGCCAAAAAAATAGAAACAATCTTTACTAACATTCTTGTAATTAGATATCAAATCTTCAGCGGAGAAATTGGTATCCCCACATTATTTAAATATATGGTATATATGATCAGCATGTCACTACTCGATATCATTATGGTTACATAGATTAGGAAAGTATCATTTACCAAGTAAAATTTGTTTGAAATTTCATCACTACCCCCTTTATGGGAAATTGAAAACTATTAATACAAGAGAGAGAAATTCTTGGGACAATGAGAGAAGGTAGGGGTAATAAAGGAAAGTAAATTTATTCTTTTCGAAAGTTGTAAATGACAAACATTTTGGAGCAAATTTTTTCTTCTAAAACGATAATCTTTTAGGAACGGAGGGAGTAATATCTAAATGTGACGCCCCCAAAATTGGGTATATATCACCCATTTTGGGTCGCCATATACATGGTACAAAATTCAAATACAACTTTATAATAAAACTGTTGTGTACAATACGACAAAACATAAACTGTGAGTTTGAATAAAAATATTATATACCAGAGATTATACAAACTCAAAAGGAGTCCTCATTACAATTATTATCACATTATTTCACAGAATAGTGAGGACTACTAATGCTATCCTCTGGACAATCACTCTGTTCCCCGACTCGTCCCAGCTATATTCTCATTTCCTGAAGAGAACAGTGAAAGAAAGGGTGAGCTCAACTAGCCCAGTAAAAAATATTATGACTAAGATAATACAGAATAAATTATCATTAGTCTCTAACAATGTTAAACTGATAAAATATAATAGACATCAAGTTTAACTGCAGCGAAACAAGCAATCCATTAAAAGAATCAAGTAGAAAATAAAATCAACTATCTTTTATGAAAAAAGGTTTTTCATCACTGTTATCGCTGAGACTCAGCTTAATAAATATTCCACATCATCAAATCACCCCAGCACTATGGCCAAGGATATTCTTTAGTATCATGATCACAATTATCCATGCACTACGGGACAAGAATATTTGTGCATTCATTAATGGTTATGATCATGCCAATAACTGTCCATCAATGCACTACGGGCCAACGAGGACTTTTACCACATCATTTGTAACATTACGGTCATGATTATACCGAATAATCCCTTGTCATAATCATTCAAAATCCATCTATGCACTACAGGCCACAGATGACTTTCAACATAATATAAACATGAGGATGATGACAATTGTGACGCCCCCAAAATTAGGTATAAATCACCCTTCTTGGGTCGCCAGATACATGGTACAGAATTCAAATACAACTTACTAATACAACTATCATGTACAATACGACAAAACATAAACTGTGAGTTTGAATACAAATATTGTCTACTAGAGATTATACAAACTCAAAAGGAGTCCTCATTACAATTATTATCACACTATTTCACAGAATAGTGAGGACTACTAATGCTATCCTCTGGACCATTACTTCGTTCCCCGACTCGTCCCAGCTATATTCTCATTTCCTGAAGAGAACACTGAAAGAAAGGGTGAGCTCAATTAGCCCAGTAAGAAATATTATGACTAAGATAATGTAGAATAAATTATCATTAGCCTTCAACAGTGTTAAACTGATAAAATATAATAAACATCAAGTTTAACTGCAGCAGAACTAGCAATCCATTAAAAGAGTCAACTAAAAAAAATCTACTATCTTTTATGATTTAAAAGGTTTTTCATCACTGTTATAGCTGAGACTCAGCTTAATAAATATTCCACATCATTGAATCACCCCTGCACTACGGCCAAGGATATTCTTTAGTATCACGACCACAATTATCCATGGACTACGGGCCAAGAATATTTATGCATTCATTAATGGTCATGATCATATCAACAACTGTCCATCAATGTACTACGGTCCAATGAAGATTTTTACCACATCATTTGTAACATTACGGTCATGATTATACCGAATAATCCCTGGTCATAATCATACCAAGTCCATCTATGCACTACAGGCCACAGATGACTTTCAACATAATATAAACATGAGGTTGATGACAATGATATAAGAATTCAATAGAACAAGTTCAAGAATTAATTTATCCAGGAACCAATAACATCCAAACTGTCAACATGATACTACTTTGTAGAGTAAAATTCAAGAATACTTAGAAGAATATTTCCATGAAAGGATACTAGATGAAGCGCAAATATCAATGATATTACACTAATTTCATGGAGTATAGAAGTCAAAGTTTTAACCAACTGAATATAATAAAGAATGGAATAACAAAAGAAATCACCATGCATGCGATAGACAGCACAGGCAGGTTATTCCAACAGAATAATAAATAACGGAACCAGGTCCGACGTAAAATGCACAGACAGGATAATCCAACAGAATAATTAAGAATGGAACCAGGTCTGGTGTAAAACACATAGACATGATGTTCCAATAGAATAATAATAAAGACGGAACCAGGTTCGGTGTAAAACATACAGACAGGATGTTCCAATAAAATAATAGAAGAATGCCACCAAGTATAGGGTAAAACGCGTATACAGGTTATTGCAACAGAATAATAAGCAATGGAATAACAACAGTTCTCTTCATGAATAAGAAAGAATAACACCCCTTACTTTAGTAGGAGATTGAATACTGTAGTAGTGTAGTAACAGAATACTCTTCTTCTTTCTCTCTTATTCTCTCTATAATTTCTATCTCTATAGCTTAAATAAATTCGTGAAAAATAATGAAGCACTAGGCCTCTATTTATAGAAGATTTCTAGCTTAGCACTTGCCATGTGAAAAGGTAAATGGCTTGACGACTGGTGATGTGAAAAGAAAAGTGGTTTGACGCTTGTAATGTGAAACGACAAGTGGTTTGACGCCTGTAAAATGAAACGACAAGTGGTTCGATGCCTGTAATATAAAACGGCAAGTGGTTTGACGACTGGTAAAGGTAATTACTATTGAATAACTTCAATCTGGAATAACTTCATTGCATGACTTGATACCACGTGGTATCAAGCATTCTGAAATTTCAAGTAGTTGCAATGGACCTTTTGGTACTTGATGCTCCGCTTTAACTTGTTGACAAGTTAGACACCTTGAGATAAATAACGCTATCTCTCTCTTCATATTGCTCCACCAAAATGTATGACGAATATCATGATACATTTTGGTACTCCCAGGATGGATTGCAAACGGTGTGTTGTGCGCCTCCATCATGATTTTATACTTTAAATCTGGGTCGTTAGGAACACAAAGTATGGAGTTGACTCGCATTATTCCTTCTTCATCAATTCTTGCTTCCGGCATAGCACCTTCTTGCACTTTCTTCCTTATATGCATCAGCTCCAGGTCTGTAGCTTGAGCAGCTTTAACTTTATCGATTAAAGTCGGTTCTACTCGTATATTCGCCATCGTCAAATGCGTCCCTAGAGTCTTTAACTCTATCTCCATCCTTTGAAAGTCACACAAAATGGGCCCTTGCATTGACAATATCGCACTCGTACTTGCATATGATCTTCTACTCAATGCGTCAGCTACCACGTTCGCTTTACCAGGATGGTATTGGATGGTATGATCATAATCTTTCAACAGTTCAAGCCAACTTCATTATCGCATGTTGAGTTCCTTTTGAGTGAAGAAATATTTGAGGCTTTTATGATCCGTAAAGATCTCCACTTTCTCCCCATACAGGTAATGCCTCCAAATTTTAAGTGCAAAGACAATAACTGCCAACTCTAGATCCTGAGTAGGATAATTCCTCTCATATTCTTTGAGTTGTCGTGAGGCATAGGCTATGACTTTTCTATGTTGCATGAGAACACATCCCAACCCTTTACCCGAAGCATCACTGTAGATGACAAATCCCTCCGAGCCAGATGGTATTGTCAGAACAAGTGCTGAAATGAGTCTCCTCTTGAGTTCTTGAAAACTCTTCTCACATTCTTCGCTCCAATCGAATTTTGTATTTTTTGAGTCAGCTGAGTCAATGGAGTAGCGATTCGAGAAAATCCTTCCACGAATCTCCGATAATAACCAGCTAAACCGTGAAAACTACGTACTTCGGTCACTGATTTAGGTTGCTTCCAACTTTGAATAGCTTCAATCTTTACTGGGTCAACAGATATTTCATGACTTGATACCACGTGCCCAAGGAATACTACTTTCTAAAGCCAGAACTTGCATTTCTTCAACTTGGCATAAAGCTTATATTCACGAAGCTTTTGGAGTGTCAACCTCAAGTGTTGCTCATGATCTTCATGGCTTTTGGAATAAATAAGGACGTCATCAATAAAGACGAACACAAAGTGATCCAAATATATCTTGAATACTCGGTTCATCATATCTATGAAGTTAGCAGGAGCATTAGTCAATCCAAAGGACATGACTAAGAATTCATAATGCCCGTACCGAGTTCTGAAAGCCGTCTTTGGAATCTCATCGGTTCTAATCTTCAATTGGTGATATCCGGAACGAAGATCAATCTTTGAAAAGAATTTGGCTCCTTGCAACTGGTCAAACAGGTCATCAATACGTGGCAATGGATACCTATTTTTGATGGTGACATGATTCAACTCCCGATAATCAATACAAAGTCGCATACTCCCATCTTTATTTTTCACGAATAGAATAGGAGCACCTCAAGGAGAAGTACTAGGACGAATAAATCCAATGTCTAACAATTCCTGCAGTTGGGTCTTTAACTCCTGAAGTTCAATAGGATCCATTCGATATGGGGCTTTGGAAATGGGTTTTGTACCGGGTTCAAGGTCGATACAAAATTCAATTTCATGCTCTGGGGTAGGCCAGGAAGTTCTTCGGGGAATACGTCAGGAAATTTATTAACAACAAAAATATCATTCAAATCTGACGTATTTTTGTTTAGATTTGTGACATGAGTTAAGAAAGCTTGACATCCGTTTTTCAATAAACGAATAGCTTTATGGCTTGAGATGACCGTGATTGATTTTAATGGTTTGGTTGCTTGAATTCGCATAATAGGTTGATTAGGAATATGAAAGCTAACAACCTTACAAAAAAAATCAATTTTTGCATGATGAGTATTTAACCAATCAATCCCTAGAATCACCTCAAATGCAAGTATTTTCAATAAAATAAGATCGACAGGTAATGTGAGGGTACCGATTTGAACCAAATAAGACTTATAAATATTGGATGTAATGAACGTTTCTCCCAACGGAGTTTCCACAGATAAGTCAAAGTCTAATTTCTCCGGAGTCAAATTTAATCGATGAGCGTAAGTAAGAGAAATAAAAGAATGGGTAGAACCGGTATCAAATAAAGTATAGACTTCTTTAGAGTTTATGATAAGCTTACCCGTGATGACCTAATTCGGGTTCCTTACTTTCTAGGAGGTCACAACAAATGCTCTCCCTTGCACTACCGGCTTTGAGCTTTCTGGGATGGCCTTTGGTGCCTCCATCCTAGCTGAATTTGTCTTCAGTGAACGAAAAAATCGGGCTAAGTGACCTTCTCTTCCACAATTATAACATGCTTTGGACGTCATCACACAATTTGGACTGATGTGTCCCTCCCCTCCGCATTTGAAGCATATGATAGGTGGTCTTTCTCCTTCCTTAACAACGGGTACTAGTGTTGACGTCTTTCAATCATTGTTGAATCTCCTATTCTTGAAATGTCCATTCTTATTGTTTTGGCCATGATTACCACCGAAGTGGTTAACATTTCTGGCCTGTTGATTCCCTCCCCGCTTGTTGTCACCGCTTCGATGACTACTCTCGCTGGTATTATAATTTTGCCGGCTGCTCTCTTTTAGTTGTGTTGACTTGCTATCGCGCTCCACTAATTGAGCCCTATTTACAACATCTGAATACAAACACAATTTATGAGATATAAGATATTGACGTATATCCGGCTTCAACCCTCTTAAAAACATTCGCGCCAATCTCTCTTCATTATCCACCAAGTGGGACGCAAACCGGGATAACTTCACAAATTTTGCGTCGTATTGCGACACATTCATGTTATTTTATTCCAACTTGATAAACTCCACCTCCTTCATGTGGCGAATACTTTCGGGAAAGTATTTGTCATTGAACAGCTTTTGGAACTTCTTCCAAGATATCTTCAGTACAACAGGTTGAGTACGTTTTACCGATTCCCACCAGTAATCTGCCTCTCCGTGCAACATAAAGGCGGCAAAGGGAACCTTTTGCTCCTCGGAGCATCCTAAGACATCAAATATCTTGGTGATCTGCTTTATCCATGCTTCCGCCATAAGTGGTTTTGGCTCTCCCTTAAACTCCGGTGGTCCCAGCTCGTTGAACTATTTAGCGGTAACCGCCCGAGAGTTTCCAGTGTTTCCACCTACATTTTGGACAGGAGCCGCTCTCGCCTGCTATTGCATGTATTGCATAAAGCCTTTGAACATTTGATCATTCATCATTTGGTCAGTGTTGTTGTTTGCATGAGGATTGTCGCCTTTCTGATGCACATTATCCTGATTATTGATATATGGTGAATCAACGGTCGCCTGTGCTCCATTACTATTCTCAATATTCTAAGATGTCATTTTCAGATACTGCCACAAAACAAAAGGTTAATTGATATGTAACATATTATCCCTATATTCTGACTGACCAATAAAATAGCACATAAACTTAGGTAGCTTAAACTAGCGAAGGAATTCCTCGTCTCTCCCTTCATAGTACTATTCTCACATCTTAGCCATGGATCATATCCCTAAGCTTTGATACCAACTGTGACGCTCCCAAAATTAGGTATACATCACCCCTCTTGGGTCGCCAGATACATGGTACAAAATTCAAATACAACTTACTAATACAAATGTCGTGTACAATATGACAAAACATAAACTGTAAGTTTGAATACAAATATTGTCTACTAGAGATTATACAAACTCAAAAGGAGTCCTCATTACAATTATTATCACACTATTTCACAAGAATAGTGAGGACTACTAATGCTATCCTCTGGACCATTACTCCATTCCCCGACTCGTCCCAGCTATATTCTCATTTCCTGAAGAGAACAGTGAAAGAAAGGGTGAGCTCAACTAGCCAAGTAAGAAATATTATGACTAAGATAATGTAGAATAAATTATCATTAGCCTTCAACAGTGTTAAACTGATAAAATATATTAAAAATCAAGTTTAACTGCAGCGGGACCAGCAATCCATTAAAAGAGTTAAGTAAAAAATAAAATCTACTATCTTTTATGATTTAAGAGGTTTTTTATCACAGTTATAGCTGAGACTCAGCTTAATAAATATTCCACATCATTGAATCACCCCTGCACTACGGCCAAGGATATTCTTTGGTATCACGACCACAATTATCCATGCACTACGGGCTAAGAATATTTGTGTATTCATTAATGGCCATAATCATGCCAACAACTGTCCATCAATGCACTACGGGCCAATGAGGATTTTTACCACATCATTTGTAACATTACGGTCATGATTACACCGAATAATCCCTGGTCATAATCATACCAAGTCCATCTATGCACTACAGGCCACAGATGACTTTCAACATAATATAAACATGAGATTGATGACAATGATATAAGAATTCAATAAAACAAGTTCAAGAATTAATTTATTCAGGAACCAATAACATCCAAACTGCCAACATGATACTGCTTTGTAGAGTAAAATTCAAGAATACTTAGAAGAATATTTCCATGAAAGGATACTGGATGAAGCGCAAATATCAAGGATATTCCACTAATTTCATGGAGTATAGAAGTCAAAGTTTTAACCAACTGAGTATAATAATGAATGGAATAACAAAAGAAATCACCATGCATGTGATAGACCGCACATGCAGGTTATTTTAATAGAATAATAAATAACGGAACCAGGTCTGGCGTAAAACACACAGACAGGATATTGCAATAGAATAATAAATAATGGAGTCAGGTCCGGCGTAAAACACACAGACAGGATGTTCCAATAGAATAATAATAAAGACGGAACCAGGTCCGGTGTAAAACACACAGACACGATGTTCTAACAGAATAATAATAAAGACGGAACCAGGTCCGGTGTAAAACACACAGACACGATGTTCCAACAAAATAATAGAAGAATGTAACCAAGTATAGGGTAAACCGCGTATACAGGTTATTCCAACAAAATAATATGCAATGGAATAACAACAGTTATCTTCATGAATAAGAAAGAATAACACCCCTTACTTTAGTAGGAGATTGAATACTGTAGTAGTGTAGTAACAGAATACTCTTCTTCTTTCTCTCTTATTCTCTCTATACTTTCTCTCTCTATAGCTTGAATGAATTCGTGAAAAATAATGAAGCACTAGGCCTCTATTTATAGAAGATTTCTAGTTTAGCATTTCCCATGTGAAAAGGCAAGTGGCTTGACGACTGGTGATGTGAAAAGAAAAGTGGTTTGACACCTGTAATGTAAAATGACAGGTTGTTCGACGCCTGTAATATGAAACAACAAGTGGTTGGACACCTATAATATGAAACTGCAAGTGGTTTGACGACTGGTAAAGGTAATTACTATTGACGAAGGTAATTACTATTGACGAAGGTAATTAATATTGACGAAGAGACTCTTAGATGATGACATATGGGCCCCCCCATAAAATTGTTGAGTTTCGGCACAGAAACGCACAGCGGAAATTAAAATTTTAAAGTAATTTCCGAAACCCTAAAATAGGATCTATGCAAAAAATCAATTAATTCAGAGGTTTAGAGATTATACCAGATATAAAAAAAAATGAGAATCTAAAACCGACTGCGCCTCGAATCTCCAACGCAATACAAACCGATTGCACCTCTACGGTATCCACACGAACGCCGCACGAACCGTCGAACGATTCTGCAATAATAAGGACTTGCGGTACTACCCACCAAAAGGAATGGATTTTCTGAAACTGTTTTCTCTCTAGTCTCTCTCTAAGAGCGGCTAGGGTTTTTCAATTATGATATATCCCTAAGTAGCTGCTATATATCATATATATAGTAGTTAAAAGGAATTAATCAAATCAAAACCTAATTTCATAAAATCCGAATTTATATATATATATCTCTTAATTAAGTCTTACTTAATTAATATACATATATACAAATTATCCTTTTAATTTAAATTCGTGATTTAAATACTATTAATCATATTAATATATTTAAATCCTTAAAATTTAAATTAATTCCCTTTTAAATAACGTTCTATGTGTGTGACCCTATAGGTTATTATTACGTTGGCAATAATTTTAAAATCATATTATAAAATTATAAACAGTGAACGACATCTAGTAATGCATCACTGCTACCCAAGTAATAATAAGATCGATGATTCGATGCAACCTTTTCGTGACCAATGTTTCAATGTAATTTAATCCTTTTAACCTTAATATCCTAGATTAAACTCGAGTCATGGAATGTGTCATACTCTTCATAATTTAATATGAGTTTTCTTGATCAATAAGTAGACTATATGAAACAAAACACTATTTGAGCATGGCCATGTATTTCATAGTCCTACTCAATCAAGAGACCTATGGATATCACACATAATATATAGGATGGTTAAATTCCATCTAGATCATTCATATTTCTCACACGATTAATGATGAACCTATTAATCGCCTTTATAGTCCACCCTATTAAAGGTGACATTTGATGATATCAAAGTACATAAATTCTCGTGTAGTAATATAGCGATTTCAGATCGGAGGACCATTACATCATTGTCACTATGAGAATTGCTAATGACACTTCGCATAATGCTTCATATAGAATTCTCATGGTGGGTCTGTCCAGTACATCATTCTCTAACATGTACATATGCATTGACTTAATATCTCATATATTTATGACCAATGAGATTTGGTAATCAGTTAATCCACATACTAGTCTCAATGCATCATTGTTGTCCCATCAATAATGATACTCGACTAGGGACATTTAAGAACACTGATACTAATGGTAATATATAATCTCATGTTCAAGTCACATACTTGAAACTATATAATTTGTATCACTATTCTAAGAAATTTTATTATGTTAACAATTATATTATGCAGTAAATAAAACCATAATAAAATCATATATTTATTCAATCAAATATAATATCAAAACGTTATGCAATTATATCAAATAATTGGCCTCTAGGGCATAAACTCTAACAGTCTCCCACTTGCACTAGAGCCAATCACTCATGTATCTAATACCCATGGAAGTAGTGTGACCGTCGTGCTTCTGCTGCGACAAAGCCTTGGTTAGTGGATCTGCAACATTATCATCTGTTGGCACTCTTCCTATATGTACATCTCCTCTATCAATGATTTCACGGATGAGATGGTACCGCCTAAGTATATGCTTGGATCGTTGGTGAGATCTGGGTTCCTTAGCCTGTGCAATGGCTCCATTATTATCACAATATAGAGCAACCGGATCAACAATGGTTGGAACAACACCAAGTTCAGCGATGAACTTTTTAATCCATACAGCCTCCTTGGCTGCACTAGAAGCAGCAATATACTCAGCCTCTGTTGTAGAATCAGCTACTGTCTCTTGCTTCGAACTTTTCCAGCTAACAGCACCACCATTAAGGCAAAACACAAAACCTGACTGAGACTTATAGTCATCATTGTCAGTCTGGAAACTAGCATCTGTGTTAACCTTTACTGCTAGTTCCTCTTCACCTCCATATACCAAGAATGAATCTTTAGTCCTTTTCAGGTACTTGAGGATATTCTTGACTGCTGTCCAGTGACCTTCACCTGGATTCGACTGTTATCTGCTCATCATGCTCAAAGCATACGAGACATCCGGACGAGTACATATCATTGCATACATGATAGATCCAATTGTCGAAGCATAAGGGATCTTTCTCATAGGCTCCTCATCATCTTGTGATTTAGGACATTGGGCCTTAGAGATCTTTACACCATGAGTCACGGATAAGTTTCCTCTTTTCGCCTCTTAAATGCTGAACCGTTTCAACACTTTATCAATATATGTACTTTGACTTAGGCCGAGCATTTTTCTTGATCTATCTCTATAGATCTTGATACCTAAAATATAGGCAGCATTGCCCAAATCTTTCATGGAGAAATATTTTCCTAACCATGTTTTTACAGCCTGTAAGGATGGAATGTCATTCCCAATATTTAATATGTCATCAACATATAATACTAGGAATACAATATGACTCCCACTAACCTTCTTATATACACAAGGTTCATCTTCATTTTTAATAAAGCCAAATTCTTTGACTGCTTTATCAAATTGAAGATTCCAACTCCGAGAGGCTTGCTTCAATCAATAAATGGATCGCTGTAGCTTACATACCTTTCCAGCATCCTTTGGAGTGACAAAACCCTCAAGTTGTGTCATATACACATCCTCAAGGAGATTTCCGTTAAGGAAAGCAGTTTTGACATCCATCTGCCAGATTTCGTAATCATAAAAAGCTGCAATAGGAAGTAAGATCCTGATGGATTTAACCATTGCCACTGGAGAGAAGGTTTTATCATAGTCAACACCTTGAATTTGTTTGAAACCTTTTGCTACCAGTCGGCCTTTATAGGTTTGTACATTACCATCCATGTCAATTTTCTTCTTGAAAACCCACTTACACCCGATTGGTTTTACCCCTTCGGGTGGATCAACCAGAGTCCATACTTGGTTAGTATACATGGAGTCCATCTCAGATTTCATGGCTTCAAGCCATTTCTCAGAATCTGGTCCATTCATAGCTTCTTGGTAGGAAGCAGGCTCATCTTGATCTATGAGCATCACATCGCCGTTTTGTGTCACAAGATATCCATAATATCTCTCAGGCTCTTGGCGTGTCCTACCAGATCTACGAATGACTTGTATAATTTGAGCAGGTTCACTTTCCACAATTTCTTGTGGTTCCTGCTCATGTTCCAACTCAGGTTTAATGATATTTTGTGGTTCTCGAATTTCTTCGAGTTCTACTTTCCTCCCACTGTTTCCTTTAGAGATAAATTCTCTTTCTAGAAAAATACCAGTTCGAGCAACAACCACTTTGTTCTCAGAAGGTTTGTAGAAATAATACCCTTTTGTTTCCTTTGGGTATCCAACAAAATTATATTTGTCAGATTTGGGTCCGAGCTTGTCAGAATCCAGACGTTTTACGAATGCCTCGCAACCCCAAATCTTCATGAACGACATACTAGGACGTATCCCAGTCCACATTTCATATGGTGTCTTCTGAACCGTCTTTGTAGGAACACGGTTAAGTGTGAATGCAGCTGTCTCTAGGGCATGACCCCATAAGCTTATTGGAAGATATGCATGACTCATCATTGATCGTACCATGTCCAACAAGGTTCGATTCCTCCTCTCAGATACACCATTCCATTTGCAGTGTTCCAGGTGGAGTGAGCTGTGATATAATACCACACTCTTTTAGAAGGTCATCAAAGTCTTGGCTTAAGTATTTACCTCCTCGATCAGATCGAAGGGCTTTTATGCTTTTGCCAAATTGGTTTTGAACTTCATTCTTTAATTCCTTGAACTTTTCAAAGGATTCGGATTTGTGTCTCATAAGATACACATATCCATATCTACTAAAGTCGTCAGTAAATGTAATGAAGTAATAAAACCTACCTCTTGTTAATGAACTCATGGGTCCACATACATCACTATGTATAAGTCCCAATACATCGCTAGCCCGTTCACTGTGTCCAGTGAAAGGGGCTTTAGTCATCTTGCCTAATAAACAAGACTCGCATTTCTCATATGATTCAAAATCAAATGAATCCAAGAACCCATCTTTATGGAGTTTGGATATGCGTTTCTCATTTATATGGCCTAAACGACAGTGCCAGAGATATGTCGGATTTGAATCATTTGATTTAAATCGTTTTGTATTTATGTTATAGATAGGCATTTCTAAATCAAGAATATAGAGACCGTTAAACAATTGTGCAACACCATAACAAATATCATTTAAGTAAAACAAACAACGATTGTTCTTTATTATAAATGAAAAACCTTTCTTGTCAAAATAGGAAACAGAAATAATGTTTTTGCTTATAGCAGGCACACAATAACAATCTTCTAATTCTAAAACTAGCCCAGTGGGCAAAGATAAATGATAAGTTCCTACGGCCAGTGCAGCAACTTTTTCTCTATTTCCAACTCGTAGGTCAACCTCTCCTTTCGCCAAAGTTCTACTCCTTCGGAGTCCCTGCACATTAACACAAATGTGAGAACCACATCCAGTATCTAATACCCATGATGTAGAAGTAGACAAGTTAACTTCTATAACATATATACCTAAATCTGAAGCCGTACTTCCTTTTCTTTTCTTCACTTCTTCCAGATAAGCATGACAGTTCCTTTTCTGGTGTCCAGGTTTTCCACAGAAGTGACATTCACCTTCTTTAGCCACCCCACCTTTAGGTTTTAAAGCCTGTTTGGTTTTGGAATTGGGTTTGGCAAAAGATTTAGATCCTATCTTCTTCTTGCCTTTCCAATTTCCCTTAGCATTCCCCTTTTACACCATCATTATGGGAGCGGGTCCTGCCTTTTTCATGTTGTTCTCGGCAGTTCTTAACATGCTCAACAACTCAGTAAGGGGTTTTTCAATTTCATTCATAAGATAGTTCATAACAAATTGAGAGTAGTTGTTGTTCAAAGATTGCAAAACAAGGTCAGTTTGGGCTTCCGGAGTGATTAGAAAACCCAACCTATCAAGGTACTCAATATACCCAATCATTTTCAGAACATGTGGACCAACTGGATCACGTTCACCCATTTTGCAGTGATACAACGCCTTGCTTGTATCATACCTCTCCTGTCGAGCATGCCCTTCGAACAATTTCTTGAGATGCTCGATCATCTCATAAGCATCCATCAACTCATGTTGCTTTGAAGCTCAACGTTCATGGTTGCTAGCATGACACAACTCACATCCATAGCATCATCTTGATGATTCTTGTAAGCATTTTGCTCCGCACGTGGTGCAGTTACAGCTTGTGCTGCGGGAATGGGCCCGTCAAGGACATATAGCTTACGCTCTTGTTTGAGGACAATCCTCAAGTTCCTATGCCAGTCAAGGAAATTAATTCCACTTAGCTTGTCCTTTTCAAGGACTGATCGTAATGAAAGACTATTTGTGTTGTTGTTGTTTGCCATTTGATATCTACAATTTATAAGTGCAAAAATAATAAGTCAAATTACAGAGTTGATATTATATAATTGATAATAGTACATTCAAAATATACCTCCCACTATTTTATTCAAATTAATAGCCCTCACCATTAATTCGGAAAGCATTTTCTATTAAATCTTTCTAGTGAGCCAAGATCCATATTTCATTATGCCTTAAGTTAGCTTTGGCTATTCTCTCAAAACATAATTATTTAGGTAGACAACCCTTTGTCAATTATATCATATATAACTCCTGGATAGTTTGGTAAACAACATTTGTTTCTAGACCATCTAATGGTACCAACCAAACTCTATGCCTCTAAGTCCATAATCCTATTGAGATAACTTAGTTAAGTCGGGCCAAATGATTTTAATAGTTTGGATATCACAATTATCCTATCGCATCTTACCTAGATAAATAGGGTACTTTGCTTTGGCAAACCTACATCTATTGATCAAGGTCTTGATGAGTGTTATTCATTGGAAGGCATCTGATTTAGAATTAATAATTTAATGAGGGATTTTATTAATTTAGATCTCACAAATTTTAATCTTATTAAGCATGCACATTATTAATCATATCATATCGCATACAAGCATAAATAAAGTGCAAAATTAAATGTGTCACAGTTATGGCCCAATCCACTGTCAATCTTTTCAAGCTAATGAAAGATTGAAGGTCAGTCTAAGGTTGTAAAAGATCTTAAAATAAATAGCTTCCTTGGATCTTCCTCTAGCATGCGCCTCCTCTCCATCATCATCTTTCTATTGTGTTCTCCGTCTTGACATCTTCATCAATTACAGATTATTACATGACATAAAGAAACCTTGAGTTACATTCGAGGGGATTTAGATGAGAAGAGAATATTACATTAGAATTTATAGAAAGGCACGACATGCAAACCGTATTTCAAAACCAAAAACCACTAACCTATGGGTCAAAAGGTCATAACTGTGCACCATGCATATCACAATAAGCACATAACAATTTATATATAATTAAAGAAAACTATATATAAAATATAGGGGACACGACCATCGTGCGCTACGACCGGGGGGGGTCCAAGGGGGGGTCTCCTTCCTGGCGGTGGTCCGGCTGACCGATTAGCCGACGGGTGGTCTCGCTGACCGGTCAGCGAGCGGGGTCGGGGGCAGCGCCCCTGGAAAAAAATTTCTAACAACATTCTGTATTGCAAAATTTTTCCATACGAATCTCTGAAACAGTTTCAGAATCATACATTTTTATCCACCAAAACACCCATAATAACAAATCATATATGTCCAGTTTCGATTTAATCATATTAAAACGAATAACAGTACACCCATAATTTATCATATATTTTCAGTTTTGATTAATCATATTAAAACGATTCTTCATGCTTCTAATCCGATTAGAATAGTTATATTGTTATTCCACCGATTAAAGATACGATTAACAGTATCATCATATATATTACCAGAATACACATACAACGGAATATCATATATATTCAATTTTATATCGGTAAACATGCATCGTCATATATCATATATATCGAATACAATTAAAACATGTAATCTGAATTAATCTTTTCGCAAGTAGCTTTGATACCACTGTTGGGCTTCGGCACAGAAACGAACAGCTGAAATTAAAATTTTAATGCAATTTCTGAAACCCTAAAACAGGATCCATGTGAAAAATCAATTAATTCAGAGGTTTAGAGATTATACTAGATAAGAAAAAAAAAACAAGAATTTGAAACCGACAGCGCCTTGAATCTCCAACGCAATACAAACCGATTGCGCCTCTACGGTATCCACACGAACGCCGCACGATCCGTCGAACGATTCTGTAATAAGAAGGACTTGCGGTACTAGCCACCAAAAGGAATGAATTTTCTGAAACTATTTTCTCTCTAGTCTCTCTCTAAGAGCGGCTAGGGTTTTTCAATTATGATATATCCCTAAGTAGTTGCTATATATCATATATATAGTAGTTAAAAGGAATTAATCAAATCAAAACCTAATTTCATAAAATTCGAATTTATATATATATCTCTTAATTAAGTCTTACTTAATTAATATACATATATACAAATTATCCTTTTAATTTAAATTCGTGATTTAAATACTATTAATCATATTAATATATTTAAATCCTTAAAATTTAAATTAATTCCATTTTAAATAATGTTTTATGTGTGTGACCCTATAGGTTATTATTACGTTGGCAATAATTTTAAAATCATATTATAAAATTATAAATAGTGAGCGGCATCTAGTAATGGATCACTGCTACCCAAGTAATAATAAGATCGATGATTCGATGCAACCTTTTCGTGACCAATGTTTTAATGTAATTTAATCCTTTTAACCTTAATATCCTAGATTAAACTCGAGTCATGGAATGTGTCATACTCTTCATAATTTAATCTGAGCTTTCTTGATCAATGAGTAGACTATATGAAACAAATCACTATTTGAGCATGGCCATGCATTTCATAGTCCTACTCAATCAAGAGGCCTATGGATATCACCCATAATATATAGGATGGTTAAATTCCATCTAGATCACTCATATTTCTCACACGATTAATGATGAACCCAATAATCACCTTTATAGTCCACCCTATTAAAGGTGACATTTGATGATATCAAAGTACATAAATTCTCGTGTAGTAATATAGCGATTTCAGGTCAGAGGACCATTACATCATTGTCACTATGAGAATTGCTAATGACACTTCGCATAATGCTCCATATAGAATTCTCATGGTGGGTCTGTCCATTACATCGTTCTCTAACATGTACCTATGCGTTGACTTAATATCACATATATTTATGACCAATGAGATTTGGTCATCAGTCAATCCACATACTAGTCTCAATGCATCATTGTTGTCCCATCAACAATGATACTCGACTAGGGACATTTAAGAACACTGATACTAATGGTAATATATAATCTCATGTTCAAGTCACATACCTGAAACTATATAATTTGTATCACTATTCTAAGGAATTTTATTATGTTAACAATTATATTATGCAGTAAATAAAACCATAATAAAATTATATATTTATTCAATCAAATATAATATCAAAACGTTAAGCAATTATATCAAATAATTGGCCTCTAGGGCATAAACTCTAACAAAATAACCAAACTTACCACAAACGTCTCATAACAGACTCTTTATATACATCAAGGATTGAATAAATATTACCACAAATCATTTTATTTTTAATCAACACATATTTAATCTTTCAACAATTATTAATCATTCATAACTTGTCGTTTCAATTATTGATTTAATAATATAACATATTATACAGATGATACTGTGACAATAATTGAATCAATAATATAAGAGATATGATGCAGCAATTATTGTAGCAATTATTGAGTATAGCTGAGTGACTTCTCATCTAAGCATCTATAATCAATACCGTGTGCTACTATGCAACCACACGTATTACTGTACTTTTACTACCGGGTAGTTCAACAGTTTTAACGGTAAAACCTCCGCCGTTATTTTTATAAAAAGATAATTTTGTCGTTTTCTAACTACGACAATACTTCCGTTGTGAGGTCCACCAATGATTGAGCCGTCGTACGAATATTCCCCGATAAAAAGAATATTTCCCGACCAAACGAATATTTTATAACAACTTGCTTACTTTGCAAAATTTATAAATATTACCCACAACTATAACATTATATCAAATTTATTCTATAATATTCAAAAATAATATTTATATAAAATTCATCTTTATTTACAAAAGTTGGGGTCTTACAACAATGATATAAGAATTCATGAAAACAAGTTCAAGAATTAATTTGTCCAAGAACTACTAATGCCCAAATTGTCAACATGATACTGCTTTGTAGAGTAAAATTCAAGAATGCTCAGAAGAATATTCCACGAAAAGATATTGGATGAAGCGCAAATATCAAGGATATTCCACTAATTTCATGGAGTATCGAAGTCAAAACTTTAACCAACTAGGTATAATAACGAATGTAATAACAAAAGAAATCACCATGCATGCGATAGACAGCACAGGCAGGTTATTCCAACAGAATAATAAGTAACGGAACCAGGTCAGGCGAAATTCACACCGACAGGATGTTCTAATAGAATAATACAGACGGAACCAGATCCGGCGTAAACGCACAGAAAAGATATTCCAATAGAATAATAATAAAGACGGAACCAGGTCCGGTGTAAAACACACAGACAGGATGTTCCAACAAAATAATAGAAGAATGTCACCAAGTATTGGGTAAACCGCGTATATATTTTATTCCAACAAAATAATAAGCAATAGAATAACAATAGTTCTCTTCATGAATAAGAAAGAATAACACCCCTTACTTTAGTAGGAGATTGAATACTGTAGTAGTGTAGTAACAGAATACTCTTCTTCTTTCTCTCTTATTCTCGCTATACTTTCTCTCTCTATAGCTTGAATGAATTCGTGAAAAATAATGAAGCACTAGGCCTCTATTTATAGAAGATTTCTAGCTTAGCATTTGCCATTTGAAAAGGCAAGTGGCTTGACGACTGGTGATGTGAAAAGAAAAGTGATTTGACGATTGTAATGTGAAACGACAGGTGGTTCGACGCCTGTAATATGAAACGACAAGTGGTTCGACGCCTGCAATATGAAACTGCAAGTGGTTTGATGACTGGTAAAGGTAATTACTATTGACGAAGGTAATTATTATTGACGAAGGTAATTACTATTGATGAAGAGACTCTTAGATGATGACATATGCCCCCCCTCCCCCAATAAAATAACCAAACTTATCACAAACGTCTCATAACAGACTCTTTATATACATCAAGGATTGAATAAATATTACCACAAATCATTTTATTTTTGATCAACACATATTTAATCTTTCAACAGTTATTAATCATTTATAACTTGTCGTCTCAATTAATGATTTAATAATATAACATATTATACATATAATACTGTGACAATAATTGAATCAATAATATAAGAGTTATGATGCAACAATTACTGTAATATAATAATTGAGTATAGCTGAGTGACTTCTCATGTAAGCATCAATAATCAATACCGTGTGCTACTGTTCAACCACACGTATTACTGTACTTTTACTACCAGGTAGTTTAACAGTTTTAACGGGAACACCTCCGCCGTTATTTTTATAAAAAAATTATTTTGTCGTTTTCTAACTATGACAATACTTCCATTGTGGGGTCCACCAATGATTGAGCCGTCGTACGAATATTCCCCGATAAAAAGAATATTCCCAGACCAAACGAATATTTTATAACAACTTGCTTACTTTGCAAAATTTATAAATATTATCCACAACTATAACATTATATCAAATTTATTCCATAATATTCAAAAATAATATTTATAGAAAATTCATCTTTATTTATGAAAGTTGGGGTCTTACAACAATGATATAAGAATTCATGAAAACAAGTTCAAGAATTAATTTGTCCAAGAACTACTAATGTCCAAATTGTCAACATGATACTGCTTTGTAGAGTAAAATTCAAGAATGCTCAGAAGAATATTCCACGAAAAGATACTGGATGAAGCGCAAATATGAAGGATATTCCACTAATTTCATGGAGTATAGAAGTAAAAACTTTAACCAACTGAGTATAATAACGAATGGAATAACAAAAGAAATCACCATGCATGCGGTACTTCACATAGATAGGTTATTCCAACAGAATAATAAGTAACGGAACCAGGTCAGGCAAAATTCGCACCGACAGGATGTTCCAACAAAATAATACAGACAGAACCAGGTCCGGCGTAAACGCATAGACAAGATATTGCAACAGAATAATAATAAAGATGGAACCAGGTCCGGCGTAAATGCACAGATAAGATGTCCCAACAGAATAATAATAAAGACGGAACCAGGTCCGGCGTAAAACGCACAGACAGGATATTCTAATGGAAAATAATAAAGACGGAATAATAGAATAATAAAGACGGAATAAATAGTCCGCGTATACTGGTTATTTCAGCAGAATAATAAAGAATGGAATAACAGAAGTTCTCTTCATGAATACAAAAGAAATAATATTCCTTACGAATACAACAAATAATATTCCTTACCTTAAGAAGAAGAGTACTGGATATATAAGTAGTGAAGTAGCAGAATACTTTCTTCTTTCTCTCTAAAGTTTATCTCTCTAGAGTTCAGTGAATTCGTAAGAAAATAATGAAGGAATGAGCTTCTATTTATAGAAAAATGGACTGCATAGTAATAACTCATGAACGGTCCAGATTGATTTACTTTAATCTGACGGTCCATATTTAAAGCAAAATCTTTTAAATAAAATATAATATATTCTATTTATAATCTAATAAAACGAATAACTTTATAAAAGATTTTACTATACAAACACTATGCAGGCACTATGAAAACACTATGCATAATAAAATATAATATATTCTAATTATTGTCTAATAAAACAGATAGCTTTATAAAAGTATTCTGTTTTATATAAAAAGATTTTACTATGCAAAACACTATACAGACACTATGCAACATTGTGCATAATAGAATATAATATATTCTATTTATAGAATAACTTTATAAAAGTATTCTATTTTATATAAAAAGATTTTTTGTATTATTACATTAATAATACCAATAAAACTGAGTGACTTATCATGTAAGCATCAATAATAAATACCGTGTGCTACTATGCAACCACGCGTATTACTGTACTTTTAACATTAGGTGTTTCAACAGTTAACGGTAAAACTTTTGCCGTTATTTTCATAAAGTATTTTTGTCATTTTTTCAATTCGAAAATAATTTCTTTGTGGGGTCCACCAATGATTGTGTCGTTGTAGAAATATTCTCTGTTAAAACGAATATTCCCCGACCAATCAAATATTATATAACAACTTGCGTACTTTGCAAAATTTAAAAATATTACACACAACTATAACATTATATCAATTTCACTCCACAATATTCAAAAATAATATTTATAGAAAATTCATCTTTATTCTAAAAGTTGGGGTTTTACAATCTCCCATTCTTATGAAATTTTGCCCTCGAAATTAGGGTACGTACCTGGTATATTGAAGAGGTAAGGATACCTTGATTTTATTTCAGATTCTAACTCTCAAGTCATTTCCTCAACATCGTGGTTTTTCCACAAAGCTTTGACTTGAGGTATAACCTTGGAGCGTAGAATATGTTCCTTCTTATCAAAGATTTGAACAAGAACCTCTTCATACGTCAAATCTTCCGCTATTTCGTCCGGTTCTAACTCAGTAATGTGGTTCGAGTCTTCCAAATATTTACGTAACATGGATATATGAAAAACGTTATGAACACGAGACATACTTGGCGGTAAAGCGAGTCTATAGGCCAAAGTTCCTACTCAATCAAGGATTAAAAATGGGCCGATGAATCAAGGATTGAGCTTTTCTCTCTTTCCAAATCTCGTAACTCCTTTCCATGGAGCAACACGTAACAACACATGATCTCCTATATCGAATTCCACGTCCTTTCGATGAAGAGCAGCATAACTCTTTTGTCGATCTTGTGAGGTTTTTATACGTTGTCGGATCGTTTGAATCTTTTTCGTAGTCATACGTACCAACTCCGGTCCCAACAACGTTTTCACCCACCTCATCCCAGCATACTGGAGAACGACATTTTCTTCCATACAACGTTTCGAATGGAGCCATGCCAATACTTGCTTGATAACTGTTGTTGTAGGAAAACTCCACCAATGGTAAGAACTTGTCCCAACTTACCTTAAAATCAAGGACACAGAGTCTTAATAGATCTTCAAGAGTTTGAATAGTCCTCTCCGACTGTCCGTTCGTCTGAGGATGATATGCCGAGCTAAATCGCAAATCTGTGCCCATAGCTTTTTGCAAACTAACCTAAAATCGCGAAGTGAATCTTGGGTCTCGATCCGAAACTATGGATACTGGCATACCATGCAATCTTACAACCTCATTTATTTATATACGAGCAAGAAATTCAAGTGTATAAGTTTCTCGTATTAGTAAGAAATGAGCAGACTTGGTAAATCTATCAACAATGACCCAAATCGCATCTATGCCTTGAGAAACTGTGGGAAGACCAGTAACGAAATCCATGGTAATGTGCTCCCACTTCCATTATGGAATTTCTAGTGGTTGCAATGGACCTTTTGCTACTTGATGCTCCGCCTTGACTCGTTGACACGTTAGACACCTTGAGATAAACAGCGCTATCTCTCTCTTCATATTGCCCCACCAAAATGTATGTCGAAGATCATGATACATTTTGGAACTCCCAAGATGGATTGTAAACGGTGTGTTGTGCGCCTCCATAATGATTTTATACTTTAAATCAGGGTCGTTAGGAACACAAAGTCTGGAGTTGACTCGAAGTATTCCTTCTTCATCGATTCTTACTTCCGGCATCGCACCTTCTTCCTCATATGCATCAGCTCCGGATCTATAACTTGAGCATCTTTAATTTTATCAATTAAAGTCGGTTCTACTCGTATATTTTCCATTATCACGTGGGTCCCTGGAGTCTTTATCTCTATCTCCATCCTTTGCAAGTCATACAAAATGGGTCTTTGCGTTGACAATATTGCACTCGTACCCGCATATGATCTTCTACTCAATGCGTCAGCCACCACGTTCGCTTTTCCAAGATGGTATTGGATAGTATGATCATAATCTTTCAACAGTTCAAGCCAACGTCATTGTCGCATGTTGAGTTCATTTTTGAGTGAAGAAATATTTGACGCTTTTATGATCCGTAAAGATCTCCACTTTCTCCCCATACAAGCAATGCCTCCAAATATTTAGTGCAAAGACAACATCTGCCAACTCTAGATCATGAGTAGGATAATTCCTCTCATATTCTTTGAGTTGTCGTGAGGCATAGGCTATAACTTTCCCATGAAGCATGAGAACACATCCTAACCCTTTGCCCGAAACATCACTGTAGATGACAAATCCCTCCGAACCAGATGGTATTGTCAGAACAGGTGTTGAAATGAGTCTCCTCTTGAGTTCTTGAAAACTCTTCTCACATTTCTCGCTCCAACCAAACTTTATATCTTTTCGAGTCAGCTGATTTAGTTGAGTAGCGATTCGAGAAAACCCTTCTACGAATCTCCGATAATAACCAACTAAGCCGAGAAAGCTATGTACTTCAGTCACTGATTTAGGTTGCTCCCAGCTTTGAATAGCTTTAATCTTTGCTGGGTCAACAGATATTCCATGACTTGATACCACGTGCCCAAGGAATGCTACTTCCTCAAGTTAGAACTCGCATTTCTTTAACTTGGCATAAAGCTTATATTCACGAAGCTTTTGGAGTATCATCCTCAAGTGTTGCTCATGATCTTCATGGGATTTGGAATATATGCGGATGTCATAAATAAAAACGACCACAAAGTGATCCAAATATTCCTTGAATACTCGGTTCATCGTATCCATGAAGGCAGCAGGAGCATTAGTCAATCCAAAGGACATGACAGGAATTCATAATGCCCGTACCGAGTTCTGAAAGTCATCTTTGGAATGTCATTGGTTCTAATCTTCAATTGGTGATATCCGGAACGAAGATCAATCTTTGAAAAGAATTTGGCTCCTTGCAACTAGTTAAATAGGTCATCAATACATGGCAATGGGTACCTATTTTTGATGGTGACAAGATTGAACTCCCGATAATCAATACAAAGTCGCATACTCTCATCTTTCTTCTTCACGGATAGAAAAAGAGCACCCCAAGGAGAAGTACTAGGACGAATAAAGCCAATGTCTAACAATTCCTGCAATTGAGTTTTTAACTCCTGAAGTTCAACAGGAGCCATTCGATATGTGGATTTAGAAATGGGTTTTGTACCGGCTTCAAGGTTGATACAAAATTCAATTCCACGCTCTGGGGGTAGGCCAGGAAGTACTTTAGGGAATACATTAGGAAATTCATTAACAATAGAAATATTATTCAAAACTGACGTATTTTTGTTTAGATTTGTGACATGAGCTAAGAAAGCTTGACATCCGTTTTTCAATAAACGAATAGCTTTATGGCTTGAGATAACCGTGATTGATTTTAATGGTTTGGTTGCTTGAATTCGCATAATAGGTTGATTAGGAATATGAAATCTAACAACCTTACGAAAAAAATCAATTTTTGCATGATGAGTATTTAACCAATCAATCCCTAGAATCACGTCAAATGCAAGTATTTTCAATCAAATAAGATCGACAGGTAATGTGAGGGTACCGATTTGAACCAAATAAGACTTATAAATATTGGATGTAATGAAGGTTTCTCCCAACGGAGTTTCCACAGATAAGTTAAAGTCTAATTTCTTCGGAGTTAAATTTAATCGTTGAGCGCAAGTAGGAGAAATTAAAGAATGGGTAGAACCGGTATCAAATAAAGTGTAGACTTCGCTAGAGTTTATGATAAGCTTAACCGTGATGACCTCATTTGGGTTCCTTGCTTACTGGAAGGTCACAACAAACGCTCTCCATTGCACTACCGACTTTAACTTTTATGGGACAGCCTTTGGTGCCTCAATCCTAGCTGAATTTGTCTTCGGTGGACGACAAAATTAGGATAAGTGACCTTCTCTTCCACAATTATAACATGCTTTGGACGACATCACGCAATTTGGACTGATGTGTCCCTCCCCTCCGCATTTGAAGCATATGATAGGTGGTCTTTCTCCTTTCTTAACAACGGGTGCTAGTACTGACGTCTTTCCATCATTGTTGAATCTCCTCTTCTTAAAATGTCCATTCTTATTGTTTTAGCCCTGATTACCACCGAAGTGGTTACCATTTTTGGCCTGTTGATTCCCTCCACGCTTGTTGTCACCGCCTCGAAGACTACTTTCACTGGTATTATCATTTTGTCGGCTGCTCTCTTTTGGTTGCGTTGACTCGTTATCGCGCTCCACCAATTGAGCCTTATTTACAACATCGGAATACAAACACAGTTTATGAGAAATAAGATGTTGACGTATCTCCGGCTTCAAACCTCTTATAAACATTCGCGCCATTCTCTCTTCATTATCAACCAAGTGGGATGCAAACCGGGATAACTCCGCAAATAATGATCCAGCAGAATAATAAAGAATGGAATAACAGAAGTTCTCTTCATGAATACAAAAGAAATAATATTCCTTACGAATACACCAAATAATTTTCCCTACCTGAAGAAGAAGAGTACTGAATATATAAGTAGTGAAGTAGCAGAATACTTTCTTCTTTCTCTCTATAGTTTATCTCTCTAGAGTTCAGTGAATTAGTAAGAAAATAATGAAGGAATGAGCTTCTATTTATAGAAAAATGGACTGCATAGTAACTAATTCATTAACGGTCTAGATTGATTTACTTTAATCTGACGGTCCATATTTAAAGAAAAATCTTTTAAATAAATTATAATATATTCTATTTATAATCTAATAAAATGAATAACTTTATAAAAGATTTTACTATACAAATACTATGCAGGCATTATGCATAATAAAATATAATATATTCTAATTATTGTCTAATAAAACAGATAGCTTTATAAAAGTATTCTGTTTTATATAAAAAGATTTTACTATACAAAACACTATGCAGACACTATGCATAATAGAATATAATATATTCTATTTATAGAATAACTTTATAAAAGTATTCTGTTTTATATAAAAAGATTTTCTATATTATTACATTAATAATACCAACAAAACTGAGTGACTTATCACGTAAGCATCAATAATCAATACCGTGTGCTACTATGCAACCACGTGTATTACTGTACTTTTAACACCGGGTGTTTCAACAGTTAACAGTAAAACTTCCACCGTTATTTTCATAAAGTATTTTTGTCATTTTCTCAATCTTACAATAATTCCGTTGTGGGGTCCACCAATGATTGTGCCGTTGTACGAATTTTCCCTGTTAAAATAAATAACCCCCGGCCAATCGAATATTATATAACAACTTGCGTACTTTGCAAAATTTATAAATATTACCCACAACTATAACATTATATCAATTTCACTCCATAATATTCAAAAATAATATTTATAGAAAATTCATCTTTATTCAAAAAGTTGGGATTTTACACTAAAAGTTTCGTGCAAAAATAATTGTATTTTTTGTTGTTGATGGCTATAAATGGCATTGCCAAAGATTGGGGCCATGAAATGTCTTCGTTATGAAATAAGTAAGGATCTTTTTTTGCTGAACGTTTTTTCATAAACTATAATATACCCTTTCATCTTCTTTTAAACCTTATATTTTTTTCTTAAGGGGATATATCTCCTCCTCATGGAGTAAGGGCAACTATGAAGATGCAGTCAAAAGCAGAACGGAAGAAGAGAGCTCAAATTATCGAGTCAGAAGGTAATGTCAAATTATTATATTTTTTTCATTCTCAACTCCTGTTTAATTAGTTCATATACAGTTTCTGGTCTAATAATGTTATGAAGAACTGTTGAATTTTGGGTGAGATTTAGGTTTTAGTTCGCCACATGTTAACTTCTAGCTTTTAGGAGCTCTTTCTTTACTTTAGAAGATTTATTGCTAGGATTCGTCCTTGTAGTTACCACACAACGTCCTATCTTCATTCCTTTAGAACTATGTATTCCAGTTGGCAGATCACAGAAGGAAGTCAATAGCATATTAGAGTAGATGGAAGGAACATTTTTAGCAATACAACTAAACCACTAATTATCCATAGTAGGTGACTTTCTCTTTCTTTTTCTTTTGTTACAGAATTTTCATAAAAGATCAAAGAAAATGGAATCAGACTCAGAAGTTCATAGATGTTTAAATGTAGTCCTTGGAGAATAACTAGCATAGAAAGAAACTTCATTGTGATTGCCTTTATCCCTCTCTGCAAGCTATCTTCTAGTATGTAGTGTAAGTATCTCAGATGTCTAACATCACGCAGCCTGGAGGGACGTCGGACGTCACAGATGCTTGATAAGTGGGATTTACACCTACTTATGGGGTACCAATTCATGCGAACTATGCCCATCTCAAGTACATTTTAGTTTGTTTTAGCTGCATTTCATGTTAATTTGCATTTCGTATACTTAAAACTCCTTTTGGTGAATAAGTGCAGGAATTGGCCTAATTTGGTGGTGATATTGGGCACAAAGCTAATGGATGAGTGAGGCGAGGCAAAAGATAGGATGTGCATGACGTAGGATTGAGTGGAACATGGATGGACAAGCATGGATAGAGATATGACATTTCAGTAGCAGTAGCAACATTACAGAACTAAGCCAAGGAGTAGAATCAGAAGACATCAACTGTAGGCCGCGCGGCAGGAAGAACTTGGATTTTTGTGCCCGCGCGAGTACTCAGCCAGACCTTGGAACCTACTACAAGTTGTACGGCAGCGAAAAGGACAATGCTAGGGAGCGTGCGCCCACGTGAGAGACCGGCTGAACATAGGAACCTACTGCAATCCTCGCGACCTCAAGCATAATAAGCCGGAGGAGCGCGCGGCCGCGCGCGAGGCCTGAAGCTGCTGACATGTTTTATTTTATTTCCAATTTTTAAGGGTTGTAATTGATTTAAAACAATTCCTAACTGATGTCAGGGGTATCACTTGACAATTATTAAGTGTTTTACGTATCTTTACATCGTAACTAGGGTTTACTCTCTGGGGAAGATTCCAACGTAGAAGGAGGCCAAAACTCTACTTTTCTACCTCTTCTTGGGATTTTCTACCAGAGTGGGTTATTATTATTAGTTTTTGCTAGATTCTTATGAGGATTTGAATATTGATTTATATTCAGCAATTGGGTTTGATAGTTTCATCTTTCATCATTCAATTATCGTTTATTAACAATGTTTAGATTTGATCCCATAATGGCTTTTGGTTCAGTCATGAACTAAACTCCATTATGGGATTCTAACAGATTTTAATATGTAGTTTGATTGCATGCTTAAATGCTGGATTGTTTTGCATATCATATTTGATGTCTATCATGATTGTTTTCCATGTATGAATGCTTGATCACCATTCGTTTCAGTATTTTTATGGAATTGACAATGAACATTCAAATATGGATTGTAATCATGATAGTATACATATATAGGGTTGTGTTACATGGCTTATGTATTTCGTGAACCAGATAGACATATACTGTTTCATCGTAAAAGTTAGAATAAGGGCTTGAACTTAAAATCAATATAGTTGCAATTTCACATAGACAAATAGTGATTTTGGTTATATTGATGATTACAAAGAGTCTATCATCTGTGGATGCTGTGTAAGTAGGTCTTAGTGCATTGAAAAATGGCTAATACTCTTTTACTGCTCTTGACTACTTTCCTGTGATATGTGAACAAGTCGTGCATTATAGTGGCAATTGAATGAAGTATTAAATGAAGTTAGGATTCCATTATTTCCAGATTTGATTTATTCTGTTTATTGTTTTTTTTGTTGCTATTTATGACTCGAGAACAAACCAATCTTAGTTGTCAGTTTGAGCATATAAATATAGTTAATTAATTAATGTATAGCGATTTGAATTAAAAACTTTCTCTGTGGGATCGATACTTTACTTGCTATTTATTACTCGTTGACGCATGTATGCTTGCATGAGTTACTCTTTTGTTAAGATTAAAAAAGAGGCAACAAGTTTTCAGCGCCATTGCCGGGGAAAAGTGTTTAATTTAGTATTACTATCATTAGTTTTAAGCTGTATTGTATGACTTAGACAATTCTACTCTTATCTCATTTCAGTTTTTGTTTTTGTTTCAGGAACATGGATAAATTTTATGCGCACGCGGTCAACCAACCCCGATTTAACACCTGTTCAGGATAAAATAAACGGGAGAGGTTAGAAAGCGGGTGTTCGTAGAAATTTAGAAGTATAGTTGGAAAATACGACAAATAACATGGCAGCCGAGGTACAAGGAGAAGAGCAACGAGAGGAGCATAAAGCTCTAAAAGAATATTCCATGCCTAATATTAATAGACTACAGTCCAGCATCATCAGACCAGCGATAGCAGCTAATACATTCGAGATAAAAACTGGCACTATTCAAATGGTGCAGAATATAGTTCAGTTTGGGGGTGCTGTTACAGATGATCCGAATGAACACCTGTTAAGTTTCATCAAAATTTGTGATACATTCAGATACAACGGTGTGACGGAAGATGCTATTAGACTAAGGTTGTTCCCATTTTCATTGAGGGATAAAGCAAAAAGTTGGCTTCATTCTCTGCCAGTAGGATCTATAACTACATAGGAGGACTTAGCACAAAAGTTCTTAGCTAAGTTCTTCCCAATGGCTAAGACTGCAAAGATGAGGATAGCTATCTCTCAGTTTGAGCAACAATAAGGCGAGTCATTATATGAAGCATGGGAGAGAAACAAAGAAATGCTGAGGAAGTGTCCACATCATGGTATGCCAGATTGGATGGTGATCAACACATTTTATAATGGATTGAGATGGCAGTCGAGACCAATTGTAGATGTCCCTGCAAGAGGGGCATTATGGGCAAAGAACTATGACGAAGCCTATGACCTTATCGAGACAATGACATCTAACGATTTTCAGAATCTTACATCTCGGATGCCACAACCCAAAGTTGCAAGTGTGTTGGAGGTTGATGCAATTACTAAGTTGTCAGCACAGATGGCAGCCATGACAAAGAAGATAGATACTTTGACAGAAGGAAAAGTAAAGATGGTTGCCTTCTTATGTGAGATTTGGGCTAGATCACACTCGACAGATCAATGTGATGTCAGCTCAGAATCAGTGCAGTATGTGAGCAACTACAAAAAAGACCAAGGCCAATTTCAAAACACGTACCACCCCAACAACAAAAATCATCCAAACTTTAGTTGGTCGAATAATCAAGGGAATCAGCAAAATTAGTTTCAACCAAATAATCAATTTCAGGCACAAACAGTGCATCCACAATTTAATCCTAAACCACCCTTTCCGCCAGGATTTTCTCAACAACAACAACAACATCACACTCCAGCTGCACCTCAGCAAGAAAAGAAATCAGAAGTGGAGGAGATGATGATGAAATACATGGAAAACACAGAAGTTATGATCAAGAGCCAAGCAGTGGCTATAAAGAATCTGGAAACTCAAATGGGGCAGATGGCGAATATGTTTACTAACAGGCCCAAGGGTTCATTACCAAGTAATACGGAGATAAATCCAAGAAGAGAAGGGAAGGAACGGTGTCAAGTGATCACATTTAGATCTGGGAAAGATTTTTCAGTTAGTGCAAGTCGCGCGCCCGCGCGAGAATGCACGGAGGAGGGCGCGAGGGCGCGCGGCCACGCGAGGCAGAGGAGCCAGCTACTGAGAAAGAAAATTTGGAGAAATCTGAGGGTCAGCAGGAAGAGAAAGACAGAGCAGGTCCAGAGGAGATGTTTAAGAGTTCAGTACCACCAGTTCATATTCAAGCTCCATATCCATGGAGATTAAATAAGAAAAGGGAAGACAAACAGTTCAGCAAATTTTTGGAGGTAATTAAAAAGCTGCAGATCAACATACCATTCGCCGAGGAATTGGAACAAATGCCAAGCTACGCCAAGTTTATGAAGGGTATATTGTCAAGGAAGAGGAGATTAGATGAGTTTGAGACGGTAGCCTTGAAAGAGGAATGCAGTGCAGTGCTTCAGCAGAAATTACCTCCAAAGCTGAAGGATCCGGGCAGCTTCACAATTCCATGGACCATTGGGAAGATGAACTTCAGTAAGTGTTTATGTGATCTTGAGGAAAGCATAAATTTAATGCCCTTGTCAGTGTTTAACCAGTTGGGATTACCGTATCCAAAACCGACAAACATATCATTACAGCTAGTTGATAAATCGATCACGTATCCACGAGGAATTATTGAAGATGTGTTTGTTAAGGTAGATAAATTATAATTATTTTTCTGGATGACTTCATTATCCTAGACTACGAGGAAGACAAAAATATACCAATCATATTGGGAAGACCATTCTTAGCCACATAAAAGACTCTGATAGATGTGCAGAAGGGGGAACTCACTATGCATGTTCATGATAAAGAGGTCACCTTTAATGTCTTCAAAGCTATGAAGTTTCCAGCAGATGAAGAGGAATGTTTCTTGGTTGATTTGGTGGATCAGGTCATAAATGATGAAGTACAAAGTCGGGTGGATGACAAACCTTTGAGGAGTGTAATTGCTAAAAATTCAGATTTGGAGGACGAAGAACTTGACAAACTTGTGCAATATCTGGATACCACTCCACAAGTCAAGAAATTCAGGATACCTGTTGAGCCATTGACAAAAGCAGGAGAAACCTACGTAAAATTAAAGCCATCTTTGGAGACACCTCAAGAACTTGAATTAAAACCACTTCCAGATCATCTCAGGCACGCATTTTTAAATAAAGATTCGAAGCTTCCTGTGATTATTTCTTCTGTATTAACACCCTTTCAGGAAGAAAAACTGCTACGAGTGCTTCGAGAGTTCAAATCAGTGATTGGTTGGACCATTACAGATATCAAAGGGATCAGCCCTTCATTTTGTATGCATAAAATCCTGATGGAAGATGAAATTAACCATCGGTTGAGTAACAAAGGAGACTTAATCCGACAATGAAAGAAGTGGTTAAGAAAGAGGTGTTAAAATGGTTGGATGCGGGTATAATCTATCCAATCTCAGATAGCTCATGGGTGAGCCCAGTGCAATGTGTACTAAAAAAGGGTTGCTTGACAGTAGTGACAAATGAGAACGAGTTGATTCCAACACGAACAGTGACAGGGTGGAGAGTATGCATGGACTACCGCAGGCTAAATAAAGCTACAAGGAAAGATCATTTTCCACTACCATTCATTGATCAGATGTTGGACAGATTAGCAGGTCATAAGTACTATTGCCTACAGGACAGATATTCGGGCTATAATCAAATAATGATAGCTCCAGGATACCAAGAAAAGACAACTTTGACATGTCCATACACCACATTTTCCTTCAGAAGGATGTCTTTTGGGTTGTGCAACGCTCCAGCCACTTTTCAGAGATGCATGATGGCTATATTTTCAAATATGGTAGAGTAGAATATGGAAGTATTTATGGATGACTTCTCAGTTTTTGGGGACTCATTTGATCTATGCCTCGAGAATTTGGTGATGGTTTTGAAGCGATGTGTTGAAAAAAATCTAGTACTAAACTGGGAAAAATGCCATTTTATGGTCCAGGAAGGAATCATACTTGGACACAAAGTATCGAAGAAGGGACTCGAGGTAGATAGGGCAAAGTTGGAAACTATAGAGAAATTACCACCACCTACTTCGGTAAAAGGTGTTCGCAGCTTTCTGGGCCATACAGGTTACTATAGCAGATTTATCAAAGACTTCTCCAAGATAACTAAACCACTATGCAGTTTATTGGAGAAGGATACGCATTTTATCTTTGATGAGGCTTGGGTGTCGGCATTTGAACATCTGAAAGGGAAATTAATATCAGCACCAATTATTACTGCAACAGATTGGGAATTTCCATTTGAGCTGATGTGTGATGCTAGTGATTATGTCGTAGGGGCTGCTTTGGGATAGAGGAAAGAAAAGATGTTTCATGTTATTTTCTATGCCAGCAAGACCCTTATAGACGCATAATTGAACTACACCACCACGGAGAAAGAGTTATTAGCAGTGGTGTACACCTTTGATAAATTTTGAGCATATTTGATCGGCACAAAGGTGATAGTGTATACTGATCACGCTGCTATTCGACATTTAGTGGCAAAAAAGGATGCAAAGCCTCGGTTGATCAGATGGATTTTATTACTGCAGGAATTTGATTTGGAAATCAAGGACAGGAAGGGCACTGAAAACCAAGTGGCGGACCACTTATCTCGACTTGAGAATTCGGAAAGGGAGACAGATGACAAGGTTTTTATCAATGAATTTTTTCTAGATGAACAGTTGTTTGTGGTGAAAGGGGAAGTGCCATGGTTCGCAGATTATGCAAACTATTTGGTAAGTAAGATGCTACCTTCCGATTTGGTGGGTTATCAAAAGAAGAAATTTTTGCATGATGTCAAATGGTATATATGGGATGAGCCTTATTTGTTTAAACAATGTTCTGATCAAGTTATAAGAAGGTGTATTCCATATAGCGAGACTGAGGGGATTTTGCAGGATGGTCACTCTACTGTGTATGGTGGACACTATGGTGGTGAAAGAACAACGGTTAGAATACTACAAGTAGGATTCTACTGGCCGACAATTTTAAAAGATGCATACAATTTTGTCCAGCGGTGTGACAGATGTCACCAAGTGGGGAATATCTCTAAAAGGAATGAAATGCCATTGAATACAATCTTAGAATTCAAAATTTTTGATGTATGGGGATTTGATTTCATGGGGCCTTTTGTTTCGTCTTGCGGAAATCTCTACATTCTGTTCGCTGTAGATTATGTCTCGAAATGGGTAGAAGTGGCAGCTCTTCCGACAAATGATGCCAAGGTTGTCCTCAGATTTTTACATAGAAGTATCTTCACGAGGTTTGGGACTCCAAGGGCTATCATCAGTGACGAAGACAATCACTTTTGCAATAGGCAGTTTATAGCTTTGTTGGCTAAATATGGGGTGAATCATCTCATAGCTGCAGCATATCACCCATAAACGAATGGCAAAGCTGAAGTGTCAAATCAAGAAGTCAAGAGAATCCTGGAGAAAGTTGTGAATCCCACAAGGAAGGACTGGTCATTGAAGTTAGATGATGCAGTATGGGCTTATAGGACAGCGTATAAAACACTGTTAGGTATGTCACCTTTTCAGCTCGTATATGGAAAATCCTGCCACCTTCCAATGGAACTAGAGCATAAAACATAATAGGCAATTCAAAAGCTAAATTTTGATTTGACAGCTGTTGGGGAGAAATGCCTACAACAACTCAATGAGTTGGATGAATTTAGACTGCAGGCATACAAAATTTTGAAGCTTTATATGGAGAAAGTGAAGAAATGGCATGACCGAAAAATCATTGAGAGAACATTTGAACCAGGACAAAGGGTTTTGCTTTATAACTACAGACTTAAACTTTTCTTAGAAAGCTGAAATCGAGGTGGTCAGGACCATTCATAGTGAAAACTGTTTTTCCGTATGGTGCAATCGAAATATTCGATACGTCACCAGACAAGCCTTTTAAGGTGAATGGATAGTGCTTTAAACATTACTTTGGTGGTAAGGTAGACAAACAAAAAGTCACCTCAAGTCTTTCTTCAACATGAGCATCAGAGACGGTCAAGCTAATTGACTATAACTTAGCGCTGGATGAGAGGCAACCCATTATTTTTCTTCTCTAAAATCTCTCTTTCACTCTTTGTTTATTTCGTTAAGTTATTTCAACCTAAGTTAACACATTAACATAATAGCTGATAGTATAGGGGTGCACGTATATGCATTATATAAAATGAGGATATACAATAGACATTCATGATTATTTAGTAAACCGTGTTTTGATAGGGTCTATTGATGAATTGCAGGTGTATTGGAGAGAAAATATTTTTGACTTGTAGAATCCTCAAATAAATACAGCAGTGCAGACAGCAGGATCGCGTGGCCGCGCGATGAATACATCACACGACCGTGCGCTGCACAGCTCAGACCAATAAATCCAATCGCGCGCCCGCGCCTGAAAGCCATTATAAGAACGCACGGCTGCGCGTTCTCGCAGACGTTGAAAAATTTTTATATGTCCAAATTTTGAGTTGTGGTCTGATAAGGTCTTTCCTCTAATATAACAGAAGTGTATTATTCTGTCTCCTATATTCATAAGGCTAATTAACTCTCATTAAAGTTCATACCCACACATCACTTTGCTGACATAATTTTAGGGTTCTACTTGGGTTGTGTAATAATAAGTTTGGGGGAACAATCGTCAACAATTCCTCCACATTCTCTATATCATCCCCACATGGGCTCAAAAAGTGCACGTGCAATCTCACTCTCCTCTTCATCAGAATCTTCCTCCGATCACCACGAAGAGGAGGTCTTGGACGAGAATAAATTTATCAGTTTGGAAGCCCAGCAAAACTATTATCGGAGTGTGTCCAAATCTTTTGTGAAGGAATGGGGACTTCTATCTGTGAAGCAGAATGGCCAACTATGGCATATGATACGCGAACGAGACTGGGTTGGCTTAACTGCATCTCCAATGCCTATCCCCATGGTGATTGTTAGAGAATTTTATGCTAATGCTGCGAAGTTGATAACAAGAGGCATAATGATAGTTCGAGCAGAACAGGTGAATTTTTGCCCTTCTGCGTTCAGAGAAGTATTCAACATATATGATGCACCACCCACCGGGTTTGACAATTGGTTAGAAATTTAGAAATGGATATCGTAGTGGTGATTACTGATTTGTGTATTTCGTGCACCAAATGGAAGTATAAGACAAAAACAACTGAACCAAAATCGTTTCCATCGTCAGCATTGAATCGATATGCCCAGGCCTGGAACATGTATATTTATGCCAAGCTAGTTTTGTCAGCTCATTACAATGCAATAACCACTGAGCGTGTGATTATTTTGTGGGGAATCATCAAAGGCAAGTACATTGATGTCAGCTTTTTAATCCATAGAAACATGTTGAGTTATATGTGTGGGAATAGAAATGGGACTATTATGAATGCATCGGTGGTAGCCATGCTCTGTACTCAACAAGGAGTCCAATGGCATAATGAGCGGCTGCAGTATCCAAACCATGCAATCACTCATGCAGCTATTGTAAATTTCAAGGAGTGGACAGGGGGTGTACCACACCCACGCGGACTAGGTTTCATCCTTTAGCCCATTTTTCCGAAGCCGTCACAACAACCCCCGCAAACAGACGAGGCGGGCCCGTCCACGCATGCACGTGCCACCCATGGCAATCGCCAGCTCCGAAGGTTAAAGTGCAAGGTCGATGTGACACCCCCAAATCTCGATACTTCATTACCTCAAGATTTGGTGTTCACGTAATCAAAACATTCATTTAAAACTGCCCAATTATAAATAAAATTGAATAATAAACCTGCCCATACAGGAATTACATAAAATAATATCTCCCAGGTTATCTAACGTTTACAAACAATCATTCATGCAGAAAATTTAAATAAACTTCATTACAATCTTTAAACCAAAGTCTGATAATAAAACTATCAAAACTATTACAAGTCTTTAGTACTTGTTCATCTTTCCTTTTCCTTTACTGGTGCTAGGTACGTCACCCTTTCCATCTTTATCTGTAAGGATTTTACAGGCAAGAGTGAGCAAACAAGGCTCACTTGAAATATCAATGAATAAAACTTTCACATTCTTTGCCCATTCAGGGGCTCAATAGAACTGAACAATAAGTTCTATTAACTTCTCATACTCTCCTTGCCTATTCAGAGGCTTAAAAGAACTGAAACATTTCTTGCCCATTCAGGGGCTAAATAGAATTGAACAATAAATTCTATTAACATCTTAAACATTCAACTGAGGGTCTAATGACCATGAACCTTATCCACAGTTATAAGTAATCTTTCAACTTTAACTTTTATAGTCATACGACTATTGTAACGCCCCAAAAAATTGAACATTTTGTAATTTCTTTTAATAATGAATAAAATAATATTATTTATTATTATTGCGTGTTGAGATGATGGATGTCGTTCTATAACCTAGAAACGTCGTAAAGTAGTAGTATTTTAACTACGTGGGAGAATTAAAGTGTTTGAATTTCTAAAACGAAAATAAAAGTTTTCTGAGAAATTTTCCGAAAAACACTATTCATCAATTTCTGCTCGGGAATTATTTTTGAACTTCCAAGAAATACGTAATGTTATAATATCGAGATGATATCAATTATGTAATAATAATCTAAGTATGGAAAATGAAATATTTCGCATGCGTACCTAATTTGAGATAGTTAGGTTATTAAGCGTTAAAAGAATGAAGTTGTGATCGTATAATGTGTAAACATTATATGGAGTAAGGAATGGAGGTATAATACGACGTATTGTATTATTATGTACGAAGAATGAGATATCGTATATTTTGAATTAATATACGAGATAGCATACGAGAATTATACGTAGGATATATATGTTAAGTTATTGAATTTAAGATAATGGACTTGTGGGATTTCTAGTTTATTGATAGAAGCCCAAGTGTATGATTATCACAAGTCCAATCTATTATAACTCAAGCCCAATAGGAAAGTAGTTGGATTAATTAACCAAGCACAAGGTGAAGCCTTGACCCATGGGTCAAACCAAGTGAGGAAGTGGGTAGTCTTGATGGGCAAGGATTAAGTGTAATGACCAAGTGTTGTGGTGAGCAAGTAAAAGAAGTGACTAGCAAGAAGACTTGAAGGTTAAGTTATGAATATTAAGGAGGTGGAATGAGGAGGTGGGATTGATTATTGTCCATTTTGCCCCAAGCTTTGGTGGCCTATAAATACCAAGTTCATTTCATTATTGTTGGTTGTTTTGTTATCATCCAACACTTTTCTCTCAAACATATAAGCTACTTATTTGGTAGAGAGAATAAGTCACTTAAAGCACTTATAAGCCACTTCAACCTTTGATAGTTTCCAAAGCAAATAGAAGTCTTCAAGGGTAAGACTCATTTTCTTTTATCTATACCTTTTCTATGATAGGATTGATAGAGAAGGGGGATTGCTTGAGGATAACATGTAATAAGTTATAAGGAATGAACTTAAGCCGAATAAGTTGAATAAGCAACTTGAACCCTAATAAGTTGTTAAGATCATGAAGGACTTGTCATATGATGATTAGTATGTTGTTTATAACATGAGAACATTGATTGAATGACTTAAATTATTGGTAAGTCATGAGTATGAAGATTTCTAGTTCATAAGTTGAGAAAGTCAATGACTTATGGAAATAAGTCAAAACCTACTTTGATTATAAGTTGGTGTAATAAATAACTTGAAATGATGATATGTTGGTTAAAATCCACTTAGAACGCATAGTATGGTTGATTTGACGAACTTCGCACGATTAGACGATTAATGTCGAATTCGTGAAAGTCTCGGAATAGAGGTCATATTTTGTGTTGGAAGTCGAAAACGTTGGTTTTTGATGGAGACAAGTCATTGTAGTCATTATAGAGTTGCGGACTCGAAAATGACCGGATTCCGACTTAGAACGAAGAAATGAGCATTGAACGTTCACGAACGTTTATCGTTTTTGTTAAAATGGACTAATAGGTCAAATTTTAGCAAATGAAGTCAAATAGATAAAATTCTTGCATGAATGCATAGATTATGAAATTTGTGAACCGTAGGCTTTTGAACGGATCAATTCGGAGTTAAAACGAAGAAGTTATGCGTCCGGAAAGTTAGCAAAATTTTCAAAAACTACAAAATTTTCTGAGGACCAGAGTCCGCGCCGCGGCGCGACTCTAAGCATTCTTGTCCGCGCCGCAGCGCGAGGCCGGAGGATGACACACTGCTAACTCGCGCCGCAGCGCGAGTCACAGACCAATTAGTGGCGCCGCGGCGCCAGTGCAAGGAAGAAGATAGAGAAGAAGGGTTCCAATTGTAAAATGAAAGAGGGATTAATAGTAATGAATTGTGATGTAATCACAACATAACTAAGACATTGTAAGGTGCTTGTAAGACACTAATGCATGTTTATATTCAATCAAAGACGAACGGGATATGAATGACGTAATGAAAGCCGAAACCCTTAATAACGAAACTAAGTTAGAATTACATTGAAATGAAGGGTAAGGTATACTAGAAAGCATACCTGGTTAATTATGAACTAATATGGTACGTTATATGGTTATGAATTGTAGAATCATAAAGACTTAAAGTGTACGTGTATTAACCAGTAAGTAGGCACTAAAGGCAAGTAATCTAACCCTTGTTCCAGTTCAGTCTGGGCAAGCTTTGTAATTCATGTTCTCTTTCACAAGAAATCTAGAATGATGAAGTCTTAAGCCAATTCTTCCGGCTAGACTTATATTATGATTCTGTCAAGCATGATTTGTAAATTATCGAGTTATATTGGTATGGTTTTCAATCGAAGACCACGCATGTTCAAATGTTTTTGTCGTTTAACGACAGGCACGTGAGGTTGCCACAATTAAACGTATACACGTTTAAAGAATGTAGTGTTGATCAACATAGAGTACTATGAGCTGATCACTCAGAAGTGCTCGTAAGCTATGCCGGACTTACGGACTTTGTGTCGGGATGTCCTTTTCAAAAGAACTTATGTATGCTCATAATCTTGAGCCATAATTGTTATTCTACTGAATATTGATAGAAAAATGTTTTGAAGGAAATAGAGTGCTATTTTTAATCACCAATAGTACTTCGTAACTATTGTTCAGTTACTGGAGATATATTAGTTCTATGTTTCAAGCATGTCGTTTATTAGAATTATAGTACTTGCTGAGCTAGCCATGCTCACTCTTGCTTGAACCATATGAACACAACTAAGATCGAGCGGACTGAAGGATCCAGCAAGGATAAAGGCAAGACGAAGACGAACCCGTAGCATACTTATGTAATAGTATAGGAAAAATGTCTGTAATATATTGATATTATGACAAGAACAAATGAAAGGGTTACAAAGAACCTGGGTAATGTAATATTATTTTGATATATATGGAGTTATATTAGTCCTCTTATGACTATTTGAGGAAATGTGTGAATGAATGGTAGTACCGTGTAGCACCATTTGTCGGGTTGGAAGAGACCCGGATTTGGGGGCGTCACAGGTTGGTATCAGAGCAAGAGGTTATAAAACTTAAGGGGGGGAATTAAAACCTTAAGCCATAACCTTAGGAAGAATCAAAGAAATACAAGAAGAAAATAACCTTATAAAAAATGCATTATGATTATGATATGTATGTTTATTATTCTACTGACGTGTACTAATCAACTTATTTGTTTTATGTAGATGTCAGGAGTAAACGGGATGTTTGTTTATGAACAGACCATAAGTGAAGAGTCGGTGAACCAAGTAGAGGTTGTACCGAACCCTATAGCAGCAGAGCCAGAAGTAGTAATCATTGAGTCTGAAGACTCAGAAGAAGCTGACTACATGTCAGTATTTGACGGGATGATAGAGGAGGAGGTAGAGACAGTCTCCTTTAACCCAGTGGCTATAGCAGCAGAGATAGCTCCTGGGGGGTCGATGATGTCTCTGTTTATATCAGTGTTGGATAGAAATATCCATTACTGTCAGGAGGTTAAGGAGCTGAAGGCAGAGCTTCAAATGCTTATAGAGGACAAGACTGATGTCGAGTCCATGTGGGAGCAGGAGCATGACGAGAGGATTTTGGCTAAGGACAAAGTCCAGGATTTAAAGCACGAGGTCTTGGAGCTTAAGGAGGAGCTCAAGACAAAAGTGCAGAAAATAGGGAGGATGTCCTATATCTATAGGAGTTCTCACACGGATTTTCAGCAGCAGGTAGCTGGATATCCGGTGGAGGTGGGGCAAACGAGGCATACTATTAGCCGTGATATCATTGCTGGTCTGGCCAAGGCAGATTTCAATAATGCCTTGAGGCAGATGTAGTTTAGTGGTGGTTAGAATAGTTTGTAGATATTTTTGGTAAGTAGTAGTGATGTAAAACCCTTTTTGTATATTAAAGGGTAGTCTTTTGTAAATCCCAATTTTTGGAAAGTGATAGCGGGAAAATAATGTAATCAGCTTAGGCTGAGTATGTAACCGATGTAGTATTATACTACAAAGAATGTATATAAAGATCGTTTTATGGAAGGCAATGAGTTGTGAATGTTTGGAGTTATTGTTTTATATTAAGATAGCAAATGAAGATATAATTCCTATTGAAGATGTTCATAGGAGTTGTTGTGTAGATATACGGGGTTGTAAATTATCGGTAGATTTATTACCAATAAAGTTAGAAGAATTCGATGTAATTCTTGGAATGGATTGGTTAGTAAACCATGGGGCAATAATAGATTGTCAAAAGAAGTGTGAGAACATTAAGACGTTAGAACAACCTCGGGTAGTATTTTATGGGAATAGATCGCCGGGACGTTCGTGTTGTCTAACCATGACACAAACTAGAAAATTACTGAGGAAGGGATGCGTAGGATATCTGTGCCATGTTGTTGATACCGAAAAAGTGGTAGCAACCATGGAACAAATACCTATAGTGAGGGAATTCGCCGATGTATTTCCGAGTGAATTACCTGGTCTTCCGCCGGATAGGGAGACAGAATTTGTGATAGACATTGTGCCAGGAGCGGCACCAGTTTCCAGGGCACCGTACCGTATGGCGCCAGTAGAGATGAAGGAGTTGATGGTGCAGTTACAAGAACTGTTGGATAGGAAGTACATTCAGCCGAGTGTGTCACCGTGGGGAGCACCGGTACTGTTTGTCAAGAAGAAGGATGGATCGTTAAGACTTTGTATCGACTACAGAGAGTTGAACAAGTTAACGATAAAGAATAAATACCCATTGCCCAGGATCGATGATCTCTTTGATCAGCTGAAAGGGGCTAATTATTTTTCTAAAATAGATTTACGAACGGGGTATCATCAGTTGAAGGTTAGGAAGGAGGACGTGCCAAAGACAGCATTCAGGACTCGTTATGGTCATTACGAGTTTTTAGTGATGTCATTTGGGTTGACAAATGCACCAGCTGCATTCATGGATATGATGAACAGAGTGTTCAAACAATATTTGGACAAGTTCGTCGTGGTGTTTATAGATGATATTCTAGTCTATTCTAAGACACCAGAAGATCATTCTGAACACCTTAGATTAGTGTTGGAGACATTAAGGAAGGAGAAGTTGTATGCGAAATTCACAAAGTGTGAATTTTGGTTAGAGAAGGTGCAATTTTTAGGTCATGTCATTGACCATGAGGGGATTTCAGTGGATCCAGCAAAGGTAGAAGCCGTGATGAATTGGGAACAACCGAAAACGCCGACTGAGGTGCGGAGTTTCCTAGGGTTAGCGGGTTACTATCGGAGATTTATCCAGGATTTTTCAAAGATAGCTACTCCGTTGACTAATTTGACGAGGAAGACGGTGAAATACGCTTGGACTGACAAGTGTGAAAACAGTTTCCAAGAACTAAAGAAGAGGTTGAGTGAAGCACCTGTGTTGTCATTACCCGATGACACGGGAAATTTTGTAGTTTATAGTGATGCTTCGCATAGAGGACTTGGTTGCGTGCTCATGCAGCATGGCAAGGTCATTGCGTATGCATCTAGGCAATTGAAGGATTATGAGAAAGTTTACCCTACTCATGATCTAGAACTAGCCGCAGTAGTTTTTGCTCTAAAGATATGGAGACATTATCTTTATGGAGAAAAATGTGAGATATACACGGACCATAAAAGTCTAAAATATATCTTCACACAGAAGGAGTTGAATATGAGGCAGAGAAGATGGCTGGAGTTGATAAAGAATTACGACTGTGAAATCCTGTATCACCCTGGAAAAGCCAATGTAGTTGCCGATGCCTTAAGTAGAAAGGGTCGGGAAAAGTTGTCTTTGTTAACGGCTCAAAATGAGTTAATAACAGAGATGGCTAGGATGGAGTTAGAGGTGAAGCTGCCCAGTGAAGAAGAAGGACCAATGTTGTTTGCAATGGAGATGCAACCAACCATCGTAGAGAGAGTTAAAGAGGTGCAACTCAAAATTGATGAGTGTGACCGGATGAAGGAACGGCTGACCAACGAAAAAGATACTAAATATAGCCTTGATAACGAGGGATTGTTGAGATTTGACGGGAGAATTTGGGTTCCGGATGAGACGGAATTAAAGGAGCAGGTTCTACAAGAGGCTCATAGTTCAAGGTTTTCGATTCATCATTGTAGCACTAAGATGTATCAAGACCTTCGACAGAGTTTCTGGTGGCCAAACATGAAGAGAGAGATTGCTGAGTACATTAGTAAGTGCTTAACTTGTCAGAGAGTTAAGGCCGAACATCAACGACCTAGTGGCTTGTTACAGTCATTAGAGATTCCGGAGTGGAAATGAGAGAATATCACAATGGATTTTGTGGTGGGACTTCCGACTACTCATAAGGGGTATGATGCGATTTGGGTAATAGTGGACCGATTGACAAAATCAGCTCACTTTTTGCCAATTAGGGTTAAGTATAACTTAGACCAGTTAGCTAGACTTTATATTAAGGAAATAATCTCTAGACATGGAGTGCCAGTATCGATTGTGTCAGATCGTGATCCACGATTCACGTCGAACTTCTGGAGAAGTCTGCAAGAGCAGTTGGGAACGCAGTTGAAGCTAAGTACGGCGTATCATCCACAAACGGATGGACAAAGCGAGAGGACAATTCAGACATTAGAAGATATGCTAAGATCTTGCGTTATGGATTTCAAGGGTAGTTGGGATGATCATCTACCATTAGTGGAGTTTGCGTATAACAATAGTTATCATGCAAGCATAGGTATGCCGCCTTACGAAGCTTTGTATGGTAGGAAATGCAGAACGCCACTGTATTGGGATGAGGTAGGAGAACGCCGAATGTTGGGACCAGAATTGGTGCAACAGACAGCGGACATTGTTAAAAAGATTCAGATGCGTCTCTTAGCAGCTCAAGACAGACAGAAGAAGTTTACAGATCTGCATAGAGAAAATCGAGAGTTTGAAGTGGGTTCATACGTATTCCTAAAAGTATCTCCCTGGAAATGAAAGATACGTTTTGGGAAGAAAGGAAAGTTAAGTCCGAGATTTATAGGACCTTTTGAGGTTTTAAAACGGGTAGGTGAGGTAGCTTACATGGTAGCGTTACCTCCAGACCTAGAACGAATACATAATGTATTTCACGTTTCGGTATTGCGTCCTTATAAGCCGGATTATAAGCACGTGATAGAATACGAGCCTATTCATGTCGAGAAGGACTTAACATATGAGGAAACGCCAATTCAAATTGTCGATAAGAAAGAACAAGTTCTGCGGAACAAAAGTATAGTTTCAGTAAAGGTGATATGGAAGAACCATGATGCAGAAGAAGCAACGTGGGAGTTAGAAGAAATGATGAAAAAGAATTACCCGAATTTATTTGTGTAATTTTTTTTTATATAGCGAGATTCTGGGGACAGAATCCTTATAAGGGGGAGAGAGTGTAACGCCCCAGAAAATTGAACATTTTGTAATTTCTTTTAATAATGAATAAAATAATATTATTTATTATTATTGTGTGTTGAGATGATGGATGTCGTTCTATAACCTAGAAACGTCGTAAAGTAGTAGTATTTTAACTACGTGGGAGAATTAAAGTGTTTGAATTTCTAAAACGAAAATAAAAGTTTTCTGAGAAATTTTCCGAAAAACACTATTCATCAATTTCTGCTCGGGAATTATTTTTGAACTTCCGAGAAATACGTAATGTTATAATATCGAGATGATATCAATTATGTAATAATAATCTAAGTATGGAAAATGAAATATTTCGCATGCGTACCTAATTTGAGATAGTTAGGTTATTAAGCGTTAAAAGAATGAAGTTGTGATCGTATAATGTGTAAACATTATATGGAGTAAGGAATGGAGGTATAATACGACGTATTGTATTATTATGTACGAAGAATGAGATATCGTATATTTTGAATTAATATACGAGATAGCATACGAGAATTATACGTAGGATATGTATGTTAAGTTATTGAATTTAAGATAATGGACTTGTGGGATTTCTAGTTTATTGATAGAAGCCCAAGTGTATGATTATCACAAGTCCAATCTATTATAACTCAAGCCCAATAGGAAAGTAGTTGGATTAATTAACCAAGCCCAAGGTGAAGCCTTGACCCATGGGTCAAACCAAGTGAGGAAGTGGGTAGTCTTGATGGGCAAGGATTAAGTGTAATGACCAAGTGTTGTGGTGAGCAAGTAAAAGAAGTGACTAGCAAGAAGACTTGAAGGTTAAGTTATGAATAGTAAGGAGGTGGAATGAGGAGGTGGGATTGATTATTGTCCATTTTGCCCCAAGCTTTGGTGGCCTATAAATACCAAGTTCATTTCATTATTGTTGGTTGTTTTGTTATCATCCAACACTTTTCTCTCAAACATATAAGCTACTTATTTGGTAGAGAGAATAAGTCACTTAAAGCACTTATAAGCCACTTCAACCTTTGATAGTTTCCAAAGCAAATAGAAGTCTTCAAGGGTAAGACTCATTTTCTTTTATCTATACCTTTTCTATGATAGGATTGATAGAGAAGGGGGATTGCTTGAGGATAACATGTAATAAGTTATAAGGAATGAACTTAAGCCGAATAAGTTGAATAAGCAACTTGAACCCTAATAAGTTGTTAAGATCATGAAGGACTTGTCATATGATGATTAGTATGTTGTTTATAACATGAAAACATTGATTGAATGACTTAAATTATTAGTAAGTCATGAGTATGAAGATTTCTAGTTCATAAGTTGAGAAAGTCAATGACTTATGGAAATAAGTCAAAACCTACTTTGATTATAAGTTGGTGTAATAAATAACTTGAAATGATGATATGTTGGTTAAAATCCACTTAGAACGCTTAGTATGGTTGATTTGACGAACTTCGCACGATTAGACGATTAACGTCGAATTCGTGAAAGTCTCGGAATAGAGGTCATATTTTGTGTTGGAAGTCAAAAACGTTGGTTTTTGATGGAGACAAGTCATTGTAGTCATTATAGAGTTGCGAACTCGAAAATGACCGGATTCCGACTTAGAACGAAGAAATGATCATTGAACGTTCACGAACGTTTATCGTTTTCGTTAAAATGGACTAATAGGTCAAATTTTAGCAAATGAAGTCAAATAGATAAAATTCTTGCATGAATGCATAGATTATGAAATTTGTGAACCGTAGGCTTTTGAACGGACCAATTCAGAGTTAAAACGAAGAAGTTATGCGTCCGGAAAGTTAGCAAAATTTTCAAAAACTACAAAATTTTCTGAGGACCAGAGTCCGCGCCGCGGCGCGACTCTAAGCCTTCTTGTCCGCGCCGCAGCGCGAGGCCGGAGGATGACACACTGCTAACTCGCGCCGCAACGCGAGTCACAGACCAATTAGTGGCGCCGCAGCGCCAGTGCAAGGAAGAAGATAGAGAAGAAGGGTTCCAATTGTAGAATGAAAGAGGGATTAATAGTAATGAATTGTGATGTAATCACAACATAACTAAGACATTGTAAGGTGCTTGTAAGACACTAATGCATGTTTATATTCAATCAAAGACGAACGGGATATGAATGACGTAATGAAAGCCGAAACCCTTAATAACGAAACTAAGTTAGAATTACATTGAAATGAAGGGTAAGGTATACTAGAAAGCATACCTGGTTAATTATGAACTAATATGGTACGTTATATGGTTATGAATTGTAGAATCATAAAGACTTAAAGTGTATGTGTATTAACCAGTAAGCAGGCACTAAAGGCAAGTAATCTAACCCTTGTTCCAGTTCAGTCTGGGCAAGCTTTGTAATTCATGTTCTCTTTCACATGAAATCTAGAATGATGAAGTCTTAAGCCAATTCTTCCGGCTAGACTTATATTATGATTCTGTCAAGCATGATTTGTAAATTACCGAGTTATATTGGTATGGTTTTCAATCGAAGACCACGCATGTTCAAATGTTTTTGTCGTTTAACGACAGGCACGTGAGGTTGCCACAATTAAACGTATACACGTTTAAAGAATGTAGTGTTGATCAACATAGAGTACTATGAGCTGATCACTCAGAAGTGCTCGTAAGCTATGCCGGACTTACGGACTTAGTGCCGGGATGTCCTTTTCAAAAGAACTTATGTATGCTCATAATCTTGAGCCATAATTGTTATTCTACTGAATATTGATAGAAAAATGTTTTGAAGGAAATAGAGTGCTATTTTTAATCACCAATAGTACTTCGTAACTATTGTTCAGTTACTGGAGATATATTAATTCTATGTTTCAAGCATGTCGTTTATTAGAATTATAGTACTTGCTGAGCTAGCCATGCTCACTCTTGCTTGAACCATATGAACACAGCTAAGATCGAGCGGACTGAAGGATCCAGCAAGGATAAAGGCAAGACGAAGACGAACCCGTAGCATACTTATGTAATAGTATAGGAAAAATGTCTGTAATATATTGATATTATGACAAGAACAAATGAAAGGGTTACAAAGAACCTAGGTAATGTAATATTATTTTGATATATATGGAGTTATATTAGTCCTCTTATGACTATTTGAGGAAATGTGTGAATGAATGGTAGTACCGTGTAGCACCATTTGTCGGGTTGGAAGAGACCCGGATTTGGGGGCGTCACAACTATAATGACTTCAGGGGACTTAGGGGGATCAACCCTTCGTCCATGTATTGTATACAAATATTTCAGCACAAAGTACAAAACTAAGCATAACCCCTATAAATTGGGTTGTTCATCTTAGTATTTTGAGTACAAGTCCACCCCAAAGATAGTTTGGTTTGGATACACTTCAAGGTAATTCGGAGTTCAACGGACATCAACTAAGGATTAGTTGAATAAAAGATAATAACACTATGTTATTGAATAATCATAACTTAATAAACATTTCGTTCTAAGTTCATGCTTTAGAGATAATCTAATAGCATAACTATTGAATAACACATCATACCTTGCTTTGAACAGCATTAAGCTAAGGTTATATCTTAAAATTTATTATCAAGCATGCACAACAAATAATAACTTGAACAATAAACTGATTCAACAGAATAACTATACTTGCATTCTAATATAACAAGTTTAGAGTTAGGAAAAACTTGCATAATCATAATAACTATCTCAACGAAAGTGTGGAGATGGGAAGCTTATATCATCATGAATAACTGGATACAATTAAGTTGCTTAATGGAAATACTTTACTAAATAAAGTATAGCATATGAAAACTTGTATAAACACAACTAACTCAACGAGAGTATGGAGTTAGAGAACTTGCCTTGCGCGTAGATTAAACCGTTATAATCCAAACCACAATTATCCTATATACATATGTTAACATGACATAATCAGTCAGTAACAACATACTATATCTCTACATCACGTATGCTTTGATTATAAATTGTATAATCAAATTCTATCCATTAAAACTAATAACAATATTTGTTAATTAGTAATTCCATGTTCACTCATAGTATTAACATACTATCATACCAAAATACATAATCAACATTTATTATATATGATTCCTTTTTAAAAAAATCAGACTTTTGTGCAAGACAAAAGGCATTTATGAACTTTCTGTTAAGTGGCATCGCGGCACCACAGTTTGAACTGTGGGCCGCGCTGCGGCGCTGACATGGCGCTCCGGCATGAGACTTAAATAGGGACTCGGCGCTGCGGCGCGAAGTCCGGCGTTGCGGCACGAAGTTGGCTGGGGTGCTGAGTTTGGCACTAAGGCGTGAAACTTGACGCTGGAGCGTGAATTTTGACGTTGGGGCGTCGAAACTCATAGAAACCAGAGCGAAGAACAGGCCAAAGCTACTATCTTAAATCTTAACAATGATTCACCCAAAACAACATGTATAACTAATATAAATTATACATAATTGCTAACAATCATCCATATACCAATTATCAACCACTAATTAACAATATCATAGACTAATTCTTTGAAAACACTGTGTTTTAAAAATTAAAATCAATTGATGAAAAATCAATTTACAGTTAACGTAATTTACACTGTTATCAACCAATTTTGATTCCTTTGACATACAAGTATACCAATATATATCCCAATTAACATGTATAGTCCAATTTCTCAGTTAACATACAAATATATATATAACCTTTGGTAAATTCTACACACAAGTTCGTACTCACGTGTTTCCACTGTAAAAAACAATTTCTTGAATACGTAATTTAGCATACCATCATATTTATATATTAAGTATACAATTATATACAAATATATATATGCTAGTATAACAATTACCAACACATAGTTTACAAGAATTTTGTAAAAACTTATACACACTGAAGTTAAAGAACACAGACTATCAAATTCACAGTAAGTATATGGATATATGATTACATACATATAAATTAAGGTTATAAGCACCTACCTTTTTATTGTTAAGAAACACTTGTTTACAATGTCTGTTTTGAACAATCACGCACTTGGCTTCTTCTCAAACTCTCTGAATTTTTTCCTTTCTCTTTTCTTACTTCTCTCAGCAATAGACTAGGTACTAACACTGAGCATAAAACTGATAATCATATAAGTAAAATAACTGTTATGGCAATAATAAGCCTATTTACTCTTATCAGTTACCAAACATATAACGTATAATCTTATAAATATAAATATATTTTATTTATATATTTGTTTTATTCTATTAATAATATAATTTAAAATTAACAAGAATTTCAAAAGCCATGAGGCCTTGTTTGGCAAAGCATTTATAAAATAAAGGATTACTATACTTACACCTTGTTTGGCAAAACTAAATTAGAATTACTTTAATTTATTTTAATAACTCTTTATCACGTAGTAATTTGTCACACTTTATGTAATAACAATTTATTAAATAAATCACTTAATAACATAACTCAATTCACATAACACATTAATTATTTAACAAATAAATAATTAACTAAAACATCTCAATCAAATTAAACAATTACTTATTCAATAATAAACACATCCAATAAATATCTATATAAATCAATAAATATTTATAACTTACATTTAAAAATCTGGAATGTTACATCATTCCCCTCTTATAAGGATTCTGTCCCTAGAATCACAACTCAAACAACACATTCGTTACATTCTTCCCTACTTACAAAGACTCTGTCCCAATAATCGAAGACACAGGTTAAACAAATAACTCAGGGTACTCTTTCATCATTTTATCTTCGAGTTCCCACGTTGCTTCTTCAGCATTGTGGTTTCTCCATATCACCTTCACAGAGGGTATCACTTTATTCCTGAGCACTTGTTCTTTCCTGTCGATTATCTGGATAGGAATCTCTTCATAAAACAAATCCTTCTCGAACTGCAACGGTTCGTACTCGATCACGTGATTGTAATCGGGTTTATATGGTCGTAACACCGAAATATGAAAAACATTGAGAATATTTTCCAATTCTGGAGGTAGAGCTACCTCATAAGCTACCTCTCCAACTCTCGCAACACTTCGAAGGGTCCAATAAACCTCGGGCTTAGTTTTCCCTATTTACGGAAACGAATTTTCCCCTTCCAAGGAGAAAATTTTAGGAATACGTAGCTTCCAACGTCAAATGAACGATCTTGCCTGTGTTGATCAACATACTTCTTCTATTGGTCTTGAGCTACTACCAATCTTGTCCTGATGAGTTTGATAACCTCAGCAGTTTGTTGTACCAATTCTGGTCCTAGCAGTTGACGTTCACCAACTTCATCCCAGCACAGTGGAGTTCTTCATTTTCTGCCGTATAACGCTTCGTAAAGCGGCATGCCGATGCTCGCGTGATAACTTTTATTGTAGGAGAATTCCACTAACGGTAATTGTTTTTCCCAACTTCCTTTGAAATCCATGACGCATGCTCTCAACATATCTTCCAATGTTTGGATCGTTCGTTCGTTTTGGCCATCTGTTTGTGGATGATAAGTTGTACTCATTCGCAACTAAGTTCCCATGCACTCTTGTAGTCTCTTCCAGAAGTTTGACGTATATTGTGGGTCTCTATTGGATATAATTGCTTCTAACTGAAATAGTCGTTCGTCGGATTCTTGTGGAAATTTGATTTCCAGTTCTAACCTTGTCATTATTGAAATGAGCTCCTCCTAAGTTGTTATCAACATCAATTTCTCCCGACCTTTCCTGCTTAAAGCATCTGCAACCACATTCGCTTTGCCTGGATGATAAAAGATCTCACAATCATAATCTTTTATCAATTCCATCCACCTTCTCTGACGCATGTTCAGATCTTTCTGAGTGAAAATATACTTCAGACTTTTGTGGTATGTGTAGATCTCACATTTCTCTCCATACAGATAGTGTCTCCATATCTTGAGAGCAAATACTACTGCAGCCAATTACAAATCATGAGTCGGATAACCTTTCTCATAATCCTTTAGTTGTCTTGATGCATAGGCAATAACTTTACCGTTTTGTATAAGAACATAACCCAATCCTTTGTGTGAGGCATCGCTATAAACCACAAAATTTCGTGTATTATCCGCCAGGGTTAACACAGGTGCCATACTTAGCTTATTCTTCAAATCTTGGAAGCTCTCTTCACACTTCTCTGTCCAAACGAATTTCACATCTTTTCGTGTCAAATTTTTTAACGGAGTGGCTATCTTGGAAAAATCTTGCATAAATCTTCTATAATAACCGACCAGCCCCAAGAAACTCCTTACCTCTGAAGGTGTCCTTGGTTGTTCCCATTTATTACAGCTTCCACTTTTGATGGATCCACTGAAATCCCATCTTTGTCAATCACATGACCCAAAAATTGTATATGATCGAGCCAAAATTCGCACTTTGAGAATTTCGCATACAGTTTTTCCTTTCTTAGTGTCTCCAATGTCAAACGTAAATATTCCACGTGTTCTTCTTGAGTTTTGGAATACACCAGAATATCGTCGATAAACACCACTACAAACTTGTCTAAAAATGGTTTAAATACCCTATTCATCAAATCCATGAACGCGGCAGGGGCATTTGTTAAACCAAAAGACATCACCAGAAACTCGTAATGTCCGTACCGAGTTCTAAATGCTGTTCTAGGTATATCCTCCTTTCATACCTTCAATTGGTGATACCCATTTCTCAAATCTATTTTCGAGAAGTACTTAGCACCCTTCAACTGATCAAATAAGTCATCTATTCTAGGCAACAGATACCTATTCTTAATGGTGACTTTGTTTAACTCACTATAATCAATGAAAAGGCGCATTGATCCATCCTTTTTAACGAATAAAACTGGCGCTCCCCACGGCGATACGCTTGGTTGAATATACTTCTTGTCCAACAGTTCTTGTAGTTGTACCATCAGTTCCTTCATTTCTACCGGAGCCAATCTGTACGAGGCCTTCGATATCGGTGCAGTTCCTGGCGCTAAGTCGATTAAGAACTAAATCTCTCTATCAGGTGGAAGTCCTGGCAAATCTTCTGAAAATACATCTACGAATTCTCTAACCACTGGTATCTCCTCCAGTTTCACACCCTTCGTCTGAGTATCGACTATGTAAGCCAAATAACCCAAACAGCCTTTACTTAACAACTTCTTGGCCTGCATAATCGTCAGACATTTCATTTTTCTAGACGACTTGCTACCATAGAAAACTACCTTTGACGGAGTCATAAGGTTTACACACTTTTTGTGACAATCAATTACTGCTCCATATTTGAACAGTCAATACATTCCCAAAATTACATCAAATTCCCCGAGTCTAATCGGAATTAAATCTACCATCATTATATTCCCTTTTATGTTCATCCTACAGCTTTTGTATACGAACCTAACAAGAATCACTTCCCTATTCGCAATTTCTATGTTCAGAGGGAAATTCAGTTTTTCTCTAGGCAATTCTAACCTCTTAGCAATAGCACCCGAATCAAATAATACATAAGCATTAATATCGTTGATTGGGATAATACCTGACACCACATCTTTTGATTGCACAGTCATGTTGAAAGTTCGGGCTGTGGGTTTGTTTGATGCTGTAGGTCCAACAATGGCCCATGTTCCTCCACTGCTACCTCCCTTGCTTCTTATTGTTTCTCTGACCTTCTTCTGAGGGCATTCACGAGCAAAATGATCTTTGGATCCGCACGTGAAACATACATTCTTCTTGGGTTGGGTGCAATTTGAGGCGATGTGACCCTTCTGGCCACAGTTGAAACATGCACGTTTCCCCATCAAGCACACACCCTTATGAAACCTCCCGCATGTAGCACATGTTTCAAACTGCCTTAACTGATGGTTACCCTGTTGGTTTCCAGTACCCCCATTTTCGTTCCATTTCCTCTTCAAGTTGTTGTTGTTGTTGTTGTTGCCACTTCCATTTCCTCAGCTACCATTCTTCACTTCCACCTCATTCTTCTTCTTCTTCTTCTTCTTCTTCTTCTTCTTCTTCTTCTTCTTCTTCTTCTTCTTCTTCTTCTGCTCTTGATTTAATTTTTTCACTGCCTCTTCTCCCCCTTCAGCGAGCACTGCCTTCTCCATCACTGTTGCAAACGTCTTCAACTGGAACAGGGAAACCCTACTGTACAGCCAGGGCTTCAGTCCCTGTTCAAATCTTTTCGCCTTATGCTCGTCTGTTCTGACCTGATATGGCGTAAACCTCGCCAACTCGTTGAATTTCACGGCATACTCAGACACCGTCATCGCTCCCTACTTCAGTTTCAAAAACTGATCCTCTAACTGACTTTTCTAACTCTCTGGGAAGTAGGTCTCGAAGAATAACTCCTTAAACCTATTCCAAGTCATCACTCCTGGTCCTTCCCGGGTTTTATTGGCTTGCCACCAATAACTAGCTTCTGCTTTCAACATAAATGTTGCAAAGGCAATCTTCTGTTCATCCACTACCTTAGCGACTTCAAATACTTTCTCTATTTCCATAATCCAGGTCTGTGTCTCGACCAGATTCGTGGACCCACGGAATCCAGGTGGTCCAACTGCCTTGAAATCCTTAAACGTTGTTCTTTGGTTCTGAGGTTGATGCTACAACGCTCCTATTATTAATGTCACTAGTTGTTGGACGGAATTATCTTCAACATCATTATTGTTAGTTCTCGTATTGGTTCTCTGACGGGGTGGTTCATGTCTGGGAGGCATTTTCTGTTAAAAACATCTATTAGACTATTACCCAACTTCTTTAGGTAATTTCTAATTAATCCTGCTTCCATAAAAGAAACAACCACATAACACTTTTGAATAAAATAATATCTTTTATTTATTCATCACCTTTTCGAAAACATAAAAACAATAGCATCACTGCTATTTACATTCCTTTCCTGAACTACAAAAGTTACAGGACAACATCATCATGCTCATATCCCATGGTTACTTAACACTAGGGATTAACACATTATTTAACACTTATTACTTGCAAAATAGACACATTTCCTACGATGATCTATGACAACCCGAGAATTTAGGCAATTCATTAAAATCTTAAATGATTGATTTAAGGTCAAATATTAGACCTAGACAGAAAATAAGTGTATGCGTTTAATGTTATTGGGATTGAATTTTGAGGATTTCAAAATTCGGTGAAGGATATAGGTGAATTATTCAGGATTAAGGATTTATGTGATTATGTTCTGTGTTTAAGGTTAATGATGTGTTCAGAATGTGGTTAAGGGTCATGGGTTGATCAGATAAATTACATCTGTGATAAACCCTAGGTATATATTAAGAACGACAGCGTTCGATATAGAAAACCCTAACGTCTGACAAGAAACCCTAGAAATCGGTTCTGGAAACCCTAGTTTCAGTTCCGGGAGTCCGAAACCCTAATTCGGATATTGAAAATCCTAGATTGGGAATGCAATGTTATGAACGAGGTTAAACGTCATGAATATTAAATTAATTAGGGAAAACCCTAATGAATTATTTAAAATCTTAATTGATTATTAGAAAACCCTAATACTAGATCTGAAAACCCTAATTTCAGATTCTGATAAAATAAAACCCTAATTGGGGAATATAACGAAGAATTTTAATGCTTTAGTGCTATGAATTAAGTAATAATTAGGGTAAATGTTAATTAATTAATAAACCCTAATTTCCAATTTTTGGAACCCTAATTGTTCCGTCAGAAACCCTAATGCTAAATTATGGAATTAATTACTAAAATTAGCAATGCTAATTAGGAAACCCTAATCCTAATTATTTCAATTTATGAGTAATTAGAAAACACTAATCTAATTACGAATATTTAATTTCTAAATTAAAAAATTAAATTTTCTATTAGAAACCCTAATTATTGGGTTATAAACCCTAATCTGTGATATTGACCCTAATTGCTTAATTAGCGATTTTAATTAGGAAATACTAATCCTAATTAGTAAGATTTAAAGTATGATTAAGGAATTTTAAATATAATTAGTAAATCCTAATTATAATTTTTGGAATGTTAATTTTATTATTTGAAAAACGAAATTCGGAAATGTTAGAAATTAAATTACAAAGTTAAGGGTTAAAACCTAAACCCTAAATGCTCCAAACCTTAAACCCTAAAAATTCCAAACCCTAAACCCTAAGGGATTGGACAATTACAAAAATGACATTAAAATAAAATGGAAAATGACTAGAATGCCACTTTGTGCATTATTGGATGTTGCTTATAGATCTAGACCTAAGGGGAGTGGTTGAGCAACCCTAGTATTAGCCTTGAGCTATAAACATTGAATCCAGCCGAAATTAGACAGATCATAGCAGCTAAGCAACAATATAAATGGAATTAGAGAGAGAAAGTGCACAAAAAACTTAGCTAATCTTATTTTTGCTCTTACCAACTCCTATTCTCTCTCAAACCCACGAAATCATAGTGTGATTTCAGTCTCAATTCAAGCCCCACGTGTACCAGAAACAGATCTAAGAATCAGATTCAAGAATTAAAGCATAAAAGGTATAAAAATCCTAAATTTCGAAATCCTTGAATTTGATGTTTAATGTTGTTGTTTGTTGGTTAAAGTTGTGTAATAGGGTGTCTTTTAATGTTCTGGGTTGTTGGATCATAGATCCATAACATCTAAGTGCTCGGATTTAATTTTTTTAGAAATCTGGAAATGATGAAAAAAATGGCCTGACAGCCGAATGTCAGGGCCTCTAGATCTTTATGAGTTATATTTTTTGTGTATGTTATGTTTTGGATGTGTTCTATGTCATGAGGACTAGGATCTGAAACTGGAAACAGGGTCTAATCAAGTCTAGATCGTAGTTTATACTCGGTCAAACCACGTTGACCGTTCAGAGAAACTGGAAATCTGGGCAACCCAGAATTTCTAGAAAACTCTGACAAGTTTTTGCAGGCGCTAGTTCTTGTAGTCTGGTTGTGTTTATGCCATGTTTTAGGTTGGTTATTGTAGCCTGCCATGTATATTACATTCTGAAGACTTTAGTTCATCCAGATCATAAACAGAACGGTATAGAATCATGGTCAAACTGCGTTGACCAAACTGTCTGATGAAGGTTTTCTGGAAAACCCAGATCTTCATCAGCCGAGTTTCTGTCCGAAATTGATCGGCTTTGATCTCTCAGTTGTGATGTTGTTAGGTTGAGGAAATGTAATATATTGTAACCTGTCATGTGTACTATATTGTGGAACTTTTATATCACAGAATCAATGTCTAGAATCAAAATTATAAAGGTGCAAAGTAGGAACCCTCAAACTGTTTGAATTTCTGGGCAGCCCAGAAATTCAAGAACACCCCTGACAAGGATTTTGAATGCCCAGATCTTTCTGATGTATTGTTTTATTGTCATGAAATGAGTTTTTGATTGTAGTACTACATTAGTACTACAATCTTAACTCTATAACCAACCTAGAAAACATTAGGATCATAGCTTAAAAGCCGGTCAAACCAGCCCTCTAGTTCACTGAGTTGTCAGTGTTCTTGAGTGAAGAACACCTATAGCGACAGACAAGTGTCGCTAAAGGCCTATAGCGACAGTTTATTTATTATTTTCCAGAAATTGATTAAAAATTAGAAAAAATGGTTTTTAATTATTAAAAATACAAAGTAAATTATGAAAAATTATTTTAAAGTCTGAAAAATAGTTTTTAACTATTTTGAGTATATTTCAGAAATATTTATTATTTTTGGAATATAAATGGTATTTATTTATTTAATTACAATATTAAATAAATTATTTAAAAATAGTTTTAATTCATGAAAAATCATGAAAAATTATTTTATGGTATAAGAAAATATTTTAAGTTATTTTTGATGACTTTTAATATTTTGGAATGAATTTCATTAATTAATCAATGTTAATGATAATTAGTTTATTTAATAGATATATTAAATAAATTAAAGAAAAATGGTATTAATGCTTTATAAATTATATAAAAATGATTTAAGTGATATAAAAATATTTTAAGTTATAAAATATAACTTTTGATATTTTGGCATGAAAATATTAATATTTTAATATTAATAGCAATTATCGAATAATGGATTAAAGTGTTGGAAAATCATATAAAAATGATTTTTAAAGTATTAAAAATACTTTGTGATATTATAATTATATTATAATATTATGTAATGATTTTCATTAATATTTTTTTTAAATGAATATTAATGATTAAGGAATTTTTTGGTATTTAATTTATTTAAATACGGTTTTAAGGATTGAAAAATATTGATAAATGGTAATAATTATCCGAAAATTATTACGAGCCTAGGAAAAATGTTTTGACTGATAAGGAAATTATCTGTGATATTGTTAAGTGTTTAGGAAGAGTTTAATTGAACTTAAACTCGATTTTCGTCCTACTAGACCGTCGGGATGTTAGAATTGTGTCGATTTCAAGTCATACTGAAATAGTTTGACCTGATACTAAGTCTTATGTGTTGTAAAGACTGATAGGGTTATGTGATATGTGTTTAGGTTATTCTGTGTATATAAATATAACAGTATTATACTGTGATGATATTATTCTAATATTGGAGATCTATATTACTAATATTAGGTCTTCGGGGTAAAGTGTTATAAATTGCGTTGCGGTAATCGACGGTGCAGGCAAGTTTTCTTATACTTAACTCTAATAAGAGTGTTTTATTCAAGCTGATGGTTAATCGTTGTTGATTGCCATGAAAATTGTACTCTGTACATCTTGCATGTATAAGTCAAGTATGAAAGGATGATCACCTTCATTACCAGTTGGTTCAGAAATGTTGTTCATGTATAAAACTTGTTCAGTCAAATGTTTGTTCATGCTAGTTCTCAATTATCTTGATGAATTATAGCCAGCTTATTATTCATACTCTTCAATCATGATATAACGTTATGTTATTGTATATAAACTTGCTGGGCAACTTTTATGCTCACCCTTGCTATATCATGATAAACATTGCAGATAAAGCGAATGCGTTCAGATACAGGAAAAGGTTAAAGTCAAGTTCTACTTGGGTTAAAAGTGCGGCTAGTTTGTAAATAGCGTATTTGATAAATATTGTTGTATAATAGATATTATATGATTTGTGTTTAAGTTAAGGTTAATCGACTTGGGTAAAATAGTGTGTAATGTATTGTACAAACAATTTATGTTTATATCTTCCGTAAATAGTAAAAAAATTAGTGTACCGGATCCGAGGCGATTCGGGGCCCGGATACAACACGGAACATGGTTCAGCGATCTAACACGTATGATGGCAGAGTCTCGAACTGAATTGGATAACCCATGACCCGATCTTGAGCTCGATTGATCACAGTATTGAATACTTTTTCCATATCTTCCATCTTCATCCTCTTTGCTTGTGTGTCCCTTACTGCTCTTCCAGTTCGTTGATAAGCTTCCTCGTATCCATCTTCAACTCTCGCCCTCTTGGTAGCTTCCTCCTTCAGCTTGTTCTTCAGTTCCACAACCATCTCGATCAGTTGTTCCTTCTCTCCTTTAGTCTGCATAAGCTTCTCTTCAGCATTAGTTAGATGTTCATCTCGATCTTGGATGTCGTCATCCTTCTGTGTCATTGTAGTTTGTTGTTCAGCTACTATCTCCTGCAACTCCTCAACAGTGTCCTGAAGTTCCACGTTACAGTCGTAGACTTCATCATACATACGAGCAGCCACCGAGGTTAGTGGAGTCTCTTCCTCCTCGTCCTCGTTATCCTTATCCTCATGTGGCAACTCCACGGGATCCTCCTCATCCGTCTCCACATCATCATCCTCATCTTCAACCACTGTGACCAACGGGGTTGACTCCCGTGGCCGTAGTTGTTCCCAAACAACCTGAATGTCGCAAGGCTCCTCCTCTATAGGCATTTGAGGTCCCTCCTCCCTAGCCTGACTGGATTCACTAACATTAGTCATCCTGACAATAAAATTTTAAAGTTTTAGTTATTAATCATTCTACTCGACACTCGTGAGCACATAAGTTATAAACACATAAGCACATATGTGTTTTATTACTTCTTCCTTAAAACTCGATAAGAGTTATCTCCATTATCTTTTTAAAGGTTACTTCCTAAGGCTTTTTCCCCCACCTAAGGTTTATAACTTAAATGTTTGATACCAACTTGTAACACCCCCAAATCCCCGTACTTCATTACCTCAAGATTTGGTGTTCACGTAATCAAAACATTCATTTAAAACTACCCAATTATAAATAAAATTGAATAATAAAGCTGCCCATACAGGAATTATATAAAATAATATCTCCTAGGTTATCTAACCTTTACAAACAATCAATCATGCGAAAAATTTAAATAAACTTCATTACAATCTTTAAACCAAAGTCTGATAATAAAACTATCAAAACTATTACAAGTCTTTAGTACTTGTTCATCTCTCCCTTTCCTTTACTGGTGCTAGGCACGTCACCCTTTCCATCTTTAGTTGTAAGGATTTTACAGGCAAGAGTGAGCAAACAAGGCTCACTTGAAATATCAATGAATAAAACTTTCACATTCTTTGCACATTCAGGGGCTCAATAGAACTGAACAATAAGTTCTATTAACTTCTCATACTCTCCTTGCCTATTCAGAGGCTTAAAAGACTGAACCATTTCTTGCCCATTCAGGGGCTCAATAGAATTGAACAATAAATTCTATTAACATCTTAAACATTCAACTGAGGGTCTAATGACCACAAACGTTGTCCACAGTTATAAGTAATCTTTTAACTTTAACTTTTATAGTCATACGACTATAATGACTTCAGGGTACTTAGGGGGATCAACCCTTCGTCCATGTATTGTATACAAACATTTCAGCGCAAAGTACAAAACTAAGCGTAACCCCTATAAATAAGGTTGTTCATCTTAGTATTTTGAGTACAAGTCCGCCCCGAAGATAGTTTGGTTTGGATACACTTAAAGGTAATTTGGAGTTCAACGGACATCAACTAAGGATTAGTTGAATAAAAGATAATAACACTATGTTATTGAATAATCATAATTGAATAAACATTTCGTTATAAGTTCATGCTTTAGGGATAATCTAATAGCATAACTATTGAATAACACATCATACCTTGCTTTGAACATCATTAAGCTAAGGTTATATCTTAAAATTTATTATCAAGCATGCACAACAAATAATAACTTGAACAATAAATTGATTCAACAGAATAACGATACTTGCATGCTAATATAACAAGTTTAGAGTTAGGAAAAACTTGTATAATCATAATAACTATCTCAACGAAAGTATGGAGATGGGAAGCTTGTATCATCATGAATAACTGGATACAATTAAGTTGTTTAATGCAAATACTTTACTAAATAAAGTATAGCATATGAAATTTTCACAACGAATCTTTAGGATTATAAAACTTGTATAAACAAAACTAACTCAACGAGAGTATGGAGTTAGAGAACTTGCCTTGTACGTAGATTAAACCGTTATAATCCAAACCACAATTATCCTATATACATATGTTAACATGACATAATCAGTCAGTAACAACATACTATATCTCTACATCACGTATGCTTTGATTATAAATTGTATAATCAAATTCTATCCATTAAAACTAATAACAATATTTGTTAATTAGTAATTCCATGTTCAATCATAGTATTAACATACTATCATACCAAAATACATAATCAACATTTATCATATATCATTCCTTTTAAAAAAATCAGACTTTTGTGCAATATAAAAGTTGTTTCTGAAATTTCTGTTAAGTGGCACTGCGGCGCTGACATGGCGCTCTGGCGCGAGACTTAAACAGGGACTTAGTGCTGCGGCGCAAAGTTCGGCGCTTCGGCGCTGCGGCGTGAAGTCTGGCTGGGGCGCTGAGTTTGGCGGTAACGCGCGAAACTTGACACTGGAGCGTGAATTTTGACGCTTGGGTGCCAAAACTCACAGAAACCAGAGTGAAGAACAGAGCCAAAGCTACTGTCTTAAATCTTAACAATGATTCACCCAAAACAACATGTATAACTAATATAAATTACACATAATTGCTAACAATCATCCGTATACCAATTATCAACCACTAATTAACAATATCATAGACTAATTCTTTGAAAACACTGTGTTTTAAAAATTAAACTCCATTGATGAAATATCAATTTACAGTGAACGTAATTTACACTGTTATAAACCAATTTTGATTCCTTTGACATACAAGTATACCAATATATATCCCAATTAACATGTATAGTCCAATTTTTCAGTTATCATACAAATATTTATATATATATATAACCTTTGATAAATTCCACACTCAAGTTCGTACTCACATGTTTCCACTGTAAAAAAAACAATTTCTTGAATACGTAATTTAGTATACCATCATATTTATATATTAAGCATACAATTATATACAAATATATATACGCTAGTATAACAATTACCAACACATAGTTTACAAGAATTTTGTAAAAACTTATACACAGTGAAGTTGAAGAACACAGACTATCAAATTCACAGTAAGTATATGGATATATGATTACATACACATAAATTAAGGTTATAAGCACCTACCTTTTTGTTGTTAAGAAACACTTGTTTACAAAATCTGTTTTGAACAATCACGCACTTGGCTTCTTCTCAAACTCTCTGAATTTTTTCCTTTCTCTTTTCTTAGTTCTCTCAGCAATAGACTAGGTACTAACACTAAGCGTAAAACTGATAATCATATACGTAAAATAACTGTTATGGCAAAAATAAGCCTATTAACTCTTATCAGTTACCAAACATATAACGTATAATCTTATAAATATAAATATATTTTATTTATATATTTGTTTTATTCTATTAATAATATAATTTAAAATTAACAAGAATTTCAAAAGCCATAAGGCCTTGTTTGGCAAAGCATTTATAAAATAAAGGATTACTATACTTACACCTTGTTTGGCAAAACTAAATTAAAATTACTTTAATTTATTTTAATAACTCTTTATCACATAGTAATTTGTCACACTTTATGTAATAACAATTTATTAAATAAATCACTTAATAACATAACTCAATCCACATAACACATTAATTATTTAAAAAATTAATAATTAACTAAAACATCTCAATCAAATTGAACAATTTCTTATTCAATAATAAACATATCCAATAAATATTTATATAAATCAATAAATATTTATAACTTATATTTAAAAATCTGGAATGTTACATCATTCCCCTCTTATAAGGATTCTGTCCCTAGAATCACAACTCAAACAACACATTCATTACAGTCGATGCCATGTACGATAATTTGGGCACATTTACGATGGGACTCACAAGGGCTTTAGCCGAAGCATTTGCGCAACAAGGAACAACACAAGAATGGCCTCAGTTTGGAACCGCATCACCATATCCACCACCGGATTCACCACCCGAGGAGGGTGGCACCACCGATAATTAGGGGAGTTTTTCGTACCCTTTACCTTCATTCAATTGGGAAATTGAATATTTTAAGTTTGGGGGTATTGGGTAGTAGTATTTTTTAGTTTTTGATAGTTTTGCATGATTATTTAATTTTTATAGTTGTTGCATGTGTAGATTACATTTTAACATATAGTTGCATGTTATAGTTGCATACCTCACAGTTCTTACCGTATAGAAATTTTTGTCTAGCCAAGGATAATAGTGAAGTTTTTAAATGATTTCTGAATATTTTGGATAACATGAGCTGAGATATAACGTTTTATACAATGAAATTCATAATGTTGTTTAACTGCTTTCGGTTTGCATAAATGTGTTCACAAGCACTTGTAGGTTTAAGAAGTACGTTTTGCATTGCTCGATAGAAAAATGGTAAAAAGAGAAATATGTGAAAAGAGACTTCTAGACTGTATAAAACATTGATTTTTAAACTTTGGGAAAACATGGATATCTGTGTATAAAAAAGAAAAAGAAAAAAAAAGAAAAGAAAGAAAAGTAGAAATGACATGGCAAGTCTTATTTCGGGGCCTTAGCTACTTGAGTAAGTACGTCCGAGGGGATTGTCTCTACACCTAACGCCCTAAGGTCTTTCATGGTCTGGGAGTCGTTGGTCGAAAGCTTGCTAAGGGGTAGCAGTGTGCCTAATGGAGTAAGATATTGCACAGTCATGTGAAAAAAAAAAAGAAAAAATAAATAAAAATGGCAAGAAACACCGCGGGAAAGTGCAAAAGTCGTCCTCGTAGGTAGAAATAAAGCAGTTAAGCTCATTTCTGAACCTTAGTTAATTTTAAGATGTTGTAATAGTCTTGGTTGCATATATATACATAAGTCTTGATTTAAGCTATAATTTTCTGTTTTGAGCAATATAGCATGAGTATTCTGTACCTAAATCAAGTTTTGGGTGAACGCAACACACACACACAACATCTCTAAAGCATTTTTGAATTATCTAATTGTATGACATTATGCCTGCTTTGCATCTGTATTCTTGATTCTAGAAAAAATTCGCTGAGGCAAATTGGACTGAATTTCTATGATAGTTGAGACAATGTGAGATTAGTTACATCATAATGTAGTTACATAGTAATATAGCTGCATTTTCATTGTTCAGTAGTCTGCATTGCTTGAGGGCAATCAACGATACAAGTTTGGGGGTATTTGATAAGTGGGTTTTACACCTACTTACGGGGTACCAATTCATGCAAACTATGCCCATCTCAAGTACATTTTAGTCTGTTTTAGCTGCATTTCATGTTAATTTGCATTTCATATACTTAAAACTCATTTTGGTGAATAAGTGCAGGAATTGACCTAATTTGGTAGTGATATCGGGAACGAAGCTAATGGATGAGTGAGGCGAGGCAAAAGATAGGATGTGAATGACGTAGGATTGAGTGGAACATGGATGGACAAGCATGGATAGATATAGGACATTTCAGTAACAACAACAACATTGTAGAACCAAGCCAAGGAGCAGAATTAGAAGACATAAACTGCAGGTCGCGCGACCGCGCGACAAGAAGAACATGGATGCGCGTGCCCGCACGAGTACCCAGCCAAACTTTCGAACCTACTGCAAGTTGCGCGGCCACGAGAAGGACAATGCTAGGGAGTGCGCGCCCGAGCGAGAGACCGGCTGAACATAGGAACCTACTGCAAGTCTCGCGGCCGCGAGCATAATAAGCCAGAGGAGTGCGCGGCCGCGCTCGAGGCATGAATCTGCTAACTTGTTTTATTTTATTTCCAATTTTTAAGGGTTGTAATTGATTTAAAATGATTCCTGACTGGTGTCAGGGGTATCTTTTGACAATTATTATGTTTTTCACGTATCCTTATATCGCAACTAGGGTTTATTCTCTGGGAAGATTCCAACGTAGAAGGATGCAAAAACTCTACTTTTCTACCTCTTCTTGGGATTTTCTACCAGAGTGGGTTATTATTATTAGTTTTTGCTTGATTCTTATGAGGATTTGAATATTGATTTATATTCAGCAATTGGGTTTGATAGTTTCATCTTTCATCTTTCAATTGTCGTTTATTAACCATGTTTAGATTTGATCCCATAATGGCTTTTGGTTCTGTCATGAACTAAACTCCATTATGGGATTCTAACGGATTTTAATATGTAGTTTGATTGCATGCTTAAATGTTGGATTGTTTTGCATATAATATGGGATGTCTATCATGATTGTTTTGCATGTATGAATGCTTGATCACCATTCGTTTCAGTATTTATATGGAATTGACAATGAACATGCAAATAAGGATTGTAATCATGACAGTATACGTATATGGGGTTGTGTTATATGGCTTATGTATTTCGTGAACCAGATAGACATATACTGTTTCACCGTATAAGTTAGAATAAGGGCTTGAACTTAAAATCAATATAGTTGCAATTTCAAATAGACATATAGTGATTTTGGTTATATGGATGATTACAAAGAGTATATCATCTAAGGATGATGTGTAAGTAGGTCTTAGTGCATTGAAAAATGGCTAATACTCTTTTAATGCTCTTGGCTACTTTCCTGTGATATGTGAACAAGTCATGCATGATAGTGGCGATTGAATGAAGTATTAAATGAAGTTAGGATTATAAAGTCTCCGAACCCAGGTACATAAAACCCGAACTCGGTACTTCACGATACCATTTCTGTGAGCAAAAATATTACTAATAATAATAACAATAATATAAATTTTAAACTTAACTTACATTTATCAGATTCTAATCCCAAGTACGCAACCTTTACTACATTCTTTACATTATTTATAATACATATCATTAACTTAATACAATTTATCTATTACAAATGATACCAATAACATATTGTGTTTGGTTTCCTTTTCACTTGTTTTGACATGATCTTTCTGGTCCTTCACACTTAGCTGAAAACATTTAAATTAAGCAAGGACTAGCATTTGAGTGCCCAGCAAGTATTATATATATATATATATATATATATATATATAAGCTGAAAGAATTTAAATGTTTTCTTTATAATATTCTTCTACAACCAGTCAATAGTTGTGAAGTAATCTGTACCAATAATAATATCATAACAACCCTCTTTCAAATTTTTTGAAACTGTGTATTGACTATACATGGGGTTTCTGTGACATACTATGAACATTTTTTTTATTTTCGAAAAGGTTAAACAGAAATTCATCTGTAAACTGGCATTGCTTACGGGCCTGAGGGTGTACAGTCCATGGGACCTGTATTGATCAATACTACATTGCTAGAACGATATTATCGTTCATCCTTTGTCCGTCGTAGCGCATAAAAATTTTCCCATTATCAGGATGTTCATACCTGTCGGGTTTTCATAACAAATGTCTTATATAATTCAACGTATATATATATATATATATATATATATATATATATATATATATATATATATATATATATATATATATATATATCAAAGGTGTATCAACATGTGATTAAATACAATGATTATCCAAGTGGGGACATTTGTATAATCATTTATAGAAATTAACGAACAGAATATATATCTGAATTATCATATACTAAAATGTTGATAATCAATGGGCGTATATAATATAGGTTTAATAATCTGTACAGTAATAGTATAATTTTGAAACATTCTTACACTTGTCCATTGCATAAAGAAAATGCAAAGGTAGGATACTTGCCTGATGCGCTGCTTCTAATTACGCAACTTAGATTTATCTTTTCTATCACGACCTATCATTAATCAAATCATTCTATCGATTAGAATTACACATTATAACACATAATACTGCTTATTGCAGTCAGCACATAACCTAATCACATTGTCACATACATTTCATAGTCATCACATCACAAAGAAATACATATACAGACACATTATGTAAATCCAGATCAATTTTTGAAACATGTCAATTTACCGACAGCTTTATCAGATAATTATCGAGTCTAAGACTCTATCATGTACCTTAATTTCTATTTAGACTATTTAAGTAACAGTCTTATCATTTTTAAATGACTTACAATAATTTTTTAAATAATTATTATCATTTATCATAATTTTTGAAATATTAGAATCATTATTAAATGATTTAAATATCAAACAATCCTATTATCATTAACATTTAATCAATATTAAATTATTAATGAAACCATTGCCAATATATTAAAGTTATGTATAATAACTCAAATATTTTTTTAAAGTACTTATATTACCCTTAAATGATTTTTAAAACATTTAAAATCATTCTTAAATAATTACCATTAATATTTAAATATTAATGAACTATTTATCCAAATATTAAAAGTCATAACTTAAAATATTTTTAATTCATTTATATCCTTTTTAAATGATTTTTAAATTAATAAAATCATTTTAAAACTATTTATTTAATATAATTATTAAATAAATTTAATATCATTTATATTAACTTAATATCATTAATAATAAATTAATAATGAAATTATCCTTTAAATATTAAAAGTTATATTTTATAACTTAAAATATTCATAAACACCTTTATTTTCATTTAAAATGATTTTTAAAATAATAAAATCATTTTTAAACTAATTTATTAAATAAATCTAATATTATTAAAATTAAAATATTAATATTTTACATGTCAAAATATCAAAAGTTATATTTTATAACTTCAAATATTTTTATAATACTTTAAATCATTTTTATATGATTTTTAAATCATTAAATCTATTTTTAATATCATTAATATTAATTAATGAAATTCATCACAAAATATTAAAAGTTATCAAAAATAACTCAAAGCTATTTTTAAACACTTTATTCATATTTAAAATGATTTTTTATATAATTAAAATCATTTTTCTCTAATTAATTAATACACTAATTAAATAAATTAAATATCATTAATATTCAAATAATTATAAATATTAATTGAAAATATCCCAAATAATTAAAAGTTATTTTTCATAAGTTAAAATAAATTTTAAAACCATTTTTGTAATTTTTTATAATTTATTGTCTATTTTTAAGCAATTTCCGGAAAATTAGAAATTAAGAATAATAGAAACCGTCGCTGAAGGTCTTTAGCGACAGAAAGTGTCACTGTTGGTGTTCTTGAGCACCAAGAACACTGACAGTCAGTGTTCAAGTTGATCCATTTGACCGAGTTTAATTTTCAACTCGAAGTGTTTCTATGCCATATTAAACATTGATATTGAAGTATACATGCAGGACTACAATTATCAAACATCACCAGCGCCATAACATAACGATCCAGCAAGATTCAAAGTCCAAAACTAACTGTCAGAACGATTCTGGGTTTTCTGGGAAATCCCAGAAACCCAGGCAGTCCAAGTAGTGATTTTCTAGCTAACTTTTATCCATGTCCTGATCATCGTTCATGTGATTTCAAGGTTTAAATCTGTAGTACTCGTGTCAAGGAACAACACTACAACAACAGATAAGTTTAAAATCAACAAATTTACAAGATCTAACTCGGTCAAACCCTGTTAGAGGGCTGTTCTTCATGAGTTCTGGAAATTCCCAGAAATGAATCCGTGACCGAGGGACTGAGTTTGACCATCCACTAAATTCAATAGGTTGATTGTTTAGAGGATCTAAAGACATCATTCTAAATTTCATACAACAGGCTATAACTTTAATGCAATAAAAACATCAAACAACCTTAAATCAGTCAGATCTAGACCTTCAAATAACTTGTCAGAAGCTGCTAATACCTTCTGGGTTTACTCAGATTATCCTCGGTTATGGTCGGTCAACCGACTTTAACCGAGTATAACTTGTAATCTAGCAATTAAAAAGCTGCCATTTCACTTCCAGAACAAAGATAATATATCAGGCTATAGATTAACACTTTAAAACAAGAAAAAGATATAACAACCAAAGATCTATAATGACTTACATTTGCTTGTAAGAGTTTCTGGAAATCTGGAGATTTTCTGGGTTTTCCATAAACATATTTTGTGATCGGTCAATGCACTTTGACCATTAATAACTTTTGATCTATACATGATCTAAGCTTGATTCAAGTTGCGGAGTAAAGATCACATATCATAGAACATATCAAAAATATAAAACACACAAAACACATAACACACAAGGATCTAAAGGCCCTGACATTAGACGTCAGAACACAAAAATAAATTTTTTCCAGATTTTGAAAAACTTCGATTTTGATTATCTAGATGTTATAGATCCACTTCCTACCAACCCAGATCATGTTTTAACACTACATAGAACATATTACAACACACAAACATAACTTTTAACATGAGGATCGAGATCAGATTTTTGGTTTAGATTTTATACCTCTCATGGTCAATTCTTGATTCTTGCTGCTGAATTGGTTAAGTGTGTTCATGGGGCTTTAATCTATGACTGATATAATATATATTTTCGTGGCTTTTAGAGAGAGAGGGTCTAGGATGAGCTTGGTGAATAATTGAGCAACAAAATGACATTTTCTCTCTCCTTTTGATCTTATATACTAGTTAGATGCAATGAATATGGCTGCTAGGTGGCTGATCAGTTGGTATGTGTCACATGTGGTAGTTGAAGTGGTTATAGAACTTAACCTATTGTCAAAACCTATATTTTAGCCGCAATTATATAAGAGTGGCATTTTTGTCATTTGGTTTTTCAATTTAATGGCATTCTAGTTATTTGGAAAACACTTAGGGTTTAGGGTTTGGGTTTGGGTTTGGGTTTGGGTTTAGGGTTTGGACCATTTTAGGGTTTAAAAATAATTTCAAAAATTTCCAAAATTAGGATTTAAAAATAAATAACAATTTAGTTTCCAAAAATATAAATTAGAGTTTTCTAAATATAATTAGTTTTCTAATTCAATTACTTGAACATTTGATCTTAAAATCGCTAATTACACTTAACCATGCTAAACTAGCAATTTGGGTTTATACTTTTGATAATTAGGATTATCAAATCACAATTAGGGTTTATAAGTTAGGGTTTCTAATTAACTTTTTGAAATTAGGGTTTCTAAAAAAATGTATATTAATTAGGTTGGTGTTAATTAATATTTAATTCGATAATACATAACCTTAAACTTAATAGCACAGTTACATAATAACCTCAAACTCATAACTGAGTTTTTAAATTAGGGCTTCCAATTATTTTGGTCCACAAATATTATTTAGGTTTTATAATACCCAGGGTTTTGACATTATACACAAAATTTGACCAATATTATCAATTCACACATAAACAGTACATATTTATAGTACTGAAAAATAAAAATATAATTATTATTATTGTATTATTATCATCATTCCTTATTTCAGACCCATAATTAGGGTTTGATCGTAATATAATAAAATTGTTCAACACATTAACATTACACACATAACCATACATATCTATAACACTGACAAATAATAATATAATATTATTATTCTCATTCCTTTATCAAAACCGAGAATTAGGGTTTGGATTCCATAACTGATTTATCTTTCACATATAACTTTATTAATTAAGTTAAAATAATTAACTTAACTATTCTGAAATAATTTCATATAATAAAGTAAGTATTATAAAAATTCTATAATCATATCATCTATTATTTAAATAATATAATTATCATATTTTCATGGAAAATAAATATTAAAAACATTTTTACTATAAAACTAATTATTATTAGAATATAATTTATAATGAGCAATAATTCTAAAATAAATTTATTTGCAATTCTTAATGTAATAAATAAATTTTATTTATCACATATATAAATATATATTACACATTACCTTGACACATATCATTCATATTTATTTTAAAAAAAAAATTTTACGCAAAATTTATGATTTATTTATATAGAAAATATCAGGTTGTCACAAGGATCCCATTATTTCCAGATTTGATTTATTCTGTTTATTGTTATTTTAGTTCCTATTTGTGACTCGAGAACAAACCAATCTTAGTTGTCAGTTTGAGCATATAAATATAGTGAAATAATTAATGTATAGCGATTTGAATTAAACAACTTTCTCTATGGGATCGATACTTTACTTGCTTTGTATTACTTGTTAACGCATGTATACTTGCATGAGTTAGAGCTCTTTTGTTAAGATTAAAAAAGAGGCAACAATGCTGGCCGAAAAAAACCCGAGCAGTAAAGCGAAAGAGCTACGAGTAAAATAGATCACTTGTAATTTGTATATATAATAGTTTTTTTTAATATTCACAACACAACAAAATGTGTTAATTATGGGCAGTTACATCACTAACAAAAATACAGAATCCTAACTTGATTGAATGCAAGGAAAATGAAGACATTGATTTGCGAAAATTCAACTCTAAATGATTCAACACAAGTATAATTCTCATTTTAGAAAGAGCTTCAGTGCTGCCCTTAGGTTGCAGTTAGAATCTGACTAGTAAAATTATTTTCAAAAACATAACCAAATAAAAAGGTTAATGGGTATATATTTATTACTTTAAGGTATCAAACATAAAACTTATAATATAAAACAAAGAAAGCTCCAGTACATATGCACCAGAAGTACAAAACTTATAGACATAGTTGTACCATATGACACTATACAAAAAACACAGCATGTTGATAAGCTGAAATGAAGATTTGAAACTGGTTATCCAAGTGAATGGAGCTACTATAAAGAAGTAATGATCTTCGAATTCGTTAAGAACAGATTTCTCCTGGACCAAGTTATCAAAGCGAAACCTTAAAAAATTACTATTTAAGGTTGCATATTTTTCCCTTTACTTTAATCTCTTACATGCTATAGAGCCTATTTAGAAAGATTTATAAAGAAAACATGTTCTTCTTACCTTGATTAGTTTATTTTAGTTGCAGAGTTGACAGTTGGGATGCGTTTGTGCACATTCAACATGATCCTCTAGAACCTTTGTGATCAAGTATTCATGTGTACCTTTTTTATGATGACTACGAAGATGCAAAGGACATATATGGAAAACCCATGAATGACAAGTTCCCTTATGATGAGAAAAGCTGAATCATTTTCAAGGTAAAGATACTTTAATAATGTGTTTACTTTACTAATATAAGGGGATAAATCAACTTTTGGTACCTGTACTGGGACATGACTTACAATTTGGTACCCGAAGTGAAAAAATTTATAAACTGGTGATTGTACTCGAAAAATGTTACACTCCGTTAAACATTAGGGATACGACTTACAATTTGGTAACCGAAGTGAAAAAAAGATACAAACTGGAGATTGTACTCGAAAAATATTACACTCCGTTAAACAGTAGGGTTTCATCTTTATTCTCTTTGAAAATTAATGTTCTCTTCTTCTGTCCTTCTTCTTCTCTCATTCTTCTTGTCTCGATTCTCCATTGATTACTGGTTCCCATATATTTATTAAATGGGTTTCAGTGTTTAATTGAAAGGATGAGCTAGTCTTGGAGTGGAATCGTAAATCAAATCGGGGAAAAAGATTGTAGTTAATACAACAAAAATGAATGGATTACACCAGAGTTCCGAAGTCGGTGCCACGTTGGAGCAATGGTTTGGATGTGGGAGGCAAGAAAAGATGGAACAAAACATCGAATATCTTATTCGCGTCGATTTCGCTTCTCTCTCTGTATGTTTGTCTCTCTAGTTAGATCAATTTTAACGATTATTTAAAAATTGGAAAACACAAACACCAGATTACAAAGTTTTTTGAGTACAATCACCAGTTTGTAACTTTTCACTTCGGGTACCAAATTGTAAGTCGTCTCCCTAATATTTAACGGAGTGTAATATTTTTCGAGTACAATCACCAGTTTTTAACTTTTTTCACTTCGGGTACCAAATTGTAATTCGTGTCCCAATACAAGTACCAAAAATTGATTTATCCCCTAATATAAGACAACAACTTTAATAATATTGTTATAGCTTAGTTTTCATCGTCGATATTTTGTGGAAAATCATAGTGCTACTCATTATTTAATGAAACATAAATTCATATACATATATAAAAACAAACCAGATTTCTTAGTTTCTCAAAACATTTTAAAGCAACTGTTCACGTCAGGAAAAATTTCTTTTCTTTGAAATTCCTGCTTTTACTCTTTATGTTTTTCTGTGTTGAATTTTGTTTGAAAGGACGAGTTTGAAAATAGTTCGATATAGAATGTTGACGATTTGAAAATTCAGAGTCGCCAGTTAGTAGTTTTGAAATGGTTGTACCAACTTAACCGAATTTGAAAAGGTTTACACAAAGGCCCAATTGTTGGACTCTGTTTAACAGACCTTGGAAACCGAGATTAACAAAGTTCGGGGGCTTAATTAAGCGGGAAAAGGTGGTAGGCACCCCCCGACTTCCATGAAAATATGGTTATCGCGTATTTTCAATTCCCTAATTTATCTGAAGTGTATGTGTGTTAATTGGGCCTAGGTACATTAATTTGGAATTAGTGTTATGTCTCGTTTGCACCTATATACAAAGGGTTTGATTTGTATAAAAGTTTAATTTTAAATAATGTGTAGATATGATGTTTTGAAAACAAGTTTTCAAACCCTTATGCTCACATAGTAATTGAGGCATTTGATACTTCTATTTTATTATGTATTCGGCTTGATTTGATTTTATTCTCGAGATGCAAAATATCTTCGACAAAATAATTTACATATAAGTGCCAGACTCCTTATGGACATGAAAATCATCGTAGGATGTCCAAACACTTCAAATAATTTACAAGCTAACTGTATAGCTGAAAAGGGTCTATCATGGGAACCAGATCTAGATCCGTCAGTTGGATCTTAGATCTCGTGGCTCCTAGGCTCACATAATAAAAATTAGAAAGAAAACTAGATTTAAATAAAATCTTAGCCATTCTAGCTCAACAGTTTCAGTTTTGCAACTTTTGAACCGTTTAAAAGTTAGATATGGCTAGATTTAGATAAATCTAGTCCACATATTTAAATATTATGGATTTACATTGAATGTGCAGTTAATATATATATATATATGTCGGTCCTGGATTTTCTAAGGCCAGGGCAAATTTTCTCAAGTGTTCCCTTTATACAAATTAAATAAATAAATAAATAAATTATCAACTAATTATTTTTATTAAAATTATAAGAATTTACAAAAGATAATGAAAAGCACTTTAAAATGTCATCGAAGCAAAGAATCATCACATGTACCTACAAAATAAAAATATCAATAAAATCGGTAAAAATAGTGAAATACCCACTGTAATTGGCAAATTTTACTGATTAAACATTTTAACTTTTAATTTAAAATTGGGTTATACATCACAAGTTTTACTGATTACCCCACTAATCTAATTATTATTTTAAAATTGGGTTATTCTATTAAAAAAATGGACTTTAATTTTTTATCTATAAAACTAAGGAATTACCCACTATAGTTGGCACGTTTTACTGATTACACCGTTGAACCTTTAATTTTTCAGATTACCCCATTAAACTACTTAAAAATGATTATTTTAAATATTTTTAAAAATAATAATTATTTTCAGTAAAAAAATATATTATAAACTTTAATTTTTTTTTCTATAAAATGAGTAAAGTTTCATGAAATATAAATTTTAAAAAAAAATTAAAGTTTTATGAAACCTTATTGATTTTTAATTATTTTTTTTCCTTTTGAAAATAAAGTTTATTTTTTTGAATCTATATTTTATAAAATTTTACTCATTTTTTTAAAATATGAAGAATTTTCCAATTTTTTGTTGAAAATAATATTTATTTATAAAAATTATTATTATTATTTTTAAAAAAATTGAATCAGTTTTTTTTATTTATGTTTTACTATTTTTTTTAATTTTAATTTCTACTTTTAGGTTTTTTTAAAAAATTCTAATATTAAGAATGTGTCATTATGTTAAAAAATTAAGTAGACATTAATTTAATTTAAAATCACTTTAACTTTTTTGAATATATATTTTATGAAACTCTACTCATTTTATGAAGAAAAAAAGTTTCTAATATTTTTTACTTAAAATAATAATTATTTTTAAAAATATTTAAAATAATTATTTTTAATAAGTTTAATGAGATAATTTAAAAAATTAAAAGTTCAATGGTGTAATCAGTAAAATGTGTCAACAACAATGGATAATTCATTAATTTTGTAGATAAAAAATTAACGTCCATTTTTTTTAATAGAATGACCATGTAGACACTCGAAATTTTCTGTATTACTGTTACTAACAGTGCAGGAGGACAGATTCGTCTTTTAAGGTAGAACCCTGAAAGATAATCCAAATCCATACCGGATACTACCGGAAGTTCAGCAACAACCCCGGATCGCAATCTGGAAGTAACAAATCCAACCTCGGAGATAACCCCGAGACCTGCAGATACAATATTGGAACACACACTAGAGAAGACCGATTAATCTCAGAGATAACCCGAGGTATCCAGTCTCAGTCCCAACCATGGGAATAGCCACCAACCTTGGTGATAACCCCAAGGAATGTAGTTTCGGCGATAAACCCGGAAATGCTTGTTTCAAATGCGACCAGCTTTAATCTTAGCGCTTACAACGAGATACACTGCACCAACCTGGCAATAACATCGGGAAGATAGGCACACCTCAAAGATGACAATGAGGACCTTTAACAATTGTAGCAGTCCAATCTCAGCGAAGTCTGATTAACGTCTGCTTTATCAGCCCAATCCGACGATAACACCGGTGAGGGGCAACATCGTCATCTCATCAAAAAATGATGCCACGTCATGTCTCTACGCAACAATGTCCCACAAGGCTAACCAATCCCGAGTGACTATTGTGCGGGGTAACGGATGAAAGTTGAAGCTTGAAGACCGGAGGGCATCGTCCCATCTTCAATGACTACGCACAAACTCTAATCCCATGCCATCGTACAACTCTCGACAACGGCGGTGCGAAATATGTCCTGTATACCTCAAACGAATGCCCGGATTGCACTTCTAAAAGTTCGAGTGGACATTACAGTGCCTGAGTGCACGTACTTCGAGATGACCCGACAAACTCGGGCCAACCCGGGTTACCTCTAGTACACCTGCGGCTCAGCCGCAGGTACACCTGCGACTAAAATGCCTATAAATAGAGGGCTTGGGGTGCTGATTTTCTAAGGAAAAAGACGGGGAAACCTTGCACAATTTGCTCCGCACTAGCCCATATAGTGTATTTTCCCACTTTTAAACACATGTGAGCTCATATATAGCCTCTTTTGTACCCACAAAAACCAGTGTTTACCCACTCTAAAGATATAGAAGCCTTTTTTAGCAGTCAATTGTAAGCCTTCTCACACACTTTAGAGTTTTTCTCTTCATCTTTTCACACACCCTTCTACACGTTGAGAGTCGTGTTGCTTGCTTTTTCCCGAACTTCGGTCCATGGTTTCATTCCAGTCTGTATATATATATATATATATATATATATATATATATATATATTGACTAACACTATCGAGTTATGCCTCGATTGAGCCTAGACTTCGGTCTGGAGCGTGTATTTACTTTTCTATATATATAAATTTATATATATATGAGCCTAGACTTCGGTCTGGAGCGTTTACTGCTTTAATATATATATATATATATATATATATATATATATATATATATTAAATGTGTGTCAAACTCTATTCGATGAACCTGGATTTTATATCCGGTGCATTTATTCGCTAATATATATATATTTATACTTATATATATATATATGAATTGTGGTCGAACTTTGTTCGATGAGCCTGGATTTTATATCTGGTGCGTTTAATGCTTTTATATATATATATATATATATATATATATATATATATATATATATATATATATATATATATATATATATATATATAGTCCGGATCAGGTCCGGACTCCCGGATTTTAACAAAATCCGGACCTTTTTTTTTTTTTTTGCTTTTTTTTTTGAAACAACTAAAAAAAAAAATTTATGGAACTGAAATTTTTTTACAATACAGTGTTTTGGTCATAATTTGGATGCCTATACCAAAACATTTCTGTACAGTCTGGGCAGACAATACATACATTGGTTGGTGTAGGTATTAAAAACACACCCAAAACACTGTATTATGGAAAAATTTCAGTTCCATAATTTTTTTTTTATTTTTTTTTAGTTGTTTCAAAAAAAAAGCAAAAAAAAAAAATATGGGGTCCGTATTTTAGGACCAGTCCGGGAGACCGGACTGGATCCTTGTTCTATATATATATATATTTATTTATTTATTTTCGTCCTGCCTGCAGTTTCCTTCGTGGCAGTTGATCGCTCTTACGGCTTTATTTATATTTATGATCCCCCATGAAGGTGCTTCGTGGTTGGTGATCATGTTTGTATATATATATTTTATAGCTTTTATATATATATCTGCTTACTACTTTCATACAAATTATAACATTTTGTGCGCCTAGGAATCATGTGATCACAGATTCATCCCATTGGATCTAGATTCGGTTTCTGTGATGGACATTTTCAGCTGTAAGCAACTTGTAAATTATTCTGCGGTGTCTGAATTTCCTCAGATGGTTTCCATACCCACGAGGAAGTCGACATTATTTTTGTATATTATTTTAGTACGGATGCTTCACATCTGTCAAATAATATCAATCCAGTCAATCACTTAATAACAATGGGAGTGTAAAAGGTCTCAATTCCTATTGAGCATTAGGATTTAAAAAACCTCTTTTTATAAAACATTACTGCCATATCTTGCTAAAAACTGAATTCTTACATAAATTCAAACCCTGCGTATAAACTGAACTGTGTGTTAAAATTCGTATAGAGAAGGGAGTTAAGATTAGGTGGGGATTTCAATTGAGGACTCGTGTCAGCAGCTGAGTTGTATGATTATTCGTATGGGAGTTGAATTGTACTTGGTGTGAAAACCACTTAGTTTCTGGCACTAATAATTATTGAAATGTCTGTGTCGCGCTATTTGCTATATACGTGTTGAGAAGATGATTCTTTTCTCATGTGTATAACAGATAGAAAGGTTATAGGTAGAGAATATAGGGTTAAGTACAAGTTCTTAAAACTCATATTTATGGTATGTTTGTGACTCATAATTATATGAAATGTTTATGAACCCCTCAGCGAATGTATGTCAAAGGTCTGTCTAGGACAAGTTCTTAAACTCATATGATTTTGGCAAGTTCCTGAACTCATAAGTGTGGTAAGTTTGACGAACTGGGTATAGTTTTGTCTGAATGGGGTATTAAGGATAATAGGAATAGATAGACTGTTTAATCAAATGATTATTAGTGGAGACCTGGGTTTTTTTTCCAAAATTCCTAGTTATGCTAGACTTCGAACTTTTTGGACATCAAGCTAAATACGCACTGTGTGCTTTTAAAAAAAATGTGTAGACTCGTAATCATTTTTGGAACGATTTAAAAGTACAGTCTATGCTAATTGTTTCAGCTAGACGAAGTTGATTTAAAATATCAAATTTTATTTTATTTATCACTTATGTACCATATAACCTGGTGCAGAGATGATAAAAAGTTGATGGAGTTGTAAATGCAGGAATACTTAGTGTTGAATTGATCTAAAATCGTTGTTCCACTATTGTATGATATGTTATGACAAAGTCATGTGATGACGGCATCCTTAAACGGACTATTAATACAGTACGACATCATGACATCATTCTCAAAAATATTTTCAAAAATTTTAATTTGCCAGCGGGGTTTGGCTACACTTAAATAATTCGATTGAATTGAATTATTGATATGAGTCTGTGCTATTCGATTCAGCTAGACTAATGTTTATGAAAACTCTAAGTGTTCATTGAAAGAAATTTCCCGAACCAAATTGTTTTGGTGCGGAATCTAATAAGACTGAGGAAAAATTTTGTGCTTATGGCAGAAACGAGAAACAAAGTTGACCAATAGTCTTTGCAAAAATGACAGAGAATAGTCTAGAAAACCCTCAGCAATACTCAAAATTTTTACTCTGGTGAGGAATGTATTGGGTAGTATACGATGCTGTGTATGAATAGTGTAACGTAAATTTCGGGGATGAAATTTTTAGAAGAAGGGGTGAATGTGACAACCCAATTATTTAGAAAATTATTTAAATCTTAAATTATTGAATAAATGTTAAATAATAAACCTAGACATAAAATAAGTGTATGGATTTGACATTTCTGAAAAGAAATTTTTGGATTTAAAAATCGTTGTGGTAAATTTTTCAGGATTAAGGATATACGTAATTATGTTCTGTGTATATGGTTGTATATATGTACAGTATGTGGTTAAGGGTCAAGGGTTGACCAGATAAACTATATTAGTGGAAAACCCTAATATTATTTTAAGAACGTCAACGTTCAGTTAGAAAACCCTAACGACTGATAAGAAACCCTAGAAACCGGTTCTGGAGACCCTAATTTCAGTTCCGGGAAATTGAAACCCTAATTCGGATATTAAAATTCTAATTTAAGAATTTAAATGCTATGTATAAGGTTTATGTATTTTAATTACAAACATACTCAAAGATTACTTTAATGATTAATTAGATTTTCTAATAATTCAGAAACCCTAATTTATGGGTTATAAACCCTAATGAATGATTATGAAACCTAATTGTTAATTAGTAATTTTAATTAGGAAATATTAATCCTAAATAAAAAGCTTGTATAATGATTAGTAAATGTTAATATAATTAGAAAATCCTAATTTTAAGTTTGAAATAATAATTTTCTATTTTGAAAATCATAATTTTGAAATCCTAGAAATTTAATTTTAAATATGTTAGGGTTAAACCCTAAACCCTAAAGGTTTGGACAATTTACTAATATGCCATTAAGAACAAACAAAAAAATCATAATGACTAATTTGCCCTTGTGCATTATTGGAGGGAAGTGAGTGAATCTTGCCATATATTGGCAAGTCAACTACCATAGATCAACTACATGATATAAATCTCAGAAGATCAGCCCTGCACATTAGCCATATCCCTTACATTAAATTATTTCAATAATTGAAGAAAGAGAGAGTTCACAAACTTTGCTAATTTTATATCAAACTCTCAACCCACACTTCCTCTGTCTAGACCCACGAAAATATGGAGTATATCAGTCCCTTGTATGATCCATAGCAAGCCAAGAACAGATCGTAAAGATCAGAACCATGATCAAAGCCAAAAAGCTATGAAAACCCTAATCTCGAAAATCTTTGATTTGATGTTAAAAGTTGTTAATAATTAGTTATATAGGTGTTAGAAGGTTCCTTTTAGAGATCTGGGTTGTTGGATCATGTATCCATAACATCTAGATGCACGATTTGGAAGATTTTAAAAATCTGAAAAAACTTGAAAAATTGGGCCTGACAGCCATATGTCAGAGGTTTTAGATCTTTACTTGTTAATGTTTTGATGTATTTTATGTTATGTATCTGTTCTTTGTTGCTAGGTCTTTGATTTGAGACTTTAATCAAGCTCAGATCATGGGTATATTGCAAGATATGATCGGTCAAAAGGCGTTGACCAAGCACGAAACCATTTTCTGGGCAGCCCATAAATTTCCAGAATTTCTGACAGTGATATTCATGACCCTAGATCTTTCTGTATTTAAAGAGGTTGGTCAAGTGATTGTTTTGTAGTTGTAACCTGACATGAGTAATTCACATCTATGTTTTTATATTACTTAGATCATGACCAGAATGACAATTAATCTCGGTCAAACCTACGTTGACCAATATCCCTGAAGAACAAATCTGGGTAACCCAGATTTTTCCCAGATCTCTCTGACAAGATATTCTTGAGCCCAGATCTGGCTTGTATTTGATGCTTTAATGGTGTTAATATTTCTATGTTGTAATATGGTCTAGGGACTATAGATTGGTTCCTTTATTTCACTTAAAAAACAAACAAGATTCATTTAATAAACGGTCAAAGTTGACTGCTCAGTCACGAAATCCTTTTCTGGAAAACCCAGATCTTCATGTTCGAGTTTTTTGTCAGACTTTGACCAGCCATGATCTTCTTGGTGTGATGATGAAATTATGATATGTCGCTACCGAATTCTTCCCTGACATCCTTAGTGCATTACTGAATCAATACAACATACAAACAAAGCCCAGATTGCACGTTATAAGGATTGGACACCTAGACTGTTCTTCAATTCTGGAAAGCCCAAAAATTGAAGAACAGGTCTGACAACGATTTGGAGGGCTTGTATCTCTCTGATCTGTTGTGTAATGGTCATGAAACTTGATTATAATTATAGTATTACACTTATACTATATTCTAGGTTCCATTATCTTCCTAGAAATCAACACGAACACTTCTTAAATGATGGTCAAACGACCCACCTTGTTGTCTGACATGAAGATCTGGGTAGGCTCAAGAACACGCGAAGAACACCATTAGCGACGGACACGTCACCTATGGTACCTATAGCGACACTTAATTTCAGAAATTAATTATTATTTTCCTAAAATGATTATTTTAATTAAATAAATTATTTTTAATTATTAAAAATACTAAATAAATTCTGAAAAATTATTTTAAATTCTAAAAAATAGTTTTTAATTATTTAGAGTATATTTCATAAATATTTAATATTTTTGGAATATAAATGATATTTAATTTATTTAATTATAATATTAAATAAATGATTTTAATGCATGAAAAATTATGAAAAATAATATTATGGTATAATAAAATATTTTAAGTTATTTTTAGTAACTTTTAATATTTTGTGATGAATTTGATTAATTAATCAATATTAATGATAGTTAACTTATTTAATAAATATATTAAATAAATTATGGAAAAATAGTATTAATGCTTTAAAAATCATATAAAAATGATTTAAGTGTTATAGAAAATATTTTAAGTTATACAATATGACTTTTGTTATTTTGTCATGAAAATATTAATATTTTAATATTAAAAGTAATTATCGAATAATGTATTTAATTGTTTAAAAATAATATGAAGGTGATTTTAAAGTATTAAAAATACTTTGTAATATTATAAATATATTATAATACTATGTTATGATTTTCATTAATATTTTATATTAAATAAATATTAATGATAAAGGAATATGGTGGTATTTATATTATATAAATACGATATTAATGATTGTAAATTTTTGATAAATGATATTAATTATCTGAAAATTATTATGAGCCTATGAAAAATATTTTTGACTGATAATAAACTATCTAAGATCATTGTTAAATGTTTAGGCAGAGTTTAAATTGAAATTAATCTCAAATATTGTCCGACTAGACCATCGGTATGTTAGAATTGTGTCGGGTTCAACACAGACTACAATAGTTTGACTTGATACCGAGTCTTATGTGCTAAATAAACTGATAGGGTTATGTGATAAATGTATTTAGTTTATTTTAAATACTGTGATGATATTATTCTAATGTGTAGATCGGTATTATTTATATTAGGTTTTCAGACAAAGTTAGATAAATTGCGTAGCGGTAATCAACGGTTCAGGCAAGTTTTTATTAACTCTACTAAGAATTGTTTCATTCAGATATGCTTATGGTTAATCATTGCTGATTGCCATTGTAGAATTGTACTCTGTACATATTGCATGTATAAGTCAAGTATGAAAGGCTGATCACTTTCATTACCATTCGGTCAAGATATATTTGTTCATGTTATATACTTGTTCAGTCAAAAGTTTGTTCCTGCTAGTTCACAATTATATTGTTGAATTATAGCCAGCTTATTATTCACATTCTTTCAATCATGATATGTCGTTAAATTATTGAACTTAAACTTGCTTGGCAATCTTATGCTCACCCTTGCTATATCATGATTTAACATTGCAGATTAAGGCGAATACGTCGGATACAGGAAAGGATAAAGCCAAGTTCAGTTTGGGATTTTATGTGCAGCTTAATTATAATAGTATAGTATAATAATAATGTTATATGTTAGACATGTTATGAATTATGTTTATTTGAAGGTTACTCGACATTGGGGGAAATAGTGTGTAATGTATTGTATAAACAATTTATGTTTATATCTTCTGCAAATAGTAATAGTTATAGAATTAGTATACCAAGATACGTGGTGATTTGGGACCCGAATTTGGGGATGCTACAGTTGGTATCAAAACTGTTGGTTATGAACCTTGGGTAGGAATACTTGAGACTAATAACCGCAGTAATTAGGATAAGTACTAACTCAAATAGAGTTAGTGTGTCAGTAAGATTCAAAGACGAATCTCGGCGGGGTATAATTTACAGAGTTCCCTAACTCTGATAATAAAGTTGAACAATAATGATAAATAAATAGAGTTTAAAATACTAAATGTACAGTGATAAAAGATTAAAAAGCAAAACGATCATGGAATAAAAATGAATCGTAATATATATGATGAGATGACTCCGTGATCTGATATGACTTGAGAGAATGATTGACAAGATTACAACAAGATTGTTGTGTGTTTATGAATTGGTACAGAATCGGGAAAGGATTATGAATACGAGTTGAATGAAATTCGTATTGAGAAGGGAGTTAAGATTAGGTGGGGATTTCAATTGAGGACTCGTGTCAGCAGCTGAGTTGTATGATTATTCGTATGGGAGTTGAATTGTACTTTGTGTGAAAACCACTTAGTTTCTGGCACTAATAATTATTGAAATGTCTGTGTTGCGCTATTGTTATATACGTGTTGAGAAGGTGATTATTTTCTCATGTGTATAACAGATAGAAAGGTTATAGGTTGAGAATATAAGGTTAAGTACGAGTTCTGAAAACTCATACTTATGGTATGTTTATGTCTCATAATTATATGAAATGTTTATGAACCCCTCAGCGAATGGACGCCAAAGGTCTGTCTAGGACTAGTTCTTAAACTCATATGATTGTGGCAAGTTCCTGAACTCATAAGTGTGGTAAGTTTTACGAACTGGGTATAGTTTTGTGTGAATACAGTATTAAGGATAATAGGAATAGATAGACTGTTTAAGAAAATGATTATTAATGGAGACCTAGGTTTTTTTCCAAAATTCCTAGTTAGCTAGACTTCAAACTTTTTGGACATCAAGCTAAATACGCACTATGTGCTTTTAAAAAAAATGTGTAGACTCGTAATCATTTTTGGAACGGTTTAAAAGTACAATCTATGCTAATTGTTTCAGCTAGGCGAAGATGATTTAAAATATCAAAATTTATTTTATTTATCACTTATGTACAATGTGACTTGGTGCAGAGATGATAAAAAGTTGATGGAGTTGTAAATGCAGGAATACTTAGTGTTTAATTGATCAAAAATTGTTGTTCCACTATTGTATGATATGTTATGACAAAGTCATGTGATAACGGCATCCTTAAACGGACTATTAATACTGTACAACATCATGACATCATTCTCAAAAATATTTTCAAAAATTTTAATTTGCCAACGGGGTTTGGCTACACTTAAATAATTCGATTGAATTGAATTATTGATATGAGTCTGTGCTATTCGATTCAGCTAGACTAATGTTTATGAAAACTCTAAGTGTTCATTGAAAGAAATTTCCCGAACCAAATTGTTTTGGTGCGGAATCTAATAAGACTGAGGAAAAATTTTGTGCTTATGGCAGAAACGAGAAACAAAGTTGACCAATAGTCTTTGCAAAAATGACAGAGAATAGTCTAGAAAACCCTCAGCAATACTCAAAATTTTTACTCTGGTGAGGAATGTATTGGGTAGTATACGATGCTGTGTATGAATAGTGTAACGTAAATTTCGGGGATGAAATTTTTAGAAGAAGGGGTGAATGTGACAACCCAATTATTTAGAAAATTATTTAAATCTTAAATTATTGAATAAATGTTAAATAATAAACCTAGACATAAAATAAGTGTATGGATTTGACATTTCTGAAAAGAAATTTTTGGATTTAAAAATCGTTGTGGTAAATTTTTCAGGATTAAGGATATACGTAATTATGTTCTGTGTATATGGTTGTATATATGTACAGTATGTGGTTAAGGGTCAAGGGTTGACCAGATAAACTATATTAGTGGAAAACCCTAATATTATTTTAAGAACGTCAACGTTCAGTTAGAAAACCCTAACGACTGATAAGAAACCCTAGAAACCGGTTCTGGAGACCCTAATTTCAGTTCCGGGAAATTGAAACCCTAATTCGGATATTAAAATTCTAATTTAAGAATTTAAATGCTATGTATAAGGTTTATGTATTTTAATTACAAACATACTCAAAGATTACTTTAATGATTAATTAGATTTTCTAATAATTCAGAAACCCTAATTTATGGGTTATAAACCCTAATGAATGATTATGAAACCTAATTGTTAATTAGTAATTTTAATTAGGAAATATTAATCCTAAATAAAAAGCTTGTATAATGATTAGTAAATGTTAATATAATTAGAAAATCCTAATTTTAAGTTTGAAATAATAATTTTCTATTTTGAAAATCATAATTTTGAAATCCTAGAAATTTAATTTTAAATATGTTAGGGTTAAACCCTAAACCCTAAAGGTTTGGACAATTTACTAATATGCCATTAAGAACAAACAAAAAAATCATAATGACTAATTTGCCCTTGTGCATTATTGGAGGGAAGTGAGTGAATCTTGCCATATATTGGCAAGTCAACTACCATAGATCAACTACATGATATAAATCTCAGAAGATCAGCCCTGCACATTAGCCATATCCCTTACATTAAATTATTTCAATAATTGAAGAAAGAGAGAGTTCACAAACTTTGCTAATTTTATATCAAACTCTCAACCCACACTTCCTCTGTCTAGACCCACGAAAATATGGAGTATATCAGTCCCTTGTATGATCCATAGCAAGCCAAGAACAGATCGTAAAGATCAGAACCATGATCAAAGCCAAAAAGCTATGAAAACCCTAATCTCGAAAATCTTTGATTTGATGTTAAAAGTTGTTAATAATTAGTTATATAGGTGTTAGAAGGTTCCTTTTAGAGATCTGGGTTGTTGGATCATGTATCCATAACATCTAGATGCACGATTTGGAAGATTTTAAAAATCTGGAAAAACTTGAAAAATTGGGCCTGACAGCCATATGTCAGAGGTTTTAGATCTTTACTTGTTAATGTTTTGATGTATTTTATGTTATGTATCTGTTCTTTGTTGCTAGGTCTTTGATTTGAGACTTTAATCAAGCTCAGATCATGGGTATATTGCAAGATATGATCGGTCAAAAGGCGTTGACCAAGCACGAAACCATTTTCTGGGCAGCCCATAAATTTCCAGAATTTCTGACAGTGATATTCATGACCCTAGATCTTTCTGTATTTAAAGAGGTTGGTCAAGTGATTGTTTTGTAGTTGTAACCTGACATGAGTAATTCACATCTATGTTTTTATATTACTTAGATCATGACCAGAATGACAATTAATCTCGGTCAAACCTACGTTGACCAATATCCCTGAAGAACAAATCTGGGTAACCCAGATTTTTCCCAGATCTCTCTGACAAGATATTCTTGAGCCCAGATCTGGCTTGTATTTGATGCTTTAATGGTGTTAATATTTCTATGTTGTAATATGGTCTAGGGACTATAGATTGGTTCCTTTATTTCACTTAAAAAACAAACAAGATTCATTTAATAAACGGTCAAAGTTGACTGCTCAGTCACGAAATCCTTTTCTGGAAAACCCAGATCTTCATGTTCGAGTTTTTTGTCAGACTTTGACCAGCCATGATCTTCTTGGTGTGATGATGAAATTATGATATGTCGCTACCGAATTCTTCCCTGACATCCTTAGTGCATTACTGAATCAATACAACATACAAACAAAGCCCAGATTGCACGTTATAAGGATTGGACACCTAGACTGTTCTTCAATTCTGGAAAGCCCAAAAATTGAAGAACAGGTCTGACAACGATTTGGAGGGCTTGTATCTCTCTGATCTGTTGTGTAATGGTCATGAAACTTGATTATAATTATAGTATTACACTTATACTATATTCTAGGTTCCATTATCTTCCTAGAAATCAACACGAACACTTCTTAAATGATGGTCAAACGACCCACCTTGTTGTCTGACATGAAGATCTGGGTAGGCTCAAGAACACGCGAAGAACACCATTAGCGACGGACACGTCACCTATGGTACCTATAGCGACACTTAATTTCAGAAATTAATTATTATTTTCCTAAAATGATTATTTTAATTAAATAAATTATTTTTAATTATTAAAAATACTAAATAAATTCTGAAAAATTATTTTAAATTCTAAAAAATAGTTTTTAATTATTTAGAGTATATTTCATAAATATTTAATATTTTTGGAATATAAATGATATTTAATTTATTTAATTATAATATTAAATAAATGATTTTAATGCATGAAAAATTATGAAAAATAATATTATGGTATAATAAAATATTTTAAGTTATTTTTAGTAACTTTTAATATTTTGTGATGAATTTGATTAATTAATCAATATTAATGATAGTTAACTTATTTAATAAATATATTAAATAAATTATGGAAAAATAGTATTAATGCTTTAAAAATCATATAAAAATGATTTAAGTGTTATAGAAAATATTTTAAGTTATACAATATGACTTTTGTTATTTTGTCATGAAAATATTAATATTTTAATATTAAAAGTAATTATCGAATAATGTATTTAATTGTTTAAAAATAATATGAAGGTGATTTTAAAGTATTAAAAATACTTTGTAATATTATAAATATATTATAATACTATGTTATGATTTTCATTAATATTTTATATTAAATAAATATTAATGATAAAGGAATATGGTGGTATTTATATTATATAAATACGATATTAATGATTGTAAATTTTTGATAAATGATATTAATTATCTGAAAATTATTATGAGCCTATGAAAAATATTTTTGACTGATAATAAACTATCTAAGATCATTGTTAAATGTTTAGGCAGAGTTTAAATTGAAATTAATCTCAAATATTGTCCGACTAGACCATCGGTATGTTAGAATTGTGTCGGGTTCAACACAGACTACAATAGTTTGACTTGATACCGAGTCTTATGTGCTAAATAAACTGATAGGGTTATGTGATAAATGTATTTAGTTTATTTTAAATACTGTGATGATATTATTCTAATGTGTAGATCGGTATTATTTATATTAGGTTTTCAGACAAAGTTAGATAAATTGCGTAGCGGTAATCAACGGTTCAGGCAAGTTTTTATTAACTCTACTAAGAATTGTTTCATTCAGATATGCTTATGGTTAATCATTGCTGATTGCCATTGTAGAATTGTACTCTGTACATATTGCATGTATAAGTCAAGTATGAAAGGCTGATCACTTTCATTACCATTCGGTCAAGATATATTTGTTCATGTTATATACTTGTTCAGTCAAAAGTTTGTTCCTGCTAGTTCACAATTATATTGTTGAATTATAGCCAGCTTATTATTCACATTCTTTCAATCATGATATGTCGTTAAATTATTGAACTTAAACTTGCTTGGCAATCTTATGCTCACCCTTGCTATATCATGATTTAACATTGCAGACTAAGGCGAATACGTCGGATACAGGAAAGGATAAAGCCAAGTTCAGTTTGGGATTTTATGTGCAGCTTAATTATAATAGTATAGTATAATAATAATGTTATATGTTAGACATGTTATGAATTATGTTTATTTGAAGGTTACTCGACATTGGGGGAAATAGTGTGTAATGTATTGTATAAACAATTTATGTTTATATCTTCTGCAAATAGTAATAGTTATAGAATTAGTATACCAAGATACGTGGTGATTTGGGACCCGAATTTGGGGATGCTACAGTTGGTATCAAAACTGTTGGTTATGAACCTTGGGTAGGAATACTTGAGACTAATAACCGCAGTAATTAGGATAAGTACTAACTCAAATAGAGTTAGTGTGTCGGTAAGATTCAAAGACGAATCTCGGCGGGGTATAATTTACAGAGTTCCCTAACTCTGATAATAAAGTTGAACAATAATGATAAATAAATAGAGTTTAAAATACTAAATGTACAGTGATAAAAGATTAAAAAGCAAAACGATCATGGAATAAAAATGAATCGTAATATATATGATGAGATGACTCCGTGATCTGATATGACTTGAGAGAATGATTGACAAGATTACAACAAGATTGTTGTGTGTTTATGAATTGGTACAGAATCGGGAAAGGATTATGAATACGAGTTGAATGAAATTCGTATTGAGAAGGGAGTTAAGATTAGGTGGGGATTTCAATTGAGGACTCGTGTCAGCAGCTGAGTTGTATGATTATTCGTATGGGAGTTGAATTGTACTTTGTGTGAAAACCACTTAGTTTCTGGCACTAATAATTATTGAAATGTCTGTGTTGCGCTATTGTTATATACGTGTTGAGAAGGTGATTATTTTCTCATGTGTATAACAGATAGAAAGGTTATAGGTTGAGAATATAAGGTTAAGTACGAGTTCTGAAAACTCATACTTATGGTATGTTTATGTCTCATAATTATATGAAATGTTTATGAACCCCTCAGCGAATGGACGCCAAAGGTCTGTCTAGGACTAGTTCTTAAACTCATATGATTGTGGCAAGTTCCTGAACTCATAAGTGTGGTAAGTTTTACGAACTGGGTATAGTTTTTTGTGAATACAGTATTAAGGATAATAGGAATAGATAGACTGTTTAAGAAAATGATTATTAATGGAGACCTAGGTTTTTTTCCAAAATTCCTAGTTAGCTAGACTTCAAACTTTTTGGACATCAAGCTAAATACGCACTATGTGCTTTTAAAAAAAATGTGTAGACTCGTAATCATTTTTGGAACGGTTTAAAAGTACAATCTATGCTAATTGTTTCAGCTAGGCGAAGATGATTTAAAATATCAAAATTTATTTTATTTATCACTTATGTACAATGTGACTTGGTGCAGAGATGATAAAAAGTTGATGGAGTTGTAAATGCAGGAATACTTAGTGTTTAATTGATCAAAAATTGTTGTTCCACTATTGTATGATATGTTATGACAAAGTCATGTGATAACGGCATCCTTAAACGGACTATTAATACTGTACAACATCATGACATCATTCTCAAAAATATTTTCAAAAATTTTAATTTGCCAACGGGGTTTGGCTACACTTAAATAATTCGATTGAATTGAATTATTGATATGAGTCTGTGCTATTCGATTCAGCTAGACTAATGTTTATGAAAACTCTAAGTGATCATTGAAAGAAATTTCCCGAACCAAATTGTTTTGGTGTGGAATCTAATAAGACTGAGGAAAAATTTTGTGCTTATGGCAGAAACGAGAAACAGAGTTGACCAGTAGTACTTAATAAGTACAAGGCATATCGGGTTAATTACCCATTACGTCCGTAAGTTATAACAGTTTGCGGATGAATTTCCATATAACCTTTGCGAAAATGACAGAGAATAGTCTAGAAAACCCTCAGCAATACTCGAAATTTTTACTCTGGTGAGGAATGTATTGGGTAGTATACGATGCTGTGTATGAATGGTGTAAGGTAAATTTCGGGGACGAAATTTTTAGAAGAAGGGGTGAATGTGACGACTCAAGAATTTAGAAAATTATTTAAATCTTAAATTATTGAATAAAGGTTAAATAATAAACCTAGACAGAAAATAAGTGTATGGATTTGACATTTCTGAAAAGAAATTTTTGGATTTAAAAATCTTTGTGGTGAATTATTCAGGATAAAGGACATACGTAATTATGTTCTGTGTATATGGTTATATATATGTACAGTATGTGGTCAAGGGTCAAGGGTTGACCAGATAAACTATATCAGTGGCAAACCCTAATATTATATTAAGAACGTCAACGTTCAGTTACAAAACCCTAACGATTGATAAGAAACCCTAGAAACCAGTTCTAGAAACCCTAATTTCAATTCCGAGAAACTAAAACCCTAATTCGGATATTAAAATTCTAATTTAAGAATTTAAATGCTATGTATAAGGTTTATGTATTTTAATTACAAACCTAATCAAAGATAACTTTAATGAGTAATTAGATTTTCTAATAATTCAGAAACCATATTTCATGGGTTATAAACCCTAATGAATGATTATGAAACCTAATTGTTAATTAGTAATTTTAATTAGGAAATATTAATCCTAAATAGAAAGCTTGTATAATGATTAGTAAATGTTAATATAATTAGAAAATCCTAATTTTAAATTTGAAATATTAATTTTCTATTTTGAAAATCATAATTTTGAAATCCTAGAAATTTAATTTCAAATATGTTAGGGTTAAACCCTAAACCCTAAAGGTTTGGACAATTTACTAATATGCCATTAAGAACAAAACAAAAAAATCAAAATGACTAATTTGCCCTTGTGCATTATTGGAGGGAAGTGAGTGAATCTTGCCATATATTGGCAAGTCAACTACCATAGATCAACCACATGATATAAATCTCAGAAGATCAGCCCTCTACATTAGCCATATCCATTGCATTCAATTATTTCAATAATTGAAGAGAGAGAGAGAGAGAGAGTTCATAAACTTTGCTAATTTTATATCAAACTCTCAACCCACACTTCCTCTTTCTAGACCCACGAAAATAAGGAGTATATCAGTCCCTTGTATGATCCATAGCAAGCCAAGAATAGATCCAAAAGATCAGAACCATGATCAAAGCCAAAAAGATATGAAAACCCTAATCTCGAAAATCTTTGATTTGATGTTAAAAGTTGTTAATAATTGGTTATATAGGTGTTAGAAGGTTCCTTTTAGAGATCTGGGTTGTTGGATCATGGATCCATAACATCTAGATGCACGATTTTGAAGACTACAAAAATCTTGAAAAATTAAACTTGAAAATTGGGCCTGACAGCCATATGTCAGAGGCTTTAGATCTTTACCTGCTAATGTTTTGATGTATTTTATGTTATGTATCTGTTCTTTGTTGCTAGGTCTTTGATTTGAGACTTTAATCAAGCTCAGCTCATTGGTATATTGCAAGATATGATCGGTCAAAAGGCGTTGACCAAGCACGAAACCATTTTCTGGGCAGTCCATAAATTTCCAGAATTTCTGACAGTGATATTCATGACCCTAGATCTTTCTGTATTTAAAGAGGTTGGTCAAGTTATTGTTTTGTGGTTGTAACCTGACAGGAGTACTTAACATCTATGTTTTTATATTACTTAGATCATGACCAGAATGACAATTAATCTCGGTCAAACCTACGTTGACCAATATCCCTGAAGAACAAATCTGGGTTACCCAGATTTTTCCCAGATCTCTCTGACAAGATATTCTTGAGCCCAGATTTGGCTTGTATTTGATGCTTTAATGGTGTTAATATATCTATGTTGTAATATGGTCTAAGGACTATAGATTGGTTCCTTTATTTTACTTAAAAAACAAACAATATTCATTTAATAAACGGTCAAAGTTGACTGCTCACTCACGAAATCCTTTTCTGGAAAACCCAGATCTTCATGTTCGTGTTTTTTGTCAGACTTTGACCAGCCATGATCTTCTTGGTGTGATGATGAAATTATGATATGTCGCTACCGAATTCTTCCATGACATCCTTAGTGCATTACTGAATCAATACAACATACAAACAAAGCCCAGATTGTACGTTATAAGGATTGGTAGATGGACACCTAGACTGTTCTTCAATTCTGGAAAACCCAGAAATTGAAGAACAGGTCTGACAACGATTTGGAGGGCTTGTATCTCTCTGATATGTTGTGTAATGGTCATGAAACTTGATTATAATTATTGTATTACACTTATACTATATTCTAGGTTGCATTATCTTCCTAGAAATCAATACGAACACTGCTTAAATGTGGGTCAAACGACCCACCTTGTTGTCTGACATTAAGATCTGGGCAGGCTCAAGAACACGCGAAGAACACTATTTGCGATGGACACGTCACCTATGGTACCTATAGCGACACTTAATTTCGGAAATTAATTATTATTTTCCTAAAATGATTATTTTAATTAAATAAATTGTTTTTAATTATTAAAAATACTAAATAAATTCTGAAAACTTATTTCAAATTCTGAAAAATAGTTTTTAATTATTTAGAGTATATTTTTTAAATATTTAATATTTTTGGAATATAAATGGTATTTAATTTATTTAATTATAATATTAAATAAATATTTTAAAAATGATTTTAATGCATGAAAAATCATGAAAAATAATATTATGTTATAATAAAATATTTTAAGTTATTTTTAGTAACTTTTAATATTTTGTGATGAATTTTATTAATTAATCAATATTAATGATAGTTAACTTATTTAATAAATATACTAAATAAATTATAGAAAATAGTACTAATGCTTTAAAAATCATATAAAAATAATTTAAGTGTTATAGAAAATATTTGAAGTTATAAAATATGACTTTTGTTATTTTGTCATGAAAATATTAATATTTTAATATTAAAAGCAATTATCAGATAATGTATTTAATTATTTAAAAATCATATAAAGGTGATTTTAAAGTATTAAAAATACTTTGTAATATTAAAAATATATTATAATATTATGTTATGATTTTCATTAATATTTTATATTAAATAAATATTAATGATAAAGGAATATGGTGGTATTTATATTATATAAATACGATATTAATGATTGTAAATTTTTTATAAATGATATTAATTATCTGAAAATTATTATGAGCCTATGAAAAATATTTTTGACTGATAATAAATTATCTAAGATAATTGTTAAGTGTTTAGACAGAGTTTAAATTGAAATTAATCTCAAATATTGTCCGACTAGACCGTCGGTATGATAAAATTGTTTCGGGTTCATCTCGCACTATAATAGTTTGACTTGATACCGAGTCTTATGTGTTAAATAAACTGATAGGGTTATGTGATAAATGTATTTAGGTTATTTTAAATACTGTGATGATATTATTCTAATGTGTAGATCGGTATTATTTATATTAGGTTTTCAGACAAAGCTAGATAAATTGCGTAGAAGAAATCAACGGTTCAGTCAAGTTTTTACTTAACTCTACTAAGAATTGTTTCATTCAGATATCCTTATGGTTAATCATTACTGATTGCCATTGTAGAATTGTACTCTGTACATATTGCATGTATAAGTCAGGTATGAAAGGCTGATCATTTTCATTACCATTTGGTCAAGATATATTTGTTCATGTTATATACTTGTTCAGTCAAAAGTTTGTTCCTGCTAGTTCACAATTATATTGTTGAATTATAGCCAGCTTATTATTCACATTCTTTCAATCATGATATGTCGTTAAATTATTGAACTTAAACTTGCTTGGCAATCTTATGTTCACCCTTGCTATATCATGATTTAACATTGCAGATTAAGGCGAATACGTCGGATACAGGAAAGGATAAAGCCAAGTTCAGCTTGGGATTTTATGTGCAACTTAATTGTAGTAGTATAGTATAATAATAATGTTATATGTTAGGCAGGTTATAAATTATGTTTATTTGAAGGTTACTCGACCTTGGGAGAAATAGTGTGTAATGTATTATATAAACAATTTATGTTTATATCTTCCGCAATTAGTAATAGTTATAGAATTAGCATACCAAGATCCGTGGTGATTTGGGACCCGGATTTGGGGATGCTACAGAGATCGTAGTCACCAAACCTGATCAGCCTCATGTTCAAGATAACCGTATTCCTCAACACAAAGAAGAAGAGGTCAACATGATCAATTAGAGCAATGGACAGAGTTCCAACTTCAGCTGTGAATCTTCCCAGACCCTCAAAGACGGTGATGAAAGATGGAATTATGCCAAGTTCCAATTCACAATGGAACGAAAGATGAAAGCTCTCTGCAAACAAATTGAACAATTGGCGGAACTGGTGACTTATCAGCATCAAGTGACTTGTCAGTTGATCAGCCAGGAGCATGTCAGTCTCCTACCTATTGTCATGAATATTCTCTCGTCACTTTCAAAAAATGAAATGCTGGAAGACAAAGTGATAAGGAGAGCAAATGCCAAAGCCCGTCGGGATTTCGCCAACAAAAGGGAATTCACCAATTTGGGCCAACCTATGGAGGAAATCCTTCATATATTAATCAGTGAAGGGAGGATTAGTTCCCTTCTACCCCCAATTAACCCCCGTTCGGGATGGTATAACTCTGATGGAGTATGTCAATATTACTCCCAGTCTCACGGTCACAGCACAGAAGAATGCTGGGCACTCCGCCACCTTATTCAAAATCTAATCGACAGTGGTGTCCTTCGCCTAGCAGACGAGGACACTGTGTTACGTGCAAGTGAGAATGTAGGCCCTACCAAGTGGAAAAGTGTGGTAGCAGTCATATCCACTGAAACTGATGGGATTAATACCTTACTCACAATGCTAACAATTCAACTCAAGGGAGGAAACAATCCTTTGAAAGTGGCCGCTCCCGAGCCAATCAATTTGCCATGTAGAGCACAATATCCTATTGTTAACTTGCGCAAGGTTTCGTGGAATTATGGAGAAGGTGAAGGATCTACCTCACATACAACTGATGCAGTGTTGAAGGAAAATCCATTGTATCTCCCCCATCAGGTGATGAAGTCTACCACCAAATCGAAGGGGGAAAATACCAATGGAGAAGATTGAAAAATTCCTCCGCGTTGTGGGTCATAATGAAGCTACGGTGGTTTTAAACTTGAAAGAAGCTCCACTACAAATATCAATTTTAGACTTGGTCCTAACTTCCAAGAATCACCGGAAGGTCTTGTTAAAGGTTTTGGAAGAAGCCTATATCCCGACATCAGTGGATACAGAAAAGTTTCAACATCTGGTTGATCATATTTTTAACATCAATGTGATATCCTTCACTGATGATGACATACAGCCCGAAGGGACCGGTCATTGCAAATCATTGCACATTGCGGTCTTGTCCTCCCGATATATGGTAGCCAGAGTCTTAATAGATAGAGGTTCCTCTCTGAATATCTTCCCATACGCTACCTTGGTGAAGATGAATATCAATCTCAACAGAATTCAGAGTAGCCATACTATCATCAAAGCTTTTAATGGAGCCCGCCGTAACTCGATCGGAGTAATTGAGCTGCCAATCGAAATTGGTCCTCACACATTCTGCGTGTCTTTCCATGTACTCAAGATAGACTCGGGATACAACCTGCTCCTAAAACGACCATGGATTCACATGGCAGGGGCAGTCCCCTCCACTCTTCATCAATAGTTGAAATATATCATCAACAATAGCCTGGTCACAGTCAACGCTGAACTGGAGATTCCTTAGCACGGAGACATGCCGTTCATCAATGCGAATGAGGATGTTGAGCCAATTAGTTTTTATACTTTGGAAATAAACAATATCCAATACAATGTTGTTGGAACGCCACTGCCCGAACCCCAGATTTCTGCCTAGGTGATGTCAGCCACTCAAGAAATGATGTCGTTGGGTCATAAGCTGGGACAAGGGTAGGGTAAAGATTTCCAGGGTATCAGGTATCTTATTTGCTTAACCAAGCAAGCTTTAACCGCTGGACTAGGCTATTCTGCCAGCTCTAGTCACAAGAATCCTCATAAGCATCAGCAGATTCCTTCAGTTTCAACCATGTGGCGTTTAGCTTCACCTTCAAAATTTGAGTGCGCACAACCTCCTATAAAGGTGCCAGCCAATGTAATGGCTATGTTATGTCCCATACCGGTACCGGTGAAGGAGAAATAATTCTTTATTCCAAATCCCGCAGTGGAAGAAGAGGAATGAAGAATCAAACAAGACGTCATACGGATGATGTCCGGTATACGCATCATCGTTCATGATGAACATACCAACAGATACACCCAAGACGATGATTGCGCAGATGTAATGGCTGTCATTCGGGACAGGGAGGATGATGACAATCCCTCCATCGCTGCGGTCCACCCAGACTTTGCTCTTGCTAATTGGAACAACATTCCTTGCATTGGTCGTCAGGGGTAAAGCGGATAAAAACTCTTTCTGCCCTATAGATATAATAACTACTTACTTTTCTTTACAGTATTATCAGTTTATTTTGCCAGTATATGCTAACACTGTGTATGATCAAACACGTTTCATATATATACTAAGTGAAAGCATATTCTGTTTCAGAACTCTGAATTTAGATGTGCATGTACTTGCTGATACGGTGCCTCTTCTAAACAGGGATTGTACCTTTGATGTAGAGATGAATTCAGCCTTGATGGATATACATGATGACATTGAGGTGCCTCCAAAAATTTAGGAATGGGTCAAAGACAAACCGAAACCCAACCTTGATCAAACCACTTCTTTCAATCTCGGAACCTTAGAAAGCCCTAAGTTAATCCAGATTGGTTCAGACCTTACCCCAAACCAACGGAATGATATGGTTACACTATTAACCCAATTAAAGGATGTGTTTGCATGGTCTCATAAAGATATGGTGGGTTTATCCACTGACATTGTCCTTCATCACCTTCCAATTAAAAAGGGATTTAAGCCAGTCAGAAACTCAGGCAATTGAATCCTGAGTGGAGTTTAAAGGTGAAAAAAGAAATTGTGAAACAATTTCAAGCTGGCATCATAATGGTGTCTACATATCCTAAGTGGATATCCAACATTGTACCCGTGCCTAAACCTGGAGGGAAGGTACGAGTTTGCGTGGATTATAGGGACTTGAATAAATCTTGCTTAAAAGATAGTTTTCCCGTGCCATTTATCCATATTCTCATTGACAATACTGCGCAATACGACATGTACTATTTTGCTGATTGCTTTGCGGGATATCATCAGATCATGGTTGTTGAGGAAGATCATGAGAAAACTGCTTTCATCACGCCTTAGGGTACCTTTTGCTATAAACGGTTGTCATTCGGCCTCATCAATGCCGGAGCCACCTATCAATGAGCTATGATGGCTCTTTTCCACGACTTAATGCATAAAAAGATTGAGATCTACGTGGATGACATCATTGTCAAATCCCGGAAGGAGGATGACCATATAGACCATCTCAGAAAGTTGTTCAACAGGTTACGTAAGTACAACTTGAAGTTGAATCCAGCTAAGTGCGCCTTTGGCATTAAATCGGGAAAGTTCCTAGGATTTCTAGTCAGCCACAAAGGGATTAAGCTGGATCCTGTCAAGATCCAAGACATCACAGAAATGCCCATTCCTCAGACAGAGAAGGAAATACGGGGATTTTTGGGAAGAATCAACTTCATTGGCAGGTTTATCTCTCAACTCACAGTAACCTGTGAGCCAATCTTCAAGTTATTAAGGAAGAACTCCTCCATGAAATGGAATGATGAGTGTCAAAATGCCTTCCTCACAATCAAGAAATAGCTAGTTAAAGCTCCCGTTTTGGTACCACCCAGGGATGATGCTTCCCTGTTTAAGTACTTGTTTATAAGTGACAATGCCATGGGCTGCATGCTGGGACACAAGGATGATAGAGGCCAAGAACAAGCTATCTATTACCTAAGCAAAAGGTTCAGCAGCAGTGACTACAAGTACACTCTGATCGAAAAGACGTGTTGTGCTTTAGCATGGGCTTCCATGAGGTTATAGCATTACCTCCATGGTCACACAACCCATCTCATATCCCGCGTAGATCCTCTCAAGTACGTGTTCAACAAACCTATGTTTAATTGCCAGCTGTCCAGATGGCAGTTGATCCTACAATAATTTAACATCGTATATGTGACTCAAAAGACCATCAAAGATCAAGGAATTGCGGATCAACTGGCCGCCGCACCTGCATGTTATTTCAAACCCTTTGAAACATATTTCCCTGATGAAGGAGTAATGACAGTGCAGCAACACCATCAGTATGATACGCACCAATCATGGAAGATGTATTTTGATGGAGATGTTAATATGGAAGGTTCTAGAGTACGGGGGAGCAGTATCTCGTTGCCGTCAAGTTGCAGTTTGGCAGCACCAACAATACGGCTGAGTATGAAGGCTGTCTCATGGGGCTAAAACTTGCCCATTCAATGGGCATCAGGCGGTTAACTATCTTTGGAGATTCAAAGTTGGTAATTAGACAATCCACCAGAATCTATCAAACCAAGGAACTACATTTGCTGCCTTACCATCGGCAGGTTTTGAAGATGGCTTTGGAGTTTGAAGAAATCTCCTTTCTACATGTTCCTCGTAATAGGAATGATTTCGCGGATGCGTTAGCAACTTTGGCCTCCTTGATTCGCATATCAGACAAAGAACACTTGGTAAACGTCAGAATTTCCCTGAACAAGGCCCCAGCCTATGGGAATTACGTTGGAGAAGTATCAGATGAGCTATCTCCTATTCAACATCCTTGGTATCAGCATATCAAGGAATATCTACGAGATGGATCTACACCCGCTGGGGCGAGCCCGACTAAGAGAAGGAGGATCCATTGAATTGCAATGAAATTCTACCTGAGTGGAGATGCGCTCTACAAAAGAGATTCAGAATTAGGTCTCCTCAGATGTTTAGACAAAGATCAAGACCAAAGGCTTATGGATGAAATCTATGGTAGAGTCTGTGGCCCCCCATATGAGTGGCTCCCTCCTTGTCAAGAAAGTCCTCAGGACGGGACATTATTGGCTATCTCTCAAAGTTGATTGAAACAACCACGTCAAAAAATGCTATCAGTGCCAAATTGATGGGAATGCTATAAACAACCCTCCACAGGAACTCCACAATATGAGTTCTTCTTGGCCCTTCTCAATGTGGGGAATGGACGTTCTCGGGCTCATCAAGCCTAAAGCCAGTAATGGTCACCGATTTATCTTCACCATGATCGACTACTTCACCAAGTGGGTAGAAGCAGCCTCCTTCCCCAGGGTCACTAAAGAAGTCATCATTGCTTTCATCAGAAATAATGTCGTTTGTCGATATGGACAACCAGAGGTGATTATGTAAGACAATGTCAAAAACCTCAACAACAAAATGATGGAGTAATTATGCAGTAAATTCCACATCAAACATCTTAACTCTGTCATCTATCGTCCGAAGATGAAAGGTGCTGTTGAAGCGGCTAACAAAAACATCAAGAAGATTATGTAAAAGATGTCCGCCGACCACAAAGATTGGCCTGACCTATTGCCTCTGACTCTGTTAGCCTACAGAACCTCAATGCGTACTTCAACTGGGGCAACCCCTTACGCTTTAACCTATGGGATAGAAGCATTGCTCCCCATAGAAGTTAAGATGGAATCTCTCAGAGTGATGATAGACGCTCAGCTGGATGAAGACCAATGGGTACAAGACAGGTATCACCAATTGTCTCTAATAGACAAAAGGCGAACCGCGGATATCTTCCATGGTCAGTTATATCAGCAAAGGATCGCCAGATCCTTCAACAAAAAGTCCGGCTACAGCAGTTTAAACAACATGACATGGTTTTGAAGAAGATTCTTGACAACTAAGATCAGGCTAAAGGAAAATTCGATCCTAACTAGGAAGGTCCGTTTATTGTCAAGGAAGTATTGACAGGAGGTGTTCTCAGATTGCAAGAAATGGACGGCGATGAATTTCCGCAACTCATCAACTCAGACACCGTGAAATAGTATTATGTCTGAAGTAACCAGCAAACACCCGGGTGCATCATCAGCAGGTCACCAGTCATTCCGGTTCTTTAACCCTTTACCACATACAACTTATCTACACTTTTCCCCTCAGGAAAAAATATATTTCAAGCCAGCAGCCTGGCTTTCTCCTTTGGGCTCATACAATTCAGGTCATCCCACCGCGGATTGAACCTCTTGCATTTATAGTTTGGCAACCCATACATGAGATCAAACTTCTCATACCTGCAATTTATCCTTAACCAGGGATTATACTTTCTCCTCCCCGCACTCTGACCTGCACATGGGATTACGCTTTTCTTTTCGCCCTGAGGGGCGAACTACGTCGACCTGATCTCCTCTTCAATAGGAGTATGTAGGCAACAATTTCACATGGCCCGGTCGCAATAAAATAAAAACAACAAAAACATTTCTACCCTTACAAAAACAAAAACAACCAAAAACATTCCTACACCATTTCCGCCATACACAGCGTTGAACCTCTTACACCAGGTTCGAACTACGCAGACCTGATCTCCTCTTCAATAGGAGTACGTAGGCAGCCATTCATGGTGCGGTCTCACCCCCTACCAAAGCACAAACCCTTGTCAATTGGTACTAAAATTCCTTCAATACACTACATTCCATTTGGCTTCAGACCAAAAGGATGGAATTACCTGAACTCCTCCCAAATAGGAGATTCGGCGACCATCTAAGCTGCGGTCAGACCTTGAAGAGCAACACCAATCCATAAGAGGTGGAATGAACTAGGCTTCTCCTAAATAGAAGTACTGGCGACCACCTGTGGTGCGGTCAATCTCAGAGAGGAAAGCCACATTCCTCTCCATATTTCCATCCAGAAACCAGTCCCAAGACACCAAAGATGGTAGGGATACACATAGATCGATGATTCATTCTGAACTATCCAGAGACAACTCAATGCCCATCCACCCAGGAGGAATTCAGAATACATCAAGATCACAAGCCCTGAAGCAGCAGGCAAAATATCAAGCAAATAGCAGGACATATCTAAAAGGGAAGTGATCCAAAAATATATTTCTCTGTCATATATAATGTTATTTGATATATACAAATGTAAGCTGTACATGACAAAATGGCTAAGCTAGTCTGTGCAGGTAACTACAAGCTCATCTACGAGTAAGGGTATATGCCAGCTAACAAGCCCAACATGACGTCCCTCTCAGAAGACGAAGGCGAAGCTGTGGTCTCCTGAATGAGAATATTCACATGAACCAAAAGATTTGTAGCCATCTGCATGGTGACCATATGATCATCAATATATGCGCTCATCTCTGCAATCATGCCAGTGGTAAGGGACCTCACTGCAGTGCTATCTGTGATGGCTATATCTCGGGCAGATATAGCACTATCCCGCTCAACTATCACTGCATCTCTGGATGATATAGCCTCATCCCTCTCAACAACAGCGGTATCTCTGCGATCTAATGCCTCGTCTCTCTCCAATAGAGATGCGTCCCTCCCATAAGGGCAGTCAACATCATAGATCGAGCCTGATCTCTCTCAAAGGTCATCAGAATAAGACTCTGCTCTAAGTACTGTGTCGAGTGCTGAATCACAACAGTACTGTTACTAGGAGAATCCGGAAGAAATGTTGGCAACCCAGCAACGGGCTCCTCCTCGATGTAGGTATCGATTTCCTCCATGGGCTCTAAATCATCTGAATCGTTATTCGGTACTGCAGATACTGCTGCAGCCAATAAAATCTTTGTCTCCATCCATGCAGAGTACTCTGTAGAACAACCGAGATGACTGACAGAAAAAGCAGCTATCTCACGCTGATCCCAGCAAGCATACACACGGGATCGGTCCTCTGCTGAGAGATAATGAGAAGTTGAACGCTGACCTATCGCCCCCTCAAAAGGATGAAAATCCTGGAACTGGTCGAACTGCGACATCGCGGTCAGTGGGTGATAAGTAGTCACGCCTCTCAAGCCAGCCAGAGGGAGGAAATCCATGCCCGGAGCATGAATAATGAAGTTGTATGGTGAGCAAAGCCCTAAGCAAAGCAATATGCTAAATGGATCTCTAATATCTGCCAAAAATACGGACCAGGACTGAGCATCTGTACACTCCGATGGATGAAAGGAGTTTGACATGGCCACATCATGGGAGAAGAAATACCCATGTCGTCTAAGGGTACCAACCGGTCGCAAGTGTAACATAAACCACACATACAGCATGACCGAACTCCCAGTGAACACTCCTAACGGGTAAGTACAGCAGTAGGATGCTGACCGCAGAGTCTCTGCTACAATCATAGGCACAATGGTACGACCCTCCCTGAGAACTCTCACGACCATGATAACGCCTATATCTATCTCATCCATATACCGTGGCATATACACATATGATAGTACACATAGCATCAGTACATCAACCTTGGCCAAACGCCAATGATCCTCCAACGCGGTGAAATCCCCGGGATGTCGTGAATAGCCATCCTCCGCGCCAAATCCATCATACAGAAAACGCTGAGAGATCATGTGTCCAGATGTCAGCTCATCTTGCACTACTCTACGCCTCAATACTGTGAGAGTCATGAATCGTCTACTCATGTCTCCCAAAGCTAGATGCATGCAAGGTCTGTCTAAGGGCAGCATCGTCAAACGTGCATACTCCTCCACAGTAAGAGTCAACTCATGGGTGCCAAATCAGAATACCTGCCTATCTGGTAGCCAATACTCTAGCATCACGTCTACAAACCCTATGGGAACCTGAAAAGCCAATAGGGTCATGGTATGCTGCAGCAACTGATCTACGATCACCCTATCTGGGGGTGACATGCTATCGTACCACGATCACATACCTAATGCCACCACTGACGGTGGGGTATGATCTATACGGCTAACTATCGAAGAATACATCTGTGCTGGCCGTGTCATAAGACCATTAATGGGTCAATGCCGAATATCTCTGGACATATATATATATGCATAACATGATACGAGCATAACAGATAATGGATAGCAATATGACATAGGGAATGAAAAGACGGTGTATACATTCCTAAATATATCATCATCTAATACATCACCTCTGTACAGATATAAATACAGGGAAATGGGGCACAACCGCCCTACTACTAACAAAGGCCTATCAAAAGATATAGCGAGAATTGGGAACAGCCACCCAATATCTAACAGAGGCCTATCAAAATATATAACGAGAATATACATCAGAAGAAGACCAGGGTCTCGATGTCTACGTCCTTAATCCTGTCCACCTGATGTAACTCCTCCTGAGTCACTATATCTCTATCAATAGGGATGTTAGGCATATAAAGAGGAGGATCTGCGCTGGCAAAACCAAATGGGTCATCTGAGGGGCCAGCACCTGAGCTGGAAGGAACAAATGACTCCTCCTTTGCTGGATCTCTGCCCAAATGCTGAATAAATACATGTGCTTGGTCCAACTGCCGGGTCAAACTATCAATCTGGGTCATATGAGTCGGAGCTGGGACACAAGCTACCCAATCCGTCATCATCAATGATCCTAGAACCATGTCCTCCAAAAACTGTATGGCGTGGGACTAGGCTCCAATAGTGCGAGGGAACCACCAACGCTGGAACGTCTCCTGAGTACATGGGCCCTCTGATAATGCAAAGTAGTCAACCCCCAACAATGGGATATCAGTGACAGGTGACTGTGATACAGGCTAATGACGCCTGGCAGGAGGCAAGATCGGTATACGGATCTCCCCTGTGGTGCTCCTAATAGCACGCTTTCCTAAATAGAGCTCCCAGCCTCCATCTGGGAAGAGCGGAAATCTCCTGGTGGAAATCAAATACTCGACTCCAGTCGGGTGTCCATCCTCAAAGCCGATTGTCAAATGCTCCCCTGAATAGGGAATCCATGTAATGGTACCCACCGTCAGCAACTCCAGCTGCATATGGCAGTGAGTGAATCCCTCAGATACAGGGACCTCAGGAAAAATAGAATGGTGCCATCGTCATCCTCGTGGATAGGTATCTAAACCTAACACACTCACAGGATGCAAACATGGGAGCCTCTCATAGGACCAAAACTACCAACACAATGGCAAAACACCTGCTATCAGTAAACACTCTTAACCAATGAATGGGAAAAGACAAGAGAAATACTCACCAGCAGAAATGGGTAAAATCCTAGGCAAGCCTCGATCAAACCCTGTTAACGCATGAGCATGCCCCGGAGGAAATAGGCAAAGGTGTAAGAGCACCAATCGTACTCTCCAACACGGTCCACATCGCGTGTGGCGCTGACCAAAAAGAAAGATATTGTGGAAGAGTTGTCTTCTATGAAGCAGCCTCGAAAGATCATCAGGAACAATCGCCATAGAACGCGATCCCTGATTCAGACATTATCAGGCATGGGCTCACTCAATAGCCCGCTCATAGCATCTACACTCAAAGGACCTGAACGGACAGTCCTGCCTTTGAGCACCTCCGCTGGAACTCCTAGTAAGGATCGGATGGCAGTAGGGGTGATATTCGCTATGCAAGGCACTGGCTCCCCTCTAAAATCCATACATGTGATATATCACCAATCCATAGGCTTCATCATCACCTCGCAATCCAGCAGGTGGAGTTACTGAATCTGATGAAACCATCGCTCAGACAATGCCCTGAGGTAACCCCGGGGACAACGACAGGGAAGGATGGAGAAGAATGCCCAAATCCCCACTCATGCACTACTGCTCTATAGTCAGGATGAAGTGCCTGGTACATGGAGTGAATGCTGAACCAGTTCCCTCGAGGCTGTGTAAAACCAGGAACCTGCATGAAATGCAGAGCAATATCAAAACCCTTTAAATCCTCATCAATAGGAAAAAAGAAAGATCAAAGTCTAACGCCATACCTCGTTAGCATGCAAATACATCGATGGATGTCTGCCCAAATCACCCAGCAACTCTGGGTTTGCCACCAAAATGCTCGGAAGCTCCTTGCGAGGGACATGTGCAACAGGAGCGGGTTCCTCAATCGGAATATCCGCCTCCTCGTCCTCAATGTCTGGAACATCTACCTGGACAGGACGTATCACGGCCTCCACCAACCGGCGAGGCTGTCTGACAGAACGGGGACGAGGCACTTCAGAAGCCCTTCGTCGTACGCCAAAAGCCGTCCTATAAGAACTGCTCGGCTGATCTGGATCCATAATATATGGACAACAAGTCTCCAAATCACCTCAGAGAGGGTGTGGTATTTCCTTTCCTGGAACTTTCTAAAATGTATTTTATGACTATATGCATGCATGCATTTACTTTAACATATAATAGAGTTAAAATGCATGACTACCCAAAGCCTAAATTTAGAAAAATTTTACCATACTCCCCTTTGAAAATAGGACTATCCACATGCATATAGGCATGTCTAGGTGGCCATTCAGTAGCACACCTACCCCAAATTCATATACATAATATATGCATAAAAAATTAAAATCATCATGCATAAGGTCAAACTCAATGCTAAGAGTACTTTGCCTTTCTACCTTCTGCCCATTGGACCTCAAATAAGACAAAAAATAGCAAAAAAATGTGCCAATTTGACTGTCTCAAAAGTCAAATTTTTTTACATCATTATGTTCAACATGATTTAATACTAACATTTATTATGTTGAATATTTTTTATCAAATCATTTTTGCATACATAATCACTACTATGTGTTTAGATGCATTTCGTGCGATAACTCACAATCCAATAAATAGAAACTAGAAAAAATACATGCATACGTTACCAGGATATCGTAGAACACTTGTACGGTGATAGAATTAATAGAAAGCAGCCCGAACTCAGCAGATCTGAAGATGGCTCGCGGTTTTCTCTTTGAAAAACAAGTTGAAAGTGACTTGTGAGACCAATCTGCTAGAATTTATCATCCACGATTGGCCGCAGGCCCACCTGCCGTTGCAACAGGTGCACCTGCGGCACCCCTATGGGGGTCCCACCCCTCCGGCTCGGTCCAGTTCGAGTTGAAACAAAATTCTTACGGACTAGAAAGGTCAAATCGAGAATAAAAATGCCACGCGATTGAGCAGAACTGCATACAATCCTGGTATTCTCAGATGAGATTTTGAATTTGTACATCACTCATTGGTAGTCACCTAAATACAAGGTATACCCTAACAACGATCCCAATTGTCACAAGTCACATACGACAATACCTTATACAGGTCCGATGGGGGTTACCCTACGTATCTCCCCGACGGGGGTTACAACGTAGATCCCCGACGGGGGTTACAACGTAGATCTCCGACGGGGGTTACAACATAAATCCCATGTGGGGGTTACAACAAACGTCCATCCGTTGACACGTTTTTTAGTTAAGGTCAAGCAGCCTTGACATCATTTCAGCTAATAACGATTAAACCTATCAGAGCTCTAGAGCCATTCGAGGTTTTCATACCCAATTGCTCATATTCCCCAGCATATCCCCGGCAGGGGTCACAACGCACTGCTCCGTTGATCTACACGACAGCGAAGGTCAAGCAACCTTGACAATCTACTCACAGAGCCTCAATTACTGATTCACGCATTAACGAAGGACAAACAACCTTGACAGTATATCCCACAGGATGTTTCAGCCGTTGATTCACATGTCGATGAAGCACACGTCAACAAAGGTCAGGCATCCCTGATAGCATTTGCTATTGGCAGTAAATCCAACAGAATCATGACATATTCTGGAGATACTAACCAGGAAAGGTCCCTGTTTATCAAAGAGGAAAGATGATGGAATATGTTATACACATCCTCAAACAGACCAAGCTTTATCCCCACAGATCTCTTGCACATAAGAGATACCTCCTCAGGATCAAGTCATTATCAAAGACACATGAATTTGGTGATAACTCCAACATCAACATTCCAACAGATTCAGATTAAACACCAGATCCGACCATCATTGCCCTTCCCCAGTTGAAGTAACAAGGAGCCAGCAATCATCCCCAGCATGTTGGGCTACAACCTCGTACACATGCTTCATACATTTGCATCATTTTTTTCTACCCATAGTACCATGTTTGTCTTGTTGCGTTTCAAGTGTCTAGAATTCTTTATCCTACCCATGCATCGCCATGCATGAGTATGATAAAGAGGGGTATCTGTAGACACTCAAAATTTTCTGTACTACTGTTACTAACATTGCAGGAGGACAAATTTGTCTTTTAAGAGAGAACCCTGAAAGACAATCCAAATCCATACCTAATACTACCGGAAGATCAGCATCAACCCCAGATCGCAATCTGGGAGTAACAAATCCAACCTCAGAGATAACCCTGAGACCTGCAGATACAATATTGGAACACACACTAGAGAAGAGCGATTAATCTCAGAGATAACCCGAGGTATCCAGTCTCAGTCCCAACCATGGGAATAGCCACCAACCTTGGTGATAACCCCAAGGAATGTAGTTTCGGCGATAAACCCGGAAATGCTTGTTTCAAATGCGACCAGCTTTAATCTTAGCGCTTACAATGAGATAAACTGCACCAACCTGGCAATAACATCGGGAAGACAGGCACACCTCAAATATGACAATGAGTACCTTCAACAATTGTAGCAGTCCAATCTCAGCGAAGTCTGATTAACGTCTGCTTTATCAGCCCAATCCGACGATAACACCGGTGAGGGGCAACATCGTCATCTCATCAAAAAATGATGCCACGTCATGTCTCTACGCAACAATGTCCCACAAGGCTAACCAATCCCGAGTGACTATTGTGCGGGGTAACGGATGAAAGTTGAAGCTTGAAGACCGGAGGGCATCGTCCCATCTTCAATGACTTCGTAAAAACTCTAATCCCATGTCATCGTACAACTCTCAACAATGGCGGTCCGAAATAGGTTATGTATACCTCAAACGGATGCTTGGATTGCACTTCTAAAAGTTTGAGTGGACATTACAGTGCATGAGTGCACGTACACCTGTGGCTCAGCCGCAGGTACACCTGCGGCTAAAATGCCTATAAATAGAGGGCTTGGGGTGCTGATTTTCTAAGGAAAAAAGACTGGGAAACCCTGCACAATTTTCTCCGCACTCGCCCATATAGTGTATTTTCCCACTTTTAAACACCTGTGAGCTCATATATAGCCTCTTTTGTACCCACAAAAGCCAGTGTGTACCCACTCTAAAGATATAGAAGCCTTTTTTAGCAGTCAGCTGTAAGCCTTCTCACACACTTTAGAGTTTTTCTCTTCATCTTTGCACACACCATTCTACACGTTGAGAGTCATGTTGCTTGCTTTTGCCCAGACTTCGGTCCATGGTTTCATTCCAGTCTGTATATATATATATATATATATATATATATATATATATATATATATATATATATATATATATATATATATATATATATATATATATATATTGACGAACACTATTGAGTTATGCCTCGATTGAGCCTAGACTTCGGTCTGGAGCGTTTATTTGATTTTTTATATATATACATTTATATATATGAAATGTGTGTCGAACTTTGTTCGATGAGCCTAGACTTCGATCTGGAGCACTTACTGCTTTAATATATATATATATATATATATATATATATATATATATATATATATATTAACTGTGTGTCGAATTTTGTTCGATGAGCCTGAATTTTATATCCAGTGCATTTATTCGCTTATATATATATTTATACTTATATATATATGAACTGTTGTCGAACTCTGTTCGATGAGCTTGGATTTTACTTCCGGTGCGTTTAATGCTTTTATATATATATATATATATATACATATATATTTATTTATTTTCGTCCTGCTTGGAGTTTCCTTCGTGGCAGTTGATCGCTTTTACGGCTTTATTTATATTTCTGATCCCCCATGGAGGTGCTTCGTGGTTGGTGATCATGTCTGTATATATATATTTTATAGCTTTTATATATATATATATATATATATATATATATATATATATATATATATATATATATCTGTTTACTGCTTTCATACAAATTGCATCATTCTGTGCGCCTAGGAATCATGTGATCACAGATTCATCCCATTGGATCTAGATTTGATTCCCGTGATGGACATTAGTAAATCTTTTAGCATTAGTAAATTTATATACTAATATTCTCCTGTATCATAACCATTAAGTTAATATTTTTTTTATTCCTAATATATAATTAGATTACATTAATTTCTTTTATTTGTTTATATTAATAAAAATATAAACCATCACATAATATTCATATTCCTTACTCACACAACTCACAAAAATACTTACTATAATATATTCTCATATATTAAGCTAGACATTTAATTCAATGTCTTATTAAAATCTCTTAATGAGGTTTCCTACAATCAATAAACCTTTTTCATATGGCTTGCCATATATATTAGTACATAATCTCTTGCAATTATTAAATCGTATAGATTTTTTTTAAAAAAAATTAAGTAAACCATATATTTCCACTCTATGTTTATGTACCAAAAGCCCGGAATTTATTTCATAAACTAAGTTGCCAAAAAAGCACTTACAAAAACTTTGGTAGTTTACTTTTGTCATATTTCTATTTTTGACTCCTTTGCTAAAATCAGTCCACACGAAAATCTACAATACCTTTTTCCGTAATTCCACTTGTGTAAGTTAGAAAATGCATAGATCTAACTCTAGGACTTGACCACACTAAAATTTTTGAAATATAATAGGAGATATGGTCATTTTAATATTATGTTTCGTTTTCACGAAAATCTGATTTTCAACCCTTTGTGGTTTCTAAGAAAAGTTCTATATCCTCACATAATAACCAACATAACTCCTCATAATACCTACTAATACTTTATATACCCATGAATCTACCATAATACATGATTTATTTCATCAAACAAGCATTAAACACAAGATTAAACACAATCAAGGCTAAGAAAAATTAGGTTCTCTATATTTTGAAAACCTAGTTTCCTTTTCATACTTTAGATCTAACTTTTAACACACAAAATGGACAGATCCACAAATAAAACACTCTAGATCATGTAAATCTAGAGTTTTGAACTACATTTATCTAGATCATGTAAATCTCGGTTAGCTTGAAGATCAAAACATTCTCTGTTTTACCTCTTGTGGCTGCCGAAAATGCTCATCTCTCTCTCTCTTTTATTTTGTTAGCTAAAAATGAAGTAATATGATGAGAGAAAAATGAAATAGCTTTTGTGGTTTTGTAAAAATGTATAGATATAATTGTATATCTAATATTCATTCCCCCCACTCACTATCTCTTTCTCTTTCTTAATCATTTTAGTGTTGCTTGTACACTTAAATAAAAGTGTTGGCTGAATGAGAATAGGACACTTATTGTAAGTTGTTGAGAGTTAGTAAACTTAAACTTAATGATTTAATCCCATATCTCCTCTTTCTCTCCCTTGTTGGCCGAAATTCCTCTTCTTTTTATCCCCAATTTTTGTAAAATTTTAATTTTATAACATGTTTTACTAATTGTCTAAAATGTCCCTCCATAATTGGGCCAACATTTGGGCTTTAATTAAATTCTTTTGGCCTTCTAAATTAATTTCTTGTGCCATATGAAATTGAAATAGTTCAATACTTTTAAATTCTTATCCAACCCAAATCATTTAATTAGGATTTTTATTTTCTCAATTATAAATTAAATTCTTACTCATGTACATTTAATTTCTTAATGCTTAGACTTGCTATAATTAGTTTATAAAATTAATTAACTAAGATGTATAAAATAAATCTCATAGAATTCGTAAATTTTTATACTAATATTCTCACGTATCATAACCCTTAAGTTAATAAATTTTTCATTCCTAATATATAATTAGATTACATTAATTTTATTTTATTTGTTTATATTAATAAAAATATAATCCATTACATAATATTCATATTCATTACTCATATAACTCACAAAAATATTTACCATAATATATTCTCATATATTAAGTTAGACATTTAATTCAATGTCTTATTAAAATCTCTTAATGCGGGTTGCTACAATCAATAAACCTTTTTCATATGGCTTGCCATATATATTAGTACATAATCTCTTTCAATTATTAAATCGTATAGATTATTTTGAAAGTTTTAAATAAACCATCTATTTCCAATCTAGGTTTTAAAGCTTAGCCTCTAATTTAATCATTTAAGATTTTCAAAATTTTCGGGTTGTCACATAGTCTGTGCAATGGCTCCATTATTATCACAGTATAGCTTAACCGGATCAACAATGGTTGGAACAACACCAAGTTCAGTGGTGAACTTTTTAATCCATACAGCCTCCTTGTCCGCACTAGAAGCAGAAATATACTCAGCCTCTGTTGTAGAATCAGCTACTGTCTCTTTCTTCGAACTCTTCCAGCTAATAGCACCACCATTAAGGCAAAACCCAAAACCTGACTGAGCCTTATAGTCATCATTGTCAGTCTGGAAACTAGCATCTGTGTAACCCTTTACTGCCAGTTCGTCTTCACCTCCATATACCAAGAATGAATCCTTAGTCCTTTTTATGTACTTAAGGATATTCTTGACTGCTGTCTAGTGACCTTCACCTGGATTCGACTGATATCTGCTCGTCATGCTCAAAGCATACGAGACATCCAGACGAGTACATATAATTGCATACATGATAGATCCATTTGCCGAAGCATAAGGGATCTTTCTCATATGCTCCTCATCATCTTGTGATTTAGGACATTGGGCCTTAGAGATCTTGACACCATGAGTCATGGGTAAGTGTCCTATTTTCTCCTCTTTCATACTTAACTGTTTTAGCACTTTATCAATATTTGTACTTTGACTTAGGCCGAACATTTTTCTCGTTCTATCTCTATAGATCCTGATACCCAAAATGTAGGATGCATCGCCCAAATTTTCATGGAGAAACATTTTCCTAACCATGTTTTTACATCCTGTAAGGAAGGAATGTCATTCCCAATAATTAATATGTCATCAACACATAATACTAGGAATACAATGTGAGTCCCACTAACCTATTATATACACAAGGTTCATCTTTATTTTTTATAAAGCATAACTCTTTGACTGCTTCATCAAATCGAAGATTTCAACTCTGAGAGTCTTGATTTAACCCATAAATGGATCGTTGCAGTTTACGTACCTTTTTAGCATCCTTTGGAGTGATAAAACCCTCAGGTTGTGTCATGTACACATCCTCAAGGAGATTTTCGTTAAGGAAAGAAGTTTGGACATCCATCTACCAGATTTCGTAATCATAAAAGGCTGCAATAGCAAGTAATATCCTGATGGATTTAACCATTGCCACTGGAGAGAAGGTTTCATCATAGTCAACACCTTGAACTTGTTTGAAACCTTTTGCTACTAGTCGACCTTTATAGGTTTGTACGTTACCATCCATATCGGGTTTCTTCTTGAAAATCCAATTGCACCCGATTGGTTTCACCCCTTTGGGTAGATCTGTTAGAGTTAATGCCCTAGAAGCCAATTATTTGATATAATTGCTTAACTTTTTGATATTATATTTGATTGAATAAATGAATGATTTTATTATGGTTTTATTTACTGCGTTATATAAATGTTAACATAATAAAAATCCTTAGAATAGTGATACAAATTATATAGTTTCAAGTGTGTGAGTTGAACATGAGATTGTATAATTACAATTAGTATCATTGTTCTTAAATGTCCCTAGTCGAGTATCATTGTTAATGGGACAACAATGATGCATTAAGACTAGTATGTGGATTGACTGATGACCAAATCTCATTGGTCATAAATATATGAGATATTAAGTCATTGCATAGGTACATGTTAGAGAGCAATGTACTGGACAGACCCACCATGAGAATTCTATGTGGAGCATTATGCGAAGTGTCATTAGTAATTCTCATAGTGACAATGATGTAATGGTCCTCCGACCTGAAATCACTATATTTCTACACGGGAATTTATGTACTTTGGTATCATCAAATGTCACCTTTAATAGGGTAGACTATAAAGGTGATTATTGAGTACATCATGAATCGTGTGAGGAATATGAGTGATCTAGATGGAATTTAACCATCCTATATATTAGGGGTGATATCCATACGCCTCTTGATTGAGTGGGACTATGAAATGCATGGCCATGCTCAAATAGTGATTTGTTTCATATAGTCTACTCATTGATCAAGAAAAACTCAGATTAAATTATGAAGAGTATGACACATTCCATGATTCGAGTTTAATCTAGGATATTAAGGTTAAAAGGATTAAATTACATTGAAACATTGGTCACGAAAAGGTTGCATCGAATCATCGATCTTATTATTACGTGGGTAGCAGTGATACATTACTAGATGCCGCTCACAATTTATAATTTTATAATATGATTTTAAAATTATTGCCAACTTAATAATAATCTATAGGGTCACACATAGAATGTAATTAAAAGGGAATTAATTTAAATTGTAAAGATTTAAATATGTCAATATGATTGATAGTATTTAAATTATGAATTTAAATTAATATGATAATTTATATATAGGTATATTAATTAAGTAAGACTTAAATAAGATATATATATATATATATAAATTTGGATTTTAATTAATTCTCATAACTGCTATATATATGATATATATCAGTCATTTTAGGGATTACGTCAAAATACAAAACCCTAGCCGCTCTTAGAGAGAGACTAGAGAAAATAGTTTCAAAAATCCTCATCCTGGGTAGCTAGTACCGCAGTTCCTTCTTCTGCAGATCGTAGGACGATTCGCGGAGCGTTCGTGTGCATACCGTAGAGACGCAGTTCATTTGGATTGCGTTGAAGATTCGATCGCATCAATTCCTGCTTCATAATCGGTATAATCTTTTACACACTGAATTAATTTCTATTTCGCATGGATCCTGTTTGGGTTTCGAATTGTTTTGTTCAATTTATTTTTCGCTGTGCATTTCTTTAATGTACCGAAAACCCTACAAGATCAACCAGAGTCCATACTTGGTTAGTATACATGGAGTCCATCTGAGATTTCATGGCTTTAACCCATTTCTCAGAATCTGGTCCATTCATAGCTTCTTGGTAGGAAGCAGACTTATCCTGATCTATGAGCATCACATCGCCATTTTGAGTCACAAGATATCCATAATATCTCTCGGGCTCTCGGCGTGTCCTACCAGATCTACGAATACATTGTGTAATTTGAGCAGGTTCACTTTCCACAATATCTTGTGGTTCCTGCTCACGTTCCAACTCAGGTTCAATGATATTTTGTGGTTCTCGAATTTCTTCGAGTTCTACTTTCCTCCCACTATTTCCTTTAGAGACAAATTCTCTTTCTAGAAAAATACCAGTTCGAGCAACAAACACTTTGTTCTCAGAAGGTTTATAGAAATAAAACCCTTTTGTTTCCTTTGGGTATCCCACAAAATTACATTTGTCAGATTTGGGTCTGAGCTTGTCATAATTCAGACATTTTACAAAAGCCTCGCAACCCCAAATCTTCATGAACAACATACTAGAACGTTTCCCAGTCCATATCTCATATGGTGTCTTCTGAACTGTCTATGTAAGAACACGGTTAAGTGTGAATGCAGCTGTCTCTAGGGCATGACCCCAGAAGCTTATTGGAAGATCTACATGACTCATCATTGATCGTACCATGTCCAATAAGGTGCGATTCCTCCTCTAAGATACACCATTCCATTGTGGTGTTCCATGTAGAGTGAGTTGTAATATAATACCACAATCCTTTAAAAGATCATCAAAGTCTTGGCTTAAATATTTACCTCCTCGATCGGATCAAAGGGCTTATATTTTTGCCAAATTAGTTTTGAACTTCATTTTTGAATCCCTTGAACTTTTCATAGGATTCGGATTTGTGTCTCATAAGATATACATATCCATATCTACTGAAGTCATTAGTAAATGTAATGAAGTAATAAAACCTACCTCTTGCTAACGAACTCATGGGTCCACATACATCACTATGTATAAGTCCCAATATATCGCTAGCCCATTCACTGTGTCTAGTGAAAGGGGCTTTAGTCATCTTGCCTAATAAATAAGACTCGCATTTCTCATATGATTCAAAATCAAATGAATCCAAAAACCCATCTTTATAGAGTTTGGATATGCATTTCTCATTTATATAGCCTAAACGGAAGTGCAAGAGATATTTCAAATTTGAATCATTTTATTTAAATCGCTTTGTATTTATGTTATAGACAGACATTTCTAAATCAAGAATATAAAGACCGTTAAACAATTGTGCAACACCATAGCATATATCATTTAAGTAAAACGAACAAAGGTTGTTCTTTATTATAAATGAAAAACCTTTCTTGTCCAAACAAGAAACAAAAATAATCTTTTTTCTTATAGCAGACACGTAATAACAATCCTCCAATTCTAATACTAGCCCAGTGGGCAAAGATAAATGATAAGTTCCTACGGCCAGTGCAGCAACTTTTACTCTATTCCCAACTCGTAGGTCAACCTCTCCTTTTGCCAAAGTCCTACTCCTTCGGAGTTCCTGCACATTAACACAAATGTAAGAACCACATCCAGTATCCAATATCAATGATGTAGAAGTAGACAAGTTGACTTCTATAACATATATATACCTGAATCAGAAGTCACACTTCCTTTCCTTTTCTTCACATCTTCCAAATAAGCATGACAGTTCCACTTTTAGTGACCATATTTTCCACAGAAGTGACAATCACCTTCTTTAGCCACCCCACCTTTAGGTTTTAAAGCCAGTTTGGTTTTGGAATTGGGTTTGGTAAAAGATTTAGATCATATCTTCTTATAGCCTTTCCAATTTCCCTTAGCATTACCCTTTTGCACCATCATTATGGGAGTGGTTCCTGCCCTTTTCATGTTGTTTTTGGCAGTTCTTAACATGCTCAACAACTCAGTAAGGGGTTTCACAATTTCATTCATGAGGTAATTCATAACAGATTGAGAGTAGCTACTATTCAATGATTGCAAAACAAGATCAGTTTGGGCTTCTAGAGTAATCGAAAAACCCAACCTATCAAGGTACTCAATATACCCAATAATTTTCAGTACATGTGGACCAACTGGATCACGTTCACCCATTTTCCAGTGATACAACACTTTGCTTGTATCATAACTTTCCTATCAAGCATGCCCTTCAAACAATTTCTTGAGATGCTTGATCATCTCATAAGCATCCATTAACTCATGTTGATTCTGAAGCTCAGCATTCATAGTTGCTAGCATGAGACAACTCACATTCAGAGCATCATCTTGATGCTTCTTGTAAGTAGTATGCCCTGAACGTGGTGCAGTGTCAGCTGGTATTGCAGGAATGGGCTTTTCAGTGACATATAACTTGCGCTCTTATTTGAGGACAATCATCAAGTTCCTATGCCAGTCAAGGAAATTAATTCCATTCAGTTTGTCCTTCTCAAGGACTGATCGTAGTGATAAACTACTTGTGTTGTTGTTGTTGTTTGTCATTGATATCTACAATTTATAAGTGCAAAAATAATAAGTCAAATTGCAGAGTTTTTGATATTATGTAATTGATAATAGTACATTCAAAATATATCTCCCACTATTTTATTCAAATTAATAGCCCTCGCCATTAATTCGGATAATTTTTCCATATGAATCTCTGAAACAGTTTCTGAATCATATATTTTAATCTATCAAAACACCCATAATAACTATACACTCAGTACATATCATATATGTCTAGTTTCAATTAATCATATTAAACCGAATCTTCATGCTTCAAATCCAATTAGAACAGAAGTTGTATACTGTTATTACGCCATTTAAGATACAATTAATAGAACATCATATACATGCATATCTATTACTGATATTCATAATACAAGAATATTCTTATATACAAATTATTATATATTCAATTTTAGATCGTTAAAATTGTATCATCATATATCTTATATATGGAAAATAATATAATCAATTTCAGATCGATAAAATTGTATCATCATATATCATATATATCGAAAACAATATAATCAATTTCAGATCGGTATAATTGTATCATTATATATCATATATATCAAAAACAATAAAACACGTTGTAATAACTCATGATTTTCTATGTAAATAAATAAGAAATTTTACGTATAATTTTTTTTATTTATTAAAATAAATATGGGGAATATGTGCCAAGATAATGTGTATATATATATGTGATAAATAAAATATATTTATTACATGAATAATTACAAATAATTTAATTTAGAATTATTGATTATTATAAATTATATTTTAATAATAATTAATTTTATAATATAAATATTTCTATTAATTATTTTTCATGAAAATATGATCATTATATTATTTAAATCATATGTGAAACGATTATTAGAATTATTATAATAAATATTTTATTATATGAATTTGTTCAGATTATTCTTGTTAATTATTTTTTAACTTAATTAATAATGGTATGTATATGAAAGATATATCAGATATGGAATCCAAACCCTAAATTCTGGATTTGGAACAAGGAAAGAGAATATTAATATAATATTATTTTTATTTCGGTGCTATGAATATATACTGTATATGTGTAGACTGTTAATGGTTGGGCAATTATGATACAGTATTACAAAACCCTAGTATTATTTTAATAAACCCTAATTCGATAGTCAAATAAGACTATAAGATTTTCAAGTAATTACGTTAGGTTATGAAGGTCATGTGTTATTGATTTTAACCCTAATTATGGAAAACCTTAATTAATTGGGAACCCTGATTAATTGAGAACCCTAAATACTAAATTAGGAAACCTAATTTCTAAAATTTAAAAACCCTAATTTCTTAAATTAGAAGCCTTACATAGTAATTACCTAATTGCTAAAGTGGAAACTCTAATTTGAAACTCCATTATGAGTTCGAGATTGTTATGTAACTGTGTTATTATGATTAAGGTTAAGTATTATAAAATTTAATGTTAATTAGGGAAACACTAATTAATATTTAGAAATCCTAACTTTTAGAAACCATAATATTTAAATTATAAACCCTAATTTGCTAATTGTGAACCTAATCGCTAACTTAGCAATCTTAATGCTAATTAGTAAACCTTAAACCTTATTTTCATGTTTTATATTATTAGAAACCTAAACTATTTTAGAAAACCCTAATTTATAATTTTTGAAGCTAAAATTTTATTTTTACAAACCCTAAATGGAAATCGTACAAATTCAATGTGCTAAACCCTAAGGGTCAAACACTAAGGGTCAACCCCTAAGGGTTTGTCAAGATTACAAGCTTGCCATTAAAATTTTAATGCAATTGACCAAACTACACTTGTGCATATTTTATTAAGCTAACTTGTCAAAGTGGCCAAAACTTTAGTTGCTCAGCCACTTTCGCTAACCCCGTGTGACTTAAATCTCCAGCAAATCAGTAACATCAGCCAAGTTCATTGTAATCTCATTATATATATAGAATTGGAAAGAGAAAAAAATTATTTTAAGCTCATTTGGTCACCAACACTCATCCAAGACCCCCTCCCTCTCTAACCTATGAAATATTGTTGTAATCCAGTCCCTAAACAAAGCCCCACTATCACTTATATCATATCAGAAAGCCAAGAATCAAAATTTATCACAAGAGGTATAAAACCCTAACCTAGAATCTGATCATACTTGGTATATTAAATGTTATGATTTAGTGTTAAACCATGTTGATTATAGTGTATAATGATGATTTAGGTTGATATATGTTAGATCCATAACATCTATAGGCTCGAATTTGAAGATTTACAAAATCTGGAAAAAATTTAAATATGTGGTCTGACAACGAATGTCAGGGCCTTTAGATCTTTCAGTGTTAAGTGTTATGTGTGTTTTATGTTATGGATATGTTCTTTCTTATGTGGACTATGATCTAGAACTTGAATCAGTGTCAGATCTATCATATATTGAAAGTTATTAATGGTCAAAGGTCGTTGACCAACCATGACTTTTCAAATCTTGGTAACCCAGAATTTTTCCATAAGTCTGACAATGTTTTTGCAGGGCTCTGATCTTGATGTTGTTAATTAGTTGGTTATGCTATATTATTGTTATGGTTGTGTAGACTGACATGAGAGCTATCGATCCATTCCTTTATAACTCCCAGATCATGCACATAATCAATTAAATGGTGGTCAAAGTAGGGTGGACAAAACTACCGGATGAAGATTCTGGGTAACCCAGAAATCTTCAAAGGCAATTCCTGACCACTACTTTAACCGGATTAGATCTCTCTTATGTGTTGATAAAATGCTATAAAAGTGTTTGATAATTGTACTCTGACATCAATAATACAAGTGTGAATCATTAGAACAAACATAGCAAGCCCAGAACGTTTGATTCAAGGCTTGGAAAGTAGGTGCCTCGACTATTCTTCATTTCTGGAAAACCCAGAAAATAAAGAACAGCTGTGACAACCATTTTGGAGGTCAAGATCTTTCTGTTATGATGTGGAATTCTTATATCACTGTCATTTTGGAATGGACATGAAACCAGTTGGTGATTGTAGTATTACATTAATACCACAATCCTAACAAAATTTCAAGCCCATAATCATTACGATCTTATAGTTATGATTAGTCAAACTAGCTAAGTTGAAAACTATCGATGAATTTCTAGGTTTGACAAAGAACACTCAAGAACACCTATAGCGACAGTTTCGTCACTATAGGGCCATTTAGCGACAATTAATTTCTGAAAATTATTATTTTATTAAATAATTAGAAAAAATTAGTTTTTAATTATTAAAAATCCAAAATAAATTACTAAAAATTATTTTAAAATCTAAAAATTAGTTTCTAATAATTTTTAATATATTTCATAAATATTTAATATTTTTGAAATATTAAAGGTATTTAATTTATTTAATTATCATATTAAATAAATTATTTAAAAATGATTTTAATACTTGAAAAATCATTTAAAATTATATTATGATATAAGAAAATTTTTTAAGTTATTTTTAATGACTTTCAATATTTTGTGATGAATTTCATTAATAAATTAATATTAATGATAATTAAGTTATTTAATAAATGTATTAAATAAATTATTAAAAAAAATTAAAGATTTAAAAATCATATAAAAATGATTTAAAAGTTATAAAAATATTTTAAGTTATAAAATATAACTTTTGATATTTTGTCATGAAAAAAATTTAATATTTTAATATTAATGATATTTGAGTTATTTAATAATTATATTAAATAAATAGTTTTAAAATGGTTTTATTAATTTAAAAATCATTTAAAAAAGGATATAAATGAATTTAAAATATTTTAAGTTATAATTACTGACTTTTAATATTTTGATAAATAATATATTAATACTTTAATATTAATGGTATTTATTTAAAAATGATTTTAAATATTTTAAAAATCATTTAAGAGTAATATTAATATTTTGAAAGTATTTTAAGTTATTATAATTAACTTTAATATTTTGACAATAGTTTTATTAATAGTTTAATATTAATTAAATATTAATGATAATAGAATTATTTAGTATTTAAATCATTTTATAATGATTTCGGTGTTTGAAAAATCATGATAAATTATATTAAATATTTAAAAATTATTATAAGGCTATGAAAAATAATATGACTGATATTTAAATTATCCCGAATAATTTTAAGGGTACAGAATAGAGTTTTAGACTCGATAATTACCCGATAAAGCCGTCGGTACACCGAAATATTTCAGAAATTGATCTGAACTTTGATAATTTGATTAGATATGTCTCTGTTTGTGATCCAATGATTGTTAAATATGTATGACAATGTGATTAGGTTATGTGTTGACTGCAATAAGCAGTATTATGTGTTACGATATGATTCTAATCGGTAAAATGATCTTATTAATGATAGGTTTCTATATATAAGATAAAACTAAGTTGTGTATTGTAAGCAGCAGACCAGGCAAATATTCTAACTTTGCATTTCCTTTATGCAATGGACATGAGTAAGAAAATTTCAGAATTATATTATTATTGTGCCAGATTATTAACTCTATTATTATCGATTATATTCGAATAAATTGTATTCATACAAGTTCTTAAATTATCTGATCATTGTTTACAAACATAGTATTATATTATAATTCAGATATTTATTCTATTCGTTAATTTCTAAATATGGTTATACAAGTGTCCTCACTTGGATAATAATTTTATTTAATCACATGTTTATACATAGTTATTAATTTTCATTATGTGTACGTTTACTTCAAAGCCGTCTAAGCTATTTGACCTAGCTAGACACAGATTTAGAAATATCGTTTAACATAATAAAACTTTATTGTATCCAATCATATTGTTTTGGTTCGGATTCCCGACTAAGTATGAACATCCATAATCTGGAAAAACTTTTGTGCGCCAAAGGCGGATAAGATGAACGATAATATCATTCTTGCATGTAGTACTGATCAATACAGGGCACATTGGGATGATCACCCTCGCGCCCGTAAGTTATAATGGTTTACGGATGAAGTTATGCTAAACCTTAGCGAAAATTAAAAATAATGCTCATAGTCTGTCGACTAATCTCTAGTTATAGTCAGTACGTAGTTTCAAAAATTTGATATAGAATTATTATATTATTATTATTGGTTCAGTTTACTTCACAACAGTTGATTCGTTGTAGAAGTGTCATTCAAACAAACATTTAATCCTTTCAGCTAATATTTATTGTTGCTATTACTTGCTGGTCACTCAAATGCTCATCCTTGCTTAATTTAAAGGTTTTCAGTTAAGTGTGAACAACCAGAAGGTTCGGCCAAGAACAAGGGAAAACGAAAGCGAACAGAATAAGTGTTATGGTATTTTATGTAATAGTATGACTTTATTAAGACATTGATATGTATTATCTATCATGTAATGAATGTAGTAAAGGTTACGTACTTGGGATTATACTCTGATATATGTAAATTAAGTTTGGTATTTATATTATTGTTATTATTATTAGTATTATTTCCGCAATAGAAATGGTATCGTAAAGCACCCAGTTCAGGTTTCAAGTACCTTAATTTGGGGGCGTTACAAGTTGGTATCAAAGCTTAGAGTTAGAAACCTTAGGTGGGATAGACCTTAGGCTATAACCTTAGAACAAAGGAAAATGTTGAAAATATAAATAACTTATTTAGAGTTGATAAGGAGATGAATTGAATAAATTCATCGTTAAACAAAATAAAAGATAACTTGTATAAAATTATTATTTGTTGTGTGTATATACTACGTGATAATCAAGATAGTTTTGTGTAGATATCAGGTGGAAAAGAATTAGGATCCCATCAGGTTGTAATGAAGGATTTAGCCTCCATAACTGAGCCAATACGAAAATAAATAACTGAAATAGAGGCTAACTTTGTAAGCAACCCTAGTGAGGTGATTATACTGGAACATGTATTACCGAACCCAGAAATGATAGTATAACAGATAAGTAGAATATAGTTAAAGAATATAATGTTAAGTTCGAGTTCTTAAAACTCATACTTATGGTACGTTCATGACTTATAATTATATGAAATTTTTGAACCCCTCAGCGAATGGACGCCAAAGGTCTGACTAGGATAAGTTCTTAAACTCATATGATTGTGGTAAGTTCCTGAACTCATAATATGTGATAAGTTTGATGAACTTGGTATAGTTATGTGCAATGAACTATTGAGGATAATGGGAATATATAGAATACTACATAATTGATCCTTAGTGAAGGCGTAAGAAATAGGTAGTATTACTATTACTTGAATATGTGTGTTCTTAGATGCGTATATGATAGATATATGGGTATAATATAATATTCTTAACTTTTGTATAAGTTGTAGCAGTGAATCTCAACTTTTGAGTCACAAAGGGATAACGGATGTTTAAAGCAGTATGTGCTATGGTATGTCAAGTGTTATGAATATGAATCTATGTTAGATTAATGAAATAAGTTGATATAAAGATAGTAATCATTTATCTAAAAACTGGTTAATACAGTAAACCAAAGTTAACGAAATCTAATATTTTGAATACATGATTATTTGAGTAGAAAATTTCGCATTATATGCAAAACGTATACGATAAGGCTTAGAATTTAAGTTAATAAGGACTAATTTATGTTAATGCCGCTAAGATGAGAACAAAACCAATGGACAGAAGAACCTGTCAACAAAGCTGGAGGACAACCATACCCGATACAGAATTTTACGATTATTGTGACGCCCCCAAAACAGGTATACATCACCTATTCTGAGTCACCAAATACATGGTATAGATTACAAATACAACTTAATTATACAACTGTCGTGCAAAGTACGAAAAACATAAGCTGTGAGTTTTAATACAAATATTGTCGTCTAGACAATATAAAATCTCAAATTCAATATTATTACATTTATTTTCCCACTATTTCACTGAATAGTGAGGACTACTAATGCTATCATCTGGTCTGTCACTCCGTTCCCCGACTAGTCCCTGCTACGTTCTCATTTCCTGAAGTGAACAATGAAAGTTAAAGGGTGAGCTCAACTAGCCCAGTAGGAAATATATTATAAATAAGACAATGCAGAATATATTATCTTTAGCCTTCAACAGTGTTAAACTGATATAATATAACAACCATCAAGTTTGACTACAGCGGAACAAATAATCCATTAAAAGAGTCAAGTAGAGAATAAAATCTACTATCTTTTATGATTTAAAAAGTTTTTCATCACTTTTATTGTTGGGACTCAGCTTAATAAATAATCCACATCATCGAATCACCATTGCACTACGGCCAAGGATATTCTTTAGTATCACGACCATTATTATCAATGCACTACGGGCCAAGAATATTTGTGTATTCATTAATGGTCATGTGCATGCCAACAACTGTCCATCAATGCACTACGGCCAATGAGGACTTTTACCACATCATTTATAACATTACGGTCATGATTACACCGAATATTCCCTGGTCATAATCATACCAAGTCCATCTATGCACTACAGGCCACAGATAACTTTCAACAAAATATAAACATGGGGTTGATGACAGTGATATAAGAATTCAATAAAACAAGTTCAAGAATTAATTTGTCTCGGAACCAATAACGTCCAAATTGTCAACATGATATTGCTTTGTAGAGTAAAATTCAAGAATGCTTAGAAGAATATTTCAATGAAAAGATACTGGAGGAAGCGTAAATATCATGGATATTCCACTAATTTCATGGAGTATATAAGTCAAAAATTTAACCAACTGAGTATAACAAGGAATGGAATAACAAAAGAAATCACCAGGCATGCGATAGACCGCACATGCAGGTAATTCCAACAGAATAATAAATAACGGAACCAGGTCCGGCGTAAAATGCACAGACGGGATATTCCAACAGAATAATCAAGACAGAATCAGGTCCGGCGTAAAATGCACAGACAGGATACTCCAACAGAATAATAAATAATGGAACCAGGTCATGCGTAAAGCACAGACAGGATGTTCCAATAGAAGGATAAATAATGGAACCAGGTCCGGCGTAAACGCACAGACATGATGTTCCAGTAGAATAATAAAGAATGGAATAACAGAAGAATTTCACCAAGTATAGGGTAGCCCGCGTATACAGGTTATTCCAACAGAATAATAAATAATGGAATAACAGAAGTTCTCTTCATGGATAAGAAAGATATAATACTCCCTACCATAGAAAAAACTGTATACTGGAATAGTGAGGTAGCTGAATTCTCTTCTTCTTTCTCTCTATAATTTCTCTTTATATTAATCGCTCTAAAGATTTTGTGAATTGGTGAGAAATAAAAGAAGAATGAGCTTCTATTTATAGGAAAATATAGTTTCAATAATTGCACATTTTAGGGCTCAAAAAACTACAATACAATACCTCCAACTTTTCTTTCATTTTTAATTTAGTCCTGCAAGTATTATCAAACTTGCACCACCTCCCCTAATAGTAAATAATGTGAATCAATAGTTCAATCATGTGAATCAATAGTATAATCATGTGAAAAATATGAATTACAGTATAGTACCTCCATCTATACCTCCATTTTTAACTTAGTCATGCAAGTATTATCAATCTTGCACCAACTCCCCTAATAGTACAAGAATGTGATTCAATAGTACACAAATGTGAACAAATAGTTATATAAGCATGTGAATTAGTAGCAATTAATTGCTAATTTATCCGATAAATTATCCGATTTATCAATATAACCCCCAGACATCAATTATCATCGGAATAGATGTCCATTTCCACTAACACTAATAATCCCAACACAATGGAACTATCAAAATTCATTTTTAATCAACACAACTTATTCATCATTAATATTATAACTCACAATATTTAACAATCAGGTCGTTCCCATGAAAGAGGGGGCTTTCCAATAAGGATTTCTCCTTATTGGCGCGCAACTAGGTGACCAAACCTCTCCTTGACAGAACTTCTAGACATTGTCAATATTACAAATAATAATATGAATAACTATGTCGTCTCAATTATTGATTTAATAATAATAAATATTATGCAGATGATACTCTGACAATAATTGAATCAATAATATGAGAGAAATGATGCAGCAATTACTATAGCAATAATTGAGTAAAACTGAGTGACTTCTCACGTAAGCATCAATAATCAATACCGTGGGCTACTATGCAACCACGCGTATTACTGTACTTTTAACACCGGGTGTTTCAACAGTTAACGGTAAAACTTTCGCCGTTTATTTTCATAAAGTATTTTTGTCGTTTTCTCAATCCGACAATAATTCCATTGTGGGGGTCCACCAATGATTGTGCCGTTGTATGAATATTCCCCGACCAATCGAATATTATATAACAACTTGCGTACTTTGCAAAATTTGTAAATATTACCCACAACTATAATATTATATCAACTCCACACCATAAAATTCAAAAATATATTTCGAGAAAATTATTCGTTATTCATAAAAGTTGGGGTCTTACAATTATGGTCGCTCAAGCTATTCAGAACGAAATACCAGCTGCGGGAAATCAGCCAAGTAATCAATCAACAAACTTTAAATACTTCAAGGCAGTCGTACTGCCAGGATTTAGAGCATCAACGGAGCATAATATGAAGGGTTGTTCGAAAAGGAGAATGGAGGCAAGAAGCGTAAGTAATGGGAAAAGTAGCGGGACACTGGCGACAACAGGACCAACTTCAACAAACAAACCAACAGAATCAACCGCAAGAGTCTTCAACATGACCGTTCAGGAATCGGTAGCAGCCGGGGATGCAACTCTAGGTATTATTCATTTTATTTTCTTATATATGATTTTCTTATATATATATATATATATAGTAAATTATTTTTTTGTATATAAAGAAATTTTGATGGAGGAATTTGAGTTTTTTAGAAATCAAATTTCCGTTTAATCAGATAGATAAGCTTTATGCTGAATAGTTAAATATCAGTTTGATCGAATTTGATGGAGATCTATTTGCAATGACTGTGTATGCTATCTACCCTTGTATGTATAGGTTTTAAAACGGTGATTCCGGGGACAGAATCTTTATAAGGGATGGTGAATGTAATAACCCAAGATTTTCTATGTAAATAAATAAGAAATTTTACGTATTTTTTTATTATTTATTAAAATACAATATGGAGAATATGTGCCAATATAATGAGTGTATATATATATATATATATATATGTGTGTGTGTGTGTGTGTGTGCGTGTGTGTGTGTGTGTGATAAATAAAATATATTTATTACATAAATAATTACAAATAATTTAATTTAGAATTATTGATTATAATAAATTATATTTTTATAATAATTAATTTTATAATAGAAATGTTTTTATTAATTATTTTTCATGAAATATTGATCATTATATTATTTAAATCATATGTGAAACGATTATTGGAATTATTATAATAAATATTTTATTATATGAATTTGTTCAGATTATTCAAGTTAATTATTTTTTGAACTTAATTAATAATGGTATATATATGAAAGATATATCAGATATGGAATCAAAACCGTAAATTCTGGATTTGGAATAAGGAAAGAGACTATTAATATAATATTATTTTTATTTCGGTGCTATGAATATGTACTGTATATTTGTAGACTTTTAATGGTTGGTCAATTATGATACAATATTACAACACCCTAGTATTAATTATTTAATAAACACTAATTCGATAGTCAAATAAAACTGTAAGATTTTCAAGTAATTACGTTAGGTTATGAAGGTCATGTGTTATTGATTTTAACCCTAATTATTGAAAACCTTAATTAATTAGAAACCCTAATTAATTGAGGACCCTAATTACTAAATTAGGAAACCTAATTTCTATAATTTAGAAACCCTAATTTCTTAAATTAGAAACCTTAAATAGTAATTACATAATTGCTAAAGTGGAAACTCTAATTTGAAACTCCATTATGAGTTCGAGACTGTTATGTAACTGTGTTATTATGATAAAGGTTAAGTATTATAAAATTTAATGTAAATTAGAGAAACCCTAATTAATATTTAGAAATCCTAACTTTTCGAAACCATGATATTTAAATTATAAACCCTAATTTGCTAATTGTGAACCTAATCGCTAACTTAGCAATCTTAATGCTAATTAGTGAACCTTAAACCTGATTTTCATGTTTTATATTATTAGAAACCTAAACTATTTTAGAAAACCCTAATTTATAATTTTTAAAACTAAAATTTTATTTTTACAAACCATAAATAGAAAGCCTACAAATTTAATGTGTTAAACCTTAGGATTAAACCCTAAGAGTCAAATCCTAAGGGTTTGTCAAGATTACAAGCTTGCCATTAAAATTTTAATGCAATTGACCAAACTACCCTTGTGTATATTTTATTAAGCTAACTTGTCAATGTGGCCAAAACTTTAGTTGTTCAGCCACTTTCACTAACCCTATGTGACTTAAATCTCCAGCAAATCAGGAACATCTGCCAAGTTCAATGTAACCTCATTATATATATAGAATTAGAGAGTCTGACAACGTTTTTGTATGGCTCTGATCTTGATGCTGTTAGTTGGTTATGCTATGTTATTGTTATGGTTGTGTAGACTGACATGAGAGCTATCGATCTATGCCTTTATAACTCCCAGATCATGCACATAATCAAATTAAATGGTTATCAAAGTAGGGTGGACGAAACTGCCGGATGAAGATTCTGGGTAACCCAGAAATCTTCAAAGGCAGTTCCTGACCACTACTTTGATCGGCTTAGATCTCTCTTATGTGTTGATAAAATGCTATAAAAGTGTTTGATAATTGTACTCTGACATCAATACTACAAGTGTGAATCATTAGAACAAACATAGCAAACCCAGAACGTTTGATTCAAAACTTGGAAAGTAGGTGCCTCGACTGTTCTTCATTTCTGAAAAACCCAGAAAATGAAGAACAGTTTTGACAACCATTTTGGATGTCAAGATCTTTCTGTTGTGATGTGGAACGGATATGAAACTAGTTAGTGATTGTAGTATTACATTAAATCCTAACAAATTTTCAAGCCCAGAATCATTACGACCTAATAGTTATGATTAGTCAAACTAGCTAAGTAGAAAACTATCGATGAATTTCTGGATTTGACGAAGAACACTCAAGAACACTTATAGTGACAGTTTCGTCGCTATAGGGCCATTTAATGACAATTAATTTTTGAAATTATTATTTTATTAAATAATTAGAAAAAAATAGTGTTTAATTATTAAAAATATAAAATAAATTATTAAAAATTATTTTAAAAACAGAAAATTAGTTTTAAATTTTTTTTAATATATTTCATAAATATTTAATATTTTTGAAATATGAAAGGTATTTAATTTATTTAATTATTATATTAAATAAATTATTTAAAAATGATTGTAATACTTGAAAAATCATTTAAAATTATATTATGATATAAGAAAATATTTTAAGTTATTTTTAATGACTTTTAATATTTTGTGATGAATTTCATTAATAAATTAATATTAAAGTTAATTAATTTATTTAATAAAAGTATTAAATAAATTATGAAAAATAAAATAAATTATTTAAAAATCATATAAAAATAATTTAAAGGTTATAAAAATATTTTAAGTTATAAAATATAACTTTTGATATTTGTCATGAAAAAAAATTAATATTTTAATATTAATGATATTTGAGTTATTTAATAATTATATTAAATTAATAGTTTTAAAATGGTTTTATTAAATTAAAAATCATTTAAAAAAGGATATATATGAATTAAAAATATTTTAAGTTATAATTAATGACTTTTAATATTTTAATAAATAATAAATTAATACTTTAATATTAATGGTATTTATTTAAAATAATTTTAAATGTTTTAAAAATCATTTAAGAGTAATATTAATACTTTGAAAGTATTTTAAGTTATTATAATTAACTTTAATATTTTGGCAATAGTTTCATTAATAGTTTAATATTAATTAAATATTAATGGTAATATAATTATTTAATATTTAAATCATTTTATAATGATTCTGGTGTTTGAAAAATCATGATAAATTATATTAATTATTTAAAAATTATTATAAGGCTATGAAAAATAATATGACTGATATTTAAATTATTCTGAATAATTTTAAGGGTACAAAATAGAGTTTTAGACTCGATAATTACCTGATAAAGTCGTCGGTACATCAAAATGTTTCAGAAATTAATCTGGACTTAGATAATTTAACTAGATATGTGTCTGTTTGTGATTCAATGAATGTTAAATATGTGTGAAAATGTGATTAGGTTATGAGCTGACTACAATAAGCAGTATTATGTGTTACGATATGATTCTAATCGGTAAAATGATCTTATTAATGACAGGTTGCTATATAAAAGATAAAACTAAGTTACGTATTGTAAGCAGCAGACCAGATAAGTATCCTAACTTTGCATTGCCTTTTTGCAATGGATATGAGTAAGAAAGTTTCAGAATTATATTATTATTGTGTCAGATTATTAACTCTATTATTATCTATTATATATCCAATAAATTGAATTCATACAAGTTCTTAAATTATCGTCATTGTTTACTAACATAGCATTATATTATAATTCAGATATTTATTCTGTTCATTAATTTCTAAATTTGGTTATACAAGTGTCCTCACTTGGATAATCATTTTATTTAATCACATGTTGATACATACTTATTAATTTCCATTATGTATATGTTGACTTCAAAGCCGTCTACGCTATTTGACCTAGCTAGACACAGATTTAGAAATATTGGTGAACATGATAAAACTTTATTGTATCCAATCAAATTGCTTTGGTTCGGATTCCCGACTAAGTATGAACATCCCTAATCTGGAAAAACTTTTGTACGCCAAAGCCGGATAAGATGAACGATAATATCGTTCTTGAATGTAGTATTGATCAATACAGGGCACATTGGGATGATCACCATCGCGCCTGTAAGTTATGATGGTTTACGGATGAAGTTCTGCTAAACCTTAGCGAAAATTAAAAATAATGTTCATAGTCTGTCGACTAATCTCCAGTTATAGTCAGTACGTAGTTTCAAATTTTTGATATAGAATTATTATATTATTATTATTGGTTCAGTTTACTTCATAACTATTGATTCGTTGTAGAAGTGTCATTCAAAGAAAATATTTAATCCTTTCAGCTGATATTTATTGCTGTTATTACTTGCAGGGCACCCAAATGTTCATCCTTTCTTAATTTAAATGTTTTCAGCTAAGTGTGAATAACCCGAAGGTTCGATCAAGAATAAGGGAAAAGGAAAGCAAACAGAATAAGTGTTATGGTATTCTATGTAATATATAGTATGACTTTATTAAGATATTGATATATATTATCTATCATGTAATGAATGTAGTAAAGGTTGTGTACTTGGAATTAGACTCTGATATATGTAAATTAAGTTTAGTATTTATATTATTGTTATTAATATTAATATTATTTCTGCTCATAGAAATGGTATCGTAAAGCACCGAGTTTGGGTTTCAAGTACCTGAATTTGGGGGCGTTACACAAGTAATCTAAATTAATGGTTTTCGTAAGTAGCTCTGATACCACTGTAGGGATTTCGGCATCAAAACACAGTAGAAAATAAAAATTACAAAGCTAAATCTGAAACCCTAAAACAGGATCCATGCGAAAATAGACATTAATTCAGTGTTTAAGAGATTATACAAATTATGAAAAGCTTTGAATCTCCAACGCAATCCGAATGAACCACGTCTCAACAGTATCCACATGAACGTTCTGCACGTCGTCACACAAACTGCAATCAAGGGAGTTGCGGTACTAGCCACCAAAAAAACAAGATTTTTGAAATTGTTTCTCTCTAGTCTCTCTCTAAGAGCGGCTAGGGTTTTGGTTAATGATAATCCCTAAAATGGCTGCTATATATCATATATATAGCGGTTAAAAGAAATTAATCAAAAACCTAATTTAATAAAATCTGAATTTATATATATATATATATATATATATATATATATATATATATATATATATATATATATATATATCTTAATTAAGTCTTACTTTGTAATAACCCGATATTTTCTATGTAAATAAATAAGAAATTTTGCATATAAATTTTTTTTATTTTAAAGATGGGAATATATGTGAAGTAATGTGTATGTAAATATGTGATAAATAAAATTTATTTATTACATGAATAATTTCAAATAATTTTATTTTAGAATTATTAATCATTATAAATTATATTCTTATAGTAATTAATTTTTGTAGCATAAATGTTTTTATTAATTATTTTCCATGAAAACACAATTTTATATTATTTAAATAATATACGAAATGATTATTAGAATTATAAGAATAAATATTTTATTATCTAAATTTTTGTTCAGATTATTAAGTTAAGTATTTTAACTTAATTAATAATGTTGTATATGAAAGATAAACCAAATATGGAATCCAAACCCTAAATTTTGGTTTTGATCGAGGGATGAGAATATTAATAATATAATATTAATTATATTTTGATTTTTTAGTGCTATAAAGATATACAGTATATGTGACACCCCCAAAATAGGTATACGTCACCCATTCTGAGTCGCCAAATACATGCTACATAAACAAATACAACTTCAGTAATACAATTGTCGTGCAAAATACGACAACATATATACTATGAGTTTGAATACAACTATTGTCTAATAGAGAGTATACAAACTCTAAAGGAGTCCTCAATACAATTATTGATACACTATTTTACAAAATAGTGAGGACTACTAATACAACTATCCTGAACCATCACTCCATACCCCGGCTAGTTCCTGCTTTGTTCTTACCTCCTGAGAAGAAAAATGGAACAAAAAGTAAAAGGGTGAGCTCACCTAGCCCAGTAAAGAATATTATGACTAAGATAATATACAACAATTTATCAGTAGTCTTCAATAGGGAAAAATCTGATAAAATATAATAGACAACAATTCATTAGAAGAGTCAAGTAGAGAAAGAATTCTACTATCTTCTAAGATTTAAAAGTCCATCATCAATATTTTATTCATGTAACATCAATCAATATACATCTTGAATCAAATATTCATCTTTGCACTATAGGCCAAAGATATTCATTTGTATCACCAGTTGGTCATGTTCATCTCAACACTTGTTCATCTTTACACTACGGGCCAAAGATATTCATTAGGTAATCATTCATCTTTACACTACATGCCAAAGATATTCATCAGTTAATCATTCATATTTGCACTACAGGCCAAATATATATTCAGTAATATCATCATTTAGGACTGAGGATGATGAAAAATATCTTAAAGAAAACAAATCTAATGAGATAAAAGATCAAAGATTAGGGATTCGTACTTTAGTTTATCCAAGTTCAAAAATACCTTATAATAATCAATTGTGGAGCAAAATTCAAGAATAAAGATCAAAACATTGATACAATTAAACATACTAGACAACTTGAATAAAGAAAAGAAAATTTCATTTTTTTCTGTGAATAGTGTCGTATTCGTGAATAATGTCGTATACGTGAATAGTAACCCCGACACAAAAGGTAGAAATTTCACAATAAAATTCATACCAATATTTCGGTATAATGATATTGAAAGAATAACACCATTATGAAGAAAATAACATCCCTTATCTCAAAATATCAGTACTTTTGATTGGAATATCGGTATAAGGCTGAAGGAAACTTGCACTGATGAATAGCAACTCACAAAGTATCAAAATACTCACAAAATACTCTCGATAATATATAGAGAGAGAGAGAAAGAGAAAATTTGTTTCTGGTGTAATTTTTAATTCTAACTAAGTACCCTATTTATAGGAAAATGCTTAGAACGCCATAGCAGACTAACTTGTTACCTGATGGCTTTACCTACTACTATTCAAGCCCACCACTTTTAAAAATAAATTCCAGCACATTTCATTACTCACCAACCAAAAGTGTGGCCCACCATATTTTTAATAAAAATATTATATTTTCCAAAACTTTAACAATTCATAATAAATGGACCGTCCGAATAAAAGTAAATCAATATGGATCGTTCGTGAATTAGTTACTATACAGTCCATTCTTCTATAAATAGAAGTTTATTCCTTCATTATTTCTTACGAATTCACTGAAACTCTAGAGAGAGGAACTATAGAGAGAGTTCTTCTTCTATAATCTTGAGCGTATTTCTTTAGAGTTTAAGAAAACTTTGAGCGTAGTACAAGTTTTCTTCGAGTATATCCTCGCCCTACCAGTCCGAATACTCTTCTTTCAAAGGTAAGGGATATTATTCGTTGTACTCGTAAGGGGTATTCTTTCTTTCTTATTCGTGAAGAGAACTTCTATTATTCCATTCTTTATCATTATGTTAAAATAACCTGTTTATGTGAAGTACTGCATACATGGTGAAATTCTTCTGTTATTCCATTCTTTATTATTCTGTTGGAATAACCTGTATATGCGGGATACCCTATACTTGGTGAAATTCTTCTGTTATTCCATTCTTTATCATTATATTGAAATAACTTGTTTATGCGAAGTACCACATACATGCTGAAATTCTTCTATTATTCCATTCTTTATTATTCTGTTGGAATATCCTGTTTGTGCTTTACGCATGACCTGGTTCCATTATTTATTATTCTTTTGGAATATCATGTCTGTGCGTTTACGCATGACCTGGTTCCGTTATTTATTATTCTATTACAATAAACTCTTTGTGTGGTCTATCGCATGCCTGGTGATTTCTTTTGTTATTCCATTCTTTATTATACTCAGTTGGTTAAAGTTTTGACTTCTATACTCAATGAAATTAGTGGAATATCCTTGATATTTGCGCTTCATCCAGTATCTTTTCATGGAAATATTCTTTTGAGCATTCTTAAATTTTACTCCATAAAGCAGTATCATGTTGACAATTTGGACGTTATTGGTTCTTGGATAAATTAATTCTTGAACTTGTTTTATTCAATTATTATGTCATTGTCATCATCCTCATGTTTATATTATGTTGAAAGTCATTTGTGGCCTGTAGTGCATAGATGGACTTGGTATGATTATGACCAGGGATTATTCGGTATAATCATGACCGTAATGTTACAAATGATGTTAAAAAAATCCTCATTGGCCCGTAGTGCATTGATGGATAATTTTTGGTATGATTATGGCTATGGATTCTCTTCGGCCAAGGGTGCAAAGATGAATTAATTTATGTCATGATTAGGACCGTTGATGAAAACACAATTATCTTTGGCCCGTAGTGCATGAAAAATTCGTGGTCGTGATACTAAAGAATATCCTTGGCCTGTAGTGCAGGGATGATTTGATGATGTGGATTATTTATTAAGCTGATTCTCGGTGATAAAAGTAATGAAAAGCCTTTTAAATCATAGAAGATAGTAGATTTTATTCTCTACTAGAATCTTCTAATGGATTGCATGTTCCATTGCAGTTAAACTTGATGTTTGTTATATTGTGTCAGTTTAACACTGTTGAAGGCTAATGATAATTTATTCTGCATTATCTTAGTCATAATATTTCTTACTGGGCTAGTTGAGCTCACCCTTTTACTTTTATTATTCTCTTCAAGAAATGAGAACGTAGCAGGGACTAGTCGGGGAACAGAGCGATGGTCCTAGATGGTGCATTAGTAGTCCTCACTATTCTATGAAATAGTGTGATAATAAATGTATTGAGGACCCCATTGAGTTTGTATATTGTCTAGATGAAAATATTTTTATTAAAACTCACAGTATATGTTTAGTCATATTTTACACGACTATTGTATAATTAAGTTTGTATTTGAATTTTGTACCATGTATTTGGTGACTCAAGATGGGTGATGTATACCTATTTTGGAGGCATCACATTAAGTCCTCAGTACAATTATATATTGTCATACTCTTTTATAATGTATTAAGAAACTTCCACAGTCTCGGACCATCACATTATTCCCCTGTTATCCCCGCTCGACCCAGTTACACTCTTACTACTTGAAAGGAATTGTGAAAGAAAAGGGTGAGCTCAACTAGCCCAGTAAAGAATACTAGGACTAAGATAATGTAGAACAAATTATCCTTTGTCCTTAACAGGGGAAAATCTGATAGAATACAATAGACAACAAGTTTTTGATCAGCAACTGCAGCAGAACCAGCAATCCATTAGAAGAATCAAGTAGAACATAATGTCTACTATCTCTTCCAAATTAAAAGTCCATCTTTAATATTTCATCCCTGTTATACCCATCAACAGTTCTTTGTTATACCCAAAACAAATAGAACTTTCATCACCTGTCTTCACCTGAACCACCAAAGATTATAATTAAATTCACAATTCATATTTATAATCATGTAAATCAACAGTCCATCTTTTCACTACGGGCCAAAGACATACAACTGTAAAACCAATAATCAACAGTCCATCTTTGCACTACGGGCCAAAGACATACAACTATAAAACCAATAATCAACAATTTTTCCTTGCCACAAAGGCTTAATAGAATTTTCACTTAATGTCTTTACCACAACGGCTTAACATAACTTTTACTCAATATCCTTTCCCCAAAGGCTAAAGACATCAAATGTAATAACAATTATCATACCAATCAATTGTCTATCTTTCCACTACGGGCCAACGATATTCAACTATAAAACCAATGGTCATGATCATTCCAATCAATTGTATGTCAGTCAGTGTACTATAGCCAAAGACAGGCAACTGTAAAACTAATGGTCATGATCATGACAATCAACAGTTCATCTATGCACTACGGCCAAAGATGACTTTTACCACATCATTTGTCTGTAACATTAGAGGTCATGATCATGTCATACACATGTCCATCTTTGCACTACAAGCCAAAGATATAATATTGTAAAATCAATAATCAACTGTCCATCTTTGCACTTCGGGCCAAAGATGACTTTCACCACCATATAAACTTGACAATGATGACAAATATATAAGGATTCACTCAAGTGATATCAAGGATAAATATTAGAAATTTATAATTTATTTTATCCTGAGTTCAAGAATATCCAAATCGTTAACTTGATAACTAAACGTGGATTCAAATTTAAGAATAAGATTCATATAACAAAGAAAATTTGGTCAGAAAATAAATAATTTTGTCTTGAATAGTATCTTGTGAATAGTACCCGAATGAATAGTACCCGAGTAAATAGTACCCCTGAGTACATAATACCTGAGTGAATAGTATCCCCGAGTGAATAATACCTGAGTGAATAGTACCCCATGAATAGTATATCGAGTGAATAGTACCCCATGCATAGTACCCCCGAGTGAATAATACCCGAGTGAATAGTACCCCGAGTGAATATTACCTCATGAATAGTACCCCTGAGTGAATAATAACTGAGTGAATAGTATCCCGTGAATAGTACTCCCGAATGAATAATAACCGAGTAAATAGTACCCAAGTGAAAATATTAAAATTTTATAAGAAAGTTCAGACCAATATTCCAATAAAACGATACTAGATGAAGCGCAAAACTCAAGTATATTCCACTAATTTCGGGGATTATAGAAGCAATACTTACCATAGTAAGTTTAGATTTAAGAATATGAAAAAAAATAATACACCTTACTATATGAAAATAGCATCCCTTATCATACAAAAATAACGCCCTTTACCTTAGTAGGAGATTGGATACTGCAATAGTGAAGTAGCATAATACTCTTCTTCTTTCTCTCTATAGTTTCTCTTGTGAGTCTTAGTGAATTGGTGAGAATGAAAAAAGAATTAAGCTTCTATTTATAGGAGAATGGACTAAATAGTAACTGATTCAAGGATAATCCTGATTAATTTACTATTAAAATGGACGGTCCATATTGATTTACTATTAAAATCACAACCGACGGTCCATATTGATTTACTATTAAAACCACAATCGACAGTCCAGATTGATTTACTATTAAAACCAACACCGACGTTCCAGATTTATTTACTATTAAAACCACCACCTGCGATCCAGATTGATTTACTATTAAAACCACCACCGACGGTCCAAATTCATTTACTATTAAAACCACCACCGACGGTCCATATTGATTAACTTATTATACTTTGGTACCCCTAAAGTTTTCCAAGTTTGCATTATTCCCCTTTAACTTTTGTAATTCACTTATCTTCAATAAACACATTTTTAATATTTCAACAATTATTCATCGTTAATATTATAACTTAGAATATTGACAACCAGATCATTCCCAAGAAAGAGGGGGCTTTCCAATAAAGATTTCTCCTTATTGGCGCGCAATTAGATGACCTAACCCCTTTTCTCGACAAAACTTTTTAGACATTATCAATAATGCAAATAATAACATGAATAAATGTGTTGTCTCATTTATTGATTTAATAATATACAATATTACAGATGATAATGTGACAATAATTGAATCAATAATATGAGATACTATGCAGTAACTACTGTAACAATTATTGAATAAAACTGAGTGACTTCTTACGTAAGCACCAATAATCAGAGATATTGCGCAATAATGTGTGCTACTATGCAACAACGCGTATTACTGTACTTTTATCACCTGATATTTCAAAAGTTTAACGGTAAAAGTTTTGCCGTTATTTTTATAAAAAGGTTATTTCTGTTGATTTCTATATCCGACAGTTATTCCATTGTAGGGTCCACCAATGATTGTGTCGTCGTACGGATATTCACTAACAAAAAGAATATTCCCCGACCAAACAAATATTTAATAACCACTTGCTTACTTTATAAAATTTTCAAATATCACTCTTAACTTTAACCTTTTATCAATTTAACCATTTACTGAATAGAAAAATTGAATACTTTCATTTCATAAAATTCGGGGTCTTACACCGTAGTGCATGGATAATTCGTGGATGTGATACTGACGAATATCCTTGGCCCGTAGTGCATGGATAATTCGGTGATGTGGATTATTTATTGAGATGAGTTACAGAGATAAAATATTGATGATGAACTTTTAAATCATAGAAGATAGTATACATCATGCTCCACGTGACTCTTCTAATAGATTGCTTGTTCCGCTGCAGTTAAACTTGTTGTCTATTGTATTCTATCAGTTTTATACTGTTGAAGACTAAGAATAATTTATTCTAAATTATATTAGTCATAATATTCTTTACAGGGCTAGTTGAGCTCACCCTTTTCTTTCATTGTTATCTTCAGGGAATGAGAATGTAGGTGGGACTATTCATGGAATGGAGTGATGGTCCAAGATGGTGGCTATAGTAGTCCTCACTATTTTATAAAATAGTATGATAATGATTGTAATGAGAACTTTATTTGAGTTTGGATATCGTCTACAAAACAATATTCGTGTTTAAACTCTTAGCTTACGTTTTGTCGTATTTTACACGACGGTTGATAATTGTATAAATTAAGTTTGTATTTAAGTTATGTACCATGTATTTGGCGACTCAGAATAGGTTGTGTATGAACCTATTTTGGGGGCGTCCCAGATCACATCCTTCGGGGCGGACCATTATCCTACCGAACGGATCACATCCTTCAGGACGGATTATGGTCCTCCTAAACGGATCACATCCTTTGGGACGGACCGTCGTCCTCCCGAATAGATAACATCCTTCGAGACGGACCGACCTCCTCCCGAATGGATAACATCCTTTGGGATGGACCGACATCCTCCTGAACGGATCACATCCGTCAGGGAGGACCATCGTCCTCCCGAACGAATCACATCCTTCGAGACGGAACATTGTCCTCCCGAACGGATAATTTTCTTTGGGATAGACAGACATCCTCCCGAATGGATAACATCCTTCGGGATGGACCATCGTCCTGCCGGACGGATAACATCCTTCAAGACAGACCCACGTCGTCCCAAACGGATAACATCCTTCGGGACGGACCATCGTCCTCCCGAACGGATTACTTCCTTCGGGATAGACCGACATCTTCCCGAACGGATCATGTGACAACCCGAGAATTTGGATATTTATAAAATCTAAAAATATTGAATTAAGGTTAAATAATAAACCTAGACAGAAAATAAGTGAATGGATTTGAGATTTCCGAGAAGGAATTTTGTGAATTTAAAAATTTCTGTGGTGAATTATTCAGGATTAAGTATATACGTAAATATGATTTGTGTATATAGTTATATATGTGTACAATATGTGGTTAAGGGTCAAGGGTTGACCAGATAATCTATATCAGTGGAAAACCCTAGTATTATATTAAGAACGTCAACGTTCAGCTAGAAAATTCTTACGCTTTATAAGAAATCCTAAAAATCGATTATGGAAACCCTAATTTCAGTTTTGAGAATTTTAAACCCTAATTTGGGGGTTTAAATACAAGGTATAAGGTTTTTGTGTATTAATAACAAATCTAATTAGGGGTAAGCCTATTTGATTAATTAGAAATTATATTAATTAGAAAACCCTAATTTAATGTTCGAAACCCTAATTGTTTCGTTAGAAACCCTAATCTATAATTAGGAAAAACCTAATTGTTAATTTAATAATTTTAATATTAATTAGGAAATAGTAATCCTAATGTTCAAGTCTAAGTAATTAGGAAATCCTAATTATAATTTAGAAACCCTAATTCTTAGATTATAAATCCTAATGTACAATTATGACCCAAATTGCTAAATTAACAATTTTAGTTAGGATATATTAATCCTAATTAGCAAGATTGAAGTTATGATTAGGAAATCTTAATATAATTATAGAATCCTAAATATAATTTAGAAATATTAATTTTCTATTTTGAAAACCGAAATTTGGAAATCTTAGAAATTAAATTACAAAAAAATTTAAGGATTTAAGGGTTTGGACAATTGACAATTGTGCCATTAAATTAAAAGCCAAAAGTCCAAAATACCCTTTTTGCATTATTGTGACATAACTTGTAAATCTTGCTATATCTTTGGTTGCTCAACTACCCTGGCTACTACATGTGACTGAAATCAGTAAGTATCAGCCTCTCTTGCCAGCCATTACATTACATCCATCATTTATATAGATTAAAGAGATAGAGAAAATGCTACTTTACTTTTCATTTGAGCCAAGGCATTCTCTCTAAGATTTCGAAAATGGAAAGAGAAAAAGAGAGATAAGTTAAGATAATATCACTACTCAGCTTTCCAATGACAGATCGTGAAGATCAGAATCTAGATCATGGCTCAAAAAAGTATAAAAACCCTAAACTAAGAAATCTTATGATCTGATGTTATATGTTGTAATTGGTTGTTTAAAGTTGTGTAATAAGATGTCATTTAGTGATCTGGGTTGTTAGATCCCAGATCCATAAAATCAAAGTGCTCGAAATTGAAGTTTTTAGAAATATGGAAAACTGGAAAATTGGTGTCTGACAGGTAAATGTCAGGCCTCCTAGATCTATCTCTATTAATGTGTTTAGTGTTTTAAAGGTTTGTATTTGTTGTACGTTGTAAGGTCTTGGATCTGGAACTTGAATCAAGTCTAGATCCTGTATAAATCAAAAGCTACAAGCATTCAAAGGTCGTTGACCGACCATGATCTACTGGGTTATTGGCAGCACAGAAACCCAGAAAGGGTCTGACAACACTTTTGTGGTATCTAATCTTCCTTCTGTTAAGCGATTTGGCCATGTTTGTGTAATATATATGTAGACTGACATTTATGCTACATGATCATGCCTCTAGAACTCTTAGATCATGTATAGGATCAAAGATAGGAAGGGTCAAAGAAGGGTTGACCGGCTGTTCTTGAAGATTTATGGAAAACCCAGAAATCTTCATGTGCGATTTTTCTGACATGGTTTACCGTCCTTGATCGTTCATGTGTGTTTTTGTTAGACGGATCTAATGTTATAGACTTGTATCCTGACATCACTTCTACATGTTTGAACCTTTAAAACATGATTAGCAAGCCTAGAATGCAAAATATAAGGAGTTAAATATAGCACATTCGAATGTTCTTCATTTTCTGGAAAACCCAGAAATGAAGAACAACGTTGTCAGATTTTTGGAGACTTCGATCTCACTAATCTGATGTTGTTTAGACATGATATTTGTTTAGGATTTTCGTATTGCATCAATACTATAATCTGAACACCCAATCGAACCCAGATATGTCAAGATCCATGATTTATAGTTGGTCAAACATAGCACCTTGTAACTGCCTATGAATGTCTGGGTTTGGGCTCAAGAACACCTATAGCGACGATTCTGTCGCTATAAGGCCATTTTAGAAATAATTAATTTCTGAAAAAAAATTATTTTTATTAAATAAATTGAAATAAATAGTTTTGAATTATGAAAAATACATAATTAATTCCTAAAAATTATTTTAAAGCCTAAAAATTAGTTTTTAACTATTCTGAATATATTTCATATTAATATTTTTGGAATATTAATGGTATTTAATTTATTTAATTATAATATTAAATAAATTATTTAAAAATGATTTTAATACATGAAAAATAATATTATGGTATAAGAAAATATTTTAAGTTATTTTTAGTGACTTTTAATATTTCGTGATAAATTTCATTAATTAATTAATATTAATGATAATTAATTTATTTAGTATATATATTAATTAATTATGGGAAAATAGAATTAATGATTTAAAAATCATATAAAAATGATTTAAGTGTTATAAAAATATAACTTTTGATATTTTGTCATGAAAAAAAATTAATATTTAATATTAATGGCAATTATCGGATAATGAATTTAATTGTTTAAAAATTATATAAATGTGATTTTAAGGTATTAAAAATACTTTGATATATTATAAATATATTATAATATTATGTTATACTTTAAATTAATATTTAGTATTAAATAAATATTAATGATAAATGAATTATGTGGCATTTAAATCATATAAATACGATATTAATGATTGAAACTCGTGATAAATGATAATAATTATCTGAAAATTATCACGAGCTTATGAAAAATATTTTGATTGATGATATAATTATCTAAGATAATTGTTAAGTGTTTAGACAGAGTTTAATTGAACTTAAACTCGATATTCTTCTACTAAACCGTCGGGATGTCAGAATTATACCAAACTCGACTCAGACTATAAAAGTTTGACTTGAGGTTAAGGCTTATGTGTGTTATAGACGAATAAGATTATGTGATAATGTGTTTAGGTTATTTTAAATACTGTGATGATATTATTCTAACTTAGAAATAAATATTATTAATATTAGGTCTTCAGATAAAGCTTATTAAATTGCATAGCGGTAATCAACGGTCAGGCAATTTTTTCTTAACTCGACCTCGAGTTGTTTCATTCAAATATACTTGTGATTAGTAATTTTTGATTGCCATGTCTAAGAATTATTAAATCACACTCTATGCATACTGCATGTATTCATCAGGTATGAAAGGTTGATCACCTTCATTACCATTCAGTCCAGATATATATATGTTCATGTTCAATATTCGTTCAGCTATGTAAAATTTGTTCATGCTAGTTCGCAATTATATTGTAGAACTGTAGCCAGCTTTTGTTCAATTCTTTCAATCATGATATATCCTTAATTTATTGAACTTAAACTTGTTGGGCAAACTTATTGCTCACCCTTGCTATATCATGATAAACATTGCAGATAAGGTGAATACGTTCGGATTCAGGTTGGGATTTTATGTGCAGCTTAAATGTAATAGTATATTATGATAATAATGTTATATGTAAGATAGTTTATGAATTATGTATAAGTTAAGGTTACTCGACCTTGGGGAATAGTGTGTAAAGTTTATTGTATAAACAATTTATGTTTATATCTTCCGCAATAGTGATAAAATTATTGTACCGGATCCGTGGTAATTTGGGACCCGAATTCGGGCTCTCACAGATCACTTCCTTCGGGACGGACCATCATCCTCCTGAATAGATAACATCCTTCAGGACGGACTAACATCCTCCCGAACGATCGAACATCTATCGTTTAATGTTTGCCATGACTAAATTGTTCTATTCTCTTATTTTAATTTTCTTTATAAAAAAAGAGTGGGAGGCAATGTTAGGACATGAATATTTGAGCCCAACTATTATGGTAGGCCAAAGTCCACGTGGAGATATTTGAACCCATGTCGGATTCTATTTTGGCAGTTGGAGTATTTTAAGTAATCTTGGATTCCTACTTATAGTTGGTTTCTAAATACAGGAGGAGGTGTTGGGATTTGGATTAACTTAATTATTTCTAGGAGATCTTATACAATGCCATTAAGGAATTATACCTAATGAGAAACCCTTATCCAATACGGGGAAGGATTCTATGAAGGTGGTGGGATCACTATAAATACAAGACTTTACTTTAATTCTAAGGTACACACATTATTATTTTCTAGCACTAGAGCATTAAGCCTGCATTGTTAAAGCTTTTTCAGCATGTACTTATTCTCACACCGGAGTTATCCCCCGGGGCCCAAGCCGTCAAGCTTTTGGTGTTTACCCATTTTTGTGCAGGATTGGACGCGCTTTGGTGATTGGAGCGCGTGGAAGGATCTTGTCATTAACAAATGAGATAAGTGCATAAATTAAAGGGT